>CM062816.1:2088191569-2088827565 GCA_031772625.1 Pinus tabuliformis
CAGTGTACTATGCATGGGATCAAGCATAGTAATTTTTGAGGTACAACCCATTTCTAAGCTACACCAGTCGAACTCCTTCAAGATCTACTAACTCGTAAGCCCCTTTTGCAAGGACTCACTTGACAATGTATGACCCCAACCACATAGGCCGGAACTTTCCTGGACCTAACTTGTCGGCCTCCCGGTCATAGAAGAGAACCAGATCTCCTTCCAAGAGGACTCTAGGCTTGACACTCTTGTCATATTTCGCTTTTATGCATCTTTTATGAGCTGCATTGGCTAATGCATCATCGCGTCGGGTTTCATTCAAACGAGTTAGATGTAAAATACACTCCTCCTCTGTGGAAGTAGCAAGAATAAGTTTGATAGCTAGTTTCAACGACAGAATTTTGCATTCGATAGGGAGGATCTCTTCCAGATCATACATCAATTGGAAGGGTGTGAATCCAATAGCAATCCTAACTGAGGTTCGGTATGCCAACGAGGCAACATAGAGAAGCAAGTTTCAGTCTGATTTATGGACCCCTATCATGCGTTGAAGCATAGTCTTAAGAACTTTGTTAATCACCTCAACTTGTTCGTTAGCTTGAGGATAATAGGGAGTGGAATTTTCATGTGAAAGTCCCAATTTGGCAGCTAATTCAATCATCATATGATTTCAAAAGTGCTTTTTGTGATCCGTAACTATTGCTTGTGGAACACCAAAACTAGTAATTATGTGGTTGAAGAAAAATTATGCAGCCATTTCGCCTATGATACTGAATGTAGGCATCGCTTTGACCTACTTTGTAAAGTAGTCAACAACGACAATAATATAGCCATGCCCCCTAGACAAATGAGGGTTACATGTCATAAAGTTGATACCCCATTTCGCAAAGGGACCAACGATGACAACGGGATGCAACAGAGCAGGCAGAGCACAGATTTTACGATCATAGATCTGGCACGCATGACACTTCTAGACTGCAAGGATACAATCATAGAAAATGGTGGGCCAAAAGTAACTAGTGCGTAAGATTTTTTGCGTGGTAGCGTAACCAGATAAATGTTTGTTGCATGCCCCTGAGTGGCATTCATTCAAGACTTTATCAGCCTCCTCGAGAGTGAGGCACCTTCGTAAAATCGTATCGATACCACGACGATAAAGGGTGTCACTGATAATCATGTAATTTCAGGCTTGGTACTGGATACATGGTTGCTCTGAGCAAGAGGTATTAGGTCGAAAAGTCTAGTTTTGGAGATAAATAAAAAAATATCCATACAATGGGTCAGATGAAGAGATCACAAACAATGACTCATCTGGGATGGAATCTTTAGATGTAGATTCAGCATTAAGGGAAGGGAGATCATACATTATCTCTGCAAAATCTAAGGATTTCTTTGACTTGGATTTGATGAATTCCAAGTTGAACTATTGCAGAATAACAATCCACTTAGAGTATTTTCCCCCTAGTAATTGCTGTGACAATATGTATGTCAAAGGGTTGCAATCCGAAACGACCATAGATTTGCAAAGCAAGATGTAATGGCAAAATCTCTGGACAACTTGAACGACCGCCAAAGCCAATTTTCAACATGAGTATACTGGATCTCGGTATCATTAAGGTTCCTACTCAGATAATAAATGGGATATTCAGTCCCCATATCATCTCCTTGGACTAACACCATAGCTATAGTAGAGATGGCAGCATCAAGGTACAAGAAATCACTGATAGTCAAGGGTATAAAAGAGAGATGCTCAAACCAGTACATCTTTCAAGGCATCAAATGCTTTATATGAAGCGTAATCCCAACGGAAGGGAATCCCCTTTTTTAGTAAGCGAATAAATCCTTTGGTCAGTTCAACATAGTTAGGGACGAACCTTGTCGCACAAAATATTGTCACCATGACATTCTGCAGTCAGTGTGAGTCTATCACCACTCATACTTTCCTCCTATGCAAGTCTTAAACCTCAGCTCTTCATGTCAAGCCTTGAAAAATGAGAGAAAGTCCTTAAAAATCTCTAAAACTTTGGTTCCACACTTTCTCTTAGCATTACCTGCGGTCCCGCACCCCTTGGTCATGTCCCCTGCGGACCTGCCCACTCTGTTTCCGTGTAGTGGGTACAGACCCCTGTAAAAGTCAAAAAGGCGCAAGTACATTTTTAAAAACTAACTTTGGGTTATTTCTGGAAACTTCTAGAGGGAATCTTGAGGTGGCAAGTTCGCTCCTTTGATGTTCATGCATCCCATAACTAAAGGAGCTAACCCCTTGATGTGAGGAGCTTATCCCTTTGAAGGAGGACTCTATCCCTTCATAGGTGGACCTGTAACTTCCTTCCTCTGCACTATAAAATGAGGCATTGGGCTGGTTACTAAGGGGGTTGAAAGCTGAATATTTTTGAGGGCAAATGCTGTTGGAATTTAGACTTCCTAATTGAGCTTGAGAGGAGAGATTACATACCTTTTGATCTCATTGGGAAGAGTGTGAAGCTTGTCAAAGTAGAGGAGATTCTTGCTTGGACCTTGGGAGGAGCTTGTACAACATCAAGGCACCAAGGTTGTAAAGTTCTTCTTTGTTTAAAGTCAATACAATCAAGTTTATTTTTCTCAATAAGCTGTCTCTTATGGTTTATTTCATGGATTCCTTGATCACCATGATGAATATGATTTATTATATTGGCTATGCAGGTGTTATTTGATGTGTGCTTGTTTGTGTTTGCAGGTTCTTAAAAGGAAGCTCATTCGGACAGTCGAAGCGTGGCTGCCACAAACTAGTGTTGGACTTAAGGTAGCATCTAAAACACCTCTTGGTTTTTATTTATAAATTGCAATATTTAGAGAAAGGTAGATTTGCTTGTTCTGCTTGTCGCTAGATATCAATTGATACTAGGGAGATTGATCTTGTTCGCAAGAACGATTTATCCGGCCGACAAAATGGCGACCATACTGGGGACTTGAATTTTGGTTTTTTGCCTTTACTTTTACTTTGACTTGAGAAAATTTTTCTCTGTTTCTGGTTTTTGCTTGATGTGTGTGGGATTGGGTATTTTTTTAGATTCTGAATTGTTTTTTGTTTTTCACGCTTTTGAAAGAGGACCGCACGTTCTGCTTGTAACACAGTGCGGACATCCCCACACTGTTGCTTTACTACACAAAGCGGTACTGCATCTGGTTATACCGGACGCCTGCGGACCCTGTCAAATTTTTGAAAAACCTAAAATCTTTTCATCCAGTTAAGCTTAGGATTTGTTTACCTTTTTTAGCCTCTGCCCAGATCTGCATGTGTCTTGTCAGAAACTTCTTGCGAGTGAGTTCCATTAGCATTTTGGTTTTAGGTGATTTTCTAGAAGTTTTGCGTGCCTGGTTTGCTTTTCGTTTGGTCTTTGTAGTAACTCAGAGTTTAGAAGCCTAAGAAACCTTAAATTACCCTAGTTTTTACTGGTCTTCTTAATGAGTCTGACCGATTTGTAAAATCTTCCTTTGGTGAGGAATAGATCTCGTTTTCTCTTTGCAAAGCTTTGAAAGAACTTGTTTTGAAAGTTTTGAATTTCATTTTTAAAAAGAAAACATAAGATGCATGTTTTTTGATTAATTTGTTATTTTGAACGAATTAGTCCTTAGTTTGCTGAATAACTAAGTAAAACGTCCTTAAAAAGAAATTTTGTAAGCTTTTACTTCAATTAGGTTTTTAGAAGTTGTAGATCTCAAGATTAGATTTTTCATAGTTTTGAGTGTTTTCTAGAAATTTTAGAATCTCTTTTGAAAGAATTTGTTTTTGTAGTTTTTGAGTGTGGAAAAAGCAAAAGGATTTTTTTCGTGAGCATAATTAGTAGTCTCATTTTGAGTTTGTTGGAAAAGACAAAAGAGATTTTCTTTTCATTTATTTGTTAAGGAAAGATTTATTTTTCAAGCAATTACATTCTCAACTCTTTCTTTAGCTAGAAATTCATTGAAGAAAAAGAATTGTTTATCATCTTAGGTGCATTTTTAGTGTTTTGGAGTCGAGTCTTCACACCATAAAGTTTCATCTCCATACCTTTTTACTTAAGAAACAACCAATAAAAATAACGCTTAAAGTAAAATTTATCTAGCAATCTTTTTATTTCTAGGGCTCTTTATCACCAACATAGCTTAGGCTAGTATCTTGGAGTAGGGAGTAATTAACTCTCCAAGATAGTTAAAACAAACAAGTAGCTATATCTTGCGGTAGGAGATAAATTCCAATTGTTACATCTATGCTCTGGGAAGCTCCTCTTAAAGGAGTCAAGCACGAGATCATATCTGAACCAATGGGGTAATCAATCCTTCCTCATTGGGAACGATAGAAGATATACACGTATTAAAAATGGTAAACCTCAGATTGACCATTGTCGAGGAGCCTGGGGTCACTTGTTGGTAAACCTTGGATTATGTCAAGGAGCCTTCAAGGGGATTGAGCTTTGTTACTCTGCCCTTGCATGTGTATCGGATCACAGACTGTTCCCCCAGGTATATTTGTTTCTGTTGGTAACCATAGTGACCATAATCTATAGGATTCTTTCCTAAGGTGACGGTGGAGGGAATATCCCACTGTACCTAGAGCAGACGTCGACTAGACTCACTTGGACTCTCTGGGGGGTTCTCTTCACTCGAGACGGTTTAGTGAAGAAACTTGTGCCAGTCTATTTCATTAAGCAGGTTGTCGGGGTAACTGTTCCAACCGCCCTTTCTGTATTGAATTCTGCGACGTTGGATTTCATCACCAACTAGTGTTTTCGGTACGGAAAGTTACTGTTTGTGTGTGGTTTGAACTCCTAGATTTTTTAGGCGTGTGATTCAAATTGTTTGGTTCTTTAGAGACTTTAGGTGGTTTTATTGAGATTTTTCTTTGTTTGCGTGTGAAGTAATTAAAATATTTAATCGTGGCTGAATTACCGAGACAATCTTGTAGACTTCGGGGGCAACCTCCCGAGTATTCACCAAGCCAGCTTGAAGGGCTACGAGCTCTTGTAACTCCTAGTGACAGTAGAGTTGGGTCACCGAAAGAAAGAGAATCTTCTTTAGTTGTTCATCCTGATTATCAAGTTCAAGCAATAGAGTATATTTCCAAACCAATTTCGTTTTTCGAAGTTACTGGTAGTATTTCTTATACTAGTGAATTCGCTGAAGAGCCTGAAACTGAACTTGCTGCTACTCCATCGTCAGGATTTGCTTCTCCAACTTCCAGTGGTCCTGGTTCACCGAGGGTTGGAATGATCATTACCCAAAATCTTCCTTCTGGACTCATTGCTATTGAAGAACTTGTTAATCCAAAAGAAGGTATAACTATCCCTGAAAATCAACCAAATTTAGAACTTAGAGAGCGTGAATCAATTTTTTACAGTCCACCTAGGAGGGACGCTTGGTATCTTTCTTTTACCAACTTTTTAGAAAATCCGGGTCTCAGTTTTTCACCACCTTGTGTTCCTTTTCATCCAACACCTAGAGGTTATTTTCCTCCTTTGAATATGTCGAGACAGTCATCCATGTTTTCCCAATCTCTGGAAACATTTTTATATGGCGGTCCTTCTGTTCCTTCTGGGTATCAATCACTTACTAGTACTTTTTCAGGAGCATCTCCTCAACCCATTGAACATGGGCTATCAACTGGTAATAACGGAACTAAACCGTTGAGTGTAGAAGATATTCTTATGATGTCAGGTACCATTCTAAATCCGCAAACTCAAGGTAGTCAGTTACCTCCTGGGGGGCAACCTCAGGGTACTCAATTATCGCCTGGGGGGCAACCTCAAGGTACCCATTTACCGCCTGGGGGCAACCTCAAGGACAGTACATACCTTCGGGACAATACATTCCTCAAGGTCAACCCCAGACTCAGTATGTACCTCAAGGTCAACCCCAGTATCAATATATGGCTCAAGGTCAAACCTAGCTTCAGTACGTGCCTCAAGGTTATCAACCTCAAGGTCAGTACCCAACCCAAGGTTTCCAACCACCTTCAGGTCAATCATTTGTCTAAGGAGCTGGAAATGTACCTTCGAATTATCAACCCTACCCTCAACCCGGTTATGGTCCTCAATATGCTCAACCTTCTATGGGTCCATACCCCAGAATGAACATGGTGTGGGATTCATCTCAATCTCAACAGATCTTGCAACCTAATGTGCAATTGTCATCTCAATTTGGAAAACCTTTAGTTTCTGGTTCAACCCAGCAACCCGTCCAGTCTACTATTCAAACTTCTGCACCTGGTGTAGCTCATTAGTCTGGGCCTAGTTCGCCTCGAATTCCACCTCAAACAACTGCTGCAACTATTGCGGCGTCTGTTCAATCTACCCCACCTACTTCTGGAGTATCGGCAGCTCCGGTTTCTACTGTTCCTGTATCAACTCCTCAAGTATCTTTACCTCAGTCTGGACCCACAATTCAGACTTCGGTTCAGATGCCTGCAGGACAACCTGGTCCAAGTACGATTGTAACAAGTCAACCTCAATTTACTTATCACCCGTACTAGGGACAGTACCAATTCGGTCCTGTTGTTCAAAGCCCAGTCTACCAGTATCAACCGTACCCTAGATATACTTATCAGCAACCTCAACAACCCCAGTACGGTCCGGTTAATCCTGGTTTTCCAGGAGGATATAATATCCCAAATGCAATTCCAATTCCAAGTTATCCTGGATATCCTCCTCCCGGGGTTGGTCTTATGACCCAAGGTTTTCAAGACCCTAACCGTCAGTTACCGTTCATTGCAACTTTGGACTTGCCTGATTTGTCGCGCCTTACGAACGATCCGATTAATTATCTTCTGTTTTGGCCGCCAATGCCGAATAAGTTGCCCATTGATATCCCAAAGTTTGAAGGTAAATCAGGAGAGGATCTGTCAAACCATGTAATGACTTATCACCTCTGGTGTGCATCTAACTCCATTATAGATGATTCAATTCATTTACATCTTTTTCAACGCACTCTGATTGGTCTTGCTGCCAAGTGGTACATTGAGTCACCGCGAGCCTCTTTTTATAACTTTAGTCAGCTAGCTACTTCATTCTTAACTCATTTTTAGTTGCATGTCAGATATGACAATGGCACAGAATTATTAACTTCATTAAAACATTCAACGCCCACTTATATTTCAGGTCACATTCATGAATGGAGATGTCGACGGCGTTTAGTAAAAGTTTTTATTCCGGATCAAATCTTAGCAGAATGGTTTGTTAAATCATTATTACCTAAAATCACTGAAGATGTAGCTAAGGCAAGAGTTGTTACTGAAGAGCAAGTAATTGCTCAAGCTCAGTACCTTGACCTCGTTTATACGCAGTCGGGTTCTTTACACGAAAAAATCCGCGACCTTCCTAAACGAAATCAAATAATTGCAGCTCCTTCAGGGTCTCATGTCGCTGACGGTATGATTGGTTCAGTTAATACCAAAAGTAAGAAGAAATCTTCAAAGAATTCTTCTCCTATCATAACTTTACCAGATTCCCCGATAGGAGACTCTTCCGCTGAAATTCCTGCCGATATTCATGTTGTAGAATCATCTACGACCAAATCAAAATCCGGCGGTAAAAAGAAGGGGAAGAAGAAAAATAAACAAAATTCGAAAGAGAAATCAGATAAAACAGAATCTATTAACGAGAAACGTAAACCTCATTATCCTTGTCTCATTTGTGACGAAGAGCATTTTACAAGAGACTGCCCCCATCGCACTGAGGTTGCGAAAATTGTCAAAGGTTCTCAAACGCCTACTGTCTTGAAGGATCCTTTTCCTAGTCAAGACAGTAAGATGATCAGTTCTTCCTCAAATGCCTCAGAATAACCCATAATGATGATGTCCCATGTTAGGATTGTGACACGATCGCAAGATTATGGAAGTAAAAGTCCTGTTGATGGTAAGGAAGCAGAATCTTCTAATTCAAACCCATCAACTTCAACTCCTGGTTCTGATCCGCTACAGATCGAGAAACCTAACCCAGACTTAGTAATCAAACTGCCTGCTAAAGGTATACTTCGAAAGTCAGCTTTCAATCCGCATGCGAGAGCTGCTCAGAACTATAACATGGTTGAAGATTTAGCTATTTCCCCTTCAACAATGTCGGCTTTAGAGGTGTTGCAATCATGTCCAACACAACGTAAATTTCTATTGTTGGCTATAGGAGCTGTTGATATTCAGGACTCGAATCTTATAATCTTCGATTTAGAAAATAGTACACCTCGCTTACCTCATCAAATGGCTTTCCAGATTCCAGTGTTAGTAAAAAATAGACTTTGCTTTAGGACTGTAATTGATGAGGGAGCTTCTATGTGTATTATGTCGATTCAGTGTTGGAGATCGCTTGGTTCTCCTACGCTTAATCAATCCCTGATGATTCTAAAGGCTTTTGATGGCCGTAGGTTCCATCCTTTTGGCATTCTACAGGATTTACCTATAGGGGTTGAAGGAAAAACTGTTAATCTAGATGTGGAAGTGGTTGATGCCCCTCTAGATTACAACCTTCTCTTGGGTCGTAGTTGGTCTTACTCTATGACTGCTATTGTTTCATCAGTCTTTCGGTTCATAAAGTTTCCTCATAATGTAAAGATCGTAACTATAGACCAGCTAACTTACTTTTCATCCGACCCAACCTCTTTTGAAAGTATCCAGCATGTCGGCAAAACAACTATCCCTTATAAGGATGTTGGGGTAGGATTGGTTAAAGATTCTGGTTTACTAGGAACTTTTTCTTTTCCTCCTCCTAACGTATCACCTTCTACTGTAACCATTCATATGATTTCATTAGACACTATTGTTTATGATGATCCTTGGATCATACCTTCCGAATCTGAGGCGGATTCATTTGGTGATGCGATGCCTTTGAGTCCCTATGAAATTGCGTATCAGGTTGTACAGTCATTTTCCGACCCTTCTTCAACCAAAATTGATCTAATGAATGTGGTCCATGGAGAATCACTTTCAACATCAAACTCAGATTCAACAACTTTTTCCAAACTTGTTCATACTGATGAGCAGATTCGTGAAATTTTGTCTGTTGATGATTTACCATGGGAAGATCTTCATCATAGATCTTCGTTCTTACCTGAGATTGATCATTTTGAAAATGATTTTTCATCTATTTTTACTACTGATTATGTCAAAGAACCACAAAATCCATTGCAAAATCCTGATTTTGAGTTAAATTTGGGAAATATTTCTTGAACGGTTCCTATTGACATTTCAGTTAAACCGAGAATTGTTGAAAACATTCATATAGGTGCCTCCTGTACGGAAAATGAACTTCAAACATATAAGGCCCTATTTCAAGAATTCCATGACGTGTTTGCCTGGTCATATGAAGAAATGCCAGGAATTGATCCAGCAATTGTTGTTCATGAAATCAAAACTTACCCGGACGCTAGACTCGTCCGACAACATTTGTGTCAGATCCACCCGCGAAAAGCTGCTGCTATTAAAGCAGAAGTTGAAAAATTACTTAAAGTAGGTTTCATTTATCCAATTCCCCTAACGGATTGGGTATCGAATATTGTTCCTGTTAACAAAAAGCAAGGAATGATAAGAATATGTATAGATTATAGGGATATTAACCGAGCTTGTCCCAACGACAATTACCCAACTTCCTATATCGATCATATCATTTATGATTGTGCCGGTAGTGAAATGTTCTCCTTTATGGATAAACCAAAAACGGCTTTTATTTGTCCATGGGGGACATTTGCTTATTACAAATTACCTTTTGGGTTGAAAAATGCCAGAGAAACTTTTAAAAGAGCTATGTCTTACGCGTTTCATCACATCAAGCACATTGTGCAACCTTATCTCGATGATTTACCTGCCCATTCATTACGTAGAGCCGATCATCTCACTCACTTACGAGCGATCTTTATGAGATGTAGGCATTATCGAATTAGGTTGAATCCACATAAATGTGTTTTCTGTATAGAAACAGGTCGTTTACTGGGATTTGTTAGTTTCGAGAGTCGGCATTCGTGTCAATCCCTCGAAGGTTGAAGATATTGTCAAATTGCCTCCTCCTTCGACTCTTTGCCAACTCCAAAGTTTGCAATGGAAAGCAAACTTTTTACGCCGATTCATTCCTAACTACGCCGAGATAACAAAGGGTTTTATTAGGTTGTTGAAATAGAATACTCCATTCTTTTCAGATGAGATAGCTGACAAATCTTTTGATGCACTTAAACATGCGTTGACCCATGCACCGTTATTGCATCCTCCCAACTACGACCATGATTACTTCTTGTATCTCGCCGCCTCTCATTCCACCATCGGGATGGTGTTAGTTCAGGAAGATGAATTTGGTAGTGAACATGTGATTTACTACCTTAGTCGAACTTTCAACCCGACTGAGCTAAAATATTCACATGTGGAAAAATTGGCCTTGGCAGCTGTTCAAGTTGTCCAAATATTTCGTCATTACATCTTATTACGTAAAACTACCGTAATTTCTGACTGTAACCCTATGATCTATATTTTCACCAAACAATTGCTGGGGGGCAAGTATTCCAAATGGATTGTTATCCTGCAGGAATTTGACTTGGAATTTGAAAAATCTAAGTCAAAGAAATCTTTAGTTTTTCCGGAGTTGATGTGTGACTTCTCGCGTGCTGATACTGAAACTGTGGTGGAAGAGCCCATTGTGGACGAATCCTTGTTTCTTATCAGCACTCTTGATCCATGGTATGGAGATATCATAGTTTATCTCCAAACCCAATATTTTCGGCCTGAAATTTCACGATCTCAGTGACGGAAAATACAAAATCATTGGAGATACACTCTATCATCGTGGGGCGGATTTTGTTTTCCGACGTTGTTTAACTCTTGAAGAAGCTGAAAAGGTTTTAAATGACTGTCACTCTGGAGCGTGCGGCGGTCATATGTCTGGGTATGCCACAACCCAAAAGATATTGCGCGCTGGCTATTTCTGGCCGTCTTTGTTTAAAGATTGTATTTACGCGGTCCGAAAATGCCACAATTGTCAAATTTTTGATCGAAAGATGCGTGCTCCACCTGCTCCTCTCCACCCTATAATTGCCGTCGGTCCTTTTGCAAAGTGGGGTATCGACTTTATTACATGTAACCCTCACTCGACTGGGGGACATGCATATATCATCCTTGCAGTAGATTATTTTACCAAGTGGGCGGAGGCGATGCCTACATTTTCGGCAGACGGCAAAACTGCTGCAATATACGTTTTCAATCATATAATTACTAGATTCGGTGTTCCACAAGCGATTATCACTGATCATGGGTGTCATTTTTGAAACATCATGATGATTGAACTAACAGATCAGCTTGGCCCGCGTCACGATAGTTCTACTCCATATTACCCACAGGCTAATGGTCTGGTTGAAGCCATCAACAAAGTTCTAGTCATTATGATCCAACGAATCATTGGTATTCATAGGTCGAATTGGCATAACATGTTATTTTCAGCGCTTTGGGCGTATCGAACCTCAGTAAAAACATCAACTGGTTTCACTCCTTTCCAACTGGTTTACGGTTTGGAAGCTGTGTTACCCATTGAATGCGAAATCCTGTCATTGCAAATAGCCATAGAGTTACTCCCAGCCACTTCCGAAGAGGAGAAACGTTTGTTGTACTTGGCTCAGCTAGATGAGAATCGACGTGATGCTGCACTAGCAATCGAAACTCATGCCAAACGAATTAAAGCTCAGTACGATCGAAATGTTACACCTCGTAATTTTTCGGAAGGAGACCTAGTCTTACTATACGATCAAGCAAATGATAAGCTAGGGGCTGGAAAATTCGTACCTATGTGGCATGGTCCTTATGTTGTTAAGCGAAAGCTGGCGAAAGGGGCCTATGAATTGGTAGATTTTGACGGTGTCTCTTTAGGTAAACCCAGAAATGGTCTTTATCTGAAGAGATATTATGCTTTAATTTGGGTGTGGAGATTTCAGTTAGATTAGTTTCTTTCTAGCTGGTGTGTTTTAGATTAGAAAAGTGTGCTTAGTTTAGAGAGTGTTTTTGTCATTATTTCTGCTTATCTTGATTTTACTCTTGATATTGCAGATGTCGACGTCTTTTCAAACATACATTGGTTTCGCTGATGGTGCTTGTCGTAATACACAGAACATTTCTTCCGCAGCTTGGGTTATCTATTCACCCTCTGATGAGTTGGTATCTATGCATGGGGTAAGCCTCGGTCAAACAACGAACAACATTGCAAATTATAGTGCAGTGATTGAGTTATTATCTGAATCCATTTCATTTGGGATTCGAAGTTTGATTGTCAGGTTAGATTCTGAACTTGTTGTATTATAGCTTAATAGAGTTTATGCCATTAGAAATCCAGTGTTATTAAGATTTTTTTTTAGTGTTCATCTCTTGGAACGTGAATTTGATTATATTGAATATCAGCATATTCCAAGATATTTAAATACATTAGCAGATGCAATTGCTTCTCGAATGTTAAGTAGACATTTGCAATAATCAAACAGTAAATTTAAAAACATTCCATAATATGTTTTACAAGATAGCTAGTAATAGTGATATAGCATAGCATAGAAGTGTGTCAGATATACATCGTCTTTGATCATAGGTTGAAAAACACCTTATGATCGGCAAAAGTGATAGTACAAAAAGCAAAAATGTCATATGAGTCTACAAAAGGTGATCATCCTATCACTGGTAATGATCACGATAAGAAACCATTTCTCGGGCCACCCTACAAAGGAACCTCCTGAAAGGTCCTGGGACCCCAATCACATAGCGTTGTAACCTAAGAGGGATGTCATCTATGCTAGTCTCCAGAATATCTGTTGTCAAACACTCTAGATGGTTTTCCAATTCGGCCAGGGTCTCTGTAGATTCGTCCCGTGGGGCTGGTACTGCTGCAGCTGGGTGTCTCCTCTCATAGGGCCGGAGAGTGGCTGGTCGCCGTGGACCCACATCTGCATTTGAAACTTTTTACTATCAGTTTTGGACGATTTAAAAACAAAAAAAAAAATTAATTAGAAAATGTTGAGAATGATTTTACCTGAGTCATCCCATTGCTCTCCTGGTGGAAGAGCCATGTCTGGGTCACCACGATAATCCATCCCAGCATAAGGAAAATCCTGAATCACGAAAACTTGGTTCTCCAACCAATGAAAATACTCAGGAGGAAATCGAACAACCTCTGAACCCTCCTTAGGATGACGGGCCATAACTGAAACCCAACACATCAACTTGGGATCTCGGGGAAGTCCAGCTCCAACGGAAAGATGTTGTGGGACCAACATCGGGACCCTCTCTAGACCAAAGCTCACAACTAAGAAACCATATCCAAAGTTTTTTAGTTGTCCGTTCTTTGCTCTAGTCAGTTGGCCTTTTACATTAGCCAACACAGCTTCGCACCAGTTGAAGATGGTGCCTCGATAACAGTCTACTGCCATTCGCATTTGGGATCCGGTGGCTACATGCAGTGTTGCGCTTCCGCAGAGTCTGGTGACAGTAAATGCAATCACTTTGAGTTCAGGACGGGAGATGGTTTTGATATCAATCCCTTTGTCCTTTGTTTGGTCATTACAAAACTCTAGCCGGAGACTATCGACAGACTAGCCACCTGGCCTAGTCCTGAATAGAGTCAATTGTTCACCTCTCTTGGGCAAACCAGTCAAGAAGTAAATGTCCTCTGGCTCCATTTCGAGTTAGTGGCCACCAATAATGAAACACTGGTCCTGTATATTCCATCTTTCCACCAGCCACTACAAAAAGTCTACTTGGGCCCTCATGCCAGGTATGGCCGAGAATTTAAATAGCCCGCATGCCTTCAATGCATCTATTGAAGGTTGATGATTAATTGCAGCAAGGTCCACATCTTCGTGCTCCCGTTCTCGCCAACTAAGCATTGTGTATATCCTACATTGAAAGAAAAGGTGGATTAGAACATTTTAGTTCAAAGTTTTTGGGCGGAAATTGAAAAAATTGAAGTTGTAAAACCTATGTCGCGGGGTCCGCACTCTCCAGTTAGGGACAGTGCGTAGGTCCGCACTCTGCCTAAACAACAAGTGCGGGCCCCTGGCTCTTTCCTCTGTAGGAAAAATTCGGGGTCCGCAGGTTTCGCATGCTGTGCTTGCGGACCCTCGCGAGCGGTATTTTAAACTAATTTTTTCCTAAAAATCAAAATAGAAGCCTAAAAACAAAAATCAAATGGTTGAAATGCAAGATTAAAGTTATGTGGATTACTTGAAGGTGACGGTTTTCGATTCCAATGGACGAATTTTCCGCAATCTTCACAGGAAGTTTATTACCCAAAAGCTCTCTTTTCTCACTCTGAAGTCAAACGGTAAAAATGAATTTAAAAAAGCCCTTTTTATAAGCTTTTTTGAATAAACGAATTTTTAATTTGTTTATTTTTTACTTTAAAAAGGTAACTTTTTGATGCATTTTTATTTATTTTAAACAGGTATGAGTAATGTTTGAGTTTTTGTGCAGAATATCGGATTTTTCAGGCAAAATTGATCATTTTCAACAAAAACATTAGTCATCTTTAAGCTCTTTTCTGACTCCTAAAATATGAAAAGATTGCCGAGTTTTTCTTTTCAAGCTCGTTAAAACGGAATTAAAAAGACGGTCCACTTACAACGCTTTTCTGACCGTATAAACATGAAAAGATTGTCGGGCTTTTGTCGTTTCAAGTTCGATATTGGTTATAAAACTACGTGTCCTTGATCGCTTTTTTACTTTTTCGGATCGAAGACACTAATTATGAAAAGTACTCCTTGATCGTAATGATCAAGCGGTTCTCTCAAGTATTATTTTATACTTTTTCGGGCTTGGGAGACGCAAATTTACGAAAAAGGACAACCATGGAGTTTTCTTAAGTTTTTCTTCTGACTCCCTAAAATTGAAAAACGCCGAGTTTCCCCTATACTGGACTCGTTAAAATTTAACAGTAAAGGACCTGTTCAATTACAAACAGGAACGAACCACTCCTTCTTAGGGTTAGAATTTTATACTAAGTTGGACTCATCTGAAGGATGAGCTTATAACCAAGAAAATGTTATCCTCCTCAAGCTTGTAAAAAATAAAGAGGTACTTGCTAGAAATGGTGGGGGAAAAAAGAGAAAAATGAACCTGTTTGTTATACTTTGTGTCTCAGAAAAGCATTGAACCACTCTTGAACACGACACTTTTTGTTCACCTGGGTTGGGAAATCCTTTTCCTAACAGTTAATCAAACCATATTGAAAGTCTTCAGCCAATTTCTGGGTATTAGCTTTGGGTCAATTGTCACCAAACCATCTGCAGTGTCGTTATGTGTTCAAGAGGTCAGTGCAAATAAACCATTCATCTGCAAACTTGATCTATGATTTCGTGTCGTTCACTAGTTCAATGAATAATGAATTAATGAATGTAAGGTTATAATAAGGTTAATGAATGTAATGAGGTGAATGAATAATGTAAATGTATATAAAGTAGGGTGATGTAGGATATAGGGTAATGTAGGATAATGTAGGATGATATATACATGGATAGGGGTGCTGCATATTCAAGTTTAAACTAGTTTATCAATCTTAGAAGAAAATTCAAAATCGAAAGAATTAAGAATACTTTAAAATTACAATACTTTCATTTCACTTGATAGCTCATTGTCAATGCTTTTCTTCTTTTGATGACGAACTTAGCTCTTTGTCAACACTTTACCTTTTGCTAATGATGATGATACTTTGACCTCGAAATGAAGTTTGCTAAATGATTTTCCTGGATTATAGATGCTTGTAGCTGCTTCTCAGGTCCCTTTGATGTTGATTTTAAGATGAATAATCAGGTCCCTTCTGCAATAACATATGACATTGATCTTGTTCAGGTCCCTTACTGATAAATATTGATTATGATGTCTCAGGTCCCTTCTGCAATACAACTGCTTGACATTAAACCAGTTGCATAGTTTGTTGGTTTATTATGAATCTTCCCCCTTGCTGATCTTGAGACTTGTCCTCAAGTCTTTGAATTTTGGAGGATGATTATGCAAAATGAAATTGAAAAACATAAAAGAGAATTCATATTGGCCAAACAAGTTGGTTTTCTGATATGAATTCGAGTTTGTATTGTGCCAGTATCTTGGATTTTCACAACCAAACTCCTTTATTATTTTTTAACTTTTTATTTTTATTTTTTATTCTAGAAGTAGGGAAGGCATATCACTATGTTGTTCTAGTACTTCCATATTGTTTTCTGTTGAGACTCTCTTCAGAAAGTCTTCTTTATTGATAGGCTTATTATAAACTTTGAGTCTATGACCATTAACTAGAAATGAAATGGTGGCTTCATCAATTGTCTTGATCTTGACTGCTCCATTGTCAAAGATTTCTTCTATCTCATATGGCCCAATGATCCGGATTTAAGCAGGAACACAATAGATTACAAAGATAACCATAAATACAGAGATGCGATAACCATAAAAACGGAGATGCCGCGGAAATAATACTTCATTTCATTAATGGAGAATACTGAAATATGCTTACAAATAGGAATAACCCAGCTAGGGCGATGGTAGCTTATCTCTGAGAAGAGATGTGTCGGCTACATGCCTCTGAACTGTTTCGAACTATGTTTACAATGAGGCTCGAAGGCCTATTTATTATTGAGAAACAATGGAAAACCCTTCACATTCCAAAACCTAACCCGAGAAGATGAAACGCCAAATTGTGGGCCCCGTTTTGGGGTGAGTTGGACAGCCAACTTCTCGGGGTCGCGAATTGGTCGTATTATCTCCGTTTGACGCGCATGATAGCCTGTTGGAAAGATCTCTCCGAGGACTACGACAGAAAAGACGATTTTTATCAGAAAAAACGGCTCCGGAAGTTTAGGACCCGAAAAACTGCTAAAAATAGTAAACTGTGCTATAATTAAGGAAACTGAAAAACTGAAAGAGACATTTGTGGGGGTCCAAATGGGATAGGTGGGTGGCCACCAACATCCACCTGGATCATCCAAGCCAATGAGTAGTAAACTTATCTTTGAAATCTTTGTACTTGGAGTAAAAAGAAGTGTCCAGTCTCCTTTATGAAAAATTTTGTTTTTGATAAATCTGTCATGCCATTTGATTCTGTGTTGCTATACTAGTGATGTGTGCTCAACTGCTTGTTTTCTGATCTCATCTAGTTCATTCAGATCCATAATTCTCTGTTGTTGAGCTTCTGATAGGTTCAAACCCAATTCTGCTGCAATTTTAAATGTATGAATTTGAAATTCAATTGATAACAGAACTTCTTTACCATATACCAGTTGATATGGGTTGAATCCAATAATATTTCTCCATGTAATTCTATATGCCCATAATGCATATTTTAATTTGTCTGACCAATCTTTTCTGTTCATTTGCACTGTCTTTGTCATGATGTTTTCCAGAACCTTATTAGTATATTCCACTTGTCCATTTGCTTGAGGATGATACAGAGTAGACTTTCTATGCTTGATTTTGTATTTTTCCGTAAGATCTCAGACAAGTTTAGAAGTGAATTGTGATCCCTGGTCTATAACAATCTGTCTTGGAACTCCAAATATTACAAAGATTTCTTCAAAGAGGAATGAAACCACTATTTCTTTTGTTTCTCGTGCCACTACTTTTTCTTCTACCCATTTTGTAACATAGTCTGTACACACTAAGATGTACTTCTTTCCATTTGAAGGCGGGTTAATAGGTCCCACAAAGTCAAGAGCCCATTGTTCAAATGGTTCTATAAGTACTTGTGGTTTCAATGGCATCTCATATGATACTACAGGTCTTTCAGTTCTTTGACAACTATCACATCTTTTGACATAGGCCTTTGAGTCCTTGAAAATTGTTGGCCAGTAGTAGCCAAGCTTGAGCACCTTGTATGTTCGTTTATCTGCAAAATGGCCACCACATGGTTCATCATGACATGCTTTTAGAATATCAAGAATTTCATCTTCTCTTACACATTTTCTTATCAAAAGATCAGGACTAGTATAGAAGAGGTCACCATTGACCCAACTATATCTAGCACTCTCTCTGATTATTTTTCTTTTCTACTTGCTAGTGAAATGAGATGGTAATATTCTAAATGATAAATAATTAGCTACATCTGCAAACCATGGGGTTTTAACTGTTATAGAAAATATATGTTCATCAGAAAAGTTGTCTGAAATAGGAAAAAGATCACCAGGACAGTGAATCCTTGAAAAGAAATCTGCCACTTGATTATCTTTTCCCGGTCGATCTAGAATAGTGAGATTGAATTCTTGCATTAGTAACAACCATCTAGTAATTCTGCCATTTGTAACTGTTTTGTTCATTAAATATTTGATAGTTGAGTGATCTGTATGAATAAACACTTGATAGCCTATTATATAATGCCTAAATTTATTGATTGCATGCACAACTGGAAGAGCCCTTCGGAGATCTCGGTCTTTTATAAATTGATTCTAATCTTCCGTAAACGGAACAGAAAGGGCAAGCTTGGTGTGAAGGGAACGTATACGTTCCTGGGGACTAAAAAAGTTATAGTTTAATTCTGCCGGAGTTAGATTTTTGCTAATGAAATAAATGGCATAGTTAAACTGATTTTCTTTTTGTCCCAGAGATGCTCCTATAGTTGTATCTAATGCATCAATAGATGAGTGGAATGGCAATGAAAAATTTGGTCCTCTAAGAATGGGTGCTATAGACAATTTTTCTTTCAGTTTTTCAAATGCATTTTGACAATGTGTTGTCCATTGAAACTCAATGTCTTTTGCAAGTAATTTGAACAAGGGTAAAGCTATTTTGCTTAAGTTTTCAATGAATCTTTTGTAATAGCGTGCATATGCCTACAAAACAAGAACAAAGAGAGTTAGTATCATTACAAATATACTTAACATCTTATTTCAAAAAGAATTTGATTTGAAATGACCCAAGATTATGGTCATTTCAAAACAAATCAATACATAAGTATATGTAAATGATGAAAAAATGGCAAGTATGCAATGATAAAGGCATAATAATGGATATGCAACATGCAATGCAAGTATAATGGATCTAAAAATGCACAATGAACAAGCATAATGCATAATCAAGAAAGCATGCAATGCAAAAGTCATAGACTAGTCCTAATAGTGATGAGTATTGAAAGCTCTAAACTACAAGCAGTTACGAGCTATGATGCAGCATTAACAAGAAACAAAACAAGTGTCAAGACATGTACAATGTGTTACAAAGCGGTGATAAGAGTGTAAAATCACGATGCAAGTTATGTACAAAGTTTAAACAAATGGTAAGCTATGTACAAAGGGAATATATTTATATCATGCGCATGCATCAAGTGAAACAAGTGGCAGCCAAAGGTACAAGTGACAGGATGAATAGTCAACTAGTCAAATAAAAAAAAACGCAGCAGCAAACGGTCAAAAATATGTTTCAGGGGTTGAACAATGTCTGTGTTTTTCTTCATCATCACAGCTAAGTTTCATCATAACCCAGCTTAGAATCAAAGGACATTATGTATTCATTGTTTATCCACAGCCTAAAGAAAACACGAAACCCTGTTTGACTGAGAAATATGCAGAGATTGAAAGAGAACTGCGTGCAAAGAGGAGAACCCTATGCAGTAGAGATAGCATGAGGAATTGCATGGAGAAATAAGGAGGATCATTGTGTTTAAAAGGAGGAGAGATAGGAGAGCGCCAAACCGAGATTTCCTCTGCGCTGAGCGAACATATTCTCCATCAAATCCCATAAATTGCGCAGTGATAAGGTAAGAGTAGATCTCGGGGTCTTCTCAACAGTTAAAAGATTTTTAAGATTGTGTTATTCTCTCGAAAAGGGTTCAACTTGAGTTGTAGTTTAAATGTGTCATACTATGAGAGAAACACGACTTCAGTAATGCTCTATCACCCTAAAAATAATTTGCCACCTATAGACCAATGATTTTTCAAATTGTTGGATACAGATAGTTTAACTATGAATGTATGTTTACTCAGGAGCAAACAAACCTTAACAATCTAATCTCTACAAGGTTTCGACAATTATTTGCACCTCAAGTATCGTTCCAAAAATGATTTCCTCGTACATTTTTAAAAACATAGTTTGCCAAATTTTTCACATAAAAAAAACACAGTGAGCATCCTTTTGTATACAGAGTGAGCAATTTTGTATGAAATTTTGCAAAACAGAGAAGGTTTTTCATCGATTTTTTTGGGCAATTTTGCATACAAAGAGGATTTTTAAACACAATTTTGAAAACAATGAGAGATTTTGAATGCAAAGGAGATGTTTTTACATGGTTCTTCACACAGTGAGAGTCTTTTTTTTGCCCAGTTTTACATAGAGAGGATTTTTTTTTTGAATACCATTTGCAATAGGAGACAAAGAAATTGAAGATCTAAAGGCAGAAGAAGTAATATCATTTTTTTCAAAGTTATAGAGGTCTGGTAAGTACATTCACCGTGATTTTTATCCAAATATTGCATGAATGAGAAGATCAAATATATATATTTTTCTTGTTATATTCATAATGAGATTATCTATGGGACAATGCCATATTAATTGGTACACAGATCAGATGCAAATGGCAACCAAAATTGAACCTAAATACTTCAAGATAGAAAACTGAAGTAAGGATACAATTGAGAAACTATACCAGGCAGGGCTACTGAAGTTTCTTAAGAACTTCAATGGTCACAATGATAAAATCACACAGGAGTTCATAGAGAATTTTGAGCATGTACAAACCAGAGTTGGTGAACCTTCTATACCCTTGAACCCAACCTTTTTTTCTCAAGCGTTGGACCTTCCTTTGATAGGAGAAGAGTATCACAAGGTTCTGCATTTTAAGGAGAAGGGATGGACCTTTTTCCTGGGGAAACAAAGGAAAGGTGTTGAAAGTCCAACAAGATGATGGAGCTTAGTGGAAAGGAGTCGCCGTCACTAAGTGAGCCCGCAGGGTATTTTTGGCGCAAAGTCTATTTTTAGACATATGGATCATGGTCTATGAGTTGCAGGATGCTGTTTATGGATGATTGGTCATGTTGGGAAAAATAGATGGACTTCTATTTTTGGTTCACAGCGGAGTGATCAGAGTCTATTTTTAGACTGCCAGGCTAAAAATAGAAACAGTCAAATATTATTAGCCCTTAGTAATATTTGGACTCTAAACATTATCTTATTCTCTTGGACCACTTCAGTTCAAGCTACGGATGTGGCACATGCAACTGACAGAAGGAATCACGTGGTTTCTTATGTGTTAGTTGAGCTATTGCATGGAGGACTTCAGTTAGAACTCATGCATGTGAGTTCTGTGGAGTTGGATGTGGAGTTGTGTTCAGTTTGACTTAGTTTAACTAGTTGCATTTAGTTTAACTAAAGAATACACTAGTGATGAGTTGTGTGAATTAATTCACTAATTATTAACTCATAAAGAAACTAAAGAATACATCAGTTAACTCAGTGCATGGACAGTTCAACAGAGACAGGTGTTAGAGGTAAGTGAAAGGGTGAGTTGTGACTATCAGTTGTGCATGAGATTTTGCACATGCATGGCTTGAGTTATGCCAATGAGGATTGCACAGTGTGGGCCAATATCAAGGCAATTGTAGCCTGTGCTCACGTGATTTCTCATGCAGGATTGTGCAGTGGAGGCAGGCAAAGCAGCGGAGGAGATTTGAACCTGTGATTGATTCAGATCTGAGCTAGTTTGTGTGTAGCAGGTGGAGATAGTACTGAGTACTTGTGAGGAGTATTGTACTATGTATTGTTACATGTTCTCAATCATTATAATATACAGATAGTGTGGGGTTTTTAGTTGTATGCTTTCCTCGGGATACATAATGTGTTAATGTGTGCATGCGATTGATGTTTCATTGGTTTTAATGCTGCTAAATTGATGATCAACGTAAAGGAGGTTATGTATTATGCATGTATTCCGCAATAGTGTATAATCGGGATAATCTCTGTGAATAAGTGTCATATTATTCAAAATTTCTACATGGTATCGGAGCTGGTTTATTTGTAGAAAAAGTTCTACAGGATATCAAAGCGAGATTGATCATCAGATCTATTATTCAGAAAGTGTTTACATTTTATTTCTTCAGGCAGAGTCTGCAATCGGGCCAGGTAGCTTCTGGATTCATCCTTCTTTTGGAAGGTGAGATATCCGGTGAATTCCCATATAGTCGATCTCTGTACAAGAAATACTTTGTTCTCACAAATTTTAGATCAGAAGTGGTTGAGTTTTGAGCTGATGGAATGGCGCTCAAGGATAAACTCAGAAACATCAAAGATGAGAATGGAGATGCCACAAATTGCCCGCAGAAGAAGAAAAATAAGCAAGCTGTTGGATATGCAGCGGGAGAGGCCTTAGCCTTGCAGTTTGAGCTGGATTTTTCGCTGATCGCATGCTTGGTATCAAATGTGATGGGATCGGTATGGTTCTTGGACAGTGGTGCGTCTTCTCACATGACAGGAGATCGAGATTTGTTTTCTGATCTGGATGAGAAAGAACTTGGAGTGCACATCGAGATGAGCAATGATGGTAGATACAGTGCGACCGGTATCGGTACCATTTCCTTTGAGAGGGAGTCTGGTAAACCCTTCAGATTGAAGGAAGTGATGCATGTTCCAGGATTGAAGAAGAATCTTATCTCTGTGGCGATGTTAGAAGACAAGGGATATGATGTTGTCTTTAGTGAGGGAAAGGCTTTCTTGCGCAGCAAGACAACTGGAGAAGCCCGGAAGATAGGGGTTCGAGTCAGGAACCTTTATCAGTTGCATGCAAAGCCTTGAGCAGCAAGGCAACTAATGGAGACTTGGTGATTGAGAGGGAGTGTATATTACCTCTCAACATGCAGAGCCAGAAGAAGTCTCAGACGATTGTGGAGGAGCCATGATTGGTGCAACAACTTCAGGAGGTTGTGGAGTAGCCACAACAAGGGAAGCTGAGAGGAGATCGAGTAGAGACATCTACTCATGCAGAGACCTCCAGTAGGGGGAAACTTCAAGCCAGGTGGGCAGAGGGATCGCATGTAGCCATACCTCTAGGTAGGAGGTGGGGTGATGTGGATTGATCGTCCCAAGGAGGAGGGGCAGGATCCTTGAGGTACCCAACCTCTTGGATGAGACCTTACTACGGGAGCCTCGATGTGGAATAGCAGGAACTGACTGATTGGGTAGAGACAGATGCGGATGGAGTGGCAGAGAGAGCGACAGTGCAGGGGATCCTAGGACAACGCATAGCTAGCAGGCTGCAACAATGCGAGAGGCACAAGTGTTTTGCTCAGTGCTAGGTGGCACAGAGAGGTGTGCAATGGTGCAAGATGCATGGAGATGTTGCAGTAGCAAAGATTTCAGAGAGGGAGCACTTGTCAGCAGCAGGTATAGCTTCAGCATCAGAGTATGTTCCTAGCCCAACAGAGTGGTCAGTTGGGAGTGTTTTTGTTCCAAGTGTTGTTGGAGCAAGTGGATCGGGAAAATGTGTTGCATGCAGAACATTCCAGAGGCAGGATAGGGGTTGCTGATAATCCATATCTTCTTGAGAGGGAGTGTTGAAAATGCAAAAAGATGATGGAGCTTAGTGGAAAGGAGTTGCATTCACTAAGTGAACCTGCAGGCTATTTTTGGCGCAAAGTCTATTTTTAGACATATGGATCATGGTCTATGAGTTGCAGGATGCTATTTATGGATGATTGATAATGTTGGGAAAAATAGATGGACTTCTATTTTTGGTTCACAGCGGAGTGATCCTAGTCTATTTTTAGACTGCCAGGCTAAAAATAGAAACAATCAAATATTATTAGCCCTTAGTAATATTTGGACTCTAAACATTATCTTATTCTCTTGGAGCACTTCAGTTCGAGCTACGGATGTGGCACATGCAGCTGCCAGAAGGAATCACGTGGTTTCTTATGTGTTAGTTGAGCTATTGCATGGAGGACTTCAGTTAGAACTCATGCATGTGAGTTCTGTGGAGTTGATGGAGTTGTGTTCAGCTTGACTTAGTTGAACTAGTTGTATTTAGTCTAACTAAAGAATACACTAGTGATGAGTTGTGTGAATTAATTATTAATTAATTCACTAATTATTAACTCATAAAGAAACTAAAGAATACATCAGTTAACTCAGTGCATGGACAGTTCAACAGAGACAGGTGTTAGAGGTAAGTGAAAGGGTGAGTTGTGACTAACAGTTGTGCATGAGATTTTGCACATGCATGGATTGAGTTATGCCAATGAGGATTGCACAGTGTGGGCCAATATCAAGGCAATTGTAGCCTGTGTTCACGTGATTTCTCATGCAGGATTGTGCAGTGGAGGCAGGCAAAGCAGCAGAGGAGATTTAAACCCGTGATTGATTCAGATCTGAGCTAGTTTGTGTGTAGCAGGTGGAGATAGTACTGAGTACTTGTGAGGAGTATTGTACTATGTATTGTTACATGTTCTCAATCATTATAATATATAGATAGTGTGGGGTTTTTAGTTGTATGCTTTCCCCGGGATACATACTGTGTTAATGTGTGCATGTGATTGATGTTTCATTGGTTTTAATGCTGCTAAATTGATGATCAACGTAGAGGAGGTTATGTATTATGCATGTATTCTGCAGTAGTGTATAATTGGGATAATCTCTATGAATAAGTGTCATATTATTCAAACTTTCTACAAAATGGTCCTTTGGCAGGACAAAAGGGATTCCAAGAGATTGGTCCATAGAGCCATGGTCAGAGTTGGTTTTGATTATCCATAAGTACTTCACTTGTGATAATCGGTACAGTGTGTATACTCTATCATATGAAATTGCTTCATAATATGAATGGATATTTTAAAATCAACTTACCCTACTTCTTTTCAAAAAGCCTAACCAAAATGATAGAGAATGTCAAGAACAAAACAGAAGCCAAGGAAGCCAATATCTATCATCATGGGCTAATCAAGATACTTGTTGAGTATCAGGTAAGGAATAAGGGGTTGCTTTGGAAGGAGTTTTTGGCTAAACATCATTTTGAAGAACAAACAACAGGGAATGAGGAGAAGTTTGAGCAGTTGCATGTAACAAGAAGTATCATGCATTCTCCTTTGTATCCTAAGACAAGATTGAAGAAGAAGCAAGATGATATTATGATTGAAAAAGAGAAATCCTTTATGTCCATTCCTAGGAGGCCTAGAAGAAAATCACAAGAGGAACCAAGCAACGAAGGAAAAGATCCAAAAATTGAAATTATTGGAATTGAGCCTCCACAAACATCAAAGCAAATTGATGAGATTATATAGAGATTGGAGAAGGAAGTCCAAGAAGAGCCCATAGAGAAAGACTCATATTTTGAGGATGCTTGGGTAGGAGCCACCTCATCTCACTCATATGCCAAAGAGACCAGGGAAGAATCTAAAGAGTTGCACAATGAAGAATATCTTAAGAAAATAGAAGAGCTGACAAGTGAGCTAGAAGACAACAAGATCATGGAGAGACATTTGAAAAAGGAGAACAAAATGTATAAAGAAAATAACAACAACATAACCAAGGAGAAAAATAAATTGAGCAAGTAGATTAAAAAGCTTGAGACTTAGAATATCCTCATCTCTAAACAAGCCTACAAATGGCTAAAGGAGAAAAAGTTATGACAGTACAGATATGAGAAAAAAAAAGTGAAGATTGCCATCTATAAAGAAGAGAAATATCAGGGTATTGACATTCTCCTTTAGGCTACACAGGAAGAAGCTACAGGATTAGGAACAATAGGGGCATCATCACTTAGGAGATCCAAACAGAGGAGGCAAGCATGAGGACATGCTTGAACATCAGCAAGGGGGAGATGTTGGCCCTCAATTTTGGTCATTTTTGCCTATGCTAAATCCATTTATTTACCACCATATTCCATCCCATTTGACCTATATATGCATGATTTTAGTCCTATTTTGCATATTCACGTAACTAAATTAAGTTTTTCAATTTTTGAGTAGCTACGGTAACATCAGACTTCAGCTTTGAGGAGGAAAGCATTAAAACTGTGTTAGAGGAAGAATCATCCTGGAAAACCATATGAGTCTCATGATTGGGAAATGGGTTAGTCAACATAGTGGGTGAAGTGGATGATTTAAGAAACTGATTCACTTCGGCATGGTGCAGACAATCATGTGTAAAGTGATCCTCATTACAAATCAAGCATGGCTATCGAGGCTTTCATTTCTCATCGGAAGACGGATTTGTTTATTTATCCTCTAGTGAGGAATCTTTACTTTTATTACCTTTACCTTTCTTCTCGCTTCAGGTTGTTGTTGAGATTTGCCTTTATCATGTGGGACGACATTTATCTCGAAAGTAGAAGCCGCATGAGGATGGGATGGAGGGTTTTGTGCAGGAGTAGTAAGAGCAAAACCAGATGGTTTACTCACCAACTGCAAATTGGAAGAACCTATAATGCCATCGACAACATGAGATTCTTTATCATGTGGAGGAGGAACAATGTTCGAAGGTCACAGAGCGTTTGGTATTTTATCATAGATCGTGCCAGATTAGGCATAGACCAGATCTAAATATTGAACACGAGTAATAACTTTCTCTTCGGTCATGACTCCACCTTTGGCCACATATTCTATTATGGGAGCTAATACAGAGTTGACAAACCATTCCGATAATAAATGATCGGGAACATAAGCCTTAACCGATCGGCAATGATGCCTCCACTCATGAATGTGATTTGAAATGTGAGTAGAGTTTGATTGTTTGAAGTTAGTTAATAGTTTCGTTCCAGTTTTGTATCTGATGGGAAACTAGAAATATGTGAGGAAGGTAGTGACTATAGTGATGAAGTCGTGAAACTATGCTCTAGGTAACTCAATATACCATTTAGTTGCGGTACCCGTAAGCGTTCATTGGAAAATATGGAGTCGAATGGAATCATCATTAAGTGAATTGGATGAACATCATAAATGATACATTATAACATGCGTCGAAGGTTCTTATCCAGGATTCCCATTGAACTTCGGGATATCATAAGGTAGCTTAATGGGAATTATCAGCCACCATGGTGAATGAGTGATGGGATCGTTAGTAAGTCTAGTTAAATTCGGTAATTCAAGAGTAGGCACAAAAGACAACTGCTGATTAAAGTCTGGAGGCGGATGACCTGGATAAGAAGGGATAGCCTGGGAAACAGGCACTTGAATTCCAAATAAGGAGGGTTTTGACAATAAGGAATCTAGTTACCAGAATATGGAGGGTTCTGATAACCAGCATACAAGTGAGTTTGTTGCCCAGCCCCAAGATGGCGATAAAGTTGCTGGAATGGTTCGGTTTGGATTTTTTGGCCTTGAAAAGGCATTTGATGTGATCCACGTTGTTTCCCGACAGGGGTTTGCATTGCCCCTAGTACGTGTTCGACTAAGACTCTATCAAATTTTGAAGAATTTGACCTATCGAAACTTGAGGAGTACCTTGTGCGAGCGATTGAGAAGGTGAGGGGCCTTGTTGAACAATTAGGATCTAGGGGTAACGAGGCATCTTTGGAATAGGATGTAAAGGTTGGATCACATGAATTTGAGCTTGTTGAGGTGATGATGGATAGGTAGGGATTTGTGATGAAGACAGTACGATTTGAGGATTCAACAATTGATCCCAATATGAACTAGGTTGAACGGGTAAAGTAGGTTTCCAAACACTGACATCCATTCCAGGATAAGGAGGACTATAATAGGTTGGTTACCATATTTAGGTATACCAACAATAGGTTGCCCCCCTCCCATGGGAGGAGGGGATGATGGAGGCAACTGCGATCCAGATGGAGGGGACCCAACATAAGGAGGGTTAGGTTGTTGAGGGTAGCTTTTCACACTTATATAAGGGCCAACCTATTGCTCTATTGTAGGAGTAGATGGAGGAAGAGGAGTAGACTGTGTGGCATTCATAAGATAGGCACCAAACATTATTCCTAGATTAGGTGACATGGGAGAGGTCCAAGGACAGGAAGCCACACGAGAAAAGGTACCAAATAGTGATTGATAGCCAGGTGGGATGGACAAGCCACCATACAAATGAGTTTATGGTGGTGTCGCAAACATGGATGGAAAAGCGACACTTGATGTCTCAACCATAGTGGTGGACATAGGCTAGGAGTTTGAATCAGTTCCATTCATGGTTAAGAACCCCAATGAATATTTCCACGAGAGATCCATGGTAGACCCAAAGAATCAGGTAAAGGAGGTTGTGTCTGAGGTTGAGGAGATGGAAGAAGATCAGTTTGATAAAAATGATTTTCTTCCAAATGAACAAGAGTAGAAGGACAAGGCTCTTCTTGAGGGATCTCTTCAATACTCAGAAGTCTGTACGGAAGAGGTTCACCATCAGGTCCAAGATATATTGGTTTTGTCTGAGACAAAGGAAGAGAGGAAGAAGGTCCCAAATAATCAGGTGAAGATGGATGAGCCTCCTCAGGTTCAATAACCTCAGAATCGAAGTTTCTGACTCAGGAAGGTAAGATTCAATGACCTCAGGTAACAAAGTTCTAGGGACTTTTGTTTCAATTGTGTTAGTGTCACCAATAGGAATAGATGTAATCTTAGGTTCATGACTCAAAGGGACAATTGATTTTGTCTGATCAAGATTGGGAGGAGGGCCAGAAGTAGTTCCCGATGTTCTTGATTTGGTAGTCTGTGTTTTTCTATGTCTTGGACGATGATTAGGAGTATCCTATGGAGGAACTAGAGGCTTATTTTGCATTCTACGTGAACGATGGGGAGGGGGATTGTATTCTTCCACATTGGATAATAAATTTTATTAACACAAAAAAAAAACGAGGGTAATATAGGAATAAAGGATTACCAAGCAACTGTGAACTACTATATACACCTTGGAGAACCAAGGACTTAACGTACGACAACCAATCTCCCTGAATGTTGTGTTCGGTGTATCATCATATATAAGGCAAGAAACTTGGTTACCTATGGATGCATAGAAACCTATTGGGGACTCCAAAAATATAAGCAAATGTACGGGGGAGTGAAGTCTGTAGTAGTGTTGTCTAATGCGTAACCATTCGATGAGAGCGTTCCCATATACTTTACGTGTGTGGAGCACCACCAATATACTCGAAGGTACGTGGAGTACGATCTTGTAAACTAACATACGTGGAATGATATTTCATCCCTGGGATGCAACGCTGGCAAAGAATGACAGCTACTACGTTTAACGACGCCGAAACATGTCTCTAGCCTAGACCTCTAAATGTTTGCGTTAGTGTTACAAATTCTTCTTAGGTTGATTCAATAAATTTTACTGTTTATCTTTTATTATGTTTCAAATTTAGGGCTCACCATGGATGTCACCTGAATATCCTAAAATGAAAATATAGGATGAGAAAATAGAAATCCATTCTCTTTCAATGAAAATCTAGCTAAGGAGGGGAAGAAAAAATCAAGATGCAACACACAATATGCAAAAAACAAGATGCAAGATGCAATTTCCTTCCTGATGTAACTGTTCCCATGCTAATGCACATGAAAAACCCTAAATGCCAATGCAAATTTTTTCTTTTCACCACACTTAATTTTAGAAATGAAGAAAAATAATATGCAAATGTTCAATTGCTGATTCAATTACACTTTTCAAAATGAGGACTAGAACAAGAATTCATCTAAGCGATCAACAATCAAATGAAAAAAGTTTGCAAGTGACCAAGTGATAATAACAAAGAAAAATAAAAACCAATTCTTACCAAAGGCAAACAACACAAATTCAAACCAAACAAAGGAGGCCACAAGACACTCAACACTCAGGGAAGTTCAACTAGAAGTAGGTCGACCAAAGAGAGGCTCAAGAACCAAGGAAAAAATTATGCAAAAACAAGGGCCAACGCTGGTGCATAAGAGGCATCAGTGCGTCTCAACGTTGGTGTAGAGTGGGCCAAGGTGAGGTGCAACGCTTTGTCAAAGGAATAGAGGGTGCGTTGGGCCTGGGAAAGATAATTCTGACATAAAAATTGCAAAAAAAGTTCAATGAAATAACCTCCTAGGTCTGTTATTGGTTGAATGATACAACAAAGGTCTGTCAAGGAGGCAATCAAGCATAATGGACAAGGATACAACCAAGGGAATAATCTGTTCCCCAGTATTGTCGCCAATTTGTTATATGAGATTTATGATTGCAGACAAAAGTATCTCCCCTAGGTTGGTGGCTAACCTAGAACAAGAGAGAGGCAAGGAACACAATGATTTTCCTTAAAGTAAATAGATGATGGAGTGAGTCTATCTAGAATACTTCACACAATTCACTCCTTCTTTAGCTTTGAAGCTTCAATTCCAGCTCTGAATGCCAAAATTATAACCTACACAATCAAATAGCACAAGCCAAGAAACTACGAGATCTGTGCAGTATCATCTAAGTACAAGGGGGAATAGGATGTTGATTGATCCCATTGGGAGGCCCACTGATCGGATGTGACAAAATGGCTTATAAAAATGTGTGTCAAATTTTTATCACTGCAGAGGGGAGGAAAAGTGAGCTTCTAAGAGAGAGGTAGTCATACCACTCTAGTAGAGACACACATGAACAAGAAGGGTTCATATAACATCAAGCGAAATAGTCAACAGAGATGCGAATGTCATTGAAATCGATATAACGAGGAAGATATATCTAATATACAATAGAATAGTCCATGAGGATGCGACAACAAAAATAGAAATTACAACACAGTCTCAATATGATAAGTACCAAAATAACCGAAATAGTTCAACTACTTTAGCACAGATGAAAGCAAACATGAATTACAAACATTCGTAGAATAGTCTTACAAATATCCATAATCCATGCATGAAGAGAGTGTTGGTCCATAGGGATTCTTTTATTAAGTAAAATTTCCAAGACATATACATACAATGAACACTACTAACTCTAGTAGTGGAGCTTTGTAGGCACTCCTTGCTCCTCAAAAGAACTCCTTATCTCTCTAATCCCTTACGGGAGGAGCCAAGGTGAAAAGTCCTTCACTCATACAATGAGGGAGTATATATAACCAAGAGGTGATGGTTCCCCTTCCTTGTGACTCTTAGACTACCCTCATGACTGTTTGACTTCCTATGAGTTTTCAGCTTACATGACTCTTTATATTCCATATGTGTCATTTGGACTTCCACTTTACAATACATTTTTAATACCATTTACGTGATCCATGATGACGATGTTGCATATGACAACTCATAACATGACATGACATGACATGACACTTCTAACATGGACTGCTTGATGATGTGGCAGTTTCAAGCCACTGTTGCTATTGTGTACTAAGTGCCTTCTTGAGAATGCTCTTCTTTTCACCTCTGTATGACTTGGTGATAAGGAATCTTCAATGATCTTAAGTCTTGAGTTGCGATTGCAAACTGATGTCCCTTTACTTTCTTGTGATTGATTAACTTGCATGTTCATCTACAAGAGTGTCTTTCAACATGTTTCCCTCCTTCATCTCTTTCTTCATCATCTCGCCATAGCATGGTAAGGTACCTGTGTCTGTAATTCACTCTCGAAGAGACGACATCAGTCTGAAACCCCTAGTCTAAGATGGTGCATTCTAATCCATTGACTGAGCCAAAACCAGGTGATAGGTCGAGAAAGTGGGCTCAATGACTGTGTAGCTACAAAGTTCAAGCAGCTAGGGGTGTAGCTTGAGCCTTGAGATTGCGCAAAGCGCAGTTTAGGCTAGGTTGAGGAAGAAAATTGCATATTTTGGGAGCTCAGGATGATAGGCTCAGGGGACATGCAATAAATTAGCCTATTATGCAGTCATGGAGGAAAAATGAGCCCAAGTGACCGTGTAGTTGCGTAGTTCAAGATCTCAGGGATGAGGCTTAAGCCTTAAGAACATGCAGTACTTAGTCCAGGATAGATTGAGGGAGGACACTGCGTAGTTCTGGGATCCAGTGAGGCAGGACGAGGGGATATACATTGAGTGAAGACATTGCATAGTTCCAGGAGATAAGGGAGACTGGGATATTGTACAACTACACAGTTCAGAAGCTCAGGGAATGAGCTTGTGGATTGTGATTGTGTAGTGTGCAGTTAAGGCTAGGCTGGGAGGATGAATTGCGTAATTCTGGAAAGTAAGGTCGGGCTTGAGCACTGAAGTTGCGAAATGTGTAGTTCTAGGTTTGAGCACTGAAGTGGTGAAATGCACAGTTCTGGGATTGAGTATTTAGGTTGCGAAATTCGTAGTTTTGGGCTTGAGCATTGAAGTTGCAAAATGCATAGTTCTAGGCTTGAGCACTGAGGTTGCGAAATATGCAATTATGGAGGGCTGGATGAAGCTAGGTTGCCAGGATTTTTTCGAAATTTGGCTAAGTGTGGGATCAAAGAGACTATTGTGAAAAATGATATGACTTGACTGTGATCACACACTTGAAACACTTTGACGACATGACAACATAGATCATGTGAATCATGCTAACAACATATTTCCCTTAATGCGACAACTTTACAACAAGTGCGACACTAAAGATACAATTTGCGATGATTGTGACGACACTTGTGTGACGATGCTTAAAAATTTGGGGATGAGTGCGACAAATGTTTACATAGTTAGAACAACTCATATAAACAAAGATAGACCCTTTAAACCATTAGGACATGCTTCTACACATTGTACAATAACCAATCATGCGAAAATACGATAGTTTACCCAACTTGCAAAGGGGAGAAAAATACTTCAGGAAAGTACATGAAATGAGTTTTGGTGTTTGTGACAAGAATGTGCAAGACTAAGGAAGACTCTAAAATTGAGTGTAAGACAAAATTTTGGAGGGTGTTGTAGCATCTACAACACTTGGCAACACAGTGGTAGAATTCCAGCTTCTTTGCCTTGGTTAACTTCTTCTATGCAGGGTCTTAGTTCTTTAGGTAGTATTGATTCATCATGCAGATTAATTTGGTCTCCCCAGTTACCCCATGAATAGACACAATCACCTTTATGCCTTCTCGGTTGAACACAATATAAGATTCAACGATATCACAATTTTTTGAGTTGGGAAGCGTAGTGTAGCTCGTGAGATTAAGATTTTAAAAGTATAATTTTTCTTCTCCGGTGTTGCTCCACTGCTTACAGACTTGGACAGTACCCTAAGAGAGTTTCTTGCTTCATCTCTATCCATCAACGCTTATTCATTTTTGGGTCGAAGAGGGATCCAAACTTATTGAGAGAAGAAGAGGTTGTTCCTTTAGAGAAGTATATAAAGACCTCTGATTTAGGTTTGCTCATTTAGATTTTTCCCCTTCTCCTCTTATAATAATTGGATAAACATGAAAACACCAAAACATAAAACTGATTGTAGGCATAAGGTTTCCTGAATAGACATAGGTTCATGGTTGGACCAAAACTCTCCTTACGGACAGATCGTATTTTCCATTGGAACTTCATCGACCAAAATATATAACCGACACAAGGAAGATAGACTGGAGGTTAGCCAAATGTTGAAGTGTCACAAGACTCTTTAGACTTCAGCCACACACATAATAAGAAGCCAAAACAGGTCCAAGCACAACACTTATTCACATGATGAAAAGAAAAGGACACAAACAAAGAGAAATAAAAACGAAAGGAATGACAACACACAACAAGGAAAGAAAACCATAAGATAAGCAAAAGAAGCTAAACCAAAGCATAATTCAAGAGAAAAGTAAGAAAAGACAAGAGAGAGTAAATATAACAACACATGATGGGTTCAAGAGGAGGACAAATAAGATGCAACTAATCCTACTCCTAACCTAACAACTAGAAGATCGAGGTCATGTATAATGGAATTTCCAATGTATTCACAATAATTGTTCCTGACTTGTAATCACAAAGATGCGATCAATTAAAATAGATATAAAGCAATGTGCGAGAGAAAATATGAGAGCTTGAATAATTTTCACAACAAAAGGAAGGTCTTACATGTGGGAAGAAAGGTGTGTCACAACCACTACTTTCATCCAATTCACATTCTTATCTCTCCGACGAAAAGCATAATCAGACAAACCTTAGAATCTTCTCGTAGACATGTCCCCATCTGCACCGAACTTCTTAGCAAGCATGAGGAAATATTGAAACATGTTATTTGTGGCGGAGTTTGCCAGGTAAGACTGTTCCAACCATTCAATGATTGGATCATAAAATTCATGATGATCCTCTTAAAAACCCCTAAATATTTGAAAAGACAAATTTTCAATTAGAGGTAGGGGATTATAGTGGGAATATTGTGAGGGAAAATATATATGATCATATTCCACAGTCACGTCGAGACAATAAGGACCTGACATAACCATCAGTGAATGCTGAAGTGCCTCAATTGCTCGATAAAATCCCAAATAATGAGATATTGAATGATGAAGATCGAACGATGTAAAACAAATGTCATTGGATGCACTTATGAAAAAATGATAAGTTGAACGAAAGTCATCGGAGATAGAATAATGATCATATGGGATGATTAAATCATGATATTCCCAGTTTGTAATTAACCAAGATAAATCAATTTGGATAGCTATATAAATGCCCTGAATAATCGAACCAACTTCCTCACAAGTTAAATGTGAAAAACCATCACTAGGGGAATTTTGAGGTCTAAAATGGGCCTCCTAAGAAAAATGTACAACCAAAATAAACTTTATAAGAACCAACAAGATTCAATATGATGATGTCAACCATAGGGGATGATTCACCATTTTTGGAGTAAAAAAGGAAAAAGATTTAAAAAAAATAAAATAATTAAACTATTTTTTTCAACTCGTATTTTCAACTTATCTCACTAAGATTTTACTCTAATTTCAAGCGGGAGTACTTGTCGGATGAAAAATTTAATTCCTCATCCAAAGAGTACCCATGTTGCATACTTTCTATGGACCCCGCTACAAGAAAAATGAGAAATACATGAAAAAACGTGATTGTAATCATGTTTTTCATGTATTTCTCATTTTTCATATAGTAGAGTCCATCAAAAGTATGCAACATAGGTACTCCTTGGATGAAGAATCAAATTATGCATCAAGAAGTGTTTCCACTCGAAATTTGAGTAAACCCATAGGGAGATAAGTTGAACATATGAGTTGAAAAAGTAGTTTTTATTTTTTCCCTCTTAAATTTGATGATGCAATCTAATCTTATTGTATTATTTCCACTATTATTTTATAATTTCCTTAGGAGGCCCATTTTAGACCTCAAAACTCCCCTAATTTTCTTGTAATTAATGACAAATTGTACAAACATCGTAAACATCAAAAGAATTTAAAAGGGATGTCAAGACAACAAATACATGAGACGAGTCAGGACGTGGTGAACGGAGAAGAATTTGATTTGTGTGATAACTCATGCATTTATTATCACTCAAGAGGATTTTAGGTGCGATGAAGGGAAATATTTGCAATATAACATCTACAAGAAGAACCAAGAGCTGACTATTAAGGAATGATTTCGATAAGCATGATTCCTTCGACCAAAGATAGTCCTTAGAATGATCAACTTCACAATTCCATGACTCTATGAGAGATACACATTCCAAAACCAAGTTTGATGCGAGATATTTTCATGAAGATGGATGAACTGAAAAAAGATTCTTGAATCCGGTTAAAAGTAAAATATTGAAAATTTGAAAGATCACACCTGAAATGCCAAACATTTTTCAAAAATAATTTTTCATCGAGTGAAACCATGTAAAGAGAAGGATTGTGCGAGAGAAACCAGATCTTAATTAGTTTGAGGGGCTTACCAGAACCGCGAGACCCTGAAATAGCCATCAACGGAAGTTGAAGTGCCTCAACTCTTTGGTAGGTCCCAGAACTTTCAAGGATTATAAAACCGCATTTTGAAGATTGAACCAGATCGTGCATGATTTGAGGATAACTGCTACCACTGGTCTTAATAAAAGCACTGCTCACTAGATGGCATCCATCTTTTTCACTGGTTTGACCATATTCTTCAACTTCAACAACCAGATTACCGAAGTCGAAATATTCTTCTGATCACAAATTTGAAGGTGAATGAATCAAAGAAATTTCATGAGCAAGCTGGTTTGAAGAGTTGTATTCATGCAAGAGAGGGGATGATGAGGGATGGGAAGAGTACTCAATTATTTGATTATTTTCATCATGGATAATCTCGCCAACTTGTGCAAGTTGTGAAGTTAACTGACCGATTGAAGAACTTGAAGAGCATGGAGTATCTTCGTTACAAGTAGGTGCATCACAACTAGTAGAGCATAAGGGATAGTGAGATGAAGAGGCAGTTTTGAAGAGCACATATTCTTTGACTGAATCATATTTTAGATTAAAATCTTCATGAGAAACCAAAATATCAGTTGATGCACTTGGGAATTCGTGATTGCATACATCAACATAGTGATCATCATTATAATGATTGTTGCCCAAGGCTACATATTGATTGAAATAAATAATTAAATTTGATTCACTACCGAGATTAGCATATTGAAAATAATCCAAGAATGGAATCACATCATCTTGACATGGAGGATTTTGGAAAATAGAAGAAGGATTGAAAGCATATTCACCTTCCTTCTCCTATACCTATGCGATTTGACTGCCTTGTCACTCTGATCTTAATTTGAACCAAGAACGCTAAAATCAAGAGAGTGTGGAAAACTTGTAGGTGGAACAGGTTGTTCACGTGGATCATGGTACAAAGAGTCATGGCTTGTAGATGATATAGGATAACATAAATCCAAATCAGATTCGAGACTAAAATTATGAACAGTAACATCATCTTGTGGAATGGAGGAGTTAGTCTTCACCGTAGGCTTCATGAGCCAATCTGGAATTTCCTCCATTGAATCTGAATCGTGAAAAGTGGAAGAAGAATGAGAAGATGGATTAGGAATTTGATTTGCATATTTCCCAACTTCATAATCACTACAAGGAGGCACCCACATCGGGACTGGAAAAGGAGGAGGACAAAAAACAAAAGGAACAGTAAATTCCTCCTCTGAACTTAGAGGTGTCTCATGATTCACAACAGTTGGGAGAGTAGGAAAATTAGGGGGTTCAAGTTCACCGTGTAAAGAGAAAAGAACCAAGCACTCAAACTCTTGTTTCAATAAATCCTGATTCATGTCTTCTTCATAAATTTCACAACAAAGGTGAAGGAATTGATCAGAAAAATCCTCAACAGATTCATTAGGCTTCACTCTTAAGAGATTGATTCTTTTAGAAACATGTTGGTAATTATACCTATCAAAGGATGGATGAAGCTCCCTAAGGAAATGATGAAATGAATGGATGGAAGCAGGTGGCAAGGTATGGCACCATATATTAAAATGACTTTCAAGGGTGAGGAAGAAAAGCACACAAGCAAACTCTTCATCATTGATTTCGTAAGATTCACAAAATTTAATAAAATCATAAATGTGCTCAGTTATAGATGTTCCATCCTCATCGTCAAACTTTATCTGGGACAAGTGATAGAGAAGCTCATCGAGGATTGAGAATTGATAAAAGGGAAAATTAGAAAAACACCCCGAGAGTAAGATTTGAGGATGAGCCATTTTGGATAAGAGCTTCAAACAACATTCAATGGGCTCAAGTTGTCATTTGTCCCTCCTTCTAGTGCCATTGCTTATGGTGTTGGAAATTCGTAAACCAAGGGGTTTCCCTGATATGAAGTACCAATTAGACCTCACACCATTTGGAGTTGGAGCCCCATCTGAAATATCAACCTGGTTGCCATGTATTCTTATAGTTTTGCCTTGGCTCTAACTATTAGCAAGAGAGGAATGTGTGGTGCCTTCGAAAATCAAGGGGGGTATGCCTAGTGAGTGTTCAATCATATGTGTATCAAAGTTATTTCATTGCGGAGGGGAGGAAAAGTGAGCCTCTAAGAGAGAGGTAGTAGTACCACCCTAGTAGAGGCACACATGAACAAGAAGGGTTTGTGCAACATAACGCGGAATAATCGAAAAAGATGCAACAATCATTAAAACCAATATAACGAGGAAGATTTGTCTAATATCCGATGGAATAGTCCACAAAGATGCGATAATAGTAATTACAACACATTCTTAATATGATAAGTACCAAAATAACCGAAATAGTTCAACTACTTTAGCATATATGAAAGCAGACATGAATTATAAACATTCACATAATAGTCTTACAAATATCTATAATCCATGCATGAAGAGCACGTTGGCCCATAGGGCTTCTTATATTAAGTAAAAGTTCCAAGACACATATATACAATGAACACCACTAGCTCCAGTAGTGGAGCATTGGAGTCACTTCTTGCTCCTCAAAAGAACTTGCTTATCTCTCTAATGCCTTGCGGGAGGGGCCAAGGTGAAAAGTCCTTTGCTCATACAATGAGGGAGTATATATTACCAAGGGGTGATGGTTCCCCTTCCTTGCGACTCTTTGACTACCCTCATGACTGTTGGACTTCCTATGAATTTTCAACTTACATGACTCTTTATATTCCATGTGTTTCCTTTGGACTTCCACTTTACAATGCATTTTGAATAGCATTTACATGATACACAATGTTGATGTGGCATATGGCAACTCATGACATGACATGACACTGCTAACATGGACTGCTTGATGACGTGGAAATTTCAAGCCACTATTGTTATTGTGTGTTGAGTGTCTGCATGAGAATTCTCTTATTTTCACCTCCGTATGACTTGGTGATAAGGAATCTTCAATGATCTTAAGTCTTGAGTTGCAATCACAAATTGATGTCCCTTTTCTTTCTTGTGATTGATCAACTTGCATGTTGAACTACAAGAGTGTCTTCAACATGTTTCCCTCCTTCATCTCTTTATTCATCATCTCGCCATAGCATGATAAGGTACCTGTATTTTCAATTCACTCATGACGATATGACATCAATACAAAAACCCCCTAGTCTAAGATGGTGCATTCTGATCCATTGATTGAGCCAAAAGTAGATGATAGTTCGGGAGAGAGGGCTCAGTGAATACACAATTCAAGAAGCCAGGGGTGTATCTTGAGCCTTGAGAGTGTTGAATGCGTAGTTCAGGCTAGATTGAGGGTGAAAATTATGCAGTCTAGGAGATTAGGATGACAGGCTAGGGGGTCAGGCACTAGATCAGCCTATTACCTAGTTCTAAAGGACATATGAGCCCAGGTGACTATGAAATTGCATAGTTTAAGAGCTTAGGGCTGAGGCTTGAGATTTGGGACTGCGCAGTGCGTAATCTAGGCTAGACTGAGGGAGAAAATTTTGCAGTTACAGGAGCAAGTGAGTCAGGTTGAGGAGATGGGCACTGAGTGAACACACTGGGTAGTTCTGGGAGACAAGGGAGGTTGGGCTATTATGCAACTGCGTAGTTCAGAAGCTCAGGAAATGAGCTTGTGGCTTGTGATTACTCAATGCACAGTTAAGGCTAGGTTGAGAGGATGAATTACGAATTTTGGGAGGTAAGGCTGGGCTTGAGAACTGAAGTTGTGAAATGCACAGTTCTGGGCTTGAGCACTGAAGTTGCGAAATGTGCAGTTCTGGGCTTGAGCACTGAAGTTGTGAAATGCGTAGTTCTAGGCTTGAGCACTGAAGTTGTGAAATGTGCAGTTCTGGGCTTGAGCATTGAAGTTGTGAAATGCGTAGTTATGGGCTTGAGAACTAAGGTTGTGAAATGCGTAGTTCTAGGCTTAAGCACCTAGGTTGTGAAAATGCACAATTCTGGAGGGCTGGATGAGGCTAGGTTGCCTAGAATTTTTCAAAATTTGGCTAAGTGTGGGACCAAAGAGACTGTTCCAAATAGTGATATGACTTCACTGTGTTCACACACTTGAAACACTTTGACAACATAACAACATAGATCATCCAGAGTATGTTAACATCATATTTCCCTTAATGTGACAACTTTAGGACAACTGCGACACTAAAGGTACACTTTGTGACGACCGTGATGACACTTGTGGGACAATGCTTAAAACTTTGGGAATGAGTGTGTTAGATGTTTACCTACTTAGAAAAACTCATAAACACAAACATAGACCCATGAAATGATTGAAACAAGCTTCTGCACATTGTACGACAACCAATCATGCGAAAAGACGACAATTTACCCAACTTGCAAAGGGGAGCAAAATACTTCAAGAAAGTACATGAACTGAGTTTTAGTGTTCGTGACAACAATGTGCAAGACCAAGGAAGGCTCTGAAATTGAGTGTAAGACAAAATTTTGGAGGATGTTGTAGCAGATCCGACATGTACAAAATATGTTCCAATGAATCCATGACTATTAATCTGATTAGGCCATGATGAACTAGATAATTTTGTTTTCCCTCCACTTTGGTACTCATCTATTTCAAGGATTAGAGGAGAAAAGGTGTGATGCTTAGCAAATCATGAATAAGCAAGTTAGCTTGGAATCTTAATTGATAAAGGAGCCTAAATTGAAAAGCATATACTATGCTTAATCTTCCTTCGCAAGAAATATTCTTAAAGATATGTTATTTTATTTCATCCTAGGGATGTGGTAGGATTTCCCTTCTGATCCCATTTTTGCCTTCATCAGGTTGCTCATTAGGGAGAAAAAATCCTCTTTTTTCACTGATGGCTTCATGTCTTTCCTCTTTAATCCATTGAATTCCCTTTGGAAGGGTAGTGACCTTGCTAATTAAGTCTTCATCAATGTATATTATCAACCCTTTAACTACAGTGACTACCTCATGGCCCTCAGGGTGTTGTAGGTTTAAAGAAAACTCTAGGGAAATTTCATCATCATATCCTATCAATTTCTCAAAGAACCCTAGCCAGTGACAATTCTAGGATAGCCTTGACCTTGGGATTCAGGTGAATCCAATTGGTATATGTGGGTTCTCTCTCACTGAATCCCCCTTCCATTATATGATACAATTGTCACAACTTTGGACACCTTTTTTTTTCAAGGGAGTACTTGTTTCTATGTTGTCGTAGGAATTAGGGTTTTCTTGTGGAAACAAGGGATCTTGTAGCTTAAGGAAAATGCACGGTACTTTGAGGAAAAATAAAACTGATTATTTATCCCTTCGTTTAACTGAGACCTTGACACAAAAAACTTGAGCAATAAATTTAAGCAATTGAGCATCAATCCTTGTGCCAAAAGTAAGTAAGGGGGTTCGAATTATGATTTTTTTAGGAGACCTTCATTTCTTAGTTTATTTGGGACATTTGTGAGCCTTCTCTATGAAATTCAGTGTCTTGTAGTAGAACCCTCTATGTATCCTGTAATATATTACAGGTTAGTTCCTGTAGCTCACAATTTCTGAACTAGATATCTATAACCTTCTCTTGTAGTGGTGGCAGACTTCATTGAGGTTTTTTTACACTATTTTCATCCATAATGTGGGGTGAGGATAGGTGGCAAACTTGAGTTCGATGTCGATGCTAAGTGGAGATAGTGTCAGTAGGTGGTGAAAGAAAGTTCAGTACACAATGGTTGAGATGGCCCCCACCTACCTCTTGTTAGCCTTGAGCATTCATGTTAGGTCCCTATAATACTATTGATTCCCCCATTACTATTGTCATTGTATCCCTTATTGTTATTTTTGTGCCCCTATTGTCCCCATATTGTTATTATTGTGCCCCATAGAATCCCACTATTGTTATTTTTGTGCCTTTATTTTATTATTGTTAGGTCGGCTTTGGTTATATTGTGACCCTTAAACTCCTATATATAGGAAGGAGGTTTTGTCATTTGAATCATCTAAGAATTGTTCATTTGTATAATGTAAAGGAGGTTTCCCCCTCGAAGAGGCTTATCTCTAAGGCGTTGATCTATCTTTTCTATATTTTGTGAGTTGGTTTCATAACATTTGGTATCAGAGCTTTGAATTCGAGGGTTTCGCTGCTCCAAATAGGTCATCGTGGCATTTTCGCTATAACTTTTTCGCTACAAAGTTTCAGAAGCTAAAAAAAACCCATTTGAGACGGAATCAGTCTGAACCTCGGGCCCAAATTTCAGATTTTTTCTTGCTATATTTTCAAAGATATAATATGAGGAAGTTAGGGTTTTTGCAGACCCCCAAATTACATTCCAAACAGGTGACCTTGGGAAAATCGTCATAACTTTCGCTCTGAGCATCAAATTTAATTTTCGTAAGAAGCTATAGAAACAGGATGCAATTTAGTTTTTTGGATATCATTTTCAAAACATAAGGTTGAAACAGTGACCCGCGACACGTCGTAGAAGTTCACTCTACTGAACCAGTCTATACTCAAGTCATCGTGGGAGATTTGGCATAACTCTTCATTGGAGAATTCAATCTTGATCCAACTTGCGAGGTTAGAAAGATTACTCAGAGAACCGCAGGAAGAAATTTCAGATCCTGGAGATCCAAAATTACAGAGATATATCAGATTCAATATTGAGCTCCTACAAAGTGAAAAAAGGTGTGTAGTTTTTTTTTTTTTTGCATAAGCTTAGTTTGAAAATTAGTTTGAAGGAATTCAAAGGGCATAGTGAAGCATTATTGTCGTTAGTTGATGCCCCGAAGAAAGAAAATGGAAACACCTAGTAAGAAACTTGAAAGCTCTAGCATGACTCATGAAGAATAGGAAAAATACAACATTATATATATCAAAATTACGAGACCAAGTGCAACAAATTTCACTCGCACAAAAAGTAACAGAAGCTAAGATGGATGGTTTAAAGAAAGACAAAGAACCTAAGATGTATGGCATGGAACCTAAGATGGATGGCTTAAAGAAAGGCGTAGAAGCTAAGATGGATGGCGTGGAAGCTAAGATGGATGATGTAAAGAAAGGCATGGAAGATTTGAAGATAGATTTGACAAAGTTTCTACAAGAAATGCTTACTAATGGCGAAAGGGTAGTAAAGGAAACTCATGATGAGAACAAAATAAATGTTAATCATGATTTCATAGACTCTAATGTTGGATTGAAGAACCACCACGTTCCAAAGATTGATATGAGGAAGTTTGACGACAAGGATCCCGTAACATGGATACTACAGATGGAACAATTTTTCGATCTCCATAATATGCAAAACACACAAAAGGTATGCATTGCAACTTTATATTTGGAACCGAATCAGTTTGTATGATATCGATGGCTTTTCTCTCGTAAACAAATTGTCACTTGGGCTATTTTTACGGATGAAAAGATAGCACATTATGAGGATACAAAAAGCAACACTTTTTTTAGCCAATTGATAAATCTCAAACAAAAGGGTTCAATGATGGAGCACATTGAGGACTTAAAAAATTTGAATATAAGGGTAAAAGATATTCCAGAGGAGTGGATTGATGTGTTCATAGGGACTTTAAAAGATAACATTCAACATGAGGTTCGCCTTTGGGAACCAGATTCATTGGAGAAGGCATTTAGGTTGGCAAGAAAAATGGAAAGAAAAATTATGGCAACAAGGAAGCCTACCACTCACAATCATAAAGATGGAAGTCTTGCTGCCCCTAACCATCCACAACCTACAAGGTTGACACCACAACAATTGGAAGAAAAAAGGGCAAAAGGGCTTTGTTACAGTTGTGATAGCAAATACACTAAAGGTCATAAGTGTGCCGAGAAGAAATTATTTTACATAGATTGTGAAGAGGAGGAAGAAAAGGAATAAGAAACGTCAAAAGAAGAGGATATACACCAGGAACAAACCCTAGAAAAAGAAGAAATGAATCCGACCATATCTTGTAATGCATTGGCTGGTATTACCTCTGCTCAAACTATCAAGATAGAAGGGCATATCAAGAAGAAAAAGGTAATAGTGTTGATTGATTCAGGAAGTACCCATAATTTTATTCATTGTAAGATAGCCAAGGAATTGAATTGCTTCATGTATCCAGCACCGAAGTGTCAAGTGATGGTTGCAAGTCGAGGAAACATAAATTGCTCAGGAAAGTGCCATAATATCAAGCTATACATGGGAGAATATGTATTGAATAGCCCAATGCTTTCCATTCCAATGGGTGGTGCTAATGTTGTACTAGGAGTCCAATGGCTACAATCCTTGGGTACAATAGCTTTTAATTTTCAAGAACTTTTCATGAAATTCTTTTCAAAAGGAAAGGAAATTGAATTAAGGGGTATCGTAGGGAAACCAGGAAAGATAATCAACTCTAACGGAATGACAAAGCTTCTAAAGAAAGAACAACGAGGCATAATTAAACAATTATGTTCACTAGAGGTTCCCACATCGAAATCATCCATTTCTCCAGATCTCCAAAAAGTCTTGGACAATCATTCCAAGGTATTTGAGACTCCCAAAGGCCTCCCACCTATTTGTGATCATGATCATGCTATTAATTTGATTTCAGGAAGTGTTCCTCCAAACATCAGGCCTTGCAGATATCCCTATGTCCAAAAGAAAGAAATTGAACATATGGTTGCAGAAATGCTAGAGGCTGGTATAATTCAACCTAGTCAAAGTTCCTTCTCTACTCCAATAGTATTGGTTCACAAGAAGTATGGATCATGGCGCATGTGTCCAGATTATAAGGAGCTCAACAAGCTCACTATTAAAGATAAATTTCTCATTCATGTCATTGATGAATTATTGGATGAATTGCATGGATCAATTTACTTCAACAAGTTGGATCTTCGTTCAGGATATCATCAAATTAGAATGAAGACTGAAGACATTCCAAAAACAACATTTATAACTCATGAGGGTCACTATGAATTTTTGGTCATGCCTTTTGGCCTTACTAATGCACCTTCTACATTTCAAGGTTTGGTGAATTCCATTTTCAAACCCTTCCTTAGAAAAATTGTGTTAGTATTTTTTGATGATATACTAATCTACAACAAGTCTTGGAAGGATCATGTCCAACATGTTGACATGGTGCTCAAACTATTGGAGGAGAAACAATTATATGAAAAAATCTCGAAATGTTTCTTTGGAGTACAAGAGGTGGAATATTTGGGTCATATTGTATCTCATGAAGGTGTTAAGGTAGACCCTAGCAAAATTAAAACCATTAAGGAATGGAAAATCCCCACATCCATAAAGCATCTAAGATGATTTCTCGAGTTGAAAGGGTATTATCGCAAGTTTGTTAAGAATTATGGGAGAATAGTAGCACCTCTAGCAACATTATTGAAGAAAGATGCATTTTCATGGATTTAAGAAGCAACAAAGGCCTTTGAACATCTTAAAGAGGCAATGTGCTAAGCACTAGTCTTAGCTACACCGGACTTCACAAAAACCTTTATTGTGGAATGTGATACCTCAGGAAATGGAATTGGTGTTTTTTTATTGCAAGAAGAAAGACCCATTGCTTTCGAAAGTCATCCAATCAAAGGAAAGTATTTACACAAAGCTATTTATGAGATTGAAATGTTGGCAATACTACATGCACTTAAGAAATGGCGGCCCTACCTGATGGGAAGACACTTCAAGGTAAAAACAGATCATGATAGTCTTAAATATTTTTTAGAACAAATATTATCTTCAGAAGAGCAACAAAAATGGGTCACAAAGATGTTGGGTTATGACTTTGAAATCATATACAAAAAATGGAAGCAAAATGTTGTGGCAGATGCACTGTTAAGAAAGGATGAGGATGTGGAAGCATTGCTTTGCGCCATTTCTATTGTCCAACCAAATTGGATAAACGAAACAAGGGATGAATGGAAGAATGACGAGGAAGTGTGGGAACTCATTCAAAAGATACAACAAGATCCCAGTACATCTGATGCATTTAGTTGGGAAAATGATTCGTTATGGTACAAGGATTGATTATACCTATGTAAGAATTCCCAACTCAAACAAAATATTCTTAGGGAATTGTACACCTCTCCCTTAGGAGGGCACTCGGTATTTCTAAAAACCTACCACAGGGTTAAGAAGGAATTTTTTTGGGATGGCCTTAAATCGGATATTTAAAAGTTTGTGGTGGAATGTTTTATTTTCCAAAAAAATAAAGTTGAAACAATTAAGACCCTAGTACTATTACAACCTTTATCCATTCCAAGCCAACGTTGGGAGGAGGTTTCAATGGATTTGATCACAGGTTTATCAAAGTCCAAAGGGAAGAGTGTTATCATGGTCGTAGTTGACAAACTTACCAAGTATGCACACTTTTATGCATTATATCATCCATTTAAAGTGAGTATAGTTTCTACTGCATTTATGGAAACAATTCAAAAGCTACATGGAAACCCAAAGATTATTGTAAGCGACAGAGATCCCATTTTCACTGGAAATTTTTGGAGAGAATTATTTTCTTGTCTTGTTACTCAGTTAGCTCATAGCTCATCTTATCATCCTCAATCTGATGGGAAAACTGAGATAGTAAACAAATGTTTGGAAGGATATCTTCGTTGCTTTGTATCTGATAAATAGACACAATGGGTCAAATGGTTGCCTCTGGCTGAATGGTGGTATAACACTTCTTTCCATACTGCAACAAAAATGACCCCATTTATGGCACTTTATGGATATCATCCACCATCCATCACATCATATTTAAGAGAAAATTCTAAGGTTCAAGCAGTGGAAGATCACATCAAGCATCAACAACAAGTTCTCCAACTCTTAAAGGATAACCTCACCTTGGCGTAGAATAGAATGAAACAGCAAGAAAATCAACATCGCAACAAAAGAAGTTTTGATGTAGGTGATTTGGTATTCCTACGGCTACAACCATATAAACAAATGTCCCTCAAGCAAGCTAAGAAGGATAATAAATTATCACCAAAGTATTATGGTTCGTACAAGGTGTTGCAAAAGATAGGTACTATGGCATACAAATTGGAGCTTCCTGCAGCTTCCCGAGTGCACCTAGTTTTCCATGTTTCATGCTTAAATAAGGTTATAGTTGACAAGCTTCCAGTTCAAATAATATTGCCAGAACTTGACGAGGAAGGAAAAATCATATTGGAACCTGAAGCAGTCAAAGAAACAAGAAATCGAAAGCTATGAAATCAATCAATTTCAGAGTATCTCATCAAGTGGAAGAACTTACCCGTTGAAGATTCCACATGGGAGGATGAGAATTTTATAAAAAAGCATCCAGAACTACTCAAGAATTGAGGACAACACTTTTTTGAAGGAGAGGGGCATGTTAGGTCCCTATAATACTAGTGATTCCCCCATTACTATTGTCGATGTATCCCTTATTGTTATTGTTGTGCCCCTATTGTCCCCATATTGTTATTATTGTGCCCCATAGAATCCCACTATTATTATTTTTGTGCCTTTATATTATTATTGTTAGGTCGGCTTTGGTTATATTGTGATCCCTTAGACTCCTATATATAGAAAGGAGGTTTTGTCATTTGAATCATATAAGAATTGTTCATTTGTGTAATGTAAAGGAGGTTGCCCCCTCAAAGAGGCTTATTTCTAAGGTGTTGATCTATCTTTTCTATCTTTTGTGAGTTGGTTTCATAACAATTCACCCCCATTATCCTTCTCATCAATAAGAAATAATGACTTAGTCTTTGAATTATCCCTTGTTTTGGTCATATTCACCCTCACACGTGTTGAGAACTCTAAGAAAAAGTGAAGTCTTAAGCCAAATTTGACCAAGACCTCTTTTAGTTTTATTTGGATATAAAATCATTCACTTTTTGCACTCTTAACGTTTTTTATTGCTCTATATGATTTAGGAGATCCTCATACCCGATGTTTTACCTTTTGATGGTCCTAGAGGTTACTCTAATGCTTTTACAGGTGTTTTGATGTTGTTGCTACTGAAGAGGTCATCCTATAATAGTCTAAAGGAGATGTTGTTGTTACTCAAGGTCATTTTTTGAGATGGAAGATGTATCTTAACTGCCAATGCTACTTTGGAGACATAGGAATTTATGGCATGTTATGATATTTATGACGAGCAATGGAGAATTGGGCTTGTAGGGTTTCTGTAGGATGTTACATGACTGTGTAGTCTCCTGCAGTTGTCATAGAAATTCCTCATGCCCATCAAATTATTCTTCTGAAGCATCAAGGGTCATTGATAGTTGAAGGAGGAGCTAGTGATGGTGTTAGAGATGCTTTTTATGGTGGTTGTGATGGAAGATATAAGGATTTTGAGCTGTTGCGGGATTGAACCAATGAACGATGGAGGAAAACTTCAAACGTAATACATGTTGATGGATTGATTAAGTGTTAGGTTGCCTCCAACTCTTTTCCCTTGCTTCTATGTAGAGAAACTTCTTGATGTGTAGCTTTTGATCAAATTCGGGTTATCTTGTAGCATTACAGGACCCTTCCTGCAACATTTCAGGGAAGTGACATCAATGCATCAAAAGGATTTGGAAATGTGGATATGATGTTGTGGATGATGGACAATGATGGAAAATGGTGTAGGGGAAATTTTGGATCCTTTGAGAGTGCGTGAACTGATGCCTTGGTTCAAATGTGATAGTTGGTCTGTCCAACCTATCTTGTGCTGATTTTTGTAGCATTAGACAGGTGTTCTAATTTCGACTATGGTCAAAGAGGCTAAGAAACATTAGATCTCCAAAACCCAGAAAAGGTTTCGGGAGAAAACTCCTAGAGATATTTCCATTAAATTAATTGATTGATAATTAAAATATGCCTAAGTCTAACTTAGGAAAATCTATTAGTTAAAGGGAATTAATTGAGAAAAGATAGAATGCTCTAGAAACTCACACGGATTGAGTTTGAGATGATCTTAGCCATTGATGGATATCTAATCATGGCCATTAGTCCACCAATGAGATATTATAAGAGAAACTCCAGGGGTTGGAGATATACACACCTGTAGAGCGAGTTCCTTGGCAAATCGAGCTATCCCGCTGTAGAGGTCGAGCGGGGAAGAAGATTTCGAGCCAGAAGGGATGAAAAAGTGAGAGGGAGTAGAGACAATGATTCCGATGGAGTTTTCCAGTGCTTAAGAGTTAGCAGCAAGAGGGTCGAGTTTTCCTCAGTGAGGTTGAACAAATAACTTTAGAGGAGGGTTCAATTCAATTGAAGGAGAGGGTGATTAAGTTTTTGGTGGCCGAGAAAATTTACAGAAGGCCAAGCGAGTCATTTTCAGAAGTTGAGTTGAGCTGAATGACAACATCAGAGTAGTTCCTAAGGCATTGCAAATTGGCAGTGTAGAGGATAATGCGGGGCATTCACGTAGCTAGTTTGAGCCAGTTTCGAAGCTGAGGTCAATGTTGGGTGAGAGAAAAATTGTCGCACTAATTTTTGGGCAGATTATTTTGTTGAGGATTGCCAGTTTGGCATCCATATTTGTACTTAGAGTACACTGTTGCATAATAATAATAAAAAATCCTCATCTGTTGCACCAATTTTCCCACATTGGGTTTTTTCCGAGGACTTTTGTCCAAAAATAACAATGTCACTTTTCTTATATGTGTGCATTATTTTGTGAATTTCCAAATTTATTTCTGCAACATATTTTATATTTGGTGAAAATTGCAGTAGTGACTTTATTTCTTGTTTGTCATAGTAGAAAATAAATTGCAATAATATTATTTAATTAGAAGAATAATTTCCATTTGCTGCAATTGTGAAAATTTCACATGGTATCATAGCTATTTTGATCATACTAGGAGCTGAGTAGTGAGAGGGAGAAATTTCGTAGTACAAAGGGAGATCTGAGCGAATTTCTCCTAGATATGCACAGAGGCCACCAAGGAGTGTGAATTGCAGAGGTAGAGGTTCAATTTTCAGTTACAAATAACAAAATATTCTATCAGCCTTAGGAGATGTTTGGAACTATGGATTTGCCGGATAGTGGGTTCTGATGAGTAGATTAGTCAGTTCATTGAGCAGATCTGAGCGCATTTGATTTGAAACAAGTTTTATCGTAGCAGATCGTCATTGGTGGAAGAGTAAAACACACACAAGAGGAAACTTCTAGTTTTTTTAGAGGGTTTACAGATCCATCTTCAAGAGGAAATTCCAAAGTTCCAGTTGCAACAGGTCATGTGGTTTTTCCAAAGTAGCCAATTCAAGTTGTTGATATTGCAAATCGTGTGCCAATTCTCGGTGAAGGACATCTGAAAGGCTGAGCGAGTAGTCTTAGTGAGCAGTTGAAAGCAACACATTAGTCAGAGAAGGATTTATGGAGGCAAATAGGAGAACATATGCGTATTTTGAAAGGAGTGCGAGTAGTAGAAGGAAGGTCGAGCATAAAGGAGAAGGATATTTCTTGTACTAATTCTTTTGTTTATTTGAGTTTTGCAGATTTTGCAGCCTTCGAGAGATGGTTTTACAAGTTAGCCAGATTGTAGATCTGGGCGAAAGATCGACTTCCAGTTGCTAAAAATAGGTGTCGAAGGAAGTATGAGTTATCTAGTGCGAGTTGTGAAGCAAAGAAGGGTTTGAGACAAGGATCAAGCTTAAAAGGAGATAGTGGGAAACCAAATCTAGGAGGAGGAGTATGATACTCCAGTATTCCATATGGGCAGGGTCTAATGTAGAATCAACAAGGAGGACAGCTAAATCAACACTACTTGTTGCAGGAAGACCATCACCCCTCGATACAGAGGTCAACAAAATCATAGTAGCAGGTTCAGTGCCAGCAGGTGTTGTCAGTTATTCAGATGATAGTTGCATAACTAGTTGTAATCAATACTCGAGAGACAGTTGCAGAGACACAAACAATGTGAATTTCCTAGTTGCAGGTAGCAAGTGCAGTTCTAGCCAGAGAGGCTTCCATTTCTCTAGAAAAGGAGGTCGAGTTAATTCCAGCAGATGAAGACGAGAGAAGTAGTGTGAATTGCCCCGTTGTAGAGAGCAAGGCATAATTCTATCCAGATACAGTCAACCAATCAATGTTGATATAAGAGAGTAGCAGGAGACAGAGTTTCTATAGAAAATGGTTTCCAGAGACCAAATTGATATTCCCGCAGTAGAACTACGCAGTCTAGCTCGGCATGCAGATATGAGTGTGACTTGTAGTAGAGAGGCTTTGTTAGAAGGAAGGAAAATATTTCCTAGTTTTATTTTAGAGGGTGATCAAGACTTAAATGGAGTCTAACTTCAGAAGGAACAACCCTATGGAAGTTTAGTACTTTAGGATCTAAGGTGATCAATACATAATTGCAGTGATGGCGACAACACAAATGTAGTACAATGTAGTGGCAACACAGAAGCAACAACACAAAGGCTTCAGTAGTGTATGATCAAAGTTATGCAGTGATAAAGCAAAGTGATAACAACTATACCTCTAGATGGAGGAGAAGCGTAGTGCTTTAGAGTTGCAGGATCAGACAGAATATAAGGAGGACAACATCAAATAGGTGTTTTCTCATGGATCATTACCTTAGCTAAAGGGGCCCATTGTTTGCAGTTAGTGGATGGATCAATGTCAGATGGTGCAGTTAGATATTGAGGGATAGTTGCAGAACTAGTAGCAGTCATTTATTGAGGGGCGCAAAACCAGTCACGACACAAACAGTTACTTAGTAGATAGTGCAAAGACTAGCTGGATTTAGTGACTTAGGAGATGGTTGCAGAGCGTAGGGACACAACAAATTTAAAGAATGTTCTCGGTTGCAGTAGTTGCAACTTCAACAACAACATGAGATCAGATGCAGTGCGAAGTAGTGTTCACAATAGTGTAGGATGGCACAATGCAAAGTCAGCAACAATGTAGATGTAGGATGGTTCAATTACAGAATTAGCAGATGAATCACAATATGCACAGTGGTTGGTAGACAGTGACAGGATGTTACAAATTTCAGACATCAGTAGCGTGAGGGAATATGTTATGGGATAGAACACCTTCCTTGATAAGAGAGAGTGTTAGTTTTTGTAGCATCAGATAGGTGTTCCAAATCTCGATTTTTGTCAAAGTGACTAAGAAACACAAGATATCCAAAACCCATAAAAGGTTTCAAGAGAAAACACCTAGAGATAGCTCAATTAAAATAATTGATCGATAATTAAAAAAATCCTAAGTCTAACTTAGGAAATTTGACTAATTAAAGGGAATTAACTGAGAAATGTGAGAATGATCTAAAAAATCACACAAATTGAGTTTGATAAGGTCTTAGTCATTGATGGAGATCTAATCATGGATATTGGTTCATCAACGAGAGATTATAAGATAAACTTGAGGGGTTGGAGATATACGCACTCTTAGAGCGAGTTCCTTGGAAAATCGAGTTATCTAGTTGTAGAGGTCAAGCAAGGAAGAAGAGTTTGAGACAAAAGGGATGCAAATGTAAGAGGGAGCAAAGACAGTGATTTCGATGGATATTTCCAATGTCGAGGAGTCAACAACAAGAGGGTTGAGTTTTCCTTAATGAGGCTACGTAATGTAACCACCCTCCCACATTTACCCACTTTCACTGGCCTGTCAAGGTAAACATGAGCTGAGGGATACTATGGCATGACTCAACCTCCTAGGTACAGTTAAGCAAGTGGAGCCAAAACTTTACTGACCTTCCTCAGAAACTACACGACCCCCATGAGTTGAACAACCACTCCAACTGCCCAAACCTTGAGCTAAGTTACTTGTTTAGTGATATGGACTCCCATTCACTTGCATAACAAGGAAAACCCACAATTGTAACCCTCCAGTTGCGTGGATAACCCTGTCTCCGAACGACTACAGTCTAGAATTCCTAGTTGTGTGCATGCGACCCCGAAATGTGAGCCAATTTTTCAGGGCTGGGATTGAGACCTCTGCCCAGAACTTGATAGAACTTTCCAAAATGATGAATAACACAAGGACAAATCCATTGATGCAAGACTTAGTTAATAAATTGGGCTAACCAAGCCTAATCATGACAGACATTCTGTCAAACACATTGTGAACATGTAATCTATAAGTCATAAATGCATAGATGAACATAGGGGTCTCATACTTATATTAAAATCACTAAGAAGGTCTAATTCTGTCTCACAATAGTTTAAATAACATCTATTAGGTCATGCATTAAACAACCATTCATTTACCAATCAAAACATGATAAGAGGCATAACTAGAATATGTCATAGAACAATGCTTATAACCGACATATAACCAGAATACTAACAATGACAGAACAACCGTCAAAGCCACATATTGAAAAGTATAAATACTCATGGAATAATGTAACAACCTTGGTTATAAATCCATGTAAAATATATATAAGGCCACAATCATGGGACACATATTCCAAGCTGAATGGTGGGAAAAACATCCTAGTGTGGTGTCACTTCAGAAATTAGCAAAGGAAATGACAAAGGCTTTGGACAGGCATGAGGCATTTTTGGCACATTTATTTATGAAGATAATGGAAATTAAAGAAAATAGAGGCCTCATTGATAAAAAGGCATATGAGGATCAGCGGGCAGGCTTTATCAGTAGAAGCTTGGTCAATTCAGTTTTGGTGGAGCTCTCTTCTATTCTCTCTCTCATACTCTTGGATACTTAGAGTTTTCTTGGAGAACTCTTGGAGGAGTGTGGCATATTTGGAGATTTGGAGCAAGAAGGAAATGGAAGAGCAGGAGAGTGAAAGAGGAAATTGAGATAAAAAACTACGGCAGATTTGGCTTGAAGGTACCAAGTTTCATGTATGTTTTCCTAACTAGTTTTTGCATGCATGGCATATGCATGTGGATTATTTGTCATGATCTGTCATTGACATGGAGGATTGCCTAGATTGACAGTGGATTTTCCAAACCTTTCCATTTCTTGGATATCCATGGCGTTGTTGGTTCATTTGCTTTGTTTTTTTGTTGGTCCTCATGTTTCCTTATCTTGGGTTGAGTTACTTGTTCCTGGAGCCTTGGTTGGACAAACGCTCTGGAGCACTGTAACAACTTCGGCTGAGTTATTAGTCCTAGAGCCTTAGTTGGAAAAACACTCTGGAGCCCTTCGTGGGTTGAGTTACTAGTCCTGGAGCCTTGGTTGGACAAATGATCTGGAGCCCGATAACAACTGTGGGTTGAGTTACTAGTCCTAGAGCCTTGGTTGGAACAAACGCTTTGGAGCCCTAGAAGGCTTCGATAGAGACCAATCTAGTGATGGTTTGGTGATGTCCGACCATGAGGTAGAATCATTGTTTGATGGGTTGACGTGGTTGGCCTCTAGAATCCCTATATGGTTTTGGATTGATCTGATAATCACCCTATGAGTGACCTCAGTTGAAGATTTATTAAACAAAAGGTATTACAGACTCATGTGATGGTGTGTGTGTTCTGTGTTATTTAAGCAACGGATCGATTAGATTGCCAATACACAAAAAATAAGTAGAAAGACAACAGAGAAATACAGTAAGCAACACAAAGACACAAACAATTTTTAATAAGGAGTTCACCCTATTCTCCAGGGCTACGTCTCCGGTCCAGCTTCAGTGGTGGCCTTGTTTTATTGTGTCTTACAGCAGAGAAATTACGATACAGGGACTCAATGTGAGTTCTCTTGAAGCAAATTTTGCTTGGTAAGGTGGTTCTTGGATTCCCCAAGCCACTCAGAGTACACAGACTCTTGTTCTTCTTACCAACTCTGTGACCCTTGGTCTACAATGGAAAGAGCCAAATGTGATGCTCAATCCAAACAGATTCCTCTATGGGAAGGCTTGAATCTTCAAGCTCTCTGGTGCTAAATGCTGCCTGTGGTTAGCTCGGCCCTCTGTCTCCTCTGCTTGGCTTTACTACTCTCTGTGTTCAGTCCTCCTCTCAGGGTTCACTGTTCACTGTCTCTCTTGGTCGCTTGGACTCTTCTCTATTCCTCCTCTCTCTGAATCTCTATTCGACTGTCTCTATTCATGGCTTTAGCCATTCAATCTCCATGCCTATTCGGTTCCTCTCCCGCCTACGTCGATTCGCCTACCACCTGCATGCTTGGAATTCCCTGTTCAGTGTCAGCATGAACGCTCGGGAAGTAGCCACGTGTCTCCATCGGAATAGCGCCAGCCTATTCGTCGATTTATTTCTTCGGTTATGCCGCGGATACGTTCTTTTCTCCATCGTGGCAGTCAACGGATTCCAAATCCCCTTAAATCGTGGTTTAATTCTCTGTCGATTCCGCTTCTTTCTATCAGGCGCAATCTCAGCCATCTGATCTGGGCTCCTCAAGATTGGACGTCATACACACGTCGAGCGTGGTTGACTTGCTCGACTGATAACACGCGATCATGGCGGTTTTTCTCTCACCTCCGCTGCCACGCGTTGATCGCTGAGTGGGATCGCTCTGCTTTCCTCCAAAAGCTCTTACTATTCAAGGGTGCCCCGATCAAAACCGCCGATTTCCAGGTCGTGGGTCCCACCTTCGTACGCTGGTGTTTTTCATTTCTTCGCCCATGGTCCTCTGGCTCCCAACGTGACCAAGGGCTTAAGGCCCCTCCATTTCAGCCATGTTTGCCCAGCGAGGCGCTAATCACGCATCGAAAATCAACTCCTTGTCCCGTTCCGGGGCTCCCAGGGGCTACATCGACCTCCTATGCAGTCTCCATGGGCCTCGGTCGGCGCGCTTTGACCAAGGTCCTCGTCGTTCTGCGCTGGTTGCCATGGCCACTGGTTCAAGGTGTTTTCGATTTCTGTTTTGGATTTCATTTGAGATTTGTTCGACCTGATTTAGTCCCAGTTCTTTGACAGTCGTTTATGGACCCGATTTGGATCATGGCCTCCCTGCTGAAAAAGCTTTTAGACCACCAAAAGTTGGTTTTCTTCAAGCATCGACTAAGTGAGGAAACTGTTGTCTCACTTGTCCAATCTCAATCCACTTCGCACCGTTCGGCTTTGAACCCTTAAGCCCAATCCTGAGGTATTCCACCTGTCCACTGCACATCATCCTTACCTTCCTGTCCAGCACTGTATCTTCCTGCAACTCATTTAGATATTTAGGTAGCAGGTCGTCAACAGAAGGTAATTGAATCTGCTCTTCAGGGTCCTCAATCATTGAAGGTTCAAACAACCTCAAGCAATCTGCGTTCACAACTGAGTAGATGTGCATGTAAGCTGGCAGATCAAGGCAAAAAGCATTTTCACCAATCTTCTCAAGTATCCTGAAGGGTCCATAGCTGATAGGTTTTAGCTTCTTGCCTTCACCTTGCATCTTGTCCTTGTTGATATACAACCAGACTTGGTCTCCAACTTGAGAACTATGCTCCATCCGATGCTTATCATGCCTAGCCTTGTACTTGGCCTGGCTCTTTTCCAACTATTCCTGTACTGCCTGGTGGATCTCCTGGATCTGTTCAATGAACCTAGTTTCCCTGTCCACATCATTGTGTCTATCAACCATGGTATCCTTAGCAAAGACAAAATCCAGGGGAGACCTTGGTATGAAACCAAAGCAGGTCTCAAAAGGGGATCTCTAGGTAGAAGAGTGTTTGGCTCTATTGTAAGCATGCTGCACATAACACAAGTGTTCATCCCAAAGCTTAGGGTGTTTGCTGCAATATCCTCTCAGTAACAGGATCACTGTCTTGTTAACTACTTCTGTATGGCCATCTGTTTGTGGATGAAAAGTTGTGATTTTCTTTAATTTGGTGTCCATTAGTTCCCACAGACTAGACCAAAACTTTCCCACAAATCGGGTGTCTCGATAAGATATAATAGAAGTGGGTAATCCAAAATGAACCCATACATGTTCAAAGAATAATTTTGCAGTTTGTTCAGCTGTAATCTGTTTACTACTGGGTATCAAAATACACATTTTGCTGAACCTATCCACAACAACATATAGATAATCATGAACTTTCCTAGATTTACGCAGTCCTCCCACGAAATCCATGGAAATGCTTTCCCAAGGGTGAGAAGGAACTGGAAAGGGAGTGTATAAGCCTAGTTTTCTGTTGCTGGGCTTGCTTTTAGAACACATAGCACACCAATTTACATATCTGGAAACTGTCTCACTCATTCTTGGCCAATAGCAGAACCTTTGCAGCTGTGCAACTGTTTTACTTACCCCAAAGTGACCTGATATCAGAGAAGTGTGTGCTTCCCTAATTATCTTTGCTCTCTCAGTTTGTGGAATGCAAAGTTTCCCACAATGATATAAGAGTCGGTCCTTCACATGATAGTCCAATTCTTTTACTCTTTTGCCTTGACTCAAAGTTGCATATACATCTTTAAAGTCCATGTCCTGAGCATATTGTTCTATGTAGCTTTCATGCAGCACAGAATTATGCTTAAGTATGGTAGATGCATTTATAATGGGTCTAGATAACATGTCTGCAACCTTGTTATGTATGCCCTTTTTATATCTGATGACTAAATGAAACTGTTTTAGAAAACCCATCCATCTATAATGTCTTGATTGTTGCAGCTTAGTTTGGGAGTGTAGGTATTGAAGTTGCTGATGATCAGTATGTATTACTGTTTCTTTGCCCATTAATTAATGTTTCCACTTTTTCACACTCTGAACTAATGCATACAATTCCTTATCATATGTAGGATAGTCGACTACTGCAGGATTAAAAGTCTCAGAATGATAACATATGGGTTTACCGTGCTGTGTCAACACTACTCCCATGGCATAGTCACTGGCATCAGTTTGGATCTCGAATGGTCTTTGTAGATCTGGCAGTGCTAGTACAGGTGTTGTACTAATTTTTTCTTTCAAGGTGTCGGAGGCTTTCTGCTGTTTGCCTCCCCACTGAAACACCTTGTTCAATCCTGTTAGAGCATGTAAGGGAGCTACAATTGAGGAAAAATTTGAAATGAACTTCCTCCAATACTGTGCTGCTCCTAAGAAGCTTCTTACTTCTGTAGCAGACTTGGGTTTAGGCCATTTTACAATGATTGCCACTTTAGAGGGATCTATTTTCAATTCCCCTCCCCCTACTATATGACCCAAATAATTTAAAGAGGTTTTTCCAAATTCACATTTGGAGAGTTTAACATAAAGTTTTTCTCTTTTCAAAACATCTAATGTCTGCTTAACATGCTTTAAATGTTCTTCCCACGTTTTACTAAAAATCAGAATGTCATCCAGGTACACAATAACAAAATCATCAAGAAAAGGTCTGAGTACATCATTCATTAATCTCATGAAAGTAGATGGGACATTGGTCAAGCCAAAAGGCATAACCAGCCATTCATACAATCCCTGCTTTGTTTTGAAAGCAGTCTTCCATGCATCTTGCTCTGCAACTCTGACCTGATGGTATCCACTGTGCAAATCCAGCTTGGTGAAATAAACAGCTTCCTTCAGTTGATCTAAAAGATCATCTATGCGAGGAAGGGGATAACGATTTTTTATTGTTATTTTATTCAGTGCTCGATAATCAATGCACATTATCCACAAGCCATATTTCTTTCTCAGCAAAACGATTGGTGACCCACATGGTGATGTGCTAGGCCTGATGAACCCTTTCTCGAGCAACTCCTGCACCTGCTTCTTGATTTCAGCATTCTCTAAAGCAGATAACCTTTTATACCTGTGGTTGCAATGATTGTTTCATCTCCCGAGTCTGACCCCAAATCTTTCTGAATAGCTACAATAGTCTTCTTCTTCTTGCCCTCGGACTTCTTAGGCCTCAGCTCTGGATGCAGAATCCAACAGTGCTCATCATCATGCCCCTCCTTTTTACAGTGAGTGCATGAAGCTTTGCCTTCCTGTGTAGTGTTAGCCTTCCTTGCTTTCCACTTCTGCTTTCTTTTCTCCTTGCTCTTGCTTATAGTGGGTTGGGATGGTCCCCCAACTTCTAGATTCCCATTCTTTCCTCTAGCTTCTAGATGAGTAGCTTGTACAGATAACTCATCTATACTAGTGGGATTAAACATGAGGATGGTATGCCTCATGTAGCTGTGTAGACCACCAATGTACTTCAAAAGAGTTTCTGGTGAGTCTAATGAGATACCCAACATCAATTCTCTCTTTCTGAACTCTTGAATATACCCTTGTACACTTTGCCCTTTCAACTGTTGAAGAGTTTTCCAACTCATCATGGCTTGTTGCATGTAGGCCAATGGATAGAACTGTTTTTTGATTGCAGTAACAAATTCACTCCAGACAGAGATGGTCTTACAATGCTTCCTCATATCAGCTTGTGTTCTTCCTTCCCACCAAACCAAGGCAGTGCCCCCTAGGCGTAGGCTTGCCAGCTAAATCTTACTTTGTCTAAGTCTATATTTTGTACTCTGCAATACACATCAATTTGTCTTATCCAATTGTCCAACTTTTCAGCATTTAGCTCTCCATCATATATAGGCAAATCAAATTTAACATCTAACTTAATCAAATATGCTTTCTTATTATGCATAGGGCTATTAGGAGGTGTGAGAAAGCTTTCTTCTTTCCCCTTTCCTTTGGAGTGGTCATGGGAATGAGATTCATCTTCTTATTTATCTTGCTTAGAGCCTGATGAATCTTCACCCTTATGCTTTCTAAATTCCCTGTACATTTCTTCTACCATAGACTTTATAACTAGGAAACTTTCTATGAATTGAGGGTCTGGACCTATAAAACCTTATTTTGACATTGTCTTCCGAGAATAGACTCTCCCAATTTCAAGATTAGTTTCCACCAACTCTCCTTCTCCTAGTTTGAGCTTTGATCTAGTGAGCATTCACAGTTAAACCAACGCAAGCTTTTCTAACCTTACAGCCTAGAGCTCTGATACCACTTGATATGATAATCACCCTATGAGTGACCTCAGTTGAAGATTTATTAAACAAAAGGTATTACAGACTCATGTGATGGTGTGTGTGTTCTGTGTTATTTAAGCAATGGATCGATCAAATTGCCAATACATAGAAAATAAGTAGAAAGACAGCAGAGAAATACATTAAGCAACATAAAGACACAAACAATTTTTAGTAAGGAGTTCACCCTATTCTCCAGGGCTACGTCTTTGGTCCAGCTTCAGTGGTGGCCTTGTTTTATTGTGTCTTACAGCAGAGAAATTACAATACAGGGACTCAATGTGAGTTCTCCTGAAGCAGATTTTGCTTGGTAGGGTGGTTCTTGGATTCCCCAAGCCACTCGGAGTACACAGACTCTTGTTCTTCCTACCAGCTTTGTGACCCTTGGTCTACAGTGGAAAGAGCCAAATGTGATGCTCAATCCGGACAGATTACTCTATGGGAAGGCTTGAATCTTCAAGCTCTCTGGTGCTTGATGTTGCTTGTGGTCAGCTCGGCCCTCTGCCTCCTCTGCTTGGCTTTACTGCTCTCTGTGTTCAGTCCTCCTCTCAGGGTTCACTATTCACTGTCTCTCTTGGTCACTTGGACTCTTCTCTATTCCTCATCTCTTTGAATCTCTATTCGACTATCTTTTTTCATGGCTTTAGCCATTCGATCTCCATGCCTGTTCGGTTCCTCTCCCACCTACATCGATTCGCCTACCGCCTGCGTGCTTGGAGTTCCATGTTCGACGTCAACATGAACTCTCGGGAAGTAGCCACGTGTCTCCATCGAAACAACGCTAGCCTGTTCATCGATTCGTTTCTTCAGTTATGTCGTGGATACGTTCTTTCTCCATCGTGGCAGTCAACGGATTCCAAATCCCCTTAAATCGCAGCTTAATTCCCTGTCGATTCCGCTTCTTTCTATCGGGTGCAATCTCAGCCGTCCGATCTGGGCTCCTCAAGATCCGACGTCATACGCACGTCGAGCGCGGTTGACTTGCTCGACCGATAACGTGTGATCACGGCGGTTTTTCTCTCACCTCCGCTGCCACACGTCGATCACTGAGTGGGATCGCTCTGCTCTCCTCCAAAACCTCTTACCGTTCAAGGGCACCCCGATCAAAACCGCCAGTTTCCAGGTCATGGGTCCCACCTTCGTACGTTGGCGCTTTTTATTTCTCCGCCCACGGTCCTCTGGCTCCCAACGTGACCAAGGGCTTAAGGCCCCTCCATTTCAGCTCTATTTGCCCAGCGAGGCGCTAATCGCGCATCGAAATCAGCTCCTTTTCCCATTCCGGGGCTCCCAGGGGCTACATCGACCTCCTGCACAGTCTCCATGGGCCTCGGTCAGTGCGCTTTGACTGAGGTCCTCGTCGTTCTGCACCGGATTCCATGGCCACTGGTTCAGGGTGTTTTTGATTGTTGTTTTGGATTTCATTCGAGATTTGTTCGACGTGATTTAGTCACGGTTCTTTGACAGTCGTTTATGGATTCGATTCAGATCATGGATTGATGTGTTTTATGAGATCCCACATTCATGGTTGGAATATGGCACGGGGGTGACTAGATGAAGAGAGATTTAGCTCAGCCATGTATACAATCGGGTGGAACGTGGTAGTCCCATACCGGGTTGGATTTTGCATCTTAATATGAGGTTATTTCTCCTTGTTATGTCATGATTATTATATTGGTTTATATGTGGATTCTATGGCTATTGTATCCTTGGTATTTCTGTTGTTATTATGTTGGTTATGAATATGTATCACGATAGTGGCTATGTATGGATCCCATCATGTTTTTATTTGTAAATGAATGGACAATGTATCTATGACCTAATAGATGATAATGCAACTAATGATGTAAGGTAACAATGCTTCTTAGCAATTCTTAGATAAGTATGAGACCCCTATGCTCAGATCTGTTGTTTACTCCTATAGATTGCAGTAATGCCAAGTATTTGACAGAATGACAGCCCTGATTGGGATGGTCAAGCCTAGTCATGGAGTTAGTTTTTGGTTTAATATTCTTGTAATCATGTTTTTAATGGATTCTAGAAGTTACAACAAGTTCTGGGTAGTGGTCGGAATTCTCCGCTTGAAAAGTGCCTTAAATTCCTCAGACTCTACACAAGTCTGTTGGAAATAGTCCTTGGACGTAGGCATGCAGGTTTGTGGGAGCGTTCAAAGCTCTCTGGACACTGGCATGCCCATAGAATGGTAGTGTCCAGAGGTTGAATAGCTTAAAAATTCAGCGGGACCCAAGGGCATGACACCTGATTGGTTGGGATGGATCCTGGGAGTGTTGTTGTTGATGTGTTTTCATCGATTCCACTTCCTTAATGTTACCTAGGAGGTTGAATCATATCATAGTAGCCTCTCATCACATGTTTACCCTAGTTGGTCGGTTACTTGGGTAGATGTGGGAGGAGGGTGTTACCGAGTGGTATCAGAGCATGGTTCACCCCTCAGGTTGGATTGGCGGTGTGTTGGTCATGCATTCATGTCAGTTACAAGTGTTCCTTATGTTTGTATTCCATGTGCTTGTTGCATTTGCATGGTGTTGATCATGGTTGTAGTGATGTCACCATGTGAAGGTTGATGGTGTTGTTGTGGGATGTGTTGATCATGGTTGTAGTGATGTCACCATGTGAAGGTTGATGGTGTTGTTGTGGGATGTGTTGATCATGGTTGTAGTGATGTCACCATGTGAAGGTTGATGGTGTTGTTGTGGGATGTGTCGTCATGAGTGTTGGTTATATATGCATTTGTTATGCATGTCAGTGTCTATATGTTATGCATGCATTGTCATGGTTATGGTTATGCGTGTATGGTAGGTCAAACATGCATTGTGAGGTCATTGTATGAAAACAGGTCATCATTATGATATTGGTATGTTATGGTGCTAATGTGTTGGCTCAGATAGAGTAGGAGATGCAGATCATCAAAGTGAAGTTGTAGCATTGGACCTCGAGGCAAGAACATGTCGTCATACAGGTTTGTATGTTGGGCATGTAGGTATATTAGTTAATGGGTTGTTATATGCATTAGGGTTATATACATTAGGTTTATGTACATGTCTATTGATGTTATGGTTACTTACATGATAGATGCTAGTTGATTAATGTAGTAATATGCACATGTGTCAGATAGTCATGAGTGGTAGTATCATGTGGTTGTATGCATTGCTCTGCTTGTTTTATGTTAGTTAGTTTGATGATTAGGTTATATGTTGTTGATGAGCATGATACATAACTCAGTGTTTTTATTTGCTAGTAAATTGATGATTAGGGTTATTAAATTAAGATCTTGATGTTATATGTATCATGCTAAATTGGATTGCCCTATGCAGATGGTTAGGGTTATGACATTCAGGTATGTGTCGACTTATTTGTGGCATTGTGTTGTACTAATATAGACTACCTATGTGGATGTGATTATTATGTGCGAATGGTAATTGTTTATGAGCTTATGATGTGAACATGTTAGCTAGTTACCGTTATGGATATCGTGATATTATTTGTACTTGAGCTGATATGTTGTAAAGTTATATCATGCTAACTAGATTGATTGTGTAGATAAGATAGCCTCCCCTGAGATACATTAAGGTATGAGTTTGCTTAAGTTGTATATTTGGTGCTTGAAGTTTGATTATGTCTTCTAGTTTATTAATTTAACATGGTATGTTTTCAAGTTGGTTGGATGTTTGATGAATTGCATAATATGAGTATGTGTTCACATGATCTTGTTTTAAGATGATTGTATTAACACATATGTGTTAAGACAGTTGATATGTACTTGAGTGTAGTAGGTGACAGTTGTAGCATTATGTCTAATGGTTATGAGTCGACTATGGATTATGACATGATTGTTAGTCTTTGTAGAGGTTGATTTCTTTTTTTTTTAACAAAGTCAGTTGCTATATTAATGGCTGAAAAAAAAAGAGAGTCAGAGCTCCTGAGATACATTAGATACCGATGGCGGCTTGGATCAAAGGAGTTACAAAATAGAGATCTCTCCTTGATCCTTCTCCTGCTTGTTCTGCTTCTAAAATTACCTGAGCTACTATAGCTTCTTACAAATTGAAACAACCAAAATTGACATTTGCAGAACATTTTTTAATCTATTTCTATATGACTAATTTGCCTTGCGGTGGATTCCTCCGGATTTTGATCCACTTCTGCCTGCTTGGCACTTGAGGAACTTGGGGCTGCATTATTTCGCTTGTCCATCATATACTGCAGGATCGAAATCGACTCTTCCGCATGACTGCATCGGTTTGACAAGTGGCTGAACTGTTCATGAAGAGAAGCGACCCTATGCAGGAAGAGGTCAATTTCAGCTCGGTATTTATCATTGATGATGTGATTCTGGTCTTCAATTCTCGTCTCCAAGATCCTCTGTTGATTCTCCAAGATACGCTGTTGAGCCCTGACTTCTTCTAACTCGGCTTGCAGGTCCACACAATGCAGACAGTCTTCATTGCATGCCATATTTGCTGCTGGGGGTGAATGAGATAAGGAGCGGGTGCGCACAAAAATTGAAATATAACTCACAACATAGGGGGTAGAAAGATTGAGAGCAACATAGTGCGCAGCTGGGCTCTTGATGGCCTGAAACTACCTGGAGATGTGGAAGACAATCAGACGGATAAAGCAAAAGAGAGTTGTCCAAAGCTTCAGATCGCTACACAGAGGGCAGAGACTATCTATGAAGCAGAAGTGACGGTTCAATAGACAACATAGTGTTGAGATTGCAACAAGATGATGGAGCTTAGTGAAAAGAGTCGCCTTCACTAAGTGGGCCCGCAGGCTATTTTTGGCGCAAGTCTATTTTTAGACATATGGATCATGTCTATGGATTGCAGGTTACTGTTTATGGATGATTGGTCAAGTTGGAAAAAATAGATGGACTTCTGTTTTTGATGAAAGTGTGAGTGATCATAGTGTGAGTGATCAAAGTCTATTTTTAGACTGACTTTCAAAAATAGAAAAGTCAAATATTATTATCTCACAATAATATTTGGACTATAAACTTAATCTTATTCTCTTGGAGCACTTCAGTTTGAGCTACAGAGGTGGCACATGCAGCTGTCAGAAGGAAATACGCTTTTCTTATGAGTCAGTTGAGTTGTTGCATGCATGACTTCAGTTAGAACTCAATCAGTTGAGTTTGGTGGAGTTGATTGTGGAGTTGATGGAGTTGTGTTCAGTTTAGCTTTGTTAAACTGGTTGTATTTAGTCTAACTGGCAAATAGACTAGAGATGATTTGGGTGAATTAGTTATTAATTAATTCACAAGTTATTAACTCATAATACAACTAATGAATACATCAGTTAACTCAGTTGCATGTTAGTGCATGTTCAGTTCAACAGGGACAGGTGGTAGAGAATCAGATTGCTATCAGTTGTGACTATAGTTGTGCACCAGACCTTGCACTTCAAGGGATTGAGTATGCCAATGAGTTTGCTCACGTATTTTCCCACATTATAGCTTGTGCTCACGTACAACAAAGAGTGAGTGACTATTTTGCAGGTGAAAAACGAGTTTGGTGAGCCATTCTCATCAGTTCTTGAGCAGGTATTGAGCAGTGGAGGCAGGCAAGCAGTCGAAGAGATTTGGAGATCAGATCTGAGCTGTATTGTGTGTAACAGAGGTGGAGATACTTGTGAGAAGTATTATGTTGTGTAATGTTACATGACTCAATCATTAATATACAGATGGTTGGGGTTTTTAGCGAGATGCTTTCCGCGGGATACATACTGTGTTAATGTGTGAATGCTCTTGATGTTTTATTGTTATTGATGCTGCTATATTGATGATCAACGTAGAGGAGCTTATGTATTGTGTATGTTTTCCGCAATAGTACATGATCAGGATAATCTCCATTGAATATGTGTTAAATTATTCAAAGTTTCTACACACAGCACACGAGAAATCACCTGAGAACAAGATCGCTTGGAAGCAATGACAGGGAGCAAGCGTCGAAGAGAGGAATACTTAGCGCTGATGAATGAAGGAAGGGGGTGAGATATAGGAAGAAGCTGGAGAGGGGTGAAGCGGGGGAGGGGCCAACCAGTCACGGGATGAAGGAGGGGATCCTGATGGCAGACCAGAGAAATGTCCTGGAGGATCCATGAATCAGATCTGAGGAGACATCTGCCGGCAGAGTTGATGAGATTGTCGAGATTAATGAGTATTTTGTGGATTTCGTGTCTTTGCAATATCCTGCTGCAGTAAGCAATCCTGTTGAAAGCCCGAGGAAGATGATTCCAATCGATTCTGTCAGTGCTTTTAGGCTTAACGCTGATGAGTTTATTTGGAGTCATGGCAAAGGTTGGTAAGTCTCCTTGGAGTTGCAGCTTAGGGTGCCAACTGGCCTTCCACACGCACTGTTGGCGCAACCGTCAGCCCTCTTATTAAGGTTACGAAGAATATGGTAGTATTGAATGTCATCCATTGCCTGATGCAGAATTTGATTGCGCCTATTAATTTGCTGAAGGAGAGTGTTGGGAGAGTCCTGCTGGTGGACCATTAGGCGGATGACAACAGAGGAATCCCCGAATACCTTTGCCTTCTTTATCCCCAGTTTGCCTAACTGAGTTAGGCCCTGGAACAGAGCTAGTGCTTCAGCTCTATTATTCGAGACCTTCCCTAGTCCCCACTCATAATGGAGGATGCGCTCCCCATTGGCATTAATAATCAGTCCCCCTGCTCCATCTGTACCAGGATTTGATTTAGATGCCCCGTCAAAGAACATATAGAAGCAGTTGTAGTTTTGTATCCAATTGGTGAACTCCTCTTCTTTTAATCTAACTTTCCATGAGCTAGCTTCTACTTTGCTCTATGCATCCCTCCTGCTACCTTCCTGTACATGATGATTCTTTTCCAGAATGTAACTTATGAAATCTCGCTCCTCCACACTATATTTTGTTGCATCGATCTTTCCAGTGGTGTTGATTGAAATAGTTTCCAGAGCAAGGATTTTGGCTTTGCTGCAGGTTATTCGTGTAGTTGAGCTCTTGTCTTGGAGAATTTTTCAATTTCTAGCTAACTAGATTCGCTATATCAAGGTGTGAGGGAGAGTGTTCCATACTCTCTTCACCAAGTTGCTTCTTTTTTCTTTCCAAGGGCAACATTTTATCCATTTGTAGAATGTCTCGGCTATGGTATGCTGAGGTTCCCAAATTAAATTACCAATGGAGGACATCTTTTCCCAACATTCAACAACAAAGGGGCATTCTATGAATAGATGATGCATCGTTTCTTCGGCATTGCAATAGTTGGGGCATCTGGATGGGCCGTTGATGCCTCTTCTTTTTAGGTTCTCTGCTGTTAATATTTTGCCTTTCAACAAGAGCCATAAAAAAAAAATTATTTTTGGGAGAGCATATGATCTCCAAACAATTTTCCAATGGTTCCACAAACTCATCTGAAAGGTGCTATTGCAAAGGTGTTGATGGCCTGCTCTGACTGTATAATTTGTTCCTGTTGAGTCCCAGCGAAAACCATCCCTTTCATCTTCCTTGATGGGAGCCTTACTGTGGAGGAGAGACTTCAGATAGCTGAGGCTAGGTTCTAATGCGTTGGGGATTTCTGGGAAGGACCAACCAGTCCAGACATGGGAATGAGGGTCCCAACTGGAAATTTGAGCCAGATGATGGATACCTCTATTGTTGAGAAATTTGATGACGGGAATGGCCTCTTTATGCATGATCAAGGGTTGTTGTCCCAGGATTTTGTCAGTTCCAAAGTTGATGCTGGCTCCCCCCCTGGAACTTTCGAAATATTTTGAATCATAAGAGGTAGGGCTTTCTTGCATAACCTCCAGATTTTAGTGGAGTCTCTGTTGGGGATATTGGATTCAAGGAGTTGCTGCCTGGGGAAGTTTATATATTTTATCTCCAGCACCTTTTTCCACCACGATGAGGGTCCTGTTATTAATCTCCATACAGTTTTCGTACCAAAGGCCAGATTTAAGAACTTTGGCGATCTAATACCAAGACCTCCTCTATCTTGGGTTTGGATTACATGCTTCCAGCTGACTATCATTCTTGCTTTTATCATTCTTCCCCCCTTGCCAAAGGAAGTGGCGAAGTGCAACTTCCACTTTATGGTGAAAAATGGCAGGAGCTTGATATAGAGAAAAGCGGTAAAGGGGAAGGGAAGTGATACCTGATTTAAGGAGAATGAGCTGGCCTGCTGGGTTGAGCCACAGTGTTCCCCATTGTTGCACTTTCCTCTTTACCTTGTCAATGATTCCGTTCCAAATTTCAACCTTCAAAGGGCCCAAGCTCACTGGCATGCCCAGATAGGAAAAGTGGGTCCATTCCAGCTTGCATGTGACACCAAATATGTTTGCAATGCTATGGATAACCTGATTTGAAGTGTTCCATCCGTATATACAGCTTTTGAGCTGATTGACCAAGCCTCCAGAATACCCCATAAATTGGTCAAGGAGTTTCTTGAATCGCCTTGCTATTGTGGTGGAGGCTCCCCCAATTAATAAGGTATCATCAGCAAACTGTGAGTGATTAATGTTTTTTGCTCCATTCCCGAATTTGATACCGGTTATAAGGCCCACTCTCCGATTGTGGTCCAAAGCTTGACTGAAGGATTCTGCCATGAGGATAAAGAGGTAGGGAGAGAGGGGACAACCCTGTCTGAGACCCCAGGAAGATTGGAATGCTTCACCTGGCCTACCGTTGATCAGGGGGGAGATCCAGGGCCCAGAGATACAAGCTACAATAATATTAATGAAGGGAGTTTCGAAGCCCATCTTTTTTAGGACAGCAATAAGGAAGGAATGCCTTACTCTATCGAAGGCATTCGCCAGATCGAGCTTTAGGACAAATCCTTTCTCTTTCCTGGATAAACTCGAGTGGATGGCTTCTTGGACAAGGAGAATGGAGTCAGTGATATGTCTGTTGGGCAGGAAACCTCCTTGATTTTCAGATATCAAGGAGGGAAGGAGGGGTTTGAGTCTGGTAGCTAAGATTTTGGATAGAATTTTGTAGGAGGAATTGCAGAGGGAAATGGGTCGGAATCTGGAAAAAGAAGAGGGCCGATTTTCCTTAGGTATGAGGGCAAGAAAGGTGGAATTGGTGAATCCTCCTAATTTCCCTTTTCTTTGCACCCATCGAATCATCTTTGTCAGGTCCTTTTTTATCAGAGTCCAGAACTCCCTGAAGAAACAGATGGGGAATCCGTCAGGCCCGGGCGCCTTATCAGGATGTAGACTCCAGATTGCTCTTTTAATTTCCTCTTCTTCAATTTCCTTGCTAAGGTTGTCGTTCATCTCCTTAGTGACTCCTTTGGGTAGATGCTGGAGCAAGTCAGAATAGTCTTATGCCCCTTTGATTTCAGTTAGGAGGTCCCTGTAGTGCTTGGAGGCAGCATTCCTTATGGTTTCTTGAGTGTTGTGCCGATTTCCTTCGCTGTCCAGGATTGTGTTTACATTGTTCCTGAGCTTTCGAGCAGTGGCCTGTTTGTGGAAGTAGGTTGTATTTTTGTCTCCTCCTTGAAGCCATAATTGTCTAGATTTTAAACGCCACTTGGTTTCTTCCTCCCTATTAATGTGACTCAGTTGTGCGTATAATACACTTTCTTGCTCCTTATTTTGCTGCGATAGTCCATGCTCTTCGATCCTTGACTGCACACCTTCTAATTCATTCTTCACTTTCTTTTTGATCTCCTCTGGCTCCTGATAACTAACTTTGGCCCAATCTTTTAATACCTGATTGGTTCTTTTAAATTTGGTTTCCCAAATAAAGCATGGCGAACCCTCCACATGTTGGCTCCAAGTCTTCTGAATAATTTCTCTAGCTGCAAGAATCTGATTCCAAAGAGGGCTATATTTAAATGGAATAGGGCCAAGAGGACAGTGGGTTTCCAAAGTTAGAGTGATGGGGTAGTGATCAAAGGCAGAGGTATTGAGAATGTTGGCATATCCTACAGGGAAGGAAGAGAGATACGAGATGTTGACTAGAAATCTATCTAGTCTTTCCATTATGTTGCCTATACCAATCCTACGATTACTCCAGGTATATCTGCGATTTTTGGGTATAACATCAACTAATTCATGCTGCTGGATGATGGTCTCCAGACGGCCTCTGAAGGGATCTGGAGCGAAAGTTTCTCCCCTTTTTCATTGGCATGAAGAATCAGGTTGAAGTCACCTGCGACTATAATATTTGTATTTTGTTCCCGATCAATGCTTGTCTTCAAATCATCCCAGAAGATTTTTTTTTCTCTGTAATGGTTGGGAACATAAACATTATATATAGTTACTATTTGATTGCCTGTTTTGCTGTCAAGAGTGGTTCTGATCCAATTCTGGTGGGGATTTGTTGAGGTGCAGTTCCATTTACTGTTGTCCCAAATGGTGACAATTCCTCTGGAGGCTCCTCTAGATTCACTAATGCATCCTAAGTACTGTTTCTGATGAGCTATAATTTTTCTCATTTCTTGTTGATCTTGTTTTGTCTCCTGTATCAGCATGATTTCTGGCTTTTCATTGTGAATTAGATCTCTGAGGGCAGCTATTTTAGAGGGGTGCCCTAAACCCCTGTTGTTCCAAGAAAGGATTTTCATCATGATGCATTGGGCATGCGGAGAGGTGCTCGCCTCTCTTGGTCTTTGCCACTTGTCTCTTTCTCTTGGTGCCCAAGGATGAAGGACTCTATTGGAGCTTGCGTGCCCATGGCTATGTCCTTCTGGGCATTCTCATCCCTATGTTGCTTAGCTGATTTTCTGCCAGGTCCCGGTTTTTTATATGTATCGCTGGTTGCTCCATGTTCTTTTGAAGAGCTTCTGGTGATCCTTGATGAAGGGGGTTCGAGGGGGGTCTGAGAAGAGATGGTCTGGGGTAGATGGAAGTCTGGGGGCTCTGAGGAGGGGTTTTCAGGGGTAGAATCGATAGTGGAGAGGATAAGGAAGGGGTTGGAGGAGGAGGGGAGGAGCGGTTCAGGAGGGAGGGGGGCAGAAGGGGAGGGAGAGGAAGAGGAAGGATGCAGATTAGAGGGTCTAGGGTTATCAGAATCCATGGAAGGCTTGGGGGGAGGAGCTGATTTCTTCTTTTTGACTGGTTCCCAGTGACCATCTTGCTCATCATTCTCTGCATTAACAAGTTTAGTACATCTATTAGCAAAGTGTCTATATTCGTGACATACCTTGCATTTAAATGGTATCTGCTCATAATCCAGTTGCTGGATATGGCTCCAGTCGTCCACATTCAACTTTATTGCTTGAGGCAGTCCTCTACCTAGGACCACTTCGACACATATCCTTGCACAAGCTTGCATGTTGTCCTTGGGCTCGCTACGGTCAATATATTTGCCAACAATGTTCCCTATGGCCCGAATAGACTCGTCTCCCCAGTAGTGGAGAGGGAGGTGAGGGAGATGGACCCAGACTAGAACGGCACTAGGGATATCCAGCTCCGGATCGAAATCTGGGGTCCATTTATTGAGATAGAGACCCCTGGAATCCATGAAATACGGCCCGTTCCTGAAGATCAAATCCTTGTCCTCTTTGGATTTGAAATGAAAGGTCTAATACCCTTTTCCGGAGAACCTAATTGATATTTTCCCTTGGATCTTGTCTGACCAGTTTCGTTCGACCCATCTTTGGACTGTTCTTGGCGATGGCCAAAGGCCTGTAAATTTCCCTATTAGTCCTTTCTCGGCAAGGGATAGCACTGCCATGCGAGGTAGGGTTGGAGGCAGCTGAACTTCCTGAAGAACATCTAGCTTCTTGACAAATTTCGAGATTGCAGGTCTGGGGCGTTGGGGAGGGAGAGATTTCACCAGATCTGAGAAGGCTTTTTGAGGATCGTGGTCCTCCTGAGGCGAATCCGGGAGGGCCATGGCTGGGGCCAAGGCCCAGGCCGTTGCGCTGCTAGTTGAAGTCGATCTCCAGGGACGCGATCAGGCTGGGCGCGCGCTCACTCAGGCCAGAGGGATGTTCTTGCAAAACAATATTGTCCTTCCTTACTCAGGCTTAAGGAAATATTTTAGAAAGCTTTTGTAGAGGTTGATTTCAAATTGACAGATATGATTGTATTGATATTTGGAAGGTGTGGTTGACATATGTAAATAACTGCAGGAAACATGGTTGGTATTAGTGTGACAAGGTAATAATTGATGTGTTTATATAACTAACAGTTGTGTGATGTGCCAGTACATAGTAAGCATCGATTGCAACAAGGTAAAAAGGTAAAAGAAAGGAATTAAGAAAGAATTCCTTTGGCTATGTTTAGAAACCCTAATTCCAAACGAATGAGTGCTTTTCATACAGGAAGTCTTCTTAACCTTAATCTTGTCTGACATTATGTGGATATGTGCTAGATTCATGAACATGTATTTGACATGTATATTAGCTAGTCTCTAGTTACAAGTGGATCTGTCAAGGGAATTGAAGTCCCTTGAGAGATGGCATGAATGTGTTCAATTGCAAGAAACATATTTGACAAAACAAGGTAAGGTAGCAATATATTTTTATGTTTATTTATGCACTAACAATTATGTGTCGGTGTCAGTAAGATGCAAGGGATTACATAGAAAAGAGGCTACCATGAAATCTTGAAGAAGGCTCAGGTTGACCTTTCCCTTGGAAGGATTGGGAACCATGGGGATTGATTCATGGTGTCTGTTGTTGGTCTCATGGTTTTTGTCTTTTGTGAATTGTTGCACTTGATTGTGGTTTTGTTTGCGTCTTGTGCATGGCAACGCACTTTGTTTCTCGTGTCGTATTGTTGTTGGTTTTCCATAATTTTCTTATTTTTTGCTTCTTGGTCTTGCCTTTTAAGTTTCGGGTCTTGGGAATTGGTTGGGAATGAGGAAATTTAATGGAGCTCAGGTAGAGATGTGTGGTACCTGAAAGGTAAGGTAAGACCTGGATGAAGCTCGGTGCATGTATAAGGGCAGTTGAAGGCAAGAGTATGACAACTAGTTGGTCTGGTTGGGTCCATTGATGTAAATGGATTATGGCACGACAATCATGGGAAAGGTAATCAAGAAAGGTAAGGTGAATGGATTTGAGGCGTCATATGCCTTGGCTAGGTTGGGAACTATTGTTATCGATGTTGCGCATGTGTCACACATAAAGGGAGTTCTCTTAACCCTGACCTTATGATATCTAGTAATTATGTTGTGATCATGTTTATGTTGATGTCTATATGTGTACACATGTATGTATGTATATATGTCATGTCTGACAGGGTATATGCAGTCAAAAATCAAGCTCCCATGGGAAAAAAGAAAGAATATGTAAACAAAAATCACATAACTTCCCAAAGACTTGAAATAAAAGTGAGAAGTCACATGTTTTGTGGAGGGCTCATAAGGTAATACTTCTTTTGATCAAATTTCATCTAGAGAGGAATCCTCTCAGAGAAATTGTTGGCTATGTGTTAAATTATTTGCATTACTATTCCCACATATTGTATGCATCAAGTGCAAAGAGGGAGGTAATAGGGCGTGGTAGCCCCCTATTTGGGGTTAGGGGGAGCATCTGCGGCAACCCCTACTACTCAGGGGTTTAGTGGAAGTGCCCCTGGAAAAAAATTGGATGTTTTTTTGCATTTGGTTTTTGTAATTCTCAGCACAAGGTTTTTGGCTTTATCGATTTTATGGCATATGGTTGTTTTTCCCATGGTTTTTTAGTTTCAGTTAAGATGGTAAATGGATTGACATTTACCATGGTTGTATTATAATACATGGTAAATGTATTGACATTTTATAGATGCCACAAGATATATATTGTATTGGTACTGAAGATATATTAACAAAATCTTATTGGTTTTCCCAATCTAGGTTTCAAGGGTAAAATATTTGTGCTAATGTGTGTGTGTTTGCCATTGCATCTTTTCTTATTTATTAAGAATCTATCTACAACAATTAATTTCATAGCTTTAAGACCTACGTTTGGTAGCAAAACAATTTTGGCTTCAAGGAAATTCCTTTGTGTCTAAGGGGTTTGGCATAGGCTTATGGTAGACCTTGTTACAATGGGAGATTTGTGTAAGTGATTATCGTAGTGAACGGAAATGATGAACCATGAACACCGCACCTTAACCTCCGTGAAGTGTTCACTTGATAATCCAATCTCTGTTGTACATTTAGAGAAATGGGATAGTTTTTTAATTATCAATCCTCCTTTTGATTTCTTAAAACTTCCTATGGATGTCTTCATTACATTTATTTCATCAAGACAATACTAATGACACATATTTTACTCAAATAGGAGCTTGGTATCTTATGGTAGGCTCTTCTAAAAAATATTATTCATTTAAAACTTATCGTTTTCCCCTTTTTTCCACGTGGAACCCACATAGTCTCGACATGGCGCCATGTGACGTAGTACTCTACTACTGCTTACCAGAGTCCTTTGGAGGTTCAAGGACACATGCCAATGTGGCTTGTCCCATGTAGCGCCCCTATTCATATCTATGCCATTGAAGTTTTGTCCATGACTATATATTTATATATACATGTAAAATTTGTGTATTTAGCTTAACTTCATTGAACAACCCCTTCCTATAACCTATGATTTCTCATGGTTCAATCCATCATGTTGTGTTGTAGATTATATGGTGTATATATATTTATTCCACATTTAATGTAATCACAATGACCCGCCCAAATTTATGGCTCATGGCCTCGTCATGGGCCAATCTCAACAAACACTCTTACAGGTTATAGTGCGTATTGAATGTACACATAAATATATCTCAATATGCCTAACAAAACATGAAGTCTCGAGTTCCTATGGTCATTGTGCATTATATTTCAAGTCTTATACGTGATCATGTTTATAGACAAACTACACATAATCTTGCAGAACACATGAAGTCATAGGGACCCACACCTATAGACCACCTCCCAACCTTCTAACAATCCCCTCACTGAAAAGGCAATATCAATGAACTGATGTTAACATACTATTGTAACTATCTCTGATGTCTCTGAAAGCATCACATTCCAAAATGAAATGTTTTTTCGATTCCACTGCCCATGATGTGAAAAAAGTACACACCCGTTTTTTCGAAGCTTCTTTAGGTCTTTTCCATCGACCTGTTTTGCATCGTAGTTGATGTGAGTTAGTTCTTAATTGAGCAATAAGAATCTTTGCTCTCCATGGAATGCTAGCTCCAATGTACTCTTTTTGTTGGAGATCACAAGTGGGATTGAATTCTTGAACATAGTATTTCTTCTTTCTACCCAACTCTTTTCCCCATATACACTTACGAAACTTCTCCATAACAAAACTCTTTAAATCCTTGTTGTTTGTGGGACATGCATTGAGGTAAATATTCCATTTTTGCATCCATTTGTTGTTTTGTCTCATCCATGATTTCTTTCTTTCACTCATTCCTTCATTGAAGATAACTTTAGGCCATCTACCTTCTCCCATTTGTTCAATTCTTTGTAGATACCTTATGAGACACACCATAGCAATTGCTTCGATGGAAGTTGCTCCTGTTTCACTCAGCATTATCTCATAGGAAACCAAACTTTTTATTTTAAACTTGCTCATGATCAAGCGCTTTTGGATTTTTTCAATTTGCTTCCATTTTGAGACAGGGATGTTGCTAGCCCACAATTCACACCCATATAAAATCACTAGATAAAATAGGAGCCCAAAAATCACTTTAATTTTTTTCCAATCCCATAACTTTTCCTCTATACATTTGTTTTGAAGAGCATATAATGCTTTCCACCCTCCTAAAATTATCTTCTTTCTGCTACGCTCCCAATTAAGCTTGTTGTTGAAATCAATCCTGAGGTACTTGTATTCATTTACTTCTTCAAGAATGTTGCCTTCAAAGAAGAATGTATGCTGGCTCTGATTCTTTTTATTTGAGAAAATCATTATTTTGGTCTTGCTGGTATTGACTTGCATCCCCATTGCTTTACAAAAATGCTCAAGGGAATATAGGTGCATCTACAATCTCTGGGTCGATTTAGAAATCAATACAAGGTCATCAACATATAAAATAAGCTTTATCACAAACTCCCCCAACCAAACACCATCCCCACCTTGTAGATTTAGCCACTCTTCCAATTTATCAATATATAAACCAAAAAGAGTACGAAATAAATGACAACCTTGCTTGACTTTGATGTCACTTCTAAAGCTTTCTGAAATGCTCGCTGAAGTTCTAATTTTGACTTTCACCACTTCATAAAGCCTATGAAAAATAACTCTATAATGCCAAGGAATTTCAAGTTCTTCAATTCTACTCCACAACTTATCTCTAGGGACTATGTCAAATGCCTTTTTGAACTCAACAAAATAGAAAAATAGTTCTTCTTTGCCCTCCCAATCCCTTTCAATAATGTGTCTCAACGTGATACCATGATCAACTGTAGAATGTTTCTGCCTAAATACTACCTGTCCTTTTGCCCTCTTTTCTTTGACTTCCACCCACTTATTGATTCGAGTTTCTACCATGTCACTGAAGAGCTTTGCAAACAAAGGATTGATCATAATGGTTCTATAGTTGGAAGGATTATTAATGTATCCACTTTTAAAAAGGGGTATTGCTATAATGGTTGTCCAATCTCTTGGGAATCCTTGTTGACTAACGTTGTTGAATATTTCCATGATGTGCAATAATGTTCATTCCCCACCTTAGATATTCTGCTTGAAGTTCAACCAAGTCCTTTGTCTTTCCTATTTTCAACTTATTAATTCTTGTCTCTACTTCCTGTAATGTGAAAATCTTTGTAGTTGTGTTTATCTTGGGAGGAGGCTCCTCCTCTGATTCTTTCTCATAGAGTTGTCTTGCATAGTCAAACCATTGATTGGCTGTAATATTATTTTCAATTTACTTTTTCCTTGGTTGAAGTTCCTACCAAAAAAGCTTTGGGTTATTCTTGCCTAGATATATTAACCCTTCTCGCCTTGTTTGAATGAACTCATCTTTCTTCCTTTTTAAATTTTGCTTATATAGATTTACATTCATCTTCTCCTCACCTGCCTTTATCAACATTTTCCTTGCCATTTTGAATTCCTCATCAAACCAAGCATTTACAGGAAAACAATTTGATTCATATTTCCTATTTTTTTTCTCTTTTTCACTTCTCAAGTGTACTCTGAATTATATTTGTTAAGTCATGACTATTCAGGCTTTTGGAACCACTCTTCCCCTTCTGAATTGATCTCTCCAACATTGTTTTGAAGATAGTGCAATTTTCTTGTGGTAGAAGAATTCCACCCCTTGATATCGATTCTTGAGAACATTGGGTTTTCCTCCTATGTCGTCTTTCTTATAACCAAGGTAGCTTTATATATATTGGGTTATGGTCTGATTTTAAGTCCCACATATGCTCTCCAACCTTAACTTCATCTATCCTTTCTATCAAGCTTTGGGAACAAATAATGTAGTCAACCACACTTGTCCCATTGTATGTGTTGCAAGTGAACTTCCCAGTCCTTTTCCATTTATCTAGACCATTGCATATAATTAAGTTGAAAGCTACACACAATGTGAGAAACTCCTCTCCAAACTGATTTCTAACTTTGTCATTTTATGAACATCTCAACCATTGCGGATTCTTCTCTTCAATGAGCCAGATAGTATTGTGATTCTCTTTGCAACAAAACATACTAGCTTGTTGATTTGTTGTTCTAGCATTTAAATATCCCACTAAAAGAACTTCTGCTTGCTCAGAATATACAACAATATCTTGCTTTGAAGATGCATATGGGCCTTTACTATCTATTCCCTTCTTTTTGTAAGTTTTTTAGACTTGAAGTGCAAAATAACATGTTGCAATTCTTATGTGGTTCTCATTCTTTGTTATTTTGAACCATAAATATTGTTTATTTGTATCTTCTTTCACAAACTATATGTGACAACCTTCTTTTTCTTTCACTAAAACCAATATTCCTCCATACCCTTTGCCATTTTATGCTGCCTTTTTCCAAATTGCTAATTTCAAATAATCATCAAACATAGGAGTTTTAAAACCATCATGTTCATAAGTTTCTGTCAGACAAATTATGTCTCTACCTTCTATAATAGGCACTATTCCAGTTCCCCTCCTCCAAGGCTACCCTTTGTAATTCCAACAAACTAGACTTAGGTAGACCTGGGTAGGATTTGATTGCTACGCGGCTTGGCACACAAGACTCAAATTTGACTCTTCACCCCTTTCCATCCATGTTGATCCTTTTTTTTTCCTCCCTGTTATAGAATTAACTGTTTTTTCTTTACTGTCAAATTGTTGCCCTGCTTTGTCACGAGGCCCAGACATCGCAATAATTGTGTTACCATTATATAACAATTCTCTTTTCCTTGTTGTTTCTCTAATTTTCTCCATTTCTTCTCTTCTCTCATCTTGTTGTTTGCTAGTTAGATCTTCATCTAAGAAAAAGTGTGAGCCTTTCAAGAGTTTCTTTTTGCTTAAGAGATAGTGTTTGTCTTGCACACTTGTTGTGATGACTTTTATGGGTCGAGGCCTCTCTTCACATATTTTTCCCACCCTTCTTGCTTGACAAATTTTCCCTTTCCAATGAAATTTCTCTTTCAAAAAGTCTCTTGTCAAATTGAGAGTGCTTTCATTCTTTCCATAGTCTCTTATTCCTCTTATAATAAAGTTTGTTTCCCTATCTTTTATATCTTTGTGTTCTCTTTCCTGTGCTCTACGAGCACTTACATCTTCTTTTTCCTCCATCCTTTTGTAACCATTAGTGTCCTCAGCTCTGGTTTTGATTTATTTTGGAATGTTTGTCCTCTTGATCTCTTTTGTCTTTTTTTGGAAATGACTACCCGTTGAGATATTTGAGTATCCACCTGATATGCTTTAGAGATTACCACTTCCTTGTTTGTTGTCATTGATTCTTTCACGGTTTTCCATGTTGTCTTCATGTTTTCCCATTCTTGTTTTCTTGTCTCCAAAGTCTCTTGTAGCATTGTTACTTTCTCTTTTAGAATCCTATTACCTTCAATTAAAGATCGAATTGCAAGTGTAATCTCTAAAAAAAAGTGGTCCCTTTCCTGTTCTTTGGCTTCCAAAATTTCCAGCCTTGCCTTGGCCTTCATCAGTTCCTGGACATAGATATTTGACGACCAAGTAAGAGGTGTAGATGTGGGACTGTAAATGGTTGACTCTTATTTCTTTGTGTTGCTCTTATTTGTTTTCCTTTTCTAGGATTGTTTCCTTCTTCTTTGTTCCTGATCCAAAATGGATTTTGGATAGACTCCTAAGTCTAAGTGCTCCTCACAGAGGAAAATGAAAGTCCAAGGAAGTTCTCGGAAATAGCCCCATTGCAAAGATCTTTTCCTTCTAAATCTACTGCAACTTGAATGAGCTAAAATGGACTTAGGATGCAAAAGTTATCATAGAAAGAAGATGCCCTTTGTTCTTTGGAAAAAGAGGAAAAATCCTCTAAAAATGGAAAAAAAACCCTTATAAATTGAAATCGCATCGAAGATGGTCCAAAAGGCAAAAGGGAAGGACTTAGGCCGAAGCCAGGAGACCCCCGATCAGCTGACCCAATGTATCGGATCGGAGACAGGCGTGTATGCGATATCGGGACCCCAGACTTGGCGATTGCGATTATGCGATATGTTGATTTCCGATGATCGGATCGGCGAATCGGCATCGATGATGGACAGAACCCCCGGGCCATTCCAAATGCGATATGCGATAGCGATCGCAACGTGCAATCTCAGTTGTTGGATCGGGAAAGGAATGGACGACCAAGATTAAATCGGCGACTTGCAATAAAGCCAGACCGGAAGGGGAATTATAGGCACAATTCATTTTATTTGAGTTCTGTAAAGGCGAGATTTCAGGTGGGCCTTAGGCGGAAAGCGGTATTGGGCTGGTTCCACCCGATCCCACACACTGGTCGACACGTGGCTGGCGTAGGAGAGAGGAAAACTAACTTTTCAAGTAGGTAACCTCCGTACTCCTAAGCCGCCCAAAAATGGATATCGACCGTTGGATCGAAGATCCCGTAGATCGACGATGGGGCTTGTGATAGCAGCCAAAGGCGGACCCGATGTGATATTAGGGCAGATGCGATAATATTTGAAGTTCAATAAAAAGGATTTTGTCGTCTTTTTCACATATTTCCCGTGTATTTGGGATTTTACCCAATACGTTAATGTGATGAAATATAATGCCTAATGGTAGACCCGATAAGGATTTTAGGGGCGATTGAATGGAATTTCATGTTCGATAATGTATTTTGTAGACATTCTCTGTGTAATGGGATTTTTTCATTTTATGGGTTTTTGCCTATGAGAAGGCCTCGAAACCTCTATAACTACTCCTAATCATCATGCCACACTGCAAACAGGCATTTTTACAGGTAATGATGCTTTTTGAAGCCACAGAGCCGCAAATCTAAATGGCTAGCCTAACTGACAGGGAGTAGAGAATCCGCAGAGCCGTAGAGGGATAATGAATCACAGAGAAATGGTTGGGGTAGTCGAAAAGCCGGAAAAATACCTCAAAGGAGCCAGAGAGCATGATTGAGGGGATAAGCGAGCAAAAGCAGGCAGCAAAGTGCAAAAGGTCGCTGGAAGGTTGCTAAAGGTCACTAGGAGGTCTAGCGAACCATCGATGCACGCAGAGGCCGAGAAAGAGCTTAGAGAAGCCAAAGCCAAATAGTCAGAGCTAGAGTGAGAGCCAGAGCCAGAGCCAAGAGCCAAAGCCAGAGCCAAGAGCCAGACCCACGAGCCAGAGACAAGAGCCAGAGCCAGAGCCAAAGTCGAGAGCTAGAGCCAGAGCCAGAGCCAAAAAGGCGAGAGCTTCAGAGCCAGGGGATAAGATGGTGTTCTGAACGCATTGTGTTCTGTGTAAACTAGTGGAGTTGAGCGTGGAGCTTATAAAAGAACTTAAACCATAATCCCAGAGAGCCTAGTTGAGTTAACTAGAGCTCAAGGAGATGTAGTCCAAGAGTTTTGGGTGAACTCCATATTAAACTTGTTGTCGTATGTGTGATGCTCATTTGCTGCATTGTTTCATTGTTATATGTTTTATATCAGTTTAAGCAAATCAATTTACAACACATAAACAATTTAAACAAACATAAGCATACACCTTATTTTCAAGCATATATTTAATTCTTCATTGGTTAATCATAAAGACTTTGGAATATTTAAGCTTTGAAAGTGGGAGAGATTCTTGTAAGTTAGATAAGAAGCCTAAGTGCCCCATTTTCAGATCAGCTCCCATTTAAAGCAAGCAAGTCTACGCTTTAAAATGGCTCGATATTTTTTTGCATTTACCCAAATCCACTTCCCTCTTTTGTTTGTTGAAGCAATTTTGCCTTGGCCTAAGTGACTTGTTTCCGAAAAATCTGAGATTTCCTTGCCATTGTTTTCCATTTTGGGATGAGGCCCCTTGTAAAACCCTAGTTTTCAAATGACCACCTGTGTTTTCGATTGACCAAATGTAAACTGATACAGATGGTAGGTAGGGTTTCAACTTCCCTCCGTTGACATCATGAGGGGAGGTCCATGTCGAGATATGGGTCATTGATTGCTCAACATATAATGGATGGTTCAGATTTAAGTGGAGGTTCCCTTCCCACTTCTTGACATCATGGAGGGGGAGATCTTGTAACAACCTCATCCTTTGATTTCTAAGGTCACCTTTCCATAATTGATGTCCCTCCTTGTGCGTTGATGCACCTTATACAACATACACACACACACACACACACACACATATATATATATATAAACCATAGCATCTATTTTCAATGTGTTTTATGTAACACGGGCATAGGTATTTCCACTGCCACAGTTGTATTGACTATTATGGTGAAGGAATAATATGTGGTGCACTTCGAATATATGGCGTACATCCTATGATGTACACCTGTTGTAACAAATGCTCTATTGAACAACACCACTGTTACACACCCAGTGTCACCAACCTCTGATAATTCCATTTCATTACAATATCTAAGTTTATATTTATAAATGATGAGTTAGCCTAGTTTGGGCACTATGAAGATGAAGCATATCGCCACAAGAAATGCATTCTAACCAACTTCTATAGGTCATTAAAAACACTAAAGGCATTGTTACCATTGAGCGGTCATCAAGTTACAATCACATTGATCTGTTTGAAGGGATTTGGAGACAAAGAATGAAACGAATGCTTAATACACTTTGATGGAAAGTGTCAATCTAGTTGCACCCTATTTACATTCCAACCCCTCAAAATTCCCAATTCAAGAAAACGTATCTAGTTTATTAAAATGTTTCTAACCTTCCTAAAGGTTCCTAAAAGGGAAGGATAACAACAATGAACATCAGGGAGTGAGGTCTAGTGTTAGACCTTCTTTCAAAAATATGTTTACGGTAATATAAGACAAATGTGCCATCTCCTATACAAACTTTGTCGTCCACAATTATTGATCTATGTGGATATTGGTGGCCACCCACCTATTCCACTTGGACCCTCACCATTATTTCTTTCAATTTTTCAGTTTCCTTAATTGTAGCAAACTTTACTATTTTTGGCAGTTTTTTGGGTCCTGAACTTCCAAAGTCATTTTGAGGCCCTAAACGAAGTGCTTTTTTTTTTTTTTTGGCAAAATTGCTTAGTGATTTCTATGTCAATCACATCAGTTGTTGTAGTCCTCAAAGAGATCTTTCCAATGAGGTATCATACATGTTAAATGGAGATAATATGACCAAGTTACGACCTTGGGAAGTTGGCTGCCCAACTAACCCCAACGGGACCCATAAACTCTTGGTGTTACATCTCCTCAGGTTAGGGTTTTGGTCGTTTAGGGTTTTCTCTTATTGTTCAATAATAAAAAGGCCCTTGAGCCTCATTTTAACTCAGTTTAGAGGCAGGTAGCAACCAGATCTCTTCTCAGAGATAAGCTACCATCGCCCGAGCTAGTCTTATTTCCATTATGTTTGTAAGCATATTTTAGTATTTGATATTAATGAAATGAGGTGTTATTTCTACTACATCTTTGTACTTATGATTATATCTGTAATTTGTTATGTTCCTGTTTAAATCTGGATCACTGGTATCAAATCAGTCTACCCTTTCTCTGTTTTTCTTTGCATGTCCCCAATGAGGTCGAGATATAAGGAGTTAGGGATTGAACTCATCAAACCTTTGCAAGACCAACCTCACAAATCCCGATGGCCTCCAATGGCAGATGAAAAGAAAGATGATGGGCAGGAGATCCTATCAAAATCTTGCTCGAAGAAGCCCTCGAGCGACAAATGAATGCAATGATGGACAACTTTCCTAGATCCTTTTACGACTACCCAAGGTCAATGCATCTACTTCCAGCAGCTACTCTGGAAGCGCCACACCTTTTAAGGTACAAGTTAACTTTGACATTCCCATATTTGAGGGATAGATAAATGCGAATGTCATAGATAAATGGTTAAATATGCTAGAAGGATATTTTTATGTTCATGATTTTTCCAGCCAAGAAAATATCACTTTTGCACTTCTCAAAGCTACTCCCCACGTCAAGGACTGGTGGGAAACCTACTACGAGTAGAAGGATGACAATATGACCTCACTATTTTCAGTCGCACCCACTTGGAATTCATTCTGGAATGCCATGAAGGAGCAGTACTACCCTGTCGGAAGCTATGAGGATAAATACATAAAGTGGACCATGTTGCGGAAAGGAAGGGACCAAGACGTGCCAGAGTTTACCAATATTTTTCATACCCTTTGCACAAAGTTGGGTATCAAGGATTCTAAGCGGCACTTGCTACTCAAATATCATGGTTGCCTACACTGGTACATCCAAGATGAGATGGACCTCGCTTGGCATGGTGTACCGATACGCTGTTAAGATCAAGCAAAAGTTTAAACAAAAGAAGTGAGACTTTGGATCTGCGAATTCGAACAATAAAGGACAAAGCCAAGGCTAGGTGACCTAAGACAACCTGTTGAAGCTACGAGAAAAGAACACCACCACGAAGTCAAAGAAGGAAACAAGAAAGTGGTGTGAGTTCCATAAGAGCCCCACTCACAACACAAGTGAGTGTCGGACCAAGCAGTCGCCGGTGGCCGAGTTGAAGGCTTCAGAATCAGATGCATGTTCCAACCCTGAGTCAGAACTTGACAAGGGGAATGACAAAGGGAAGCAGATTTATGTGGAGCCAAGTGCCACTATTGCCACCGCCAAGATCCAAAAGAATGAGCCTGAAGATCTAGAGGAGGGGGAGTGTCTTTTCCACTCACAAATGTGGGTGAAGGGTTCACCGCTACAATTCATTATCGACAGTGGTAGCCAAAAGAACCTCATTTTAGTAGAGGTCGTGAAGCGGCTAGGCTTACTGACCACACCACTCTCGCAGCCATACAACATCGAGTGGCTTCACCAAGGAAATCTCACCTTCCCTACAACATCAAAGGTAGCCCCACCTACCGCCACCTCTTTGATCTCTGCTAAGAAATGCAGTAAGATCATCTCCCAAACTAGGAAATTTATTTTCTTTCTAGTTCACTCTCAAAGTAAGGGGAAGATCGTAGCCACATCCATGGCCCCAAGAAGGGTTCCTCCACGCAGCAGAACCAGGTGGATACAGTCATGAAATAATACAAGGACATCTTCTCCTCACCTACAGGGGTACTGTTGCACTGTCAGGTCAAGCATTCGTTCGATTTGACTCCTAGAGTACCTCTACCCAACAGGCCGATATATCGTTGCTCCATTGTGGAAAATGCCAAGTACAATCAGCGACATGATGAACATCGAGTGCCACACAAGTTTTAGGTGGGCGACAAAGTCTAGTTGCATTTACAGAAAGAACGCCTTACAAGAGCCCATTAGAAGCTCAAACCACTTTGATATGGTCCTTACACCATTACCAAGGTTGTGGGAAACAATGCTTTGGAGCACAACATTCCCCCATTCCTTAGCTTGCACCCAGTGTTCAACGTAGATCGCCTTCGGCCATATTGTCCACCATTGTTGGACACATCTGACATTGTAGAACAACTCACACCAATAGAACTCAACCCAAACTGAATGGAACATGCCACAACTGATCAGATCATGGACACACAGATCAAGAATACTCGACAACAAAGGATATAGCTATGTCGAGTTGTCAAAGTAGGCCAACTCCTTCACCAAGGCAAATGGCTCACCAGGGACCAAGTTCAGAAGAAGTTTCCTCATCTCATGGAGGAACTCAACGCAATGGGGACCATTGATTCCTAAGGGGGGAGGACTGATCTAGGTGGATATTGGTGGCCACCCACCTATTCCACTTGGACACTCACTATCGTTTCTTTCAGTTTTTCAGTTTCCTTACTTGTAGCACAATCTACTATTTTTGACAGTTTTTCAAGTCGTGAACTTCCGAAGCCTTTTTGAGGCCCTAAATGAAGTTTTTTTGGCAAAAATTCTTAGTGATTTCTATGGAAATCACATTGATCATTGTAGTCCTCGGCGAGATCTTCCCAACGAGGTATCATATGCATCAAACGAAGATAATATGACCAAGTTACAACCCTAGGAAGTTGGCTACCCAACTAACCCCAATGGGGCCCATAAACTCTTGGTGTTACATCTCCTCGCGTTAGGGTTTTGGTTGTTTAGGGTTTTCTCTTATTGTTCAATAATAAAACAGCCCTTGAGTCTCATTGTAACTCAGTTCAGAGGCAGGTAGCCGCCACATCTCTTCTCAGAGATAAGCTACCATTGCTCGAGCTAGTCTTATTTCCATTATGTTTGTAAGCATATTTCAGTATTTGATATTAATGAAATGAAGTGTTATTTCTGTTGCATCTCTGGATTTATGATTGTATCTGTAATTTGTTACGTTCCTTTTAAATCCGAATCAATTATACCCCTCGCAGTAATTCAAGTAATATAATTAGAGTGTTTCCTTTCTCTATGTGGCCCATTAGTGAGACTAACATTGTAAAGAGACTCGCCTTCTTAATCAAAGGATTTACTAGGTTTAATAGCCCAGGTCTACATTAATCATAACACCAAGTAAAATGTAAAATAGGGTTCTTTTGAATAAGAAATATGAACTCATTATGTGTATAATAGAATTGCAACGTTATATTAAGTACAAGAGATATAAAACCAATTTATTCCAATTTATGAGGCAGTGCCATCTACAATATCGAAATGTAAGGCTTATTTAGACTCGAGTATTGATAAAAGGGGAATACGGTCCCACTGACCTAGGAATATGTTACTGAAAAGCTTATAAGGTAGCCATATGAAGTGAACAAGTTAGTAAGGACCAAAAATTAAGAAATCATTAACATTGTTACGCAAGAACATGTTCAGTGATGGTAAGAGCTTGCAACAGAAACAAATCATGATACTGCGATTATAAGAAAAAATCCATGTAGGTTACTATTAGAAGATAACCATCATACAGACATTGTTAGAATATAATTTAAGTTGAGCACCATGGTTGTAACCAACTACTCAAGAGAGGATCTACCACCTCATACCAGTACCTTCAATGCAGTATCAATTAGCATACCAGTCAGCTTTTATGAGCAATAAAATTCAACTATGCCTCATACAATGGCATTATCAGTTCAAAATATAACATAAAAACATATCCATTGTTATTAAAAGCATAATAGACACTTATATTGAAGTCTATTAGGCAACTGAGTTTGGGATTATGACTCTCCACCCAACTATAGACAACTCCAGCCAAGTTCTCACTTGCAATTGTCACCCTAGAGCTAGATTCCAGAGACTGAGGGGTCTTTTACTCTAAGTCCTCTTCCAATAGTTCCACTGCCCTCTTTCAATAGTTCGAATGGCCTATGTTTCTTCTATGTTTTGTTGTTCCAGCAATTAGGTACCTCTCCTTATTTCTTTGTTGCATTTTCACTTGTTGCTTGAATTCTCTCCTTGCTTTGTGGTTGCACAATTCCCAATAAGAAGGGTCCACTTGTCTGGTAGTTCCCATTTTTTTTTTTGGTTGGCTTGTTGCACTGGGTGGTTAGCATACCATACTAGCTAGCATCCTGCCCGCTATTCTTTTAATATCTTGTCCTTTTGCCTTGTAAAACTTGTCAATGCAAGCATGAGCTTCTGTACTCCTATTGCAGCCATCAATTTTGAAAATACCAAGCCATTAAATTTCACCATCCAGCCTTCAAGAGCTGACATGGCCACTTCAATTTTTAAGCAAGTGACCTTCCCTAGTATTTGGAATATGTGTCCCTTAACTCAACCCTTTTTTTTGTAATTAAAATACATGACATATTTAAAATGAATTTCACAAATGGGAATGTGATCGGGGCTACCATATGAATGATTCAAAGATAGAGAAAGAAAGGGATGGATACTTTGTTAATCATCCAGAAATATGTCACTAGTGAAGGGTGAGACAAATTAGTTTTATTTTATCATTTAAGGTTGTCGATTTATTTTCAAGATAACAAAAATATGAATCTTCATTTTTACATGTTGAGTAGTCTTAAAACCATGGTGAAGGGTATTCAAAAGAACCCTCAATACTTAGAATGTAATATTGATCATTTCAAGTTAATTAAAATGTTAGTTATGGATGAGCTACAAAAGAAGAACAAGACCTAGTATGAGTTTTGGTTAGGAACAAATTTGTAGGGCCATTGGTGGAGATATGGAAACTGTGAAAACCTTAGCATTGACTAGGTTGAGAGTTCAAAAAGTTGAAAGAAAGTGAAAGGGATAAAAATAAAATGCGTGGAGATTGAGCCTGAAGCTCAAGAAAAAGAATTAAGTTCACCAAATGAAAAGTAGATTCTAAAAACCCCTAGGACTAAATACGCTGAGAAGAAATATCAAGCATAAGAAGGAATAAATGATTTAAAGCCCCATGACGAAGAAAAACAAACAATTAAAATAAATGGGGAATCCTCTAGGATGATTGTTCCTATAAGAAGAAGGACCATAATAATTATGACCATGAGTCAAGAACAACATAAAAGTGATGATAAGTTAATGGAAAACAAATTATAGAAGTTAATTATTCATTGGAAGAATAAAACAAAGCATTACTACATATCCTTGAAAATATTGGTTAAGCATTTCAAGAAAACATCTTCTAAGACTCCATCAAACCCCAAACTTTTCATTACAATAAGTGACAAAGAAAACCAAGCTACACAACAAGTAGCTTTTGCAGTTTCAAAACTTGAAAATATTTTTATGCCTAAAGAAACCATAAGAAATGTGCCAACAGAGGAAATTTTAAAGGAAATGGAATCTATGCGTCTGAATTCCATAAAATATAAGCTAAGCAAGATTAAGAAGATAAAAATAAAGATTCAATAACTAGAGTTGTTGGATAGATATGTTAACGCTGAAAATGAGAATTTGAAGGCCACTATTGAGAAAATGTAGAAGGAAAAGGAAAAACTCAAAGTAAAGAGGAAACCATTAGGAAAGAAGGCTAGAAATTGGTACAAGAAAAGCCAACAAACCAAAACTAGAAATAGGAGGCTTCAATCAAGCTTATAAAGAAAAAAGGAAAAGAAAACCAAGACTGTTGCTTTAGATATTTTGCTTGATACCACATAGTAGGTTGAAGGAGAAAAGAGACAGAAGTATGGTTTTAAATATTTATAGAGGAACAAAATTTTTAGAAGGAGCATTTGTTTCAAAGGAACATTCAACACTTTATGTGTGGGGGGATGTTGGATTTTGGATTTCACCATTTTTTATGTCTATTTCCCCAAATTTTGCTTCACAAACACCTATTTTCCATGTCTTTGACCTCATTTTCCACTTCATATCTCTGAGAAACCTATTTCCTAAAGGAATATAGATCAAGAATGAATTTTAATTTGTTTTAGTTAATCCATTTTTCTTCTTTGTGAATTGGTAATTTTGATTAAAAAATATTCTCTGACAGGTCGCTACAAGAATCATAAATTTTGTAGCGACCATAAAAGTTGTAGCTAAATCGTGGGAAATTCATTGACCGGGATGGTTGCAATAAGCTAAAAGATAAATCATGAGTTGGAGAAGACAACAAACATCATGAAGATGGATATTTGTTTATCAACTAAATTAAATACACAAGAAAGACATGTGGCATGGATGGTCAGCGATGGTGTGTTCAATGCATACTAGCAGTTGTACGATTCAGTTAAAGAAAGGTATCACGATGGCTCAACACAAGTAGATCCTTGGACTAACTATTAGTGGAATCAAATCCAAAGCATTTATTAAAATCGTTGCTTCCTAGATCCTCTATTTTGTAATCTTGAATCCTCTATTTTCATCCCAAATACTATGTTTCAAATCCGTAACCATAGCCTTAGCAATTTCAATTTGATAAAGTGATAGATGGTTCTATAAAAGTAGGCTAAGAAACATATTGTGGTGATTATTGAATATTAAGCATATGTTTATGTACCAATTGTAGAATATTTTCATATCTTGTACTATATTCCTTTGATTAATATCAAACATGCGTTCTTCTTTTCCATGTGACTTTAATCTAAATGTGTGAATGCTAAGTCCATCTTAGATTTGTAGTACAATTTGCAACAAAGACCCAATGTAGGAGGGCCCATTGTGCAGGGTATTCGTTGCCTATATAATTTTAGTTTATAATTTAATCATATTTATTATCTACAGTTTCAAATTTGATTTGATTTAGTTCTAATCTTGTTTGCAGTTGTTGTTTATTTGGTTTTATATGATAGTTTCATTTATATTCGCAAAGTATTGATTCCTTTCTAATTTTATGTTGTAGTTTAAAGCCACAATAAATTAAAACTGGATTCTTGATTTGGAAACATTACTTTCATAATACTTGCTAAAACTAACATTCTTGTGCATAGTTGAATATTGTTATTGGGGAATACAAAAGTAAATTTTAAATCAAAGATCAGATTAATCTTTGTAGCAAGTTTAATTAGTGTCATTCAATATTTTTCATATACTAATTCTTGCACATATAGTGCTTATGCTTCATAATATTATGAAATTGGATTGGTGATTTAATGTAGGAGTTTAAAAACAATTACATTACCTAAAAACATCCCCATGTATTTTCGTTTTATGGGACTTAGTGGGCCTAATTCCAATATTTTTAATTATTTGTAAATTCCACCTAATATTATTGTAGGTATGATTGTCAAACTATTCAAATAATTTAAAGCGGGTTCCAAGAAATTTAAGCACATGAATATGGTCATGCCTCTCCTTGAATGGTTATCTTTTAGACTTGTTCTCAAGGAACGTAACCGAAAGGTAGATGATTTACCAAAGGAAGCATTCTCACTTCCTATTGGGTTCTTTGGTATTTTGTCTTTGTGGAGGGAGTGTAGCATGAATCTATGGACTTCCACTTTTGATAGTTTATTCCCATTCGTGGTCGACAATGAAGCTTTTTCCTAATTTCTATATAATGAATCAGTGAAAGGCCTGTATCGAATTCTATATAGCTATAAAATTGAAGATGAAGTGGAGATTTTATGAGGATGATGGGATTTTCCCATTCTTTTGTAATGTGCAAACAACTATACTTAGTTTTTCTGGTTACAAGATTTAAAGCCATGATATATATATCACAGTCCTGTAGCCAAATTGATCATGGCTTTAAAGCTTGTAACCAAAAAACTAAGTATAGTTGTTTGCACATTACAAAAGGAGGTATATATATGTGTGTGTGTGTGTGTGTGTGTGTGTGTGTGTGTAGAGAGAGAGAGAGAATATAATAGGTTTTTTCTTTTCTTTTATTTTCTTTTTAATTGTGATGAGAATTTGATATTAAGCAAAATTTTGCACATGGATTGCAGCTTTTACATCAGTTGGTTACATTCAAATTCCATTTGTGGTTAGAAATAACTATAACCTCATCTATCACAAATATTTGACTTCTAACTTGCTAATAGATGTTGGGTCTTTGGAGGTATACACTCTCCAAAGGACCAACAAGATCATACAAAACTTACAATACATATAAACATTGATGCTATAAGAGGTACATTCCAATCTAATTTCATTACACTACTTACACTTTACTCATCTATATTGGAGGAGATATGAAGAGACAAGGATTTAATTGTTGCATGTAGATCCTCTAGTTGATGGCAAAAACTATATGCCTCATCGTCTAATCGTATTTGTGAGTTTTTTCTTCCATTAGTCATTCCATTGTTGTCAGGAAAACAACAGAGACCTAGTTTATTTTTTTACACATAAGTTCTTGGTTTGACTCCAATTTATCCTTTTATTGCTCTAACAATTCTATTGCAATACCTTCACAGGAAATTCTTGTATCCCGGGTTTCCCCCACTGTAAATTCACGACTAAATATCCAATTTTTAGGGGCCCATGAAACACTAAGGGTTGGTTAGTCGATGTGCCTCTCCCCTTGGGAAGAACTCAGGTCATCAAGACAAGAATAGATCCACAACATCAAGGGTACCTTAAAGTGTTGACACTAAGGAGCAATCGTCCCTAAAATTTTCCATATTATCGCTTCCCAAATTAAAACTTTACACAAACTCAGTGCCAACAGTACATGCCTGATAAGCATCATGTCTAATGCTTGAAAATGAAGAAATTTTGATTAACATGGAAATTTTTTTAACATATGTGAGAGCTAATACCAATTTGGTGCTGAGAGCTCCCCGTTGGCTTTGAGAACACTACCACGGGATACCACTAATTTTGGAAAGTTAGCAGTTGAACTATGGACCTCTCAAATACGCCAATGGTTGAGGAATCAAGAATACAGAGTGAACAAAGGCTCTTGTCCCAATATCTGCTCCAAATCCCCCAAAGCAGCCACACCTTCTTTGCCACCACAAGATTGCATTGAAGAACTCCACCATAACCATTATTAATATCTATCATTTTCCATGAGCGTATGACTACTAATCTCATATTTTGAAGTGCTTTGCAAGAATAATCTTTAGAACTATCATGTTGAAACCCCAAACCATTGACTTCGTCAATGCTTTCCTCATTGATCTGCAATGGATTTGGGCATGAGAGGGGCCCCTCCTCCTCCTCGTGATGAGGAATCTACATTTCGCACAATGATATTGTCTTCGAAAAGCAACCCACAACCAATAAATGCACAGTCAAAATTTGTGAAGATGGCCAAGAATATTCTGACGATAGCGCTTTTGTTTGCTTTTCGAAGGACCTCATTAACCTTCCTGAATAGGCGTTAGTTGGTAACTTCATGGGCATGTGGCCCTCTCCAAAGTGAGTCGAGCAGTGGAATGACAGGGCGTGGAAGCCCACGATGAAAGGAATTCTTTGAGTATTTTCATTTGGTAACAATTTCTTCTCCTTCCTTTTTAAATCCAAAGAGGAGAGGGATATCATTTTAAGGAATGGGCCTTATTTTTTGGCACCAAGGGATGTTCCCACAACTATTCAATTGTGGGTTAAACTTCCCCATTTGCTTCTCTCATGTTGGAGCGACGACTGTTTGAAGGCCATTGGGAATGGAGTAGGAATGTTCCTGGATTAAGTTGATCAGAAAGGGAAACAATTTACCTACGCAAAAATATGTGTTTAGGTCAATTTCGAAAAATGTTTACCCTCTGAAATCATTTTTAACTCAAGGTGAGTGGAAGCATATTCAACTCCTCGACTATGATCAACTCCCTTTCAAGTGCAGTGACTACCCTTATTACGAGCACTTTGCATGCAATTGTTAGAAGTCTCTGGTTGGAAATGGGAATGGATCAATTCATGAAGTTCAAGATCATTAGAAAGCTCAAAAAAGAGGGTCACATAAAGTAAAAGGAAACACTAGAATCCTCAAAGTTTTTGTTGAAAATAGCAACAAGAAATTCCAATTTAATTTGTCCTTGAATTAAATTGTGAATTAAATCGAAATTATATTCTCATAGCAACTTGTAATAGTTAATTAAGTCAAGTTGACTTAATTGACTTAGGAAATTCAAGTTAGAAGTCTATCTAGAGTCATGTAGAGTGATCCCTAAATTTTAGGGGCCGAGGTTGAGTTCTTTTGAGTTGTAATTAGATAACTCAATCTAACTGAGTTATAGTCAGTAAACTACTTCTAACCGTTGGAGGAACTAATAGACGTCTAGTAGTGGAGTAGTGCACCAGTGCATCACTAGTACCACACCAGTTAACTGAAGATTCAGCAGGAATACTTAGAGTTCAGGGAAAATGTACTATCAGTTGTATAATTTTCTGAGTTGTACAGATGGTGCATGCAAACAGTTGAGGGCCTATGTTTGGATTGCGCGGTTATGGAGAGTGGATTTCCCAATTCAATAAAAGATAATTCTCTCAGGAATTGCGCAAGGAAGTAGGGGCTTGGCAGACAACAAATTTCGCTAAGTGTTGGCTTGAGCTGGTTTGTGAAGCAGAGAGAGTTAAATTGTACTAGTTCAGGAATTATTCAAGGGGAGCAAGCATTGTATTTTCTTCTCAGATCTTCGGGTTAATGCAATATAGATAGTCATGGTTTTTAGCAGTAGCTTTCCCCAGAGAAATATTGTGTTATGTGCGATTGATATTCTTCCCTTTCTACTTATTGTTTTCATCGATCAATTTTGGTTTCCACTGAAGAGTAGTGTAGTTATAGTCTTGTGTTTTAGCAAATCACTTAAGATGTTGAATCTACAGTAAAGATATACATGGTATCAGAGCGGAAGATAGTATAGAAAAGGAGAATTTGAGTTTGTTGTGTAGGTGAAAATCGAATTTGCAAGTTCATACTTCAGAGCAACAATACGTCATTCTACAATTTGCGACTTGAGTGTGCCTTGGAGGGTAGCTTGAATTAACATAGATTGGAAGGACAAGATGGAGGCAGTGCTAGAAGAAAATGTCCTTAAGGAATTCATAAATTATGAGATTCCCAAGCCTCCAGCATCGGATGCTAAAGATCTAGCTGAATGGAGAAAGTGTGTGGCAAAAGAAAAAATAATTATCCTGGAAGGAGTTTGAGACCACATTGTCTCGAGTCTCCATGGTAAGGATACTCCATACTCAATGTGGAAGGCATTGATGGACTTGTTTCAAAATAGAAGTGACCATAGGAAGTTGGCACTGAAGGACAAACTTAGAAAGATCAAGATGGAGAAGGGTGACTCAATTCCGAAGTACTTGACCAAGTTCACTCATTGTCAGGATGAGCTTGGAAGTGTCAAGATTACATTTGTTGAAGACGATATGATGAGCCTAGCTTTTCTAGGACTACCTAAGAGCTAGCACAATTAGCAGGACTCAGTTAACGGGAGGGAGAAGCTACCATATTAGGAACAATTGTGGTTGGATTTGGTACAGGAAGAGATTCAGAGGAACACCAGAAATAGATCCTCATCAAAGACTGATGATGAGGATAATTGTGCCTTAGCTGGTAAGGAAAATAAAGGGAAGGAGAAGTCATCCCATTCCAAATCAAATTCTTGTCATGGCAAAAAGAATAATGACATGGCAAAATTCAAATGATTTCACTGTCACGAGATGGGACATTTTGCCACAAAGTGTCCACTCAAGAGGGTAGGTAAGAAGCCCTCAAGAGGAGCGAAAGGTGAGGCTCTTGCCTCAAAATTCGAACTGGACTTTATCCTTATCACATGTATGGTGTCATCGATGATTGGTAGTTTATGGTACCCGAATAGTCGAGCTTCTTTCCACATGACTGGTAACAAATAGCTCTCTAGTAACTTGAAGGAGAAGGGTCTCCAAATGCATATCGAGACGGGTAATGACAGGAGGCATAGTTCTACCAGGCTTGGTACAGTTACCTTTCAGAGGGAGTCGGGTTCTCCCCTCACTTTGTGAGATGTTATGTATGTTCCTGGTTTGAAGAAGAACTTGGTATCTGTTTCTAGGTTGGAGGATAGAGGCTATGATGTGATATTTAGTAAGGAAAAGGCTTTCCTTCGTCATATAGCCATAGGACAGGTGAAGAGGATAGGGGTTCGAGTGAAGAATATCTACAAGTTGGAGGTAGAAGATTGTGTTGCCTTGAGCATGAAAGCAGAGAAGGTGCAGAGCCGAGACATCGGTGAGTTGTGGCACAGGAGGTTTGGTCACTTGCATCATGGCGCTTTGAAAATCATGTAGCAATTTTTTATTAGTCTTCCCAAGGGTACACTTGAGTAGGTTGACACGGGCAAAGGGTGTACATTAGGAAAGTACACCAAGGCTTCCTTTCATGACAAAGAAAGTCGAGCATAGGCGACCCTTGATCTAGCCCACTCAGATGTGTGTGGACCATTCTCGACAGCATCCACGGCCAAACACAGGTATTGTGTTATATTTTTTGATTATTTTTCTAGTAAATGTTGGATCTTCTTCATGCAGAAGAAAGATCAGACTTTTGCAAAGTTTTGTGAATTTAAAGCATTGGTTGAGAAAGATACTGGTAGAAAAGTTAAATCTGTCAGGACTGATAATGGTGGAGAGTATGTGTCGAATGAGTTTAAAAACTTATGTGCGGCAGAAGGAATTCGACAAGAGTTGATAGCACTTCATAACCCACAACAAAATGGGGTGGCTGAAAGGAAGAAGAGAAGCATTGTAGGGCAACCACGGGAAACGTTGCATGATCAGGGCCCACCACTACACTTATGGGCCGAGGCATGCAACATAGTTATTTATTTGTAGAACAAAAGCCCTCATTGAATTCTTGGGATGAGTACACCGGAAGAGGATTTTTTAGGGAAGAAACCAGATGTGGGTCACTTCAAGATTTTTGGTTCATCAGTCTACTTCCATGTAACCAAAGATGCACGAAAGAAGATTGATCCAACAATAGAGTTGGGGATATTTGTGGGGTACACTGATACACCTCACAACTATCGAGTGTACCTACCAACCAACAGGATGACAGTGGTTTGTAGGGATGTAAAATTCAATGAAGAGAAGGCCATGAGATGTTCCCTTGAGAGGGAGCTTCAGCTACATGTGGTTGAAAAGGTTTTAGCTCTTAAGGAGGAACCTCAGATTGATGTGGAGCATCCACATGCAGAGGATCAGGGAGTGGAGACAACCACTCATGCAGAGTCTTCCACCAATGGGAGAAAGTGCACCAGAGAGGCTGACAGGTTATTGCATGATGCTAGAGAGAATGTGGGAGCACCCATATCATAGCGTAGGTAGAGGTCACCTGAGAGGTACACTAGATACATGGCTCTTATGAGCGGATGTGTAGAGACAAAGCCATCTTCTTTTGAGGAGGTAGTGAAGCAACCAGTTTGGGTTGATGCCATGGTTGAGGAGTATGACTCCATTGTCATGAACAGTGTTTGGGATGTGGTCCAAAGACTCGTGAACAAGCTAGTGGTGAGTTCCCAATGGATTTATAAGGTAAAGCAAGCAATGGATGGTAGTGTGGAGAAACACAAGGTCAGGTTTGTGTCCCTAGAGGGGATTGATTACTATGAGACTTCTTCTCTTGTTGCAACGTAATCATCAATCATATCCATTTTGGCATTGTCAACACATATGGGATGGAAGATACATCATATGGATGTAAAGACAAGCTTCCTTAATGGCATGATTGAGGAAGATGTGTATATTGAGCAACCTGAAGGATTTGAGACCTTCGACAGACAGTCGCATGTGTGCTGACTCAAGCCAACGTTGTATGGGTTGAAACAAGCACCGAGTGCTTGGTACACCAGGATCGATAGCTATTTCACTCGGTTGGGCTTCACCAAAAGTGAAGTGGATGCAAACCTTTACCATATTGTGGTTGAAAGTAAATTTTTTATTATTGTTTTATATGTTGACGATTTGATTATGACAGATGATGATAAGCTGATCAAGTATTGCAAAGAGGATCTTGCAAGAGAGTTTGAAATGAAGGACTTGGGGCTCATGCACTACTTTCTGGGCATGGAAGTACGACAAGGTGATGAGGAAATTTTTGTCTCTCGGGGCAAGTACGCCAACGAGATACTCAAAAGGTTTCACATGGAGACTCCTCTAGCAGGTAACTGGAGAAAGGAGGATGCTTCTTCCAGTGAAGTACTAGAAGCTACTATTTACGGGAAACTTATGGGTTCACTCATATATTTGGTGAACACACAACTGGACATGTGCTATGCAGTTAACTAGGTTACTCAAGCAATGGTTAAGCTGACCAAGTTGTATTGGAAGGTAGCCAAGCATGTGTTGAGATACCTCAGAGGCACTACTCAATATGGTTTATGGTATAGATGGACAAAGGGAGTGAAGGTTCAAGGCTTCACCAATGTAGATTAGGCAGGGAGTCCATATGACAGGAAGAGCACATCAGGAGGGATCTTCAGTATTGGGTCAACAACTATCTCCTGGTACAGGAGGAAACAAAGATCAGTTACACTTAGTTCAACAGAGGCAGAGTACATGGCTGCTAGTCAAGCAGCTTGTGAGGCAGAGAGAGTTAGATTGTACTAGTGCAGGAATTGTTCAGGACAAACAAGCATTGTATTTTCTTCTCAGATCTTCTAGTTAATGCAATATAGAGAGTCAAGAATTTTAGCAGCTTCTTTCCCCAGAGAAATATTGTGTTATGTGTGATTGATATTCTTCCTTTTCTGCTTATTGTTTTCATCGATCAATTTTGGTTTCCTCTGAAGAGTCTAGTAGATTCTCGTCTTAGCAAATCATAAAAGTTGTTGAATTTACAGTAAGAATCTACAACTTTAACTGCAAATGTGGCTTCCACAACAACAAAAAAATTGTATGTTATTCTCTCTTGGGAAGAAAAGAAACAAAAAGAGTCCCCAGATGTGGAGTAAACCCCAAGATTAGAAGACATGCAAGATGAAGGAGTTGAAAAGAACATTCATGGAGAAAATCCCCCAATCAATCCTGCAATAACGAACATTGATGAGCTATAGTTTCACCAAAACATTTCAACTCCAATTATTCCATGCAAGTCGGGGAATCAAGATGGAGATGTTATTCCTAATTCAATTGATTCTGATGGAGGAGGGGGGAAATGTTATAAAAAAAATCCAGCCCTCTAAGAAAAATGCAAGAGAGCCTAAAGCATATAAAAACATTAAAATTAGAAACCAACCTCATATTACATAAATTCTTCGAAATGTGACAACAAGGAGAATGTGAGATCCAAGGCTGGAGGAGGTAAGTCTCTTGCCTCAAAGTTTAAATGAAATCGTTTCATGGAATATTAAGGGATTGGGAAACCCGATCAAACCCAAGGTAGTAAAAGACTTAATGAATCTATGGAAACTGCACGTCTTGTTTCTTCAAGAAACAAAATTAGTTGAAGAAGAGGCCCTCATTGTGAAAGAATGGAAGATATTATTAGTGATTGGGATATTCTTGATGTAGTTCCAAAGAGGGGAATTAAACCTAGACAAATTAGAGAAGTGACGGTGCCCACATTGCGACAATGTTAGACCACTTTCCCATCCACAACAATTGGTTGGTAAATGGTATTGAATGTATATCTGTTATTCTAGCTCAAGGGGACTCTGACTACAAACCTATCAAGTTGGACTTGGACCCTCTAGAAGATTTAGGTATTATTCCTTTCCGTTTTATCCTTGGTGCCTTTAGAAGGAAGGGGTGGTTGACCCGATAGTTCAAGCTTGGGTTACATTAGGTTATGGATCTTCTGCCTATGTTTGGGAATCTAAGTTGAAGGCAATGAAGCATGCTCTTAGAACCTAGGCTAAAATTAATTTCAGGCCACTGGGGCAAACGAAAATTGAGCTAATCCAAAAACTTGAAGCTCATTGAGGCTTTATGGCGTTTGAATCAATCATTGATGGGCACTTAGAAGAAGAAAAACAACTTAGTAATCAATTTTTTAAAATTAGCAAGCAAGAAGAAGAATATAGGTATCTAAAGTCACGAAGCTTATGGTTAAAGGAGGGTGACATGAATACATCATTTCTCCATAAACAAGTTAAATAAAGAGAAACAAGGAATTAGGTCAAGGAAATTTCTTCGAAAGGTCGCCCCAAAATATGATCCTTTTAGGAAATTAAGAATGAGGTGTTTGGTTTCTTTAAGAATCTATATCCAGAAGATAAAGTTAACGGTCTGGAAATGGAGAAGTCCTACATTTCTTGTCTTCCTTCCATAGTTTTGAACTCCGAAAATACTCAGCTTGTTAAGTCGATTGAGGAAGATGAGGTTATTGAAGGCTTCTGGTCCTTGGAGCAGGATAAAGCTCTAGGATTGAATGGCTTCTCTATAAACTTCTACAAGAAGTTTTGGTATTTGATAAAAAAAGACCTAATGTGAATGCTTAACTCCATTATATCTAAAGGAAGGTTAGGAGACAATACCAACTCATTCTTTTTAGCTCTAATTCTGAAAGAGACAAATTTGTCCTCATTCTCTTGATTCCAGCAAATCTCTTTGTGTAATTTAGCCAACAAGATTCTAACAGAAGTCTTAGCCAATAGGATAAGAACGGTTCTCCTTGTAATCATTTCAAAAAACTAGGGCAGAAATCATGGACAACATCATTCTTGTCAGGGAGGCGATTCACTCTAGAAGGCAAGCCAACTATCGTAATCAAGCTTGACATGACAAATGCATTTGACAAAGTCTTTCACTCTTGTTTATTCTCGGTGATGGAGAAATTGGGTTTTTTGTATTGAGTTTACTAATTGGATAAAGAGATTGTATTGAAAGCATGTGGATATCTCCTTTGGTAAATGGTTACGCTTGGAATTTTTTCTCTACCTCTAGGGGTTTGAGGCAAGGGTGTTCTTCCCCCTCTTATTTATGTACTAGTGGCTGAAAGATTAAGGAATAACTTGGATATTAGGACTAGGTATAGCTAGAAACACTAATTATGTGAATCACTCCTAGTATGTTGTTGAAACATTGTTGTTAAAGGGAACCTCTAAACTATTTGCTCAATGATTGAAATTGGTTTTGGATCAATATCTAGAATTGTCGGGGAGTTTGGTTAATAAAAAGAAGATCCTAATCTTTGGATGGAACTATCCACTTACAAATATCAATGAAATTGTGATGGTTTGGTATTCCCTTTAGAATCTGAATGGAAATTCATTAAATATCTCGAAATACCCATCTCACTCAGTGCCTCTAATATGGAGAGTTTGAATGATACCTTAAATAAATTTCGGAAGAAAATTCAAGCTTGGGGTGCTCAATGTCTCTCTTAAGTGGGTTGTGTTGTGTTGGTTAGATCTGTTTTGTCATCCTTTCCTATTTACCTCTACTCTGGGCTTTTGGCCCCAAAAGTTGTGCTCAATCATATGAGAATGTTAATTTGCAAGTTTCTCTAGCAAGGAGGGAGGAATAGCAAAAAAAATAAAAATTATTTAGTGAATTGGAATGTAGTTCATCTTCTAAAGGTAAATTGTGGATAGGCGATTACAAACCCTTTGTATATGAAAAAATCTCCTAGAGCTAAAATTGTTTGGAGACTTATTTCAAATTCTAAAGAGTGGTGGAAATCTACCTTTTTGCGAAAATAGTTCAATGAGAACCATTTGCTCATGGCAAAATCTTCTTGTTGGGTGAATTTTGGATCTACTATCTGGAAATTTTGCAAGGAGGCAACCCCTCTTATTATTAATCACCTTAGTTGGAAACCTGGAAATGGGGATCGAATATATATTTGTAGAGACCAAATAATACCAAATAACCTGTTGGGTGAATGTGAAGAATTCAAAGACATGGCTAGGTGGATGCAACATCGTGGTTTTAACAAATTAAAGGACATATCGAAATGGGACGTCAAAGGGGCATGGAAGGGTTGGCCCAATCTAGAGTTGTTGATTCATTTAAAGTCATGTTGGGATAATTTGTTGATTTCATTAAAAGGCTTGGCTCCCATATCAATAGCCACTAGGATTGTCAATCCTGGACTCTAAGTCCTCAATATAATTATATGGCGAAAATGGGATATAAGAATTTGATAAAGAAGTTATTGCATCTGAATCCATGTAGGCTCTAGACTAAATTATGGAATTCAGACTACATTCCAAAAGTGAATTTGTTATGTTGGACCTTGGTTCATCTGAAAATACTCATAGTTGAAAATATTAAGAAAAAAAGCATACAACGTCTCAGTATGTGTTGTGCTCCAACACAGAGGAGGATATTCCTCATTTGTTTTGAACATGCTCCTTTATTGTTGAGGTCTGGAGTAGTGTTTTTGCTCCAGTTTACATAGTGGATTTAATCCCTAAGTTGTGGGAGGGGACGTTTGAATTTTAGAGGACAAAGTATCCTTGGAAGAGGAAAGTTTCCTCTCTTCCAAAGTAATGTTGGGAACATTTTCACAAATATCTATGTTGGTCCATATGGATAGCAAGAAATAATATAATCTTCAAAAATGAAACTCTAACTCCTTTCATGGTGGCTCAAAGAGAGATCCTTTCTCTATTTGAATCGATCTCCTCTAGAGGATTCAAAAGTAAGGGATTGGAGGACCTTTTCCCAGAGGAATGTGAATGGATTCATCTTCGGATGGAGTTCACAACTACTAGTTTACATTTGAAGCGTCTGGTTAGAGAAGTGGTTCACAATATTGACCTAAAGCAATTTGAATTCAACCAATGGAAAAAAGATAAAAATATGACTTCTCTCTTCTTTTATGGGGCTTCAAGAAGGAAATCGGGCGAGGCAGGAGCGGGAGTGGGAGGGGTTCGCATTGGCCTCGATGAAAAAAATGAAGCTGAATTCGTGTGGGGATGGGGACATACTACAAATAATTAGGTGGAGTTCTTAGCTTTTTAGAAGGACATGGAAATGGCTTTGAAAATAAATTTATCTAGGATTTTTATTTTTGGTTATTCAATGGTAATAATATAGTAGGTGGTCAAGGCTAAACATGGGTTGAGTTTTGATTCCCCCCTTTTCTTCTTTCAATCCTCTTATTATCCTCTCAGTTTAAGCACATATAATTCATACATGTTTATAGGCATCTCAACTCCATAATTGATACTATGGCCAAACTTGGCTTTACGATGACCCAATGTCTAATTGAGTTTGATCACATAAAATTCAAAATCACCCACATCCCATAACCATGTTAAATCCCAACTGACTTTTTTTTAATCCAAATGATGTTATAGCTGGAAATCTCTTGTGCCAGAAGGAAAGGGCTTCTAGTTATCGAAGTATATGGTCTCAAGGCATATCCATCGCAATAAGTAATTTAGGGATCTGGATTATCATACATCTTCAACATATATATATATATATATATATATATATATATATATATATATATATATATATATATATATATATATATATATATATATATATATATATATATATATATATATATATATATATATCCTCCAAGTGTCTCTTTCTCTCTCTAATGTCATGAATTCTCCCCCTCCCATCGATTTTTATGGCTCCAACATTTATATCACCTTATGCAAGCCTGGTGGGATGGTGCCTCGAACCCTGCTTATTCTATTTCATGTTGTGTAACTGAGTTAATGATGTTGTCCTGTGTTTTCATTTCCCAATCCTCTCAGCATCCTTTGTCAATCCTTGGATGGGATTTGGATTCACATTCCCAATGGGTTTGTGGAAATGGCTCATTTATGATTATAAAGGGGTTTATGCAGCCTTCCAATTTCTTCATGGTGACTATAGTTTGGATGGTACTCCAATGGAGTGATTAGGCTTCGGTGGCAATGTTTCTCTCACAACATGGTGAACCCTCTTCCAACTCTAAACTTCGGTGTTGTTGATCATCTGATTGAGAAACTTTTGGGTGTTCTTGAAGCATTAAGGGTGGAAAGACAAGATCAAGATGAGATGGCCGAGCAACAATGACATTCCTCTCAGCCCCTTGTGGAGGTTGAATTTCTAAGGATTATAAGAAGCTTGGAAACTTCATTTAGTGAACTTTGTAACGAAGTTGCAACTCTTTGTTCTAGGATCTTTACACTAGAGAATTTAGTTGGTGGCTTTGTGTAGGTTGATAATGGTGGTGCCAGTTCTAGTGTTGTGCCATGCAAAAAGAAGCTTCATCTTCAGTGAAGGAATGACTCTCCTGGGAATGGACTTTGCTGATAGGCTCTCTCTGGTTGGATTTTTTCTATTTTTGACCATATGTTTTATGTTGCAATCTAAATATTTCCTAGTCTTAGGGGTATTTCACAGATTTATAAGTAGATATACCTTTAGATTTGGGAAGAAATGCAGATTTTGTGCTTACACAAATTGAGTATGGTACAATGAGAATTTACTCAATTTTATATTATAAAAAACTATGTAAGGGTTCTGGCCCATACTCCAGATTTTGTTAATACAAATCACTACTTGTATCTTAAAAAAAATATCTATCATTTTCACCATTAATATAAAGGATTGCACAAAGGGCTTAATGCTTTCTCCACACAATAAAATCCATTCTATCACTCAACCATTGATAGTTCGGGAGCACACACATAAGGGATAGAATGGCGACGATAAACTAATTACAGACTTCCTCCAGCCTTTCGTTCATGCTTATGCATTCAAACCTAATTAATGTTATGTTGTGCATGATGATCTTTAGGAGCGGGAGCCACGTTGAATTTTGTGGCCCTCTCCCTCCCCCAAATTTCATTTTTTAATTCAAATAATTATATAGTTAAGGGATGGGAGAAATTGAGGCGTGGCCATTGTGAACAAGGGCCCCTTCTTCCTATTTTACACCTTCACTAGCAAGACAATCTACTTTGGCATTATGCGATATCAAGACATGATAAAATATGAGCTTTGAAAAGGATGGATTCAAAGCTTGGATCCTTTCTATGATACCTCATAACTTGCACTCTTTTGGTAATGTTCCATGCACGATGTGCTAGATAACCATCAAGGAATCATCCATTACCACCAAGTTTTCAATCTTTGTTGCTCTTGCCAGCATTAGACCTTGTAGCAACCCATATGCTTCAGTGGGGTTATTTGGTAACTGGCCAAGGCTCTAGGAATAGTCTATTTCTTTGTTTCTTTCAAGGTTATGGATAACCCTCCTGCTCTTGCCACTTATAGGTTTTTTTTTCTTTTGAAAAAAACTATATAATTTTTTATCACGAAGAAAATGCGAAATTGAAAATAAAGTAGCTAAGTTCTTAAAACTAATGAAAACATCAAACCTTTTATAGTTACATAACATTGAAATGAAGCTCAGTTTCTTCTAAAATGTTTTTCATATAATAATATCATATGTACATGTACTCACCTATAATTGCAACTTAGTAAAATTTTAAAACAAAATAATCAAATTAAAATTACATTATACATTTGTGTGTATATTTCCATAGCCCATAATCATGTTTAACGTCAATTTCTGTGATTTTATTGTGTTCAAATTTTGAGTTGTACAACTCTAAACCTACACACAAAGAAATTCCAAAATATTACATCAAAATATATTATACATTTAAATTAAAATAATATTATTTTATGATTGTGGCTTATATCCATTGAAAGAAAATTTAGTTTATGAAATCTTTAATTTACTTTGAAATTTTATTTTAGTATTTCAAAAGATATAAAAAAATCATTCACAACTTAACAAATTAATTATATATATATATAATTTTAATCCATTTTTATTTATTTATTACAATTTGTAAATCCAGCGTTGATTTTATTTTATTGGCATAGTGTGTTATTTATTTTCCTTAATAGTCAAGTTTAACAAATCAATTTTTTTAAACAAATTTACCATCGACTTTGGCTTGCAAGTTCTTAGGCTCTGATGATGAACACCAGGGTCAGTCCATCGAGGTAGCTAGTCATGCCCTAAATAATGATGAATAATAATGTTCTAATAGTGATAATTCAGTCAAGGTTGACACTGTACTACCTATAACTACTTGGAATTGTTGACTACTGCTACTTATAACTGCCACCTAGAACTTCCATGCACCTACAACCTTCCAAGCAGGGTGAACATGTATTATTTGCTTCATAGCCTTTGTCCTTCAAGGCACCCTTTCATCTATTATTACCCTTCATACATGTTATCAAACATATGTTGTATCGAGCATCTACTACATGCATTCAAACATTTGTTGCATAAAGCATCCATTGTATCTTCAAACACATTAATAGGTGAGAGCTTTAAAACTTTAAATTTTTGCATGTTAGTAGTAAATGATGAATATTTGCTTGTTATTAGATAACTTTATTAAGGTATCAATGTATATTTGACAATATTTAACTATTTGCAACTTTTGCATTTATTTTCCTCACAATTTTTTTTTTTTGTCTCATAGTTAATCTATATGCATTACCTTGTGTGTTTTTCATTGAACACAATTCTAATCAATAATTCAAATTGAATACATCTATTTTTATTGGAAAGTGGTTACGCATAATGATACCTAGACATAGCTCAGATATGTTGGAAATACTAAGACGGGAGGGCGCATGGGTGAATTTGTATTTTGTTACTTTTGACAAATTTTTAGTTAGTTAACCTTGAAACTGAATTCAAATCACATAATTAGTCATCCACTATGTATGAAAACAAAGATTAAAGTGCAAATCAAAATTTGAAGAAGAAATACTTGAAAACAATCTTTAATTTGCTACAATCTCTTGTGAGGACACCAATCCTCTGTAAGCACCAACTTACAAAATTGCAAGCTCCAACTTGTCAAGAAGATGAGGGCACTAATCCTCAGTAACCACCAACTTCCAATAATTGCAAGCTCCCACCTAACTCAACCTTTAATACTCTAGAACTTGGACATCAAATAAGGCCTAAACTTGGCCTTCAAGACACTAGGACTTGGCCTTCAAACCAGGCCTAAACTAGATCATCAAATAGTAGAACTCACCCCTAAAAATCTATCTTCAAATATTAGGACTCATCCCCTAAAACTCGGCCTTGAAACAACAGTATTCAACCCTAAAACTTGACCTTGATAGGGATAAAACTCAACTATCAAATCAATATTGCAACTCATCCTTAAGACATGCCTAAAACTCGGCCTTTATAGGGATAAAATTCAACCATTAAGATAGGCATAAAGCTAGGCCTTCTCCTCACCATAACACGAGCTACCCAGCCTCCAAAGAAACTTGTACTTGACCCTAACAAATAAACCTCAAATAAATAGAAACCCTCCCCAAGAACAACGCCAAAAACCCTCTAAAAGGTGTGCTAAAACCCTTCCACAGAAAGTTGCTTCACTTCTTCTTGGTTCATGAGGTATGAACTTCAGACCTACTCCTTCATTCTCCTAAACACAAAACTAAATGCTTGAGTTGAGAGGTTAAAAATGCTCCTTATAACGCCTATTTAGAGTGTGTTTGGACTGTGGGTTAGGATCGAATTTTCCACTGGCTAGGTCAACTAGTGAACCTAACATAATGTATAGTGAATATTATAGAATTCATTTCTCTTCATCCATGAGATGTTAGAAGGCATGCCATATATCATTGGAAAGGTTTCAAAATAAGATTTCCAACCATATATTATGTGCTCCCATTTGAGCTAGGTAATTGGAGTGAAATTCCTTAAAATATAGGGTATTTAAATGGGGCTTGCTTGTACTTTGGTTGGGTCATCTTGACAAAATATTTCATATCCCCTAATTCCTATGGAATTAGAGGGAGTGTCATATATCGTTGGAAAGGTAACGTAATATGCTAATTAGATATGTAATTTTTTCTTTCATTTGAACATCCTTTGACATCAATAACAACCATTTTCAATAAGATAAATGCAAAAAATAATAGAAGAATCGATGCCAGGGGCAATTGACCTCCATGATGAATTAAGTGGAAGAGAAGTCGCTTCAAGCTACTTATGGTTCTTCTACTAATTTTCATTTAGTAGCAACAGGGACTAAAGACACTTGTCTTGCACACTCACTTTATTCGCTATGAATAAATAAAAGTTTTTAGTGTATCATTTGTGTGGGGGATGAATAATAACATGTATACATTGCTTTAAGAGTTTCCATCAATAGTGCAGGGGATGAAGGTCGAGATGCAAACATAGTTGTAGGAGTTTTCATTGATAGGTTACAAAGAGATTTGGAATTGAAGAGGATGGCATCTAAAGCTTGATATTATGAATACCTAACAATATCTACATAAAGAATTTGGAGTCAAATAGGCCCAATGTTTGCCAATTGGAACAATATATGTATTATAAAAAGAACTTTTCTCAATCTTTGATTAAATACTACCTTCTCGGGGATAGAAATACTATATTTCAATGCAAGTTTGGGACAATAAATTGTCTAAATATTTCATGTGGTGTTTTTACTAATTATAAATGAACAAAATATACAAAAGTTGATGGCAATTATAGGGTTATAATATTGTCATTGTACCATTCCATTGTGAGGTCAACAAATATAACTTAGTTATGTTATGTTGGTTCGCCTTGGGTGGAAAAATCTAAAAAATATTAATATATTTTCCCAAAATTCTCCATTTATAGTTTGTTTTTCTTTCCAAAAGTGTGTAGACTATGCATTTCCATATGCTTGAATGAATATCTTGTGTACACAATAATACATGAAAAGTTGAGTACTTGATCTAATGCCCCTCTAGTTTGTGTCCTTGTCACGTTCGTACTTTTTATTATCCTTCCAATTATTATGTAGAGATCTTGGAGCTCCATAAACATTACTTTTGGGCAAATAATGAAAGGTGAATCAGTACCTTTTGATTTTTCTCAACGCCTAGGACTAGTTATGCCCCTACTATGGCATGAGATGCAACTTGACATTTAGGCAAGAAATCTTTGATTTTAAATTTGTTCCCATGCATCATTGTATTGGGCCAATGAAAATATGATCAATAATGGGGAAATGTGAAACAAAAATAGTAGGAGAATACAATTAGCTATGATATAGAACTGAATTTACTAATGGAACAAGCCCATGTTTCATATTCATTCACCATGTAGCTATTCCTTCCTTCATGCACCTTCCTTAGTAACCATACAATGAGCATGCCTACAAAGTTTCCTGATTGTGTATGCTTTAACCATTCCCCAAGCCCATTGAATTGAAGAGGATCTTGAATAATCACAATGCACTGACCTAACCTAGATCAACCTAATAGTTAACAACAATCAATTGTCTTTGAAAGTCCATAGTAGTAGTGTGAAGTGAGAATTAATCGAAGAGATGAGTGTAAATGACAAGAACAATTTGGATTGAGTCAAATCTAGACAAAATTAAATTGCACAAGTGCTAGCTATAATCCTTGTTGTCTCAAATTTTACTTTCTCCTCAACATCCATAAATAGGTTATTCACTTGAGTGAGCAAGCAAGGGATTGCTTGACTATGCACACATTATGCCCAACTTGAGAAATAATAGACCATGCCCAGGAGTGCTCCATGGATGCACAAGCCTGACTCACTATCATGAATTGTGAAGTTTGTGTAGTTATAAGGAATAAGAATATAAACCTAATAGAAGATTAATTTGATTGAACCCCTCAAGTTGCATGTGTTTAACTACCATGCAACATTCATAGTAGGTGAAATTTTGGACCTTGCATAATGACATTTACTCATAGTTTGGTAGAAAACTATTGATTCAACGATCTGGATTGGATCATTATATTGTTTATGCTTTCAGAGTGTAAAATGTGGAGGAATCAACTCAAAGGACCATTTTTACTAGTGGGACCTAGTTTCACAAATTAGGGTCTAAAACCTTCTGGAAGAATTTTGAGGAATCAAGTGACATTTTTTAGGGGTATAAATTTATTGCTTTAGCGTCAAGACTTCTCTTCATATTCTACACACAAATACCTTTCTAATGGTGCAAGATTCACCTCAATCAGAGTATATATGCAAAATTTATGCCACTCAGAAGTTGACCTTCATATTTTCACTACCATAATTCGAGAGGATGCCACGTCAGCCCCCGTAACTCATGGAATAGGGGCTAGCCACGTGATTATGATGAAGAGTCCATATTGTAACTTTTTTTAAGAGTCGAGGGAGTCAAACCTAACCACTAGTAAGCTATCGGGCTGTGTTATAACTAGACCACTAAGAGGAAAGGGGTTCCATTATTTTTTAGTGCATTTTGTTCCATAGACAAGCAGAGTAGCCAAGAGGGATAGGGAGAGAGCACACATATAGGATTTGTGCATTGTAATAGCCCATTGGTCACGGGGCATACTTCTTTGTACTCACAACAATTTTCTATTAAGAGAAAGAGAGCATAACAACCTCACCTTCTAGCCAGGTTTTCTCTCGAAAGGGTTTCCAAGGATATATCTTGTGTCAAGTGAGGTTTGTGAGTTTTTATTTCACTTTTATATTTTTTTTCATAATTATAATTTACATGCATACATGATAAACAATAATTTACAAATCCATAAAACTAAATAGAAATAAACCTCCACAATTTAGATTTCATATTTTAAAGTATTATATATCAGATATGTTGTGACAAACTAAAAGTATTATATATCAGATATGTTGTGACAAACTATGTAGTGGAATATCCGTGGCAGTTTACAAATCATATTGGTATCAAAGTAGAATTCTTTGGGTATATTGTGGAGATTTCCAGGGGATCTAGATCGACTAAGCCAAAAGTCAGAAAACTCTAGTCATGGGCAATGAATAACCTTCGTGATCCTGCAAAGGAAAGGTTTTCACGATTGGAAGCACAAATTGCATGTATAAGTTGTAATGTGAATCTCCTCACGCCGACCATGAGAAATAAGCTTGGGCTATTTCGGGGAAGATGGGAGTTCTAACACATAGGACAAATCAGAGGGGAGATTAGGAGATCGGGAAGAAACAAAGAATGAGCTGAAGAAAGGACCCAAAAGAGATCAACCCAGTTCTAGTGACGTGAAACATTCATGATCCATGTTAAAAATGGAGGCAAAGGACAATATTGATATTGATGCTCTAAAGCTAAATCATTGGTTGCAACAATTAGAAGCATATTTTAATGTTCATAATATAGAGGAAGAACATGAGATTTCATTTGTGTGGCTAAATTAGAGGGCCATGCCCTGACTTATGTGGAAAGCCACAAGAAGACCTTGAGGTTGGAGGGAGATCCTATAGTGACTAAGTAGGAGGACTTCAAAACCCTCATAAAGACACAATTTTACCCTATAGGGTATGTAGAGGATCAATGGAGCCTGTGTAACTACTTTAGGAAAATATAGGGGTAAAGTGTACAAAAGTACATCACATAATTTAGAAAGATGCCCATAATGTTGAGTATCTCCCCAAAGAACCCAAATGCACTCCTCAAGTACCTAGGGTGTCTACACAACAATTTGTGGAACCAAGTGATGTTGTTCAAGCCTAGATCAGTGGACAAGGCTTGTGTATATGCACAATACTTTGAAGCATAGGCCTGAAGAAAGGGAAATCAGGTGGATCAAAGCAGAAGGAGCAACACGATGCTTCTCAGGAGCGGAATACAGAGTGGAAAGGGGGTAAATATAAAAATATAGTAGCCATAACACGCCAATGGAAAGATCCTAACAACCACTGCAACATTGACAAGCATATAGAGGAGAAGTGTTAGATATTGCATCTAGAGCTTAACCCTAAAGAAAAAAGAGGGCAATAAGAAGAAAACTCTCATGCCTACTGATTGAACAACTAGGTTGAAATCAACTTGGATGTGGATAATAATATCGTATGTACATCAATGCAAAAGGAGGTGAATATGAGTAACCTTCAACAATAGGGAGAAAAAGAACTAACCAACACATACACATAAAATACATGTTAAGAAGACAAATATTTATGCTTTTTTCAACTTAGGATCACATGTGAATGTCATTGTAGCAAAGCTAGTCAACAAATTAGGATTGGAAATTCATGATCATCCAAGCTCATATTCATTGGGATGGTTAAATAACAATGCATAGTTGAAGTTAACAAAACAATGCAAAATTAGGTTTGTTATCCATGTTGATTTTATTGATGAAGTAGAATTAGATGTAGTTCCCATTAATATATGTGGGGTGGATTTTGGAAGTCCCTACATGTATATGTGGGATGCAATAGTCATGATGAGAGCCAACTAGTACCCGCTTGTCAAGGATAGAAAATCATTCACCATTAATCGCACAAAGGAAAGTAAAAAATTTCACTGGTAAGTGCCAACCAAGCCAAGAAATTGATCAATTCTATAAATATGTATGTTTTACTATTTTAAAGAGAGAATCAGTCTATAGAAGAGTTAGTAAGAGGAAATCCATCCCTCGATGGGTGTACTAAGAAACAGAAATAATAACTAGAAGAGTTGCTACAAGCATACAAAGATGTGTTCCAAGAGTCTAAAGGGTTATGACCCAAGAGGGAAGTGGAGCACAAGATCCAACTATTGTTGGACCCCCCATTTCCAAACATTGGGTTGTACGGGTAGTCTATTATAGAATCAAGTTAGGTGAAGAAACAATTGTAGTAGTGATCAGGTGCTCAAAAAATTGCTCAAAATTCAAATTTGTTGGATTGGTGTGGAACCTAAACAACCGTGTAGTACTCATCATCTTGAATCTGGCACAATTCATTTCGCACGAAACGGACTCCGTATGCTCCCATAAACATGTTCTGTTAATTTTCCTAAATAGGCGAATTTTTGCAAAAAAAAATATGGTAGTCCAATCAGCAGTCTATATTGAGTATGTGACACTAGCTGGGCATGCCTACGTGGTAGGTTGATTGTGCATTGACTGTTTTCCTCCAGTGAATTAGGTGGTGCAAAGTGGCATGATTTCATTGGTGCTGATTTGGGTGATTTTCATTGGTGGGTTGGTGGTCAACCATAGGATGCCACGTGGCCCAATTGGAGGCCACCATGTGGCAGAATGGGGACCACCAAAAATCTTGTTAAGGGCATGTTGATGCCTCTAAAATCGTAGCACCAACATTGGGGGATAACCACCTGGTCCAGACCTTAGTACAATTACTTTTCCATTTGGGATGGTGGCTCCGACTGGATGTTATGGGACCAGTTTCCCAATAATGTGTGGTTTAATGAATGAGTGTTTTAGAATGTATATCTGAGATGGTAGATGGTTTAATATATGACTTTAAAATATACAAATATACCTATATAACCCGGGTAATCTTATAACAATGTGATTCTTAATAATTCCTATCAGACAAACAATCATATAGATGATTTACTTATCCATAGAAAGGTGCATTTAAATAATGATTACTTTGTTTAAGAAATTAAACAAAGTAATTATAAAAACATATCGCATGACATCGTAATATTTATCGTTGATATATATATATCTCTAATGTAACAATTCTAAATCATTCAGAAGTGAGTCAATATAGAACTACTTGAAGTGTGTGAATACATCAACAATAGCAAATTAAATGAAATGCTAATTAAATCAAGACAAAAAGAATAGTGATAGAAATAATGCATGCATTTGAGTCTATATATGTAAATAACATTCTGGTTCCACCTCTTTATTCCAGAAACTTCTAGGAGACACAAAAATGCAAGTCTTGAAAAATTTCTTTCACAAAAATTTGAAACCTTGATCCATTGCTCATAAAAAATAAATTTAGAAGTGCAGAAGTGCAACTTCTCAAGTCTAGTTTTGTACAAATTGAGGACCCTTTCTTCAATAACATGAAAGGGTTTATATAATAGAATTAAAACAAACTGTCAACAAAAATCACTTAGAGTTGTTGGAACTGTAAACATTAAAATTTGGGATTTGCATTGCAAAAATAGTAGTGTGATTGCCTTTGAAAATATTCATGGTATCTATTTCTTCTCCTGTATCCGCAACTAACAAATTGAGAGCATGTTTTGAATTTCTAGAGGATGACTCATCCTTGAGTGTAGTTGTCTCGTGTACATGGCATCTGAAAGCTCGGGCACCATGCGATCAACAGCGTCGGCAAGGCATTTGATGGTCATCTATTGACTATGTGGTTTGATTAAAAAGGACCAATATGCATCCCAAGTAAGGCTTTGTACTCTGCTGAGTTGTTCATCTTTGGTGGCCAAATCCTGCTTCCATTGATTTTCTAACATTTTCGCTTTTGGGAGCTTTCCAGGTGAACAGTCAGAAATCAAATTGACTCCATATAAATTATCATTTACTAGCTCTATCACATTGTTCATTATAGCTTTGGCCCTGGAAGTAGCCCTTTCTGCCTTTATTAACTGTGTTTCCCATTCCGAAAATAATACTTCTTTATGCGACTCTTGAATTTTTGGTAGGTTAGCAGCTCTGCCTTCCACTGTGCTTTGCCATTTGAGGAAATTTGTGACCTTGTCATCTGCGTCCTCAAATTCTAATCTGGTATTAACTGCCTGATCGATCAACGATGTAGTTATGATGCATAATGGGTCGACAAGCGATATTTTATGGCAAAGGAGATTGAGCTGTTGCAATAAGGCCTTATTTGCTTCTAGGGCTTCTTTCTTAAATTCCTTGACCTTAGGATAATCTCTAAACTGTTTTGTATATAGTTGTAGTTGTGAGATTTTCTCCTCTTTAGCCTTCATTCCTTGTTGATGTGTCAATTAAAGTTGTTTGAGCTGCTGGGATAACTGTTGTTGTTTTTGGATGGCATGCTGATCAATCTTTTGTTTCTCCAGGTTTAATTGCACTTTAAGTTGCTCGTTCTTCTGTTTTTCTTTGGCCAACTGTTCCTCAAGCCAATTAATCTTCTGTTTTTCTATTGTTGTTTGCTCTTCAAGCTGAGCAATCCTTTGATCTTTTTCTTTGATTAATAGATTAACCTCAGTGGCCTTATCAATTGTGGCAGTTGTGTAAGCCCTTGCATATTGGGATAACTTAGTCAAATCCTCAGAAGGATTGACCTCTAAATCCTTCCATATAACATTCATAAATTCAGACTGAGGAGCTATGGATGATGTATAGTCAATTCTCCTCTTTTTCCTCTGTCTCCTGACTACAGCCCTGTGCTTTGGGTTGTAAAAGACATCCAAAGGTGGTATTTCTTCAATATTTAATGCAATTTCACCTGAAGGATTTTCAAGGATTATTTCAACCTCTTTCTGAGCTATGTATGTACTACATGTCCCTTCAATTGCGCTCTCAGTAATGATGGGTTATTGAGTTGCGGGCGATGCTGATGTAATACTGTTTTGGCAGTCACTCTGGTTTTTTATCTGTTGATAAAATTGCTCCGATTCTTTTATCAAGATGAGGTCAATATGAACATTTGTGCTAAGGGGTTCACTGGTCTTTCCACCTATTTCCCCTTCCCCAAAAATCTCTTCAATAGTCTGCTCCCCATTGTGCTCTGCTTGTTGAACAGTAGGGGTAGTATTCAATAAATCTAGAGGCAATGTCTATAACCTCTGTGTCCTGTATTCCATGAATTTATCCATCTTTACAGCTCCTAGTTTGAATCTTGCCAAATGAGTTACTTGTGAGAATAACTCTGCTGAAGCGAATAAATCATCGAACTCATCCTCCTCATGTATAAATTTAGCAATTTTCACATGATTGGTGAAATTGTAAGCGACCTTGTTTGGATCATACTGTCTTTTAGGAATCACTGCTAGGCTCAGATCCTTAGTTTTCTCTGCTTCTTTCTCAGCATGTTTAAAATCATGCAGTGTGTAAGTGCCACAACGGAAGGGAAATGGAGGCCACATTTGTTTTTTAGAGTCTTTAAGGTTTCTAGTCATCCCCTTTTCCACCATCTGGTATGTTATTTCCCTAGCTAATAGCTTATCTGGTATATAGAGCGAAAGGACATGAGGGTCTGTAATACTTCCAAAAACCCTAATATAGGTGAAATTTTCCTCCCCGAACCAACTGCCGATTGAAGTTAAGTCAATGTTAGCTTCGTCAAACACCCGAGGAGCAGGTTTGTTAAAAATGGCTTGATGAACAAGTAAAACAAAACCATGGCAAATTCTATATATATGATTCTTATAGTCAGACTTCCATAGATACTTATGATAAATATGAATGGGGGTTGGATCTTGAACAATCCATTTCCAACCGAGAATGGGAAAGTCAGAATTAAAACAGATTGTGTCCATTATGTAGGCGCTCATATAAAATGGGGGCATGACTCGGGTGGTGACAAATCTGTTTCTTCTATAATCTAATATTTGACTGGCCATTTTATCTGATAGAATGGTTGCCCAATCCATAATAAAGGAGTTGATTGTTGCTTCTATTAATGGGACCATTTCTATAGAAAACCTAGCAGAATCAGGGCTTCCAAAGAGCCTACATACCATTGCAGCAGCATAACAATACGAAGATGCTAAGGAGTCCACAAAGTACATACCAGAGGATTCATGTTTATGCTTTTTTGGAAAATGTCTCCATTGTTTGATAGGGTCTGACTCTAGGTCATTCTCCTTAGTGAAAGCTTCTAGAAATGCCTTGTTGTAGTGTCGTTGGGGATTCGGCAAATGATACATCTTCTTAACATCTTCAGGCTTGAATGTCCCGAACATCTTCCCATCGGCTGTGAAGAAAGCTCTATCTGTTATATTAATACTTTCAATTACCCATCTCACTAGATCATTATATGGTAAAACTTTGGCTCGGGCTGCTATTTTATGAAGGAAGGAGCTGGCCAAGTCATTGAGCGTGCTTTCTGTTCGATCAGTTCCATCCGTTGTTGCTTCTTCTTCTATCTCCATTGGATTTTCTACTTCGAGTAAAGCATATATGCCTTCCCATGAGATTTTACCAAGGCCTAGACAAGTAGTATCTGCAATTACCACCAATTTTGCTGGTGCTTCTTCCACTACAACGGGGGCCTTTGCCTTTCGAGATTTCTTAGACATCTTGCCTGATTGTGTGATTCTCAGTCAGTTCTACAAAATGAGAAAGAGGAGCGTAATAGTCGAAAAACTTGAGAAGAGATAATACAAATTATGGACCAAACGCAGTTAAGCGCATTAGATGCATGAGATGTTATATTGTACTTAGCTATCACGGATGAAATATTCAAAGGACTTACCCATAACTACTCCTTAATGTTTTACCGTAACTTCCAACGTGAAACTTTAATGCTGAAACCATATGTCGCGTCGCAAGTCTTATAATGGTCTTTTTTAGAATAGGTGTCATGACTTTGCGATTTGCGATCAATGATTGCATTATTTTAATATTTGTGTAATAATCGTGTATCGCAAATCGGGAGTTACAAGTGACACACTCAAAAGGTTTGTTTGCATAGTTGCGATTGCGATGAGTGCTGAGCTGGCATGGGGAGACAGTAGGTTTTAATCTTGAAAAATCACGTTATTTCTTTGTAATCGATTTATCCCTTTACTGCATGTATTCATAATATTTATCACTTTATTTTTATGGAGAGAGGGACATGCGATAATTAAATCGCATCGCGATTTTTCAATGCAGTTTATTGGATGCTTCCTTATGAATCAGCGATATGCGATTGCGATAAACTTATCGCATCGCAAAGTTCAAATGTCGCTTTAAGTCATTCTGTGGGATTAACGTTGTGCGAGATGCAATAGTTTTATTACATCATGTGTATAAAAGGCTTACCTTGATAAAACTTTGCAATGAGGGTTTTGTTATGACTATGATCGCATTGCAAGCTCCTTAAATGGATTTTTCACAGGTTCTAAAGAAATGCGATTTGCGATGAGCAGTCCTAACTACTCTAAAAGCAATTTTCATATGACTTCTATGGAAAATTTATTTTATTCAAAAGTTTATTGCTTTTATTTATATTCAAAAGGGGACCCATTTCTTATTTAGCATTTTAAGACTAAGAGTTTAAAAATTGAAATGGGGGGGGGGGGGTTGTTGTATAGCACAACAAGGTCAAATGGACCAGTCAGGGGTCTGTTGAGGCCTCAAAAATCGCTACTTCAACACAGGGGGAAAACCACCCAGTTCGGACCTTAAGACAACTCCTTTTCCATTTAGGTAGTGGCTCCGACTAGGGATAATGGGACCACTTTCCCAATGAAAGGTTGTTGAATGGATGTGTAATGCTTATAGTGAAGTGAAATAGATGGATTTGCAGTAATGAATTAAATGGAAAATATATGCATTAATCTATTCTATAACCCAGGATTGTTTAACTTTTATCTAGATGTGATCTATAATGATTTTCCTTAGTAAATGACAATATAGATTGCTCAAACACCAATGGAAATGAAACTATTTCAAGATGATTAGTTTGATTAAATAGTTAATTAAAATAATGTGTAAACTCATATCACATTTATAATATCAAAGCAAATTGCTTAACATGTATAAAAATATCAATGGCAACATGATCAGTAGTGAATACATGTAACACTATTCTTTAAATATCAAGTAATAAGCAATCTGAAAAGATAAATTTACTATTTACTTATGAAAAAAACAGAGGTACAATGATAGAAATACTAGATGCACTTCACTGAGCTCATAAAAGAAATAGTAACAGTTTAGTCCTTCTCACAAAGATGATACGGGGAGTACAATAGTGCAACCTCTCAAAAATCTTTATGAAAATTCGAAAAAACAATGTTCGAGTCGTTCTATTGAGAAAAGTATAAAAGTACAATAGTGCGAGCTTTCGTAAGCCTTTCTTCATAAAATTCAGGACCTTTGTTTGTTACAACAAGTAAGATTAAATAGTAGAAAACAACTGAATCTATTATGCAAAGTGTTGAGGGCATTTAAACAGAGCCCTTCAACAACGCTTAAAGAAAACAGTTTTTTGGTGGAAATTTCTGAATGTGATTTGTTGTCTTTATCAGCTTTGTTTGTTCCATTGGATTATCTGGATGCTTGTCTGTCTGTTTGTGTTGAACTGCTTGTCAACACAGTTGTCTGCTTCTGTCATGAACCTGAACAAGAAAAACAAGAATCGATAAGTTGGAAATAAATGAAATTGATAAGCAAGTTTTATTTGAAACAAATCACGTTTTGTAGGAAATCAGGAAAAATTTAGAGCGTAATAAATCCCGACACAAACATCATGGAGATGAATGCGGAGTGAGGAGGTGGACTTTACGGCTTATCACAATTAGAAATCAAAGTTTGGGGCAGATCATAAAACAATTGCAATCGGATTAGACCAAGAGTATTTCATACAAGATCCCAAAGGGGCCTTTTCAAAAAGAAATCGCAATCGCAATCGGAATGGGCAGGAGGCAATGAAACAGTGATTTTTTTTGTTATTTGCGATAGTTGTGGATGTGGGGTTTTATAAATTATAGCTTATAATCCTATCGGGTTCGGGCTTTATTGCATATCACAATGCACAAGATTTACTGCAATTGCAAATCGGCTCGGGTGAAAAATTGTTATAAGTCGTGTCCCTTTGAAACTTGTGATTGCGGGGTCCTGGGTGATGTGACAGTGATGTCATGAATGACATCATGATGTGACATGGTCGGTGACGTGGCGATGACATGGGGTATGATGACAGGGATGACGTGGCAAATGGCTTGGGCCTGATCAGATATCGCTATCGTATTTAGCAGGAGTCTTTGGTAATAAGCGGTATGGCTAAAAGAACTACAATAGCCGCGGACGCGATATTTTTATGAATTGCAATATAATTTTATTGGTTCCTGGGCTTATCACAAATCACAATTAGAATGAGAAAATTTTAACATTGTGATTCTTTTGATTGTGCGGATGTGGGGAATTTATGAATTGGAATGAATAATCCCGTCGGGTCTGGGGTTTTATCGCAATCGCAATCGACATGACGCAGGACCCTTTGGTAACTGTGATAACTCCGGACGCGGGGAATTTATGGAATGGATTTTATAATTCCGCCATGTCCAGCCTTAATCGCATATCGCAATCAATGTTCGGCAGGAGTATGGACTTAAGTTTTTAAAATTTTGTGATATCCTGCGGACGTGGGATTTTATGGATTGGATTTTATAATCCCGTCAGGTCAGGGCTTTATTGCATATCGCAATTATTTAAGGTGTGAGACTTAAGTTATGTGGTTTATTGCGATAGTCGCGCATGCGAGATTGTTTATGAATTGCAATGTTGAATCCCATTAGGTTCGGACTTAATCGCAATCGTAATTGGTTAAGGCTTAAAACTTAAGTTCTTTGTAACTTTTTGCGATAGTCATGGATGCAGGGACTTATGGATTATATTGTATATTTTCCCGCGGGCCTGGTCTAATTGCTATCGCAATGGAGTTTGGAGGAGGGGTCTTGAGCCTTTGAAACTTTATATTATTTGTGATGCAGGGTATAGTGAAGTGTCAGAGTTTGTGAGGATTTCAACCTTAGGGGATTAAAAACTCTAATTTTTTATTATTATTTTTTTAATCAAATAACCCATATTATTTATTACTTAAGGTTTTTTAAAGCCTAAGAATAATTCTTGGTTCCGGGGGCTATTTAATTTGGTTTTTTGGGATAATTAAGGTTTAATACTTGGGTTTTAATTAAAAAGCCTAAGTATTAAACATTGATTATAAGATTTTTCTAAAATTGAAGGGTCCCTATTTTAGTATAATATATTTCATAGGAAATTTATAATATATTAAAATTGGGGATGTTGAACAATACAACAATTGGCAATTCACTGGAAGAACCAGTTATCTATCATAAATGAAATTTAAAAAAAAAAATAGTGAAAATAATCTAAGAAGTGAAAACTATTTTTCGAAACATTTACATAAATAAAATTACTCTGACTATAAAACTCATTAAATTGCAATCTATTTTAAAAACCTTTTTGTCAATGAAAAACACCTATTTACTTGTATGAGTCATTAATCAGTTTATAAAAAATAAAGTAGGGGGCCTTTTACGACTTAGCTTAAAATGTACTCGTTCATCACAGGTAGAGCCACTGCTGCCAGCAGGCGTTCATAGCCTCGACAAGGTTACCTTTTAACCAACAACAATCTAGTATCCCATCCATTTAATAGTGCAATAATTAGAGGTAAATTTTATTTTATTTTTTCTTTTCTTTTTTTATGCTAAAAAGCCATTATCCTGGTTTGGTGGCCAGATAACGACAATGCCATTAACCGGTAATAATTAAATTGAACAAGCTGGCTCGTGATGAGAACCCTTGTCTTATAATTAAAAATCGTAAGCCATTACCCTGATTTGATGTTCAGAGTGGTAATGTCAGTTTAATTGGTTCCCTATGAACGTGGTAAGCACGCTCCTGATGAGACCTCTTATCTTTTTACATTTATTATATTTTAGAATTACACTCTAAAAGTTCTATTTTTAATGGATGGGGAGGATCATTGACTCCTTAAGAGTTTTGGATGACAAATCTGAGTTGAAAGTGTTTAACCGTAAGATGGTCTTTACTTTTTAAGGATAAAATTTTTTACTAAAAATAGAGTAAAATGATATAATTTTTTTAAGGTTTTTTGAAAGATTTGACAACTTAATGGAAAACATTTTTCAGAGTTCTATAATTTTATCTAATTTTCAATTTTGGTAAACACTTCTTAAAAATTCTACCTTTAAAATGAAAATATAAAAATAACTTTGAGAGATGTTTGAAAAGTCAATAGAGTACTATTTAACATTTTTATTAACAAAATCTATAAAAAGGAAAAAATAAATTGTAGCGGGATGTACAATGGAACTGATTTTTATACAAATTTTATTCTTTATTCTTCTTCTTCTTCTTCTTTTTAAGAAATTAAGAAAAAAATTCTTTAAGATGAGCCCATTTACAAGAAGAGAGTCTCTCTTTTCTGATAAATCTTGAAGTATAAATGTAGATGGGCTTATCTGTTCAACAATTTGAAATAGACCAAGCCATAATTTCTGAAATTTGGTATGTTTCCCTTTTTCTTCGTGTGCTTTGTCCCACTTCAGAACTAGATCTCCAACTTGGAAGGATCTTTGTGTGACTGAACTTGCATCAAAAGAAGCTTTCACCATCTATTGATGTTTGGTGTGTGTGAGTTTGGTTTTTTCCCTTTCCTCTTCTATTTTAGGATATGTGAATTTCTTAATTGCAATGAAGAAGAATATGTTTCTTCAATAAGTTGAACTAGGGCTAGTGAAGGAAGAGCTAAATGTGGTGGAATAATTGCTTCCTTCTCATAGACTAGGTTAAATGGAGAAGTGCTTATAGAGGCCTGCTAAGTTATCTTACCAACCCATAGAGCAAATATTAAAGCTTTATGCCAGTTTCTTTGATTTTGATCTACAGTTCTTTTGATTATTCTGAGGAGATTTTTAGTAGTGGATTCTACCAAACCATTTCCCTGGGGATAGTAATTAGCAGAATATTTGAGTTTAAAACCTCTCCTAATTTCAAATTCAATCGTATTTGTACCTGAAAAATAAAATGCATTATCAAATATACGTGTAGAGGGTAAACCAAATCTTGTAATGATAAATTGATCAAAAAATTCAATAACAGATTTAGAATTGACTACCTATAGTAGGATTGCTTCCACCCACTTAGTGAAGTAATCTGTAGTAGTGAGAATATATCTATGTTGTTTAGAAGAATGAGGAATGATCTCACCTATGATATCTAGTCCCCATTGTTCGAAAGGTTGTTCGATGTTGACTAGCTATAGAGGCAAAGCTGGTTTCCTTTGTCTTCCAGAAGTAGTTTGGCATGTTTTTCATTTCCTCACATATGTGTGGGTATCTTTGAAGAGAGTGGGTCAGTAGTATCCATAATGTAATATTTTGTGTGTTGTAGTATCTCCTCCAAAGTGTCCACCTGTTGGTCCATCGTGAAGTTCCTCCAAAACAGTTTGTGCTTCAGACTTTCTAAGCATCTTAACAATATGGAATCATAGTTTCTCCTAAATAACATGTTATCAACAATCTCATAATTTTTTGCTTTTAATCGTAAAGCTCTTGTTCTTTTATAATTGAGTTCAAGAGGAGCATATCCATTTTTTAAACAAAAAAAATCAACATATTCGGAACCAACACCAATTACACTTACCTCATAAATGTGTTCATTGTTACTTGTGTCCCATTTGGCTAGTATGTTGGATTCTCCTGTAAGCAGCTTGCAGAAACCTTGCCCTCTCATAATTTTGGCCGATTTTATTTCAATATTGTATTACTGCAAAGTTGTTACCCAATTTGCTTTTTTTTCTCCTAATTCTTTTTGCATTAGAAAATGTCTCAGTGATGGGAATGGGACTATTACTTTCATCTGTGCTTTTAAAAGAAAAGGTCTAAAATGTTTTATAGATTTATATGCACCAAATACCTGTTTTTCTACTTCTGAATAATTCAATTCAACACCCTAAAAATTTGAACTAAAAAATGAGATTAGTGTTAGGATATTCCAACACATAGGAAATAGTTAAGTATAACTTGGTCTAGTGTAGAGTTAGGTAAAGTGTGTTTCTTTACTATGTACTTTTGTAACTTACAATCTGACGGTACGATAAGTAGTGATCTGACGGTTCATTCTCTCCTCCGTATTACTGACACTTGATCTGTGGCTTAACACCCGATTGGTCCATGATCTCTATTTAAAGAGCATGGAGGGTCATTTGTAGGGTAACCGTTCACGAGAGAAGCTTATGTAAATTTTCATTCTTTTACTAATAAATTTCCTGAAGTGGCCACATTGGCTCAGGTCGTGGACTGTTTCCCTCTTTGAGGGTTTTGACAACGTCAACAATACTGGTGTATCGATCTGTGATCTGTTTGTGAGCGGTGTCCTATGGTGTTATGTCTGAGGAACTTACCTTGTAAATTCCTACATGGTATTAAGGACCTAAGAGATCCTAGACATATTTTAGCTACTAGCATTGCTGATGATTCTACAGGGTTGTATAAGTTTAACAACTTTGTGTCATCAAATCTTCCCTCGGTATTTGTTGCTCATAATGATGAAGTGAGCAAACTTTGGCATGAGCGATTTGGTCACTTAAACTATCGCTCCCTTCAGAATCTATGTAAAGAAAATATGGTGACAGGTCTTCCAATGGTATCTTGCAGAGATGGTGTTTGTTCTAGATGTGTACTCAGAAAACATCATCGGGATAGTTTTGAAAAACGTGCCTCTTGGCACGCCTCAACCCCTTTACAGCTTGTGCATAGTGATTTATGTGGTCCACTTCCAGTTGTTTCATTCTCTGGCTACAAGTATTTCTTAACTTTCAGTGATGATTTCTCTAGACGCACTTGGGTATACTTCTTAAAACTCAAGGGTGAAGTATTTAACACGTTCTTGGCCTTTAAAGCCTTTGTTGAAAAACAATCTGGACATCAAATTCTTAAGCTATGATCTGATAATGGCGAAGAATATGTTAACAACAAATTCATCAACTTTTGCATTGAGAATGGAATTCAAATGCAACATACTCTTCCATATACTCCACAACAAAATGGTGTAGCTGAAAGGAAGAATCGCACCTTAAAGGAAATAGCTAATTGTATGCTTCAATTTAAAGGATTTAGTCTTAAATTTTGGGCAAAAGAAAATAACTGTGCAAATTACATAATAAATCAAACTCCTACTAAGGTTTTAAAGAATATCACTCGAGAAGAAGCATGGAGCTCAATTAAACCAGATGTAAGTCACTTTCATGTTTTTGGAAGTGAAGTATGGGCCCATATTCCAAATAGAAACATAAAGCTTTAGAACCTAAGAGTGAAAAATGTATTTTTGTTGGATATTCTGAAGATGTCAAAGGATATAGACTTATTCCACTTAATTCCAAAAATGTTATCATTAGAAGATATGTAAAGTTTTCTGAAAATAGATCGGCCTACAAGCCTAGTTTGGCGAATGTGCCACCTCTCTCTATCTCTTCTACTTTTGAAAATATTTCTTCTTCAGATGATGAAAGTGAGGATGACAATCCTCCCCCACCTTCTCAGGATCCTCCTTCAGCTCCTCAACTTCTAAAATGGGTCCATGCTACTCGGGATGCAACATGCGCTCTTGCCGGTGATCCTACAGATCAGCAACGTACACGTTCTCAGTTCGATAGAGCCTCTTCTTTACTGGCTCAAGCTTCATCGAATTATGATCCTGACACCTTTGTAGAAGCTTCAAGCCATCCAGATTGGGACGCAGCTATGAATGAAGAATATCGTTCATTATTGGCAAATGATACATGGAATCTTGTTCCTCTAGCAAAGGGACAAAAACTTGTTAGATGCAAATGGGTTTTCAGAACCGAGTATGGACAAGATGGAAAAGTTGATAAACATAAAGCTCGTCTTGTTGCTAAGGGTTTTTCACAAGTTGAAGGCATTGACTATACTGAAACCTTCTCCCTTGTTGCCAAAATGAACTCTATCCGCCTTGTTCTTTCCCCTGATGGCTCTTTCAAATGGGAATTCCATCAGATGGATGTTAAATCTGCCTTCTTGCATGGGGACTTACATGAAGAAATCTACATGGAACAACCTACTGGCTTTATACAAACAAACTCTAGTCTTGTATGTCGGCTTAAGAAATCCCTTTATGGTCTCAAGCAAGCTCCTCGGGCTTGGTATGCCAAAATGGATAGCTTTCTTTTAGAAATTGGCTTTTCTAGGTGTCATTCTGACAATACTGTCTACACCAAGAAAGTGGGCAAGTCCCTTATCATTCTTGTTCGTTATGTTGATGATCTTATCCTTACTAGTAGTGATCCCAACCTTATAAATCATGTGAAGTCCAACCTTAAAAAGAAGTTTGAAATGACAGACTTAGGACACTTGCATTATTTTCTTGGTCTTCAAGTCTTGCAATCCAAGGAAGGTATTTGCCTTTCCCAGTCCAAGTATGCATGTGATCTTCTACGCCATTTTCAAATGGAAGACTGTAACCCAAGCCCTTCTCCCTTTCAGTCTGGACCCAAACTTTCAGTCACTTTTACTTCCCCTGAAGTTGATGCTACCTTATACCATCAACTTGTAGGAAAACTTTTGTATCTGACACATACTCGTCCGGACCTTTCCTTTGTTGTTGGCCTTATTGATCGGTTTATGCAAAACTCACATGAAAGTCATTGGAAAGCAACTAAAAGAATACTTCGTTATGTTCGAGGTACAATTCAGTTTAGGATTCATTACAGTGCAAAAGCATCTCCTCTATTAGTTGGTTTCACTGATTCTGATTGGGCTGGTGACCTTGATGATCGAAAGTCTACTACAGGTTATGTGTTCACTCTTGGTTCAGGACCTACTACATGGGCTTGCAAGAAACAAAGTTCCATTTCTCTTTCTTTAGCAAAAGCAGAGTATCGTGGTGCTGTAGAAGCTAGTAAGGAAGCCTTGTGGCTTCGTCAGATCGTATCATCGTTTGGCTTTCAGCAGCAACATCCAACTACACTTTGGTGTGATAATCAAAGTGTCATTCAACTATGCAAACATCCAGTCCAACATTAGCGCAACAAACACATTGAACTACACATGCACTTCATCAGAAAGCTCATTCACAACCATGTTCTTGAAGTGGAATATTGTTCAACAGATGATCAAGTTGCAGACATCTTTACAAAGGCTCTCACAGAGGCGAATTTTACTAAACATCGATTTATGGTTGGAGTTCAGGAAGTTGTCACTAAGGGGGGATAGGCTCTAATGCCTCCTTCCTTCTCCTATTGTGTCATATTTGTACATCCTTCAATCCTATCCCAAGTTGTTCTTAACGGGGGATGTTAGGATATTCCTACACGTAGGAAATAGTTAATTATATCTTAGTCTAGTGTAGAGTTAGGTAAAGTGTGTTTCTTTACTATGTACTTTTGTAACTTACAATCCGACGGTCACGATATGTAGTGATCCGACGATTCATTCTCTCCTCGGTATTACCGACACTTGATCCGTGGCTTAACACCCGATTGGTCCATGATCTCTATTTAAAGAGCATGGAGGGTCATTTGTAGGGTAACCGTTCATAAGAGAAGCTTATGTAAATTTTCGTTCTTTTATTAATAAATTGCCTGAAGTGGCCTCGTTGGCTCAGGCCATGGACTGTTTCCCTCTTTGAGGGTTTTAACCACGTCAACAATATTGGTGTATTGATTTGTGATCTGTTTGTGAGCGGTGTCCTTTGGTGTTCTATTTGAGGAACTTACCCTGTAAATTCCTACAATTAGTGCTTCAATTTTCTGTTTATTAATTTGTGTCAAAACAGCAGCATAAGACGTTGAAGAAGCAAAAGTGTATAAGATGAAATGATCGGAGAAATTCAAAGTATTTAAAGAAGGAGCATCGATAATTGCCTGTTTGATTAAATCGAATGCTTGCTTTTCATGATGACCCCATTTAAAAACTGTGTTTTTCTTAATCATTTGTTATAACGACAAAATAATTTGTGAGAAATCGGGGACAAACCTTTTGACAAAATTAATATGTCCAAAAAATGATTGCATGCTTTTTTTGTTATATGGTGAAGAAATTTCTGAGATTTCTTTTATTCTATCAGGGTCAATGTAAATTCCATTTTTTGACACAATGAATCCTAAAAGATTCCCTTCACTAAGAGCGAAAAAAGATTTTTCGGATTTAATGAAATACCATATTTTCTACAGCATTCAAAATTTTGTTTTAAGTCCTGCAAATGACTATTTATGTTTTTTGAATAAACAGTAATGTCATCTAGATAAACAACAATCGTTTTATTTAACAGACCTTTGAAATCTATATCCATGGCTCGTTGGAAAGTGGCCCCTGCATTTATTAAACCAATGGCATTTTTTGGTAGGCATAAGTTCCCCATTTGGTTCTGAAAGTAGTCTTTAACCTATCATCTGGGTGGACCATAATTTGATTATATCCTGAGAAACCATCAAGGAAAGACATAAGTTCGGAACCAACAACTGATCGTAAAATCTGTTCCATAGTGGGAAATGGGAAATTATCCTTTTGGCTGGCCTTATTAAGATTCCTAAAATCTATACAAATGCGGATATCACCATTTTTCTTCCTAACATGTACCTAGTTGGAAACCCATCTTGAATGCCTAATAGGAAAAATGGTTTTAGCCTTAAGGAGTTTATTCAATTCTATTTTGATTTGATTTTCTAAGTTCGAATGAATTTTCCTTAATTTTTGTTGGACAGGTTTATCATTAGATGTCATCAGAATTGTATGTTGAATGATGGAAGTGTCAAATGTTTTGAGATCTTCATAACTCAAAGCAAAGACATCCTTATATTTTTTTAACAAATAGATGAAGGATAACCTTTCTTTAGACGAGAGACCAAGTCCTAAATTGATGTTCTGAGGTTTAAGATCTATTCCAAGGTTTATTAATTCAAATCCCAAAGTTGAACTCTATAGTTTTGAATTAGTAACTCTTTTAAATCATAGAGATCCTAAAGTTTAACTACAGATTTGGGTATGGAATTATCCTCAATTTTCTGTTTTAATTTATTGTCGTGTTCATCTTCATCAATTATTTGGTCATCGTATGATTTTTCAGAAGTTAAGAATCTTAAAATGTCTTCATCATCATTAAATACCTGGCAATTGGTGATATTATCTGGAATGGATGGCCTAAAGATTAATTCTACAAAAAATGTATCAACACTATTGTTGGGCGATTTAGTTGTCTGCTAAATCCCTGTCATTTAATTTATCAATCCGGGGTATCGTAAACTTAGAAGCAAACCAAAATATATGGGACCTCATATGAAACAGGTGTAAGAAGTTTGTTTAGAATGGAAATGCATATTACAAATCTAAACTATCAGATCTATTTTATGAAAGCATAAAATATGTTTGATCAATGGAATAATTTTACTTTAGAAGATAGAGAAGAGTCTCTTGTTCAAGAGTCCTGATTGTCCTTCTACAATCTTCCTATAATAACATTACCAAACACCTAAGAAAGCAAGAAATAAAGCATATAAATGAAAGCAAGTAAATATTGTTTTCAATTCAATTCTTAGCTTATGGAGAAGAGTCTCCTAACTTAGGAGGACTTGATTTCCCTTCTCACATAAAAACTATATACTGAAAGGGAATTAATATTCACATAAATGTAATCTAGGAAAGCTTATGAGAAAGTAAATCTTATTTCAATTTAATCTAGCTCATGGAGAAGAGACTCCTAACTTAGGAGTTCCTAGTTGTCCTTCTCACACCAAAACTGGTTACTGAAAGGAGATCAACCTTCACACAACAAAACATGGCCACAACATAAATTCATACTAAAATTATCTACAAGTATTTACATGAAAGAAATAAGATGAACATCATAATTAAAATTGGTATATTCACAACATTACTTTAAAACAAAGTGCACTTATCTCAGTATGGGGATCCTTCCATTCCTCAATGAGCACACATGAACAACTATCACACCTTAAGAATCAAACAACACTAATAACTCATGATTTGGAGAAAGTGGTATTATTCATGTTGAATGAACATAAATCTAATGCTAATGAATAACTGATAATTGTTTTCTCTCCCTCCTCCTTTCCTTTGGAGGATGCTCCTCTTATTTATACATGAATTAGGGATATCTACTCAATAAATGTAGATCCCTTAAATATCTACTAGACCCATACTTGTCTCAACTTATCCCTAAATACTAGATACAAATCCCATGACACATCAAAATCTCCATGATCTTTCTCCTTGGAATATGGTCCACCTCTTGAGTTGAAATTCGAATTTGATCTTGGGAGACCACATAAGGGTGCCTTGGAAACTTCCAAATGATCTACACATGTCATCAAACTCAAGCCACTTTTAGGTATAAGCAAATACATGTTATTTCTCTAACTTTTAATCATAAATTCACTCTAAATACATGAAATTAATAACTTTGGAAAATGAAAATATAAACTCATATGGTAATGGAAATATAGGGTTATGTAATGATAATATGATGAAATGAGGTGACAAAATGAGGATAAAGGTGAAAATGGAGTGAAAATTGATGTCAATTTGGCGGCCCAACAGGTTTATCATTAGATGTCATCAGAATTGTATGTTGAATGATGGAAGTGTCAAATGTTTTGAGATCTTCATAACTCCAAGCAAAGACATCCTTATATATTTTTAAGAAATGGATGAAGGATAACTTTTCTTTAGACGAGAGACCAAGTCCTAAATTGATGTTCTGAGGTTTAAGATCTGTTCCAAGGTTTATTAATTCAAATCCCAAATTTGAACTCTATAGTTTTGAATTAGTAACTCTTTTAAATCATAGAGATCCTAAAGTTTAACTACAGATTTGGGTATGGAATTATCCTCAATTTTCTGTTTTAATTTATTGTCGTGTTCATATTCATCAATTATTTGGTCATCGTATGATTTTTCAGAAGTTAAGAATCTTAAAATGTCTTCATCATCATTAAATACCTGGCAATTGGTGATATTATCTGGAATGGATGGCCTAAAGATTAATTCTACAAAAAATGTATCAACACTGTAATCTTCAGATGGGATCAGTTTTGATGCAATGTTAGCAAGAAGGTTAGCGCTCGCATTCTGAATCCTAGGAATATAAATAAATGTTAAACGCTACAAAATGAGAAGTGAGAGACTGAACCAAAGACTGATAATGTTTCCAAGTGTGTAGAGATACAATGCATCATGTTTCTGACTTATTTAACTACAATTTTTGAATCTCCATAAACTTGAAGGTATTTAACATCAAGGCTAATTTCTTTATACATACCTTGAACTAATGCTTCATATTCTGCAATATTATTTATGCATTCGAATTCCAATCTGCAAGTCAGCATTGTCTTCACACCTCCGGGATTAATTAATATGCAACCTGCTCCTGCACCATCGCTTGATTTCGTCCCATCAAAATACAATTTCCAGAATAAAGAAGTAACTAATGGTTTTTCTAGCATATTTACACATCTGGAAAACTATGTCTGTGAAAATATTTCGATTTGAGAAGTTACATAATTACTCAGAAATGGTGACGTTTATGCTTTAAAATTCTCAAAAAATGATTCAGTAGAGTAGTTTCCAAGAATGTTGTTATTAAATGATACTGCCTCATTTTCACCTTCGAAATCTATTACTGAATGTTTCATATGTTTTTCTCGGTTGATTCTGATTTGATTCGACTTTCCATTAAATGGGAGCCATAAGTGATATCAATAAGTGGAAAAATAACTGTGTAGTTTTTCTGACCAATCTCTACTAAGAATTAAACCGTAGAAATCTGGGATATCAGCAACAAGTATATCAATTATTTGACAAACTTCAGGATTCGAAGATAATCTAATAAGAACTAAATTCATTTCTCCTATGACTTTGACTTTTGTCCTATCGAGTTGCACAATGTGAACTGGAGTTTTTTGGGGTGACATGTTTAATTTCAGACAAACTGAATACAACATGATATTCGAAGAAGCCCCTGAATCTACCAAGCAGTTATGTACATTTTTATTAAATATTTCAAAAGTCAAAAGAAAAGGAGTGTTAGGATATTCCGACACATAGGATATAGTTAAGTTCAACTTGGTCTAGTTTAGAGTTAGGTATAGAGTTAGGTAAAGTGTGTTTCTTTACCGTTGTACATTTTGTAACTTACAATCCGACGGTCACGATATGTAGTGATCCGATGATTCATTCTCTCCTCGGTATTACCGACACTTGATCCGTGGCTTGACACCCGATTGGTCCATGAGTTCTATTTAAAGCGCATGGAGGGTCATTGTTCCAGTAATCGGTGCATGAGAGAAGCTTATGTAAATTTTCATTCTTTGATTAATAAATTGCCTGTAGTACCCACGTTGGGACAGGCCGTGGACTGTTTCCCTCTTTGACGGTTTTAACCACGTCAAAAATATTGGTGTATTGATCTGTGATCTGGTTGTGAGCGGTGTCCTTTTGGTATTATTTCTAAGGAACTTACCCTGTAAATTCCTACAAGGTATCGGAGCTATTTGAGGGCCGCGTCCGTTGGTGATCCAAATCTGAAGCCGGTTGAACTGCATGCGGCTGTCGTTTCCTAGATCTGCTGTTTCTGACTGCTTTCGGGCCGAGAGGACTGCTCTGTTGCGTTCGGAGCATCTGTTCCAGTGAGGAACCCCTTTCGTTTCACGCGAAAAGGTTTCCGGTAGCCCTAGCTGCGTCATTTTTCAGATCGGGAGGTATACAATGTTTTTGCAGTTTACTGTTATTTTCTCTCTGCTTATTTCGGTTTTGGTTTATTTAGCCTTTTTTTTTAACCGGAGCTATACCTTTCATTTCTGCATATGCTCTTTGCCCTGCGACTCTGTGCGATCTGGGCAAATCAGAAACAGAAAGGAAGGATTTTTCTCATGCGTATGCTCTTTTCCCTGCACCTTAGTGTGATCTCGGAAAATCAGAAACATTGAGAAAAATATTTAGTTTTTCGGCTAAAGCTAACTTTGAGATTTTTTTTTTAAATTTCTAGTTTTTTGGCTAAAGCTAACTTCGAGCCGCAAGGTTCATTTTTCTTTGCATATTCGTGTTGGGTTTTGTGTTTTGTGTTTTGTAGGGAAAAAGAGCTTTCTCAAGGCAAGCACGCAAACCAAGCCCCCCCCCCCCTCTCTCTCTCTCTCTCTCTCTCTCTCGAGCTTTCTCAAGGCAAGCACGCAAACCAAGCCCCCCCCCCTCTCTCTCTCTCTCTCTCTCTCTCTCTCTCTCTCTCTCTAATTTTTTGTATAGATCAATTGGTTCAAATCTATTTTAAGAGAGTAGAGGTCTTGGGTTCAAGTCTCCATTTTGTGGGGGCGGATTTTTTCATTCCCGCACATTCGCGCACTTTGTCGGCAACGTCAACAATTTGTTTTCAAAAAGCCATAACTTCTTCATCCGGAAGCCTTTTTCAGAGCCGTTTTTTTTAAAACCGCCTATTTTTTCGAGATCTATCCATTGGAACACTTAATTTCAGCATCTTCAGCTTCAGTTTTTTTTTAAAATGGAAAGTCCATGCCAAGTCATTCTTGACAGCACTAACTACTTCCAATGGGTAGCCTACATGGAAGATTTACTTAGAAGTAAAGGTCTCTTCAGAATAGCCACAGACCAAGAGAAGAAACCAAAAGATGAAGACAAGGCTGCAAAATGGGAAAATAGACAAGATCAAGCACGTGGTTTGATAGGGATGTCTATTTCTCCTGATCTTAGATTCCACATTGCAGAACTTGAGACTCCTCATGAAGCATTAGAAAAACTCGCTAAAGTTTTTGGGATTAAAAATGAAATTAGAGCCCATCAACTTGAAAATGAGTTGCTTACTTTGGATCCTAATAATTTTTCTTGCATTGAAGATTTCTTGTCCAAATTCAAGACCCTTAGATATCTCTTGGAAGATGTTAAAGTTAAGAAAGAAGATGGTAACCTTATTTATTCCATCCTTACTAAGTTGGTCCAACCTACTCTGTATTTGTTTCCACTTTCCATTCTACAAGGGAAGCTTTCATTTGTCAAGGAAAAGACTACAAGGCCCCTTCCTTTGACTCCTTTTGTGATTCCTTAATAAGAGAACAAGAAAAACTCTTACACCTTGGTCTTCTTAATCTTGGAAACTCTTCCACGAAAGCGTTAGCCGCCCAGCAGCAACCAAATTCAAAGAATCCTAAGAAGTCATATCCTCAAAAGAATGGTCCTAAACCAACTCAGCCTCAAAATGAAAGATCATTTCAGCAAAATGATAAGACCAATAAAAACAAATGGAAGAAGACTGATAGACATTGTAACTTTTGTAATCGAGATGGCCACTTAGAATCTAAATGCTTTAAGAAGATGGAAGCCTTGGAAGCCGCAATGAAGAAACATAACATCCATGTGGAGCCTACTTCAACTTCAACTTCCGGAATGGCACTTTCTGCATGTCGTTGTCAATCATCTCAGTCTGGTTATGCATTAAATGTATCTTCTTCTTCTTCTCATTCTCATGAGTGGCTCATTGATTCTGGAGCCTCTTATCACATGGCCAAAAACCAAGCCATGTTTTCTTCTTTAAATGATTGTAACACCAAAAATATATATGTTGGTGATGATAGATCTCTTAATGTTGTAGGGACTGGAACTGTTCATCTAGACAATGGTCAGTTTAATGATGTATTATGTGTTCCAACCTTATCCTGCAACCTTCTATCTGTCTATCAGATAACTCATTCAGGTGAAGGTAAAATTGTTGAATTTTCACCTCATGATGTTGTAATCAAGGATCTAAAAGATCCTAAACAGATTCTAGCTACTGGTCTTGCTGATGATTCCACAAGGTTGTATAAGTTTCACAACTTTGGGTCATCAAATCTTCCCTCAGTATTTGTTGCTCATAATGATGAAGTGAGCAAACTTTGGCATGAGCGATTTGGTCACTTAAACTATCGCTCCCTTCAGCATCTATGTAAAGAAAATATGGTGACAGGTCTTCCTATGGTATCTTGCAGAGATGGTGTTTGTTCCGGATGTGTACTCGGAAAACATCATCGGGACAGTTTTGACAAACGTGCCTCTTGGCACGCCTCAGCCCCTTTACAGCTTGTGCACAGTGATTTATGTGGTCCTCTTCCTGTTGCTTCATTCTCTGGCTGCAAGTACTTCTTAACTTTCATTGATGATTTCTCCAGACGCACTTGGGTATACTTCTTAAAACTCAAGAGCGAAGTATTTAACACATTTTTGGCCTTCAAAGCCTTTGTTGAAAAACAATCTGGACATCAAATTCTTAAGCTAAGAACTGATAATGGTGGAGAATATGTTAAAAACACATTCATCAACTTTTGCACCGAAAATGGAATTCAAATGCAACATACTGTTCCATACACTCCACAACAAAATGGTGTAGCTGAAAGGAAAAATCGCACCTTAAAGGAAATGGCTAATTGTATGCTGCAATCTAAAGGACTCAGTCTTAGTTTTTGGGCCGAAGCAATTAATTGTGCAAATTATATAATCAATCGCACTCCTACTAAGGTTCTAGAGAATATCACTCCAGAAGAAGCTTGGAGTTCCATTAAACCAGATGTAAGTCACTTTCGTGTGTTTGGAAGTGAAGCATGGGCCCATATTCCAGATGAAAAGCATAAAGCTTCAGAACCTAAGAGTGAGAAATGTACTTTTGTTGGATATCCTGAAGATGTAAAAGGTTATAGACTTATTCCATTTAAGTCCAAAAATGTTATCATTAGAAGAGATGTAAAATTTGATGAAAATAAATCGGCCTGCGAGCCTAGTCCGGCGGATGTGCCACCTCTTCCTATCTCTTCTACTTTTGAAAACATTTCTTCTTCAGATGATGAAAGCGAGGATGATAATCCTCCCCCACCTTCTCAGGATCCTCAACTTCCAAGATGGGTCCGTGCTACTCGGGATGCAGCAGGTGATCTTGCCGGTGATCCTACAGATCAGCGACGTACACGTTCTCAGTTTGAAAGAGCCTCTTCTTTACTGGCTCAAGCTCCAGTAAATCATGATCTTGACACTTTTGCAGAAGCTTCAGGCCATCCACATTGGGAAGCAGCTATGAATAAAGAATATCATTCATTGATGACAAATGATACATGGGATCTTGTTCCTCTACCAAAGGGACGCAAACTTGTTAGATGTAAATGGGTTTACAGAACCAAGTATGGACCAGATGGGAAAGTTGATAAACATAAAGCTCGTCTCGTTGCTAAGGGCTTTTCACAGGTTGAAGGCATTGACTACACTGAAACCTTCTCCCCTGTTGCCAAAATGAACTCTATCTGCCTTGTTATTTCCCTTGCTGCCTCTTTAAAATGGGAAGTCCATCAGATGGATGTTAAATCTGCCTTCTTGCATGGGGACTTGCAGGAAGAAATCTATATGGAACAACCCATTGGCTTCATACAAACAGACTCCAGCCTTGTTTGTCGACTTAAGAAATCCCTTTATGGTCTCAAGCAAGCTCCTCGGGCTTGGTATGCCAAAATGGATAGCTTTCTTTTAGAATCTGGCTTTTCTAGGTGTCATTCTGACAATACTGTCTACACCAAGAAAGTGGGAAACTCTCTTATCATCCTTGTTCTTTATGTTGATGATCTTATTCTTACTGGTAGTGATCCCAACCTTATAAACCATGTGAAGTCGAGCCTTAAAAAGAAATTTGAAATGACAGACTTAGGATACTTACACTATTTTCTCGGTCTTCAAGTCTTGCAATCCAAGGAGGATATTTTCCTTTCCCAGTCCAAGTATGCTTGTGATATTCTTCGTCATTTTCACATGGAAGACTGTAAGCCAGCCCCTTCTCCCTTTCAGTCTGGAGTCAAACTTTCAGTCTCTTGTACTTCTCCTGAAGTTGATGCTACCTTATACCGTCAACTTGTAGGAAAACTCTTGTATTTAACCCATACTCGTCCTGATCTTTCCTTTGTTGTTGGCCTTGTTGCTCGTTTTATGCAAAACCCCCGTGAAAGTCATTGGAAAGCAGCTAAAAGAATACTTCGTTATGTTCGAGGTACAGTACAGTTTGGGATTCATTACAGTGCCAAAGCAGCTCCTCTATTAGTTGGTTTCATTGATTCTGATTGGGCTGGTGACCCTGATGATCAGAAGTCTACTACCGGTTATGTCTTCACTCTTGGTTAAGGACCTATTACATGGGCATGTAAGAAACAGGCTGCCATTTCTCTTTCGTCAGCAGAAGCAGAGTATCGTGGTGCTGTGGAAGCTAGTAAGGAAGCCTTGTGGCTTCGTCAGATCCTATCAGAGTTTGGCTTTGAGCAGCAGCATCCAACCACACTTTGGTGTGATAATCAAAGTGTCATTCAGCTATGCAAAGATCCAGTCCAGCATCAGCGCAGCAAACACATTGAACTACACATGCACTTCATCAGAAAGCTCATTCATGACCATGTTCTTGAAGTGCAATATTGTCCAACAGATGATCAGGTTGCAGACATCTTCACAAAGGTTCTCACAGAGGCAAAGTTCACTAAACTTCGATATATGCTTGGAGTTCAGGAAGTTGTCACTAAGGGGGGATAGGCTCTAGTGCCTCCTTCCTTCTCCTATTGTGTCATATTTGTAAATCCTTCAATCCTATCCCAAGTTGTTCTTAAGGGGGGATGTTAGGATATTCCGACACATAGGATATAGTTAAGTTCAACTTGGTCTAGTTTAGAGTTAGGTATAGAGTTAGGTAAAGTGTGTTTCTTTACCGTTGTACATTTTGTAACTTACAATCCGACGGTCACGATATGTAGTGATCCGACGGTTCATTCTCTCCTCGGTATTACCGACACTTGATCCGTGGCTTGACACCCGATTGGTCCATGAGTTCTATTTAAAGCGCATGGAGGGTCATTGTTCTAGTAATCGGTGCATGAGAGAAGCTTATGTAAATTTTCATTCTTTGATTAATAAATTGCCTGTAGTACCCACGTTGGGTTAGGCCGTGGACTGTTTCCCTCTTTGAGGGTTTTAACCACGTCAAAAATACTGGTGTATTGATCTGTGATCTGGTTGTGAGCGGTGTCCTTTTGGTATTCTTTCTGAGGAACTTACCCTGTAAATTCCTACAAGGAGGAGTATGCGAGTTTGATTTTGTCACCTATCAGAATAACATCAGAGGAATCGAATAATGGATGACCAGGAGGTTTACCCATTCCGTTAGAAGCTTTGGATACCATAGTAGTAGGAAGAGGAGAAGCAGGTACTGCATTCAATTCTTTCAGTAAAAATTTATGTTGTTGTTTGAGTTTAGTGAGTTCATGAAGGGAAATGTTTGCTTTTGTTTTCTTCATATCCTCAACTATATTGTACTCAATAATATCTAAAACTACTAAGGTTCTCAGTGAAGATGGAGAATTGGATGAAGATGGAATTACTTGGGGAGCAGTGGAAGTGGATTTTTTAACAACAACTTTATCTTTAGCAGTGGAAGTTGAAGGTTTTGTTTTTTAATTGGTTAAATAGGATCAGTTGGACCTTTGCTTCTTGTGCTAACAGGTAATGCTTCATATTCATTTTCACTATCAGAAATAGGAAGAATAAAATCCAACATTCCATTTAACTTAGCTATTTGTTCATCTTGGGATTCATCGGCAGAAATGTTGCTTCTTCCTCATCTTCATCATCAATTTCTACATTAGATATCGTGTTTGGAGGTTGTGGATTAGGTGGCTAATTTCTTTTGAATGGTCTACAAGGTTTTTTGGAACATGAATCAACTACTTGTTTTTTGATCTCTACCATCTCATTAGACAAAGTGTTAAGGACTTGTTGTAAGCCTTCAAGATCAAAGGGATCTTTAGGTGCTTTTTTTTAGCTTCATGCTTACATGTAACTCTTTTTAATTTTATGTCTTCCTGATTTTTTTCTTTTCTAGTGCATTTATCTCCTTCTCTACAAACACAACTTATTTCATGTTATCTACCAAGGTATTTTTATTAGCTCTATCTACAAAAATTGCTATGTTAGAAGGAAGAGATGAAATATACCATTCAATTTGTACATGGACACCAGGTCTAGAAGTAGTTGGGATTTTATTTAACAACTTGTTAAATCTGGAATTGAAACCTTTTATCTTTTCCCCTAAATTTGTTTTTAAAATTGGAAAGGTCATTGATAAGAGATGCGATTGAGCAATCATCACCAAATTTAGTCCAAAATATTCCAACTAGTAATAGAATTTGCTAGTAATGAAAAGTACCAAGACCCTGCTGATCCTGTAAGAGTGTATGGGAATAATATAACAACAAAGTCTTCTTCATCTACCTCATTAAGATTGATGGATAACATATAATTATGAAGGTGCTCTTCAACAGGTAACCCATCATCAGGATTGAATTTGGGAAACCATCTTTCAGGATGTTTTGGTAGAGGATGAAGTGGTGTTGGCATTTGAACAGCTCCCGGATTGGACCATGGTCTAGATGCCATTGTAACAGTTGGGGAGGTGGATGTGATGAAAGAAGAACTGGTAGTTGTGATAGTACTGCTTGAGGCAGCACTAATTGTTTGTGTAGAGGAAATGGAAATAGATGAAGTGAATGGTAGAGAGAAAGGAAATGAAAAAGGAAGAAATGGAGATGTTGGTGAATGAGAGAATGAGGTAATCTCACTAGTAGATGTTTGGGAATCTGATGTAGCAGTTTTCATTCGGCGGGATTGAAGTGGAAATTCAAATGGCGAGATGCCAAGTTTTGCACTTTGGGACCGAGTTAAAACACCAGTTCCTTGAAAAATAGAAGTTATTCTTCCTTCAAAATCTTCGGATGATTCAGGCTTTTCTGCTGAAATGGAGACGTCTTCCAATTTCTTTATCAAAGTTGTAATTTCTGGTGATTCTGGAGTGTAATTCGTAGTGATTACCTTAGAAAGTGTTCTAGGAGACTTGGGAGGTGATTGTACAACTCTTGATCTTAAAATAGGAGATTCTAGAAGGGGTCTTGAAGTTGTAGGAGATTTGGAGGGAGAATGAATCTTGGAATGGCCTTTTGTTTTTGGATTGGACTTACTTGCCATTCATAGTTTGCAGGCCCTCCTTCTAGCACCAAAAAGTGTTGAGGCCTCGAAAATAGTCGCTTCAACACAGGGGAAAACCACCTAGTCCGGACCTTAAGACAACTCCTTTTCCGTTTAGGTAGTGGCTCTGACTGGGGATAATGGGATGAGTTTCCCAATGAAATGTTGTTTAATGGATGTGTAACGCTTATAGTGAAGTGAAATAGATGGATTTGCAGTAATGAATTAAATGGAAAATATATGCATTAATCTATTCTATAACCCACAATTGTTTAACTTTTATCTAGATGCGATCTATAATGATTTTCCTTAGTAAATGACAATATAGATTGCTCAAACACCAATGGAAATGAAACTATTTCAAGATGATTAGTTTGTTTAAATAGTCAATCAAAATAATATGTAAACTCATATCGCATTTATAATATCAAAGTAAATTTCTTAACATGTATAAAATTATCAATGGCAGCATGATCAGTAGTGAATGCAACATTATTCTTTAAATATCAAGTAATAAGCAATCAGAAAAGATAAATTTACTATTTACTTATGAACAAAACAGAGGTACAATGATAAAAATACCAGATGTACTTCCACTCAGCTCATAAAAGAAATAAAAATAGTTTAGTCCTTCTCACAAAGATGATTTCGGGAGTACACTAGTGCAACTTCTCAAAATTCTTTATGAAAATTCGAAAAAAACAATGTTCCAGTCGTTCTATTGAGAAAAGTATGAAAGTACAATAATGCGAACTTTCGTAAGCCTTTCTTCATAGAATTCAAGACCTTTATTTGATACAACAAGTAAGCTTAAATAACAGGGAAAAAAAAAAAAAAACTGAATCTATTGTGCAGAGTGTTGAGGGCATTTAAACAGATCCCTTTAACAACGCTTAAAGAAAAACAAATTTTTGGTGGAAATTTCTGAATGTGATCTGTTGTCTTTATCAACTTTATTTGTTCCATCGGATTATTTGGATGCTTGTCTGTCTGTTTGAGCTAAACTGCTGCTTGTCAACACAACAGTCCTCTTCTATCATGAACCTGAACAAGAAAAACAAGAATTGATAAGCTAGAATAAATGAAACTGATAAGCAAGTTTTATTTGAAACAAATCACATTTTACAGGAAATCAGGAAAAATGTAGAGCACAATAAATCCCAACACATACGTCATGGAGACGAATGCGGAGTGAGGAGGTAGACTTTAAAACTTATCGCAATTGGAACTCAAAGTTTGGGGCAGATCATAAAAAAATTGCAATCGGATTAGACCGAGAATATCTCATATAAGATCCCAAAGAGGCCTTTAAAAAAAAATTGCAATCGCAATCAGAATGGGCAGGAGATAGTGAAATGATGATTTTTTTTGTTATTTGTGATAGTCGTGGATGCGGGGTTTTATAAATTACAATTTATAATCCTATCAGGTCCAAGCTTTATCGCATATCACAATGCACAAGATTTATCACAATCACAAATCGGCTGGGGTGAAAATTTGTTATAAGTCGTGTCCCTTTGAAACTTGCAATTGCGGGGTCCCGGGGTGACGTGGCAGTGATGTCACGAATGACTTCATGCTATGACATGGAAGGTGAAGTGGAGATGACATCATGGATGACAACAGGGATGATGTGGTAGATGGCTTGGGCCTGATCGCATATCGTAATCACATTTGGCAGGAGTCTTTGGTAACTAACAATATGGCTAAAATAACTACGATAGCTGCGAACGTGATATTTTTATGAATTGCAATATATTTTTTATCGAGTCCGGGGCTTATCGCAAATCACAATCAGCGTGAGAAAAGTTTAAGACTATGATTCTTGCGATTGCGCCGGCATGGGGAATTTATGAATTGGAGTAAATAATCTCATCGGGTCCGGGGTTTTATCGCAATCGCAATTGGCATGAGGCATGACCCTTTGGTAATTGCGATAACTCTAGACGTGGGGAATTTATGGAATGGATTTTATAATCCCGTCGGGTCCGAGCTTAATCACATGTCGCAATCCACGCTCATTAGGAGTATGGACTTAAGCTTTTAAACTTTCGCGATAGCTTGCGGACGCAGGATTTTATGAATTGGATTTTATAATCTCGTCGAGTATGGGCTTTATTGCATATCACAATTCTTTAAGGTATGAGACTTAACTCCTGTGGTTTATTGTGATAGCCACACATGCGATATTGTTTATGAATTGCGGTGTTGAATCTCGTCGAATCCGGGCTTAATCGCAATCGTAATCGGTTAAGGCTTAAAACTTAAGTTCTTTGTAACTTTTTGCGATAGTCATGGACGCGGGGACTTATGGATTGTATTGTATATTTTCTCGCGGGTCCGGTCTAATCGCTATCGCAATGGAGTTTGGTGGAGGGGTCTTGAGCCTTTGAAACTTTGTATTATTTGCGATGCGGGGTATAGCGAAGTGTCAGAGTTTGTGAGGATTTCAACCTTAGGGATAAAAACTCCGATTTATTTTGTTTTTTTTCTAATCAAATAACCCATATTATTTATTACTTAAGGTTTTTTAAAGCCTAAGAATAAGTCTTGGTTCCGAGGGCTATTTAATTTGGTTTTTTGGGATAATCAAGGTTTAATACTTGGGTTTTAATTAAAAAGACTAAGTATTAAACTTTGATTATAAGATTTTTCTAAAATTAAAGGGTCCCTATTTTAGTATAATAAATTTCATAGGAAATTTATAATATATTAAAATAGGGGATGTTGAACAATACAACAGGGTCGAACACCAGACCTCCTTCCAAAAAACCTTGTCAACTACCAACATGCCACTATGTTTCTTATTATATATTGACATGCGACATATATTTAAACTTGAAGTCTTGCACCACTTGGAAAAGTGGTCAGCCCCTAGGCACATGCAACCCAACAGAACCATGGGTAGAGCGGAGTAGGGGGCCCGATCGACGGGGGCGGGCCATTAGCCTTATCCTCGGGCACGTGGCCTCCAGTGTGGCCTGAATTTTCGGAAATAAGGCCGCATTGGGCATCTAATCACTCCGACAAATTCACCCGAAATTTGGCGGAATCAGCGCCCAGTTAGTGGAAATTGGGGAAAATTTGTAGGATGGTGCCAGATTTTGGGGAAATTGTAGAGCGAATAGTGCAAGAGCTAGGGAAAGCCATAAATTCTTTAATTTTTTTTTACCAATTTGAGAGCAGGAAGAGGCTAAACATGCATTTTTGGGCATTCTAGAGACATTGGAGTGGGTTTCGGAGCTGTTTGAGCATTGTAAACTGATGTATTCACACTTTTGAGCATAGTAGAGAGGGTCAAGCCATTGGAAGCTGGACCAAAGAGACGTAGCCCAGGCGGGGTGAACTCCTTCCTCATGTGTTGTTGTGATACCATTTTGGTGATGTTCTTGTATGTTGTATGTTGTTGTTAAGTAATTTGTTTATGTTAATTTGTATATGAAATTTACATAAAAACACACAAAAACTCATGATAAAACTTGAAATTAACCTCATGAATCCTTAAGCACTTTTACATATTCTGAAGAGGAATTTAGTAAAAAGAAACTAATTCTGCCATTCAGATCAAGTTTGGTATTAGAGCTCTTGGTTTTCTTTGTGTAAGGGGGATTTAATTGTTTGCAAGTGAATGTGATGCTTACAAGGTTGAATCTCAAGAGAGGAGAAGGAAAGCTAGTTGAAGGTCCTGAAGTTGGGACAAAGATAAGGAGAGCAATATTGCCACAATCTCCACCAGCGGTTCTACCTCAAATTGTTGTTGAAGCTCCCAAAAACATGTTCTATTCGTTTTACTAAACATGGGAATTTTTGCAACAACAAAAAATGACAGTCCAGTCAGTAGTTTGTATTGCTGACATGGCGCTGACTCGGCATGCCTATGTGTCAGGGTGACTATGCATTAACTATTTTCCTCCACAAATTAGGTGGTGCCAAGTGGCACGATTTCATTGGTGTTGATTTGGGCGATTTTCATTGGTGGGTTGGTGCGCAACCACAGGCTACCACGTGGCCCAATCGGAGGCCGCCACGTGGCAACATGGGGGCCACCAAAAATCTTGTTAAGGGCTGAATGGATTGGGTGGGGGTCGAACACCAGACCTTCATCTAACAAACCTTTCCAACTACCAACGCACCACTATGTTTCTTATTATATATTGACATGCGACATATATTTAAACTTGAAGTCTTGCACCATTCGGAAAAGGAGCGAGCCCCTGGGTGCGTGTAGATCAACAAAACCACAGGCAGAGTAGAGTGGGGGCCCGGCCGACGGGGGCGAGTCGTTGGCCTTAGCCCTGATCCAGGTGGATATTGGTGGCCACCCACCTAGTCCACTTGGACCCCCACCATTGTTTCTTTCATCTTTTCAGTTTCCTTAATTGTAGCACAGTTTACTACTTTTAGCAGTTTTTCGGGTCCTGACTTCCAAGAAGGACACATGAAAATGGTGTGAGTTCCATAAGAGCCTCACTCACAACACAAGTGAGTGTTGGACCAAGTAGTCGCTAGTGGCTGAGTTGAAGGCTTCCTAATCAGATGCATGTTCTGACCCTGAGTCATAACCTGACAAAGGGAATGGCAAAGGGAAGCAAATCATTCACGCATAGCCCAATGCCACTATTTCCATCGCCAAGATCCAGAAGAATGAGCCCGAAGATCCAGAGGAGGGGGAGCGTCTTTTCCACTCACAAATGTGGGTGAAGGGTTTGCCGCTGCAATTCACTGTCAACAGTGGCAACCAAAAGAACCTCATTTCAGCAGAGGTCGTGAAGCGGTTGGGACTACAGACCATATCACACCCACAATCATATAGCATCGAATGGCTTCACCAAGGACGAGAACTCCGAGCTCGCCAGCAATGCCGCCTTCCCTACAGCATCAAACCCTTCACAGACAAGGTATTGTGTGATGTTGCACCTCTAGATGTTTGTGATGTATTATTAGGCCAGCCATACTTATGGAGGCGACATGCTGTGTATGAGTCAAGGCCTCGCGTTGTTATTATTTCTTTGGTTAATTCATTATACAGGATACCAGAGGTAGCCCCATCTACCACCACCTCTTTGATCACTGCTAAGAAAGGCAGCAAGCTCATCTCCCAGACTAGGAAATTCATTTTCTATCTGGTTCGCTCTGAAAGTAAGGGGAATATCGTCGCCATATCCATGACCCCCGCGAAGGGTTCCTCCACACAGCAACAACAGTAGAGGGATACGGTCATGAAAGAACACAGGAACAACTTCTCCTCACCCACAGGGATACCACACAAGTTTCAGGTGGGCGACAAATTCTGGTTGAATTTGTAGAAAGAACGCCTTACAAGAACCCATTAGAAGCTCAAACCACTCTGACATGGTCCTTACACCATTACCAAGGTTGTGGGAAACAATGCTTTGGAGTACAACATTCCCTCATTCCTTTGCCTGCACCAAGTGTTCAATGTGTACTGCCTTCGGCCATACTTTCCACCATTACTAGACACATCTGACATTGCAAAATAGCTCACACCCACTGAGTTAAATCCAGATTGCATGGAACAAGCTGCAACTGATCGGATCATGGACACATATATCAAGCACACTCGTCAGCAGAATATCCAATTGTATCGAGTTGTCAAAGTAGGCCAACTCCTTCACCAGGGCAAGTGGCTTACCAAGGACCAAGTTTAGTAGAAGTTTCCTCATCTCATGGAGGAACTCAACGCTATGGGGACCATTGCTTCCTAAGGGGGGAGGAATGATCTAGGTGGATATTGGTGGCCACCCGCCAAGTCCACTTGGACCCCCACCATTGTTTCTTTCAGCTTTTTAGCTTCCTTAATTGTAGCACAATTTACTATTTTTAGCAATTTTTCGGGTCCTGAACTTCCGAAGCCATTTTGAGGCCCTAAACGCCGTTTTTGGGGAAAACTGGAAGAAACATGGGTCCATGGTCTAAATTTTCTCTTCCCAAAGTTGTATTTCTCATATAGATCTTTCTAACGAGATATTGTGTGCGTCAAACGAAGATCGTATGCCAAAGTTACGACCCCGGGAAGTTGATGTACCAATTTACCCTGACGGGGCCCACAGTTTGGCGTTTCATCTTCTAGGGTTAGGTTTTTGGATGTTTAGGGTTTTCCATTGTTTCTCAACAATAAATAGGTCTTCAAGCCTCATTGTAACACAATTTAGAGGCATGTAGCCGCCACATCTCTTCTCAGAGATAAGCTACCATCGTCGTAGCTAGTTTATTTCCATTTCTGTTTGTAAGCATATTTTAGTATTTTACAGTAATGAAATGAAGTATTATTTCTGTTGCATCTCTATATGTATCGTTATATCTATAATTTGTTGCGTTCTTGTTTAAATATGGATCAATGGTATCAGAGTGATCTGCTCTTTCTCTGTTTTTTCTTTGCATGTCCCCAACGAGGTCAGGATATAAGGAGTTAGAGCTTGAACTGGTCGAACCTTTGCAACACCAGCCTCACAAATTTCGACGGCCTCCCATGGCGAATGAAAAGAAAGACAAGGGGGTAGGAGATCATATCAAAATCTTGCTTGAAGAAGCCCTTAAGCGATAAAGGAACGCGATGATGGACAACTTTTCCCAGATCCTTCAGTGGTTACCCAAAGGCAACGCATCGGCTTCCAACAGCTACTCTGGAAACGCCACACCCTTTAAGATACAAGTTAATTTTGAAATCCCCATATTCGAGGGTCAAATAGACGTAGATGCCGTAGATAAATGGTTAAATCTACTAAAAGGGTATTTTTCTGTTCATGATTTTTCGAGTCGAGAAAAGATTATTTTTGCTCTCCTCAAAGCAGCCCCCCACGTCAAGGATTAGTGGGAAACCTACTGCGAGCAGAAGGATGAAAGTACAAACTCACTATTTTCAGCCACACCCACTTGGAATTCATTCCGGGGCGCCATCAAGGAGCAGTATTACCCTGTCAAAAGCTATGAGGACAAATACATTAAATGGACCACGCTGCAGCAGGGAAGGGACCAAGATGTGTCGGAGTTCAAAAAAAATTTCATACCCTTCGCACACAGTTGGGTATCAAGGATTCTGAGTTGCATTTGGTACTCAAATATCATGGCTACCTACATAGATACATCCAGGAAGAGATGGAGTTCCTGAACATCTCCTCGCTCGGCACGACGTACCGATACACTGTCAAAATCGAGCAGAAGTTCAAACAAAAGAAGCGAGACTTTGGATCTGCAAATCTGAAGCAAGGGAAAGGCTTCCCCAAATCGTAGAACCAAGGACAAAGCCAAGACGGGGCAACCCAAGACAACCCGTCGAAGCCACAAGAAAAGAACAACACCACGAAGTTGAAGAAGGACACAAGAAAGTGGTGTGAGTTCCATAAGAGCCCCACTCACAACACAAGTGAGTGTCGGACCAAGCAGTCGCTGGTGGCCGAGTTGAAGGCTTCTGAATCAGGTGCATGTTCCGACCCTTAGTCAAAACTCAACAAGGGGAATGGCAAAGGGATGCAAGTCATTGACGTGGAGCCCATCGCCACTATTGCCACCGCCAATATCCAAAAGAATGAGCCTGAAGATCCAGAGGAGGGGGAGCGTCTTTTCCACTCACAAATGTGGGTGAAGGGTTCGCCGCTGTAATTCATTGCCAACAATGGCAACCAAAAGAACCTCATTTCAGTAGAGGTCGTGAAGCGGTTGGGACTACAGACCATACCACACCCACAACCATATAACATCGAATGGCTTCACCAAGGACGAGATCTCCAAGTTCGCCAGCAGTGCCGCCTTCCCTACAACATCAAACCCTTCACAGACGAGGTATTGTGTGATGTTGCACCTCTAGATGTTTGTGATGTATTATTAGGCCAGCCATACTTGTGGAGGCGACATGCTGTGTATGAGCCAAGGCCTCGCGCTGTTATTATTTCTTTGGGTAATTCATTATACAAGATATCGGAGGTAGCCCCACCTACCACCACCTCTTTGATCACTGCTAAGAAAGGCAATAAGCTCATCTCCCAGACTAGGAAATTCATTTTTTGTCTGGTTCACTCCCAAAGTAAGGGAAAGATCGTCGCCACATCCATGACCCCCACGAAGGGTTCCTCCATGCAGCAGCAGCAGCAGAGGGATACGGTTATGAAAGAACACGGGAACTTCTCCTCACCCACAGGGGTACCACACAAGTTGCAGGTGGGCGACAAAGTCTGGTTGCTCAGACCACTCCGACATGGTCCTTACACCATTACCAAGGTTGTGGGAAACAATGATTTGGAGCACAAAATTCCCTCATACCTTCGCCTGTACCAAGTGTTCAATGTGTACCGCCTTTGGCCATACTTTCCACCATTACTAGACATATCCGACATTGTAGAATAGTTCACACCCACAGAGTTAAATCCAGATTTCATGGAATAAGCTGCAACTGATTGGATCATGGACACATAGATCAAGCACACTCACCAACAGAATATCCAATTGTATCGAGTTTTCAAAGCAAGCCAACTCCTTCACTAGGGCAAGTGGCTCACCAACGACCAAGTTCAACAGAGGTTTCCTCATCTCATGGAGGAACTCAATGCAATGGGGACCATTGCTTCCTAAGGGGGGAGGAATGATCCAGCTGGATATTGGTGGCCACCTGCCAAGTCCACTTGGACCCCCGCCATTGTTTCTTTCAACTTTTTAGTTTCCTTAATTGTAGCACAATTTACTATTTTTAGCAGTTTTTCGGTTCCTGAACTTCCAGAGCCGTTTTGAGGCCCTAAACGGCGATTTTTGGGAAAACTGGGAACAACATGGGCCCATGGAATGATGTTTCTCTTCCCAAAGTTGTAGTTCTCGGATAGATCTTTCTAACAAGATATTGTGCGCGTCAAACGGAGATCGTATGCCAACGTTACAACCCCGGGAAGTTGATATACCAATTTACCCAAATGGGGCCCACAGTTTGACGTTCCTAGAACGTGGGTGGGGCAAGGGGTGAATAACATGGATGGAGTGTTGTTTTCATCTATGTGCCCGGCCGAGTTGAGGCTATGTGCGGTGAATGGCTGGCTTAGTGCAGTCTGTGAGTGGCTTCTCTGAAGGGCTTCTATGAACGGATTCTCTGAATGGCCTTCTAGGGTTAGGTTTTTGGATGTTTAGGGTTTTCCATAATTTCTCAACAATAAATAGGCCTTCGAGCCTCATTGTAACACATTTCAGAGGCATGTAGCTGCCACATCTCTTCTTAGAGATAAGCTACCATTGCCCTAGCTAGTTTATTTCCATTTCTGTTTGTAAGCATATTTTAGTATTTTACAATAATGAAATGAAGTATTATTTCTACTGCATCTCTATATGTATGGTTATATATGTAATTTGTTGCGTTCCTGTTCAAATTCGAATCAAGCCCCGGGCACGTGGCCCCCCATGTGACTTGAATTTTCGGAAATAAGGTTGCATAGGGGATTTAATCGCTCCGACAAATTCGACCAGAATTTGGCGGAATCGGCGCCCCGTTAGCAGAAATATTAGCAAATTTGTAGGATGGTGCCAAATTTTGGGGAAATTGAAGAGCAAATAGTGCAAGAGCTAGGGGAAGCCATAACTTCTTCAGTTTTTTACCAATTTGAGAGCAGGAAGAGACTAGATAGGCATTTTTGGGCATTCTGGAGCCATTGGAGCATGTTTCAGAGTTGTTTGAGCATTGTAAATTGATGTATTCACACGTTTAAGCATAATAGAGAGGTCCAAGCCATTGGAAGCTGGACCAAGGAGACATAGCCCAGGCAGGGTAAACTCCATCATGTGTTGTTGTGATACTGTTTTGGTGATGTTCTTGTGTGTTGGTTACTATTGTTCAATCATTTATTTATGTTAATGTGTACATGAAATTTACATAAAAACACTCAAAAGTTCATGATAAAACTTGTAATTAAACTCATGAATCCTTAAGCGCTTTTACATATTCTGAGGAGGAATTTAGCACAACAACAAAATTTCCCATTCAGATCAAGTAGCTACTGTAACAGGGTGTCGTTCAATCAAGTACATCATTGTGTGGGTCACCCATCGTCATTTTACTAAATAAGGATGGGACTTGGCAAATGTGTATTGATTATAAGGTATTGAATAAAATTATGCTTAAGAACAAGTACCCCCTACCTGAGATGGATGATCTGTTGTATCAATTGTGGAAAGCGAAATACTTCACCAAGCTAGACTTAAAGTTTGGATATCACTAGGTTCGAGTCAAATAAGAAGATACCTAGAAGACCACTTTCAAAAGCAGGCAAGGTTTGTATGAGTGGTTATTCATGCCATTCGACCCATGCATTGCACCAACTACATTTATGAGGTCAATGAATGATAAATTGCGCCCTTTTATAGATTCATTTGTTATTGTTTATTTTGATGATATACTAGTATATAGTGCTACATGGGAGGAGCATATCTCACATTTGACGTAGGTGCTAGAGACTTTAAAGAAGCATGAACTACTATCAAATCTCAAGAAGTGTGAGTTTTCACAATAGTCTTTGGTGTATCTAGAGTATGTGATAAGTGGAGGAGAGTTGAAGATAGATCCTACTAAGATGAAGACCATCATGAAATGGCTAATGCTTACGAATGTTTCTAAGGTTGGGAGTTTCGTCGCAGTAGCACAATACTTGAGGAAATTCATCATTTTTAGAGGCAACAACACTACTCCATGCCATAAAAAGAAATGGCAATAGTTTATAGTGGAGAAAGGTTCAGCAAAGGGCCTTTGAGGAGCTAAAGAAGAAGATCAGTCAAACATTTTTTTGGTATTACCGAACTTGCAATAACCCTTCAAAGTGGAGAAAGATGCAAGTGGTTATGTTATGGGAGTAGTCTCGATGCAGGGAGGAAGGCCTGCATGCTACTATTATGAAGTATTTAATGGGGCAATTCTTAACTACCTTACCTATGACAAGGATATCTATGCCTTGGTGAAAGCTATGTAGAAGCAGAAGCACTAACTGAAGGGAAAGGAGACAATAATCCACATAGATCACTAGCCACTATAGTACCTACAAGCCCAAAATAATGTATAGTAGACCATGCATTACAAGTGGATGGGGTTTCTACAATAATTTCTTTTAGTGATTAAATACAAGAAGGGAAATACAAACAAGTTGACCAACATGCTTTCAAGTCCACCCACATCAAAGATCACAACTCTAGGAACTTTGATGCACATGGAGCGATTCACCTGTTAGCGCTTGAAATTTCACCTCGGGCTGAGAAAGGAAAACTCCAAGGCAACATCAAACCACTTAGCCTCGTAGCTAGCCCTACGGGGCAGGAGAGGGCTGTCTCCGGTATATCTCGACAAAGATCTTCAAAGGGCAGAGATAACCAATAAAGAACACTGATTTTAGGCTAGTAAACTGATAAAAGGTTTGATTTGAGATTTTTGGGATTTTGGTGGAAAATCGGGGAAAGGCAATTTTGGGTGCGGGGATTGGACACAGTTTTTGCAGGGGGTTCTTTGGGGCAAGGTAGGAGACTGTATTGATGCCTTTGAATTAAGTGAATGGATAGGAATGACCGGTGAGGATCTAAAGAGAGCAAGATGCCTTCAAGAGTTCTCTTTAGACAGATGAAAACATAAATATTAAGCAAACTTAAAAGCAGAGCATGACAATCATGAATTCTACTTTAACACTTCATTTGCCTAATTTGCAGAAGGAAAAGTAAGAAGATGATTCACATAACAAACTTACAAGTACAAAGAGAAACACACCATCAATACATGTAACCACAGGAATCCCAAAAAGGACTGCAAAACCCTGGTCTTTCTTCCTTTGCCAAAATTGCAGAGATACAATGAGTAATACAATAGAGCTTTCTCCCTCAAGAGTCCAACCATGAAAATGACCAAGAAAGTACATAATATAGGAAATCTAACATCTTTCCTTGCCTCTAGGGGTCGAGCTCACTATCCTAGGAGCTGTTTCAACCAATTCTAAACTGAGCACTGAAAACTAGGCAGTCAAAACAACTTGCCTCTGTTGGACACCTAATCCTAAAGGGTTAGTGTGGATGTTGAATGGACAAAGCAGTCCAAGAGACCTTGGGATCTGAATCCCAAGAGTCACATATGTGTACTATAAATGTATATCTATTGTTAATAAAAAAACACTCACTGATTTATCTTTCCTATTGTTTTCCTATCCATGTGAGTTTAACATGGTATCAGAGCCATGATGTGTGGCCTGTGTAGTTTTGTGTAACTGGTCTGAGCACTGGCCTTTGTCATTCTGACTTGAGCATTGTCCTCAATGCCTCTGTCCTCTCAAGGATTAATTTGGTGAATGATTACTTGGTCCAGAGCGGAAGGCAGAAGAATGCCTCTGTTGAATCGACATACCACCGGTAACATAAATGTTTTTGATGCTCCCTGAAATACGTTTGCTGCTTTGAGTATTTGTAAAAATGAATGCAGTTTTTCAAATGTAATGGTATTGAATGCTGCCGTTTTTCAAATAAACGCTGCTCTCTGTCTACAATTCACCTGCATATAAAAGCGCTGCTCTGACATGGTATAATATAATACGCTGTAGTAAACGTTGTGGTGTCAGTATACGTTTCCTGAAGCCTGCCCCATATAGATGGTGTCAGTATACGTTTTATTCTTTCTGAATAATCAGCCCTCCAACCGTTATGCTCGGTGATATCGCTGGTGTCCGCCATCACCACCGTAGCCACCAGCAATTCCATCCTATAGGTTAGACCAGAGAGGTCTGCATTTGGTGTTTAACATTGCATATGCTCAGTGATATTTTCTCTGGAATGTACGTGCTGGCGCTGCATCGTCTCTCATCGAGTCCAACCCTTGGCATGATCGTGTTGTTCAAGCAGCAATAATTGGGGGAGCCATTGCAACCGTTGCTCAGTTTTTGCATGAAGTGAATCGACCTCAACCTGGAGCCAACTATGTCGCAGAGTTTCTGGAGGCCACAGTAACCTGTCGAAAGTCACAAACATAGAACGTGGTACATAAAACGGCTATGGTAAAGGCTGAGAGGCCATCTCCATGATCACTATCTGATTTTTCAAAGAAAATGTCAAAAGTACTGTGTTATTTTACTATAGAGTAAAGTCTTGCGAAGTGTGTCACTGGCAGTAAAGTCTTGAAGGCTCACGGCCTTGCACCAGAAATACCTTAATATGCACAGTCGAGGAAAAGAGTTCCCTGGCTGTTTGGGACTACATATTGGTTGTGAAACTGAGGATAATGGTCATGGAGCATACTCAGAAGCTTAACCAGGCCTATCAAGCAAATTCTAGGCTGCATTTTATTTAGAGGAGGGAGCGTATGCACTGTAGGAGGTAATACAAAGCTACAGACAAATCGTGTCACATGTTTGTGGCATCAAATAATTTCTCAAGAGGTTGCGTCCCCTTTTTGAGCATAACCATGAATTTTGGAGCATTATAGAGACAGTCAAAAGATTATTCCTATTTTAGAATACCAAATTTCTGGACAGACGTCTCTTCTGTGATTTGGAAATACAGCGTTTGTAGCAGATAGTCAAGTTCTGAAGCTAGAAGGGGCCCTCGAACTAATATAGGGTAATTTCTGAGCCATCGCTCACGCCTGTGGAATAATTGCTTTAACGCAGCCCTGCAAATCGTTCTGGAGCATAGACAGATTGCACTGAAACAGACGCTTCAAATAAGAGATAAATCGGGTACACGTCCGGCCACGCAACGGTCTGGGAATTGATTAGTAATAAATTCGGGGCCAAATCGGGTCATTGAAATCGAGTAGAGAGCAATTCAAAATTCGGGCGGTAGACTGAAAGCGTTGAAAAGTTCCTGTAGTGGCCTCGCTAGTGAAGAAAGAGTCCCAGCAACAGACTCGCAAGCGATCACATATATACGTATTGTTTGAGGATTAAGTGAACATTGCCTTGCTGGAGACAGAACCAGGTACCCTTGACACTTTGCTCTCTAATGTATTTGCTCAGAAGATAAATAAACATGCTATTTCTATCATTTTCATTGGGTGGACATTAATATATCAGCATTATTCAGCCATGTGATGACTGCAAACAGAGAAATGCATAGAATTGGGTATAATTGGTAATCCATAATAATCTACGAAACCAATATGGATAATTTCGTATCATAAATCAATTCGACCATGGTAAAGAACATTTCGAAGGTTCGGTCTACTCGAAGGTCAGTGTAGGCAGATGTCGAGAAATATGTCGGCAGATGGCTAAAAATCCTCTTGTTCGCAGCCTAGGCAGATGTCAATAAATCCTCTGGGCAAACCTCAATAAAACTTCGATAAATCTTATTGCAGAGCTCAAGAAATCCTCTAGTTTGTTCGTCCATGCCGCAGCGAAGATGACTGTTGCTTTCATTTGCTAAGATTCCTGGTTTGTTTCACAAGGACTCAATCCGCACAGTGATTTTACAGCATAATCCCTTCTTTTTTCATTCGATCAAAGAGCTCAAGCGCGCCTTCAACTCTCCTTGTCTTGCAAGCAGCATAAATCAGTAATTCGTATGTAATTACATCTGGTTTGCATCTGTTATCAATCATGCTCCGAAGCACTTCAACTGCCTCTGCAAATCGTTTTCGATAACAAAGATTGCTTAAAATGAGATTATAGGTGACTGAATCAGGAGGACAGCCTTTCATTTTCATCATTTCAAATACAAGTTTTACCTTATCCAGCTGGTCGTTCAGGCAGAAAAGTGTTATAAGTGGATGAAAAGTCACTGCTCTGGGAGCACAATCAGAACTTGACATCTTATCCAATATCCCTAAAGCTGCATTGGCGCGATTTTTTCACAGAGAGCCGCAATAAGCATTTCATAAGCGTTTCGTCTGGGAGAAAGTTCTAACTTCTCAATGATTTGAGTGAGATTCTTCAGCATATCTGAATCATCATGCCAGACGGTCGCAAAGGAAAATGTTTTCGTAGAATAACTGCAAGGTGCAGATGACATCTCTGCCAAAATCATCTGCAGGGTTTCAAAATCCTTAGAGCGGCCAAGAAGATTCACAAGCTCGTCATAGGTTGAAGTGTTATGCTTGAACCCTGGTTGCAGTTTGAGTGAATAAATGCCCACACTTTTAAAACTTCAATCCTGTTGTTGTATTATTTTCTTTTCAGATCCATCTCTATTTTCACTCCACTCATTGTTGCGCGATCTTATCTTTATCTCTAGTGACCCATTCGTGTATTGTTCGGTAGAGTGGTCTGGGTTAAACTTTGGCTGCCATGTGAAGAGTTTTGCTGTTGACAGAGAAAACCTATTGATTTTGTAAATTTGAAGGGAAGGAAGAAGCTTTTGTTCTGCTTGGGCTAATTTTTAGAGAGAGATTTGCTGAACTTTTGCATCTAGATATATTTTTTCTGTTTAGTAAAGATATCAAGAAATGACTCAAATTACTGAAATATTAGAGTTCTTAAAAACTCTCATACATTCCTCAGATCATGATACAGTGAAGATAAGCAAAGTTTCTCTGGTTGATATTAGAACCTGTCTGTATAATGTACAAGAAGATATTGAGTTTTTGCAGCTTGAGACAAAGTTACAGCAGGAAGAATTACAGCAGTGGAGTCATCATTCTGAACCTGTTTCTCTTAAGAAGATTGAAACAGATTCCCATAAACAGCAAAACAATAATGTTACAGTTCATTCAGATTTAATACCCCATAAAGCAGCAGCTGTACATGCAGATGCAGAAATTCAGTCTGCACTTCCCAAGCCCATCATCAGACCTTGGGAACAGCTTGTCCACAACAAGCACAGAACTGGTCTTGGATATGACAAGGACTTGTCCTTTCATATTCCAGACTATGCCAAGCCCATTCAGTTTCAGAGTGCTGGTTTCATTTATGACAGTTCACCTGCTCCTCATGGCAGTTCAGCTCCAGCTGTTCCAGATTCTGCCCCTCTTCCACAGCAACACCAGCAACAACAACAACAAAAACAACAGATCGTGAAATGCCAACACTGTGACCGAGTTGGCCATCTGAAAGATCACTGTTTTGATCTTCATCCATGTGAGCACTGTCATAAAACCAGCCATTCTTCACACAGGTGCTTCAAAAACAAACATCCTGCAAGAACAAAGATTCATCTAGGATGGATCGCTTCTTGGCAATGGGCATCAACAGCCAAGAAAATATTCCAAACACATGTCAGAACTTGTTCCAGAATATTGAACAGTCTTGCAGTTGAGTTTTCTCCATCATCTCACCTTGTATCTGACAGGGGGGGAAATGATGGTCATCTACAAGCTTCAAAGCCACATCAAGCGAGCCTGAGCCACAGCCTGCCACACCAGCTTCAGAGTTGTAGCCAGAGACAAGATGCCTGAACATGCCTTCAGTTGGCAATCTGGGACACTTCCTCTAGCAGAAGACTCCAGCTTCTTGCCAGTTTTGGAAGAATTCCAGGAATTGTAGAGTTGTTGGTCATCCTTAAACCATCACAGATTGAGAACACTTCCTCTAGCAGAAGACACCAGCTTCTTGCCAGTTTTGGAAGAGTTCCAGGAATTGCATTAAGCATTCCAGAGTTGTTGGTCATCCTTAAACCATCACAGATTGAGAACACTTCCTCTAGCAGAAAACTTCAGTTTCTTGCCAGTTTTGGAAGAGTTCCGGGAACTGCACTAAGCGTTCCAGTGTTGGTGGTCATCCTTAAACCACCGCCCTTTTTTACCAACATTTCATAGAGCACATTCAGCCTAGTGCTGCCATGCATTTTTGCACATTTTGTATTACAGCTCTCTTCTTGGACTCATACATAACCCTTCGGATTAAGGGGGGGAATGTTGGACACCTAATCCTAAAGGGTTAGCGTGGAAGTTGAATGGACAAAGCAGTCCAAGAGACCTTGGGATCTGAATCCCAAGAGTCACATATGTGTACTATAAATGTATATCTATTGTTAATAAAAAAACACTCACTGATTTATCTTTCCTATTGTTTTCCTATCCATGTGAGTTTAACAGCCTCTATAAGCTAGGAAACCAATTCATTCATTAAATTTTTGCCTATCTCATGAATGAATCTTCTAGAAGAGATAAATAAGTGTCAAAATATCATAAAATTACATCATTTACAACAAGGAAGATCAAAATCTACTCCAAAAAGTCAAATCCAGTCAAAACTGCGTTTTGCTAAGCTGTAGGTGAATTTCTGTGAAAACTGCCCAACACGTCGCGCCCTGATCCTGAACGCATCGCGCGCCTTTGGAGCTGCTTTTGAGGCACTTCAAGGTGTCCAAATGAGGCAAAAGTGGGCTTGTTGGAAAGGTCTGGATGTCTACTTTCCAACCCAAGTGGAATTTCTGAATTTGGTGGCCATTTTCCCCTCCAAAATTGCAATCTCCCAAGACTGCTTCCTGTGTGTTAAAAAGGTGGCAGAAAGTCATTTTTTGCTTGTTTTTTGACTTTCGGAGGCTCAAAACTTGGTGAAATTTCTTGGCAATTGCTGAGCAAGTGTATTTTTGCATTAAAAATCCAAAAATGCTGAGTTTTCCTGAAATGGAGTTGCCCATCTTAAGGGTCGCGCGCGACGCGCTACGCGTTGAGGGCAAAAACCTGTGTGTGGCACAAAAAATTCACAATTGACAAAATTTTCTCCAAATTTCTTGAAATTTGGGCTGGGAGTCCCCAATCAAGTATCATGCTCAGTCAAAGAGGCTTTGGCCAAAATTTGGAGTGGATCGGGCCTTTTTCTCCGTTTTAGTGCTTTGCTCAACCTCCTTGGATCTGGGGATTGTAATTTTGACATTTCTCTAAAACCATGACACCTGTGCAAAAAGTGAAGGAGGTTTTTCTTCTTTGGCATGTTGTGGAGAAAGGTTCAGCAAAGGGCCTTTGAGGAGCTAAAGAAGAAGATCAGTCAAACATTTTTTTGGTATTACCAAACTTGCAATAACCCTTCAAAGTGGAGAAAGATGCAAGTGGTTATGTTATGGGAGTAGTCTCGATGCAGGGAGGAAGGCCTGCATGCTACTATTATGAAGTATTTAATGGGGCAATTCTTAACTACCTTACCTATGACAAGGATATCTATGCCTTGGTGAAAGCTACGTAGAAGCAGAAGCACTAACTGAAGGGAAAGGAGACAATAATCCACATAGATCACTAGCCACTATAGTACCTACAAGCCCAAAATAATGTATAGTAGACCATGCATTACAAGTGGATGGGGTTTCTACAATAATTTCTTTTAGTGATTAAATACAAGAAGGGAAATACAAACAAGTTGACCAACATGCTTTCAAGGCCACCCACATCAAAGATCACAACTCTAGGAACTTTGATGCACATGGAGCGATTCACCTGTTAGCGCTTGAAATTTCACCTCAAGCTGAGAAAGGCAAACTCCAAGGCAACATCAAACCACTTAGCCTCGTAGCTAGCCCTACGGGGCAGGAGAGGGCTCTCTCCGGTTTATCTCGACAAAGATCTTCAAAGGGCGGAGATAACCAATAAAGAACACTGATTTTAGGCTAGTAAACTGATAAAAGGTTTGATTTGAATTTTTGGGATTTTGGTGGAAAATCGGGGAAAGACAATTTTGGGTACGGGGATTGGACACAGTTTTTGCAGGGGGTTCTTTGGGGAAAGGTAGGAGACTGTATTGATGCCTTTGAATTAAGTGAATGGATAGGAATGACCGGTGAGGAGCTAAAGAGAGCAAGAAACCTTCAAGAGTTCTCTTTAGACAGATGAAAACATAAATATTAAGCAAACTTAAAAGCAGAGCATGACAATCATGAATTCTACTTTAACACTTCATTTGCCTAATTTGCAGAAGGAAAGTAAGAAGATGATTCACATAACAAACTTACAAGTACAAAGAGAAACACACCATCAATACATGTAACCACAGGAATCCCAAAAAGGACTGCAAAACCCTGGTCTTTCTTCCTTTGCCAAAATTGCAGAGATACAATGAGTAATACAATAGAGCTTTCTCCCTCAAGAGTCCAACCATGAAAATGACCAAGAAAATACATAATATAGGCAATCTAACATCTTTCCTTGCCTCTAGGGGTCGAGCTCACTATACTAGGAGCTGTTTCAACCAATTCTAAACTGAGCACTGAAAACTAGGCAGTCAAAACAACTTGCCTCTATAAGCTAGGAAACCAATTCATTCATTAAATTTTTGCCTATCTCATGAATGAATCTTCTAGAAGAGATAAATAAGTGTCAAAATATCATAAAATTACATCATTTACAACAAGGAAGATCAAAATCTACTCCAAAAAGTCAAATCCAGTCAAAACTGCGTTTTGCTGAGTTGTAGGTGAATTTCTGTGAAAACTGCCCAACATGTCGCGCCCTGATCCTGAACGTGTCACGCGCCTTTGGAGCTGATTTTGAGGCACTTCCAGGTGTCCAAATGAGGCAAAAGTGGGCTTGTTGGAAAGGTCTGGATGTCTACTTTCCAACCCAGGTAGAATTTATGAATTTGGTGGCCATTTGCCCCTCCAAAATTGCAATCTCCCAAGACTGCTTCATGTGTGTCAAAAAGGTGGCAGAAAGTCATTTTTTGCTTGTTTTTTGACTTTCTGGAGGCTCAAAACTTGGTGAAATTTCTTGGAAATTGCTGAGCAAGTGTATTTTTGCATGAAAAATCCAAAAATGCTGAGTTTTCCTGAAATGGAGTTGCCCATCTTAAGGGTCGCGCGCGGCGCGCTACGCGTTGAGGGCAAAAACCTGTGTGTGGCACAAAAAATTCACAATTGACAAAATTTTCTCCAAATTTCTTGAAATTTGGGTTGGGAGTACCCAATCAAGTACCATGCTCAGTCAAAGAGGCTTTGGCCAAAATTTGGGGTCGATCGGGCCTTTTTCTCCGTTTTAGTGCTTTGCTCAACCTCCTTTGATCTAGCGATTGTAATTTTGACATTTCTCTAAACCATGACACCTGTGCAAAAAGTGAAGGAGGTTTTTCTTCTTTGGCATGTTGTGGACAAAAACCTCTCTCAGGTTTCCAAAATTCATCTTTGATTGCTCTGAAATGGCTTTTGAGTGAAACTTATCCCGATGTGTGGAACAAGGGATTTTGTCGAAATGAAGCGAAATGAAGGGGATAAGAGGCTTCTAAATTCTTGGGGAAATTTTTGGAAGTAAGGAGGGATGTTAGGAAGCAGGGGAAAGTGGAATCTCAGAGGTTGAGCGAAGGGAAGGGGTCCAAAAGGGCAAAACACAGGCCTAACCTAGAAAATTGCCAGGTTGTAGCAAGAAACTAGGGTTTGTGAAAAAATGAGGAATTTGGGGAATCTCAGTGATGGAAAGCATTTGATAAGGTACTTTAAGGATAGGGGAAGGTGTATGAACATCATGATACAAGTTTTGCCGATGATTTGACTGTCCAAGATAAATTGCCTTCAAAACCCTAGGAGAGGGAAATGACCTTGCCTAGGCGCAACTGAAGCATGAACAAGGTGTAAAATGACCCAATGGAACTTGACATGATGATAACAACCATATGAATGATGATAGACTCAGCTGAATGATGACATGGACCGACATTTGTACAACTTTAGAAGGAGTGAAAGCAAACCCTAGACCTAATGCCTTAGTGACCAAATTTTGCTTGAAAACTCTTTGAAATGACAAAATTTGACCTTGACACTCTGAGACCACTTTGTAAGAGCATATTTGATCACTGGAGGAAGGCTGAAAAGACTGACACTAACATTGGCTCCAATGGGGATGGTAGCTCTTTGGAGGTGCTAAGAACCTCAGACCTCTGGGAGAGCAGACCAGTGCTTTCAACCATTAGGCGATGGAGTCATTATTTTCACCTTTGACACATTTTTTGAATCAAAACTTGACTGAAAACTGACTGAAACTTAACTGGAACTTGACTCAAACCGACTCGATGGCAAACTGAAATAATTTGAAAAACTCACTCAACAGACCAAACATAAATGACTCATGACTGACTTAACTAAAACAAGAACTTACAAAGCTTATTGAAGGGCAGCAGTCCATCAAGATTTGAAATCATGATGACAACCACCTGTGTTTCTTACAAGACAATATACATCAAACTATATCAAAATGCCAATGCAACCAATCAAGCAAATGCCTTCTTGATTGGTTCTCCTGATCAGATCTTCTGGTCAACAATGAATACTGGTAACTGGGCATCCAAAAATATAGTTGACCATATTCTCCTTCATCACTGAATACTGCAATAATCACCTTCACTGTTGACTGCAACAGGGCTGCCATTGGATCTTGAAAAACATGAAGTTTTGCCACTGCCACCTCCTGCTGAAAGAACAAGGTGTCCTTTGTTTCAAATTCTGATTTGCCTTCATCATGTGCTTCGGTAAAAGTATGTTCATGGGCTTCAAAAAACTCTGAACAAATGGATGGGCAGATCTCTTCTTGGAAAAGCATTTCAGCACATGAAACATATGAAGAATCTGAAAGGTAATCTTGTATGCTATGATCTTCGGTAGTCTGACAATATGGTAGGTCATCTTCATATGATATGACAGCTGGATTATCATCTTTGTGAAGGAAAACACTATCTGTTTGCTGATCTACAAGACAATCATCTTCTTCAACAGAGGAAGAAGTTTCCCCAACACTTTCCTGACTATGTGTGCATTGCAAATCTGCTGTAGCTTGGGCTGTAACAAGACCTTTCAAAAGCTGATCTATCTCCTCTTCAGACAAAGGAGACAATGCCTTTTGTTCTCTTCTGCTTAAACAGTAATTATCTTCATATGATAGGGCACTCAAACTATCATTTATTACTGAGTTATTGAAAGGAGATTCATCACTTACTTGTACAAAGATCTCACCTTGCTGTTCATGAACATCTGAATCCAAAACTCTGTCTATGATCTCAACAGTAGAGCTCTCTTTGATGGGCTTCAGCACAAGATATTCCTGGTCATCATAATCTAAATGTTGTTCTGAAGTAGTTGTCCTAACATTATCACATTCTGCAATCTGGTCTTCTTCTGTGGGCAGATCTGAAACAAGCTCTTCTCTTTCATCATCTTCCACCATATGACCATCTTAAGTCTGCTGATTTTGATTCTGCTGCAAAATGTCCTGATCATCTTGATGGGAATTCTCTAAGTTTTCTTTATGTTGCTGAAATGGATTTTCGTAAAGGGCCTCCATGATTTCAACATCCATAAAACTATCATCTTCATAATATTTCTCAAGGCTTTCAATAAAAGTAGAAGCATGTTTGCAACAGTCATGAACCAAATTTAATGATGGATAAGATGCTTGATATCTTTCAATGAACAAGGCATGAAAATCCTTTAAACAGTAAATACAGGCCAGCGGCAAATTTTCATACCATGATTCGGCTTTACCTTCCAGAGTGGCCAAGAATATCTTCATCAAGCAATCTTCAGGAAAATCAACCTTCAACTTGCGAATATGCATATGAAATCTAACTAGATGTAAAGCAGCATCCTTCTTACCATCATCTTTAAATGTAGGCAGATTCCTTGACCAATCTACCTTCGGAATTTTATTCGGAAAACCTGGAATGTGATCTCGGCTCATGGGAGCATATCTTCTTGTGATTCGGTCCATCTTGAAAATCTCACAGCTACTGATCTCTCTGCAGTGAAGTCACCATGAAGCATTGATCTCTGGAGTTTTCAGTGAAGGAGTCGCCAGTGAATGATTTCAGCCTGTGAAAACTCTCAACTAATCATCCAAAAGTTCAGAGTTTACAAATGAACTGGGGTAAAATACAATCGAGGTGGCTGTATTCACAAGCTCACGGAGATTGACTGAAGCAGCGTTTATCTACTTCCGCTTATGCAAAGCAAAAGCGTTTCGAAGGCTACCTGGCATAACTTCAGGCTCCGTCTAAGACTTATGAAACAAACACATCAATCCACAAACAAGTTTGTTCTCCCCAGTATGGTTGCCAATATGTTAGCGCTTGAAATTTCACCTCAGGCTGAGAAAGGCAAACTCCAAGGCAACATCAAACCACTTAGCCTCGTAGCTAGCCCTACGGGGCAGGAGAGGGCTCTCTCCGGTATATCTCGACAAAGATCTTCAAAGGGCGGAGATAACCAATAAAGAACACTGATTTTAGGCTAGTAAACTGATAAAAGGTTTGATTTGAGATTTTTGGGATTTTGGTGGAAAATCGGGGAAAGGCAATTTTGGGTGCGGGGATTGGACACAGTTTTTGCAGGGGGTTCTTTGGGGCAAGGTAGGAGACTGTATTGATGCCTTTGAATTAAGTGAATGGATAGGAATGACCGGTGAGGAGCTAAAGAGAGCAAGAAACCTTCAAGAGTTCTCTTTAGACAGATGAAAACATAAATATTAAGCAAACTTAAAAGCAGAGCATGACAATCATGAATTCTACTTTAACACTTCATTTACCTAATTTGCAGAAGGAAAAGTAAGAAGATGATTCACATAACAAAATTACAAGTACAAAGAGAAACACACCATCAATACATGTAACCACAGGAATCCCAAAAAGGACTGCAAAACCCTGGTCTTTCTTCCTTTGCCAAAATTGCAGAGATACAATGAGTAATACAATAGAGTTTTCTCCCTCAAGAGTCCAACCATGAAAATGACCAAGAAAGTACATAATATAGGAAATCTAACATCTTTCCTTGCCTATAGGGGTCGAGCTCACTATCCTAGGAGCTGTTTCAACCAATTCTAAACTGAGCACTGAAAACTAGGCAGTCAAAACAACTTGCCTCTATAAGCTAGGAAACCAATTCATTCATTAAATTTTTGCCTATCTCATGAATGAATCTTCTAGAAGAGATAAATAAGTGTCAAAATATCATAAAATTACATCATTTACAACAAGGAAGATCAAAATCTACTCCAAAAAGTCAAATCCAGTCAAAACTGCGTTTTGCTGAGTTGTAGGTGAATTTCTGTGAAAACTGCCCAACACGTCGCGCCCTGATCCTGAACGCTTCGCGCACCTTTGGAGCTGCTTTTGAGGCACTTTCAGGTGTCCAAATGAGGCAAAAGTTGGCTTTTTGGAAAGGTCTCGATGTCTACTTTCCAACCCAAGTGGAATTTCTGAATTTGATGGCCATTTGCCCCTCCAAAATTGCAATCTCCCAAGACTGCTTCCTGTGTGTCAAAAAGGTGGCAGAAAGTCATTTTTTGCTTGTTTTTTGACTTTCTGGAGGCTCAAAACTTGGTGAAATTTCTTGGAAATTGCTGAGAAAGTGTATTTTTGCATGAAAAATCCAAAAATGCTGACTTTTCCTGAAATGGAGTTGCCCATCTTAAGGGTCGCACGCGGCGCGCTACGCATTGAGGGCAAAAACCTGTGTGTGGCACAAAAAATTCACAATTGACAAAATTTTCTCCAAATTTCTTGAAATTTGGGCTGGGAGTCCCCAATAAAGTACCATGCTCATTCAAAGAGGCTTTGGCCAAAATTTGGAGTGGATCGGGCCTTTTTCTCCGTTTTAGTGCTTTGCTCAACCTCCTTGGATCTAGCGATTGTAATTTTGACATTTCTCTAAAACCATGACACCTGTGCAAAAAGTGAATGAGGTTTTTCTTCTTTGGCATGTTGTGGACAAAAACCTCTCTCAGTTTTCCAAAATTCATCTTTGATTGCTCTGAAACGGCTTTTGAGTGAAACTTATCCCGATGTGTGGAACAAGGGATTTTGTCGAAATGAAGCGAAATGAAGGGGATAAGAGGCTTCTAAATTCTTGGGGAAATTTTTGGAAGTAGGGAGGGATGTTTGGAAGCAGGGGAAAGTAGAATCTCAGAGGTCGAGCGAGGGGAAGGGGTCCAAAAGGGCAAAACACAGGCCTAACCTAGAAAATTGCCAAGTTGTAGCAAGAAACTAGGGTTTGTGAGAAAATGAGGAATTTGGGGAATCTCAGTGATGGGAAGCATTTGATAAGGTACTTTAAGGATAGGGGAAGGTGTATGAACATCAGGATACAAGTTTTGCCAATGATTTTACCTTCCAAGAGAAATTGCCTTCAAAACCCTAGGAGACGGAAATGACCTTGCCTAGGCGCAACTGAAGCATGAACAAGGTGTAAAATGACCCAATGGAACTTGACATGATGATAACAACCATATGAATGATGATAGACTCAGCTGAATGATGACATGGACCGACATTTGGACAACTTTAGAAGGAGTGAAAGCAAACGCTAGACCTAATGCCTTAGTGACCAAATTTTGCTTGAAAACTCTTTGAAATGACAAAATTTGACCTTGACACTCTGAGACCACTTTGTAAGAGCATATTTGATCACTGGAGGAAGGCTGGAAAGACTGACACTAACATCACCCATGATGCTTATAAAGATGCATATTTAGAGGATGAAAACTTCAAGGAGGTGTTTCAACAATTACAAAGATAGAGTCATGTGCATGATGGAAACAACACCGCTGACTACTATCTCCAAGATGGGTTACTCTTCAAGTTGATTAGGTTATGTGTTCCTAAAGGCGAGCGATTGAAACTAATTTGAGAGGCTCACACCTCCAAGTTTGTAGGGAAATTTTGTGTGGGGAAGACAATGGCCAACTTTCATAGTTATGTGCAATGGCCCAATACGTAAGAACATGTATCTAGGTTCATAAGAGGATGCATGCTTTGATGTACCAACAAGCCTAATAACATGAAATAGGGTTTGTATCATCCCTTACCTATACCCACTCATCCTTGGGAAAACATTTCCTTGGACTTTGTGGGAGGTTTACCAGTAACCAGGAAGGGACATGACCATTTGTTCATGGTAGTTGACAAGTCCAACAAGATGTGTGTCATAATGCCCTGTAAAAAGACCATAAGTGGGCAACAAGCAACAAACTTATTCTTTGGACAGGTTTGGGTGCGCTTTTGGATACCAAGGAGCATCGTTTCAAATAGGGACACACAATTTCCCAGTGCATTCTAGACTACATTGTGGGAGAATATGGACATAGAGTTAACGAGGTCTATAAAATTCCATCCTTAGATAGATGGGTAGACGAAAGTAGCTAATAGGACTTTGGTGTAGCTTTTGAGGGGATACAATCATAAGTATCCAAAGACCTGAGATGGAAACCTGGCATATATACAACATTGTTATAGCATAATAATCCACACTTCTACTAGTAAGTCCCTGTTTGAAACTTGTTTTTGGATATTTGCCACCTTCACCTTTGGATATTGCATATGGACAACATGGAGGAGCGAGGGAGGATCTTACAGAGGATGCCTTGAGGGTTAAAACAATTGTTGGGAAGATCAGGTAGATCCATATACATGTATTGGAGACATTCCAAAAGTCACAAGAAAAATATAAGGCCAAGCATGATCAACACAAAACAATGAAGTCTTTCAAGGTGGGAAGCAAAGTATGGTTACAATTGAAAAAGGAGAGGCTATAAGGTCCTAGTATGAAAATTAAGGCTTTGTGGTATCGTACCTTTGAGATACTGGAAAAGGTTGGAGATAATGGTTATAAACTCAGTTTACCCCCATAGATACAAATTTATTCAGTTGTGAATGTAGAGAATCTGAAACTCTATGAGTCTTCCATGCTAGATTAGGAAGAGGAACATGTCCTAACTTTTGTGGAGGATTTGGCACCAGATACTCAGGAAAAGTTGACAAAAGATACAATTTTGTTGAATATGTACAACATTACAAGACAAAGGTAGCACGACCTTTTGAAAATTAGGTTGAAAGGACAACTTTGAGGCAATGCTAATTGGTACACCCAAGCAAAGGTGGAGGAAAATGTTCCTCACCTCATTAAGTAGAACTTTTTATTGGCCGAAATCCTCGAAAAACAGGGAGGTGTGATTTGGATTGGTTCATGATATTGTTTTTCATCCATCTCGATTCTTTTAGAGTGGAAAAAGTGGAGGAATTAGCTCACAAGCCCATTTTTTATCATAGGGACCTAGTTTGGAAAATTGGGCTTTGAAACCTTCCTAAAACATTTTGAGGCATCAAATGGCATTTTTTTTGGGGTAAAACTTTGGCACTTTGGCACAAAAACTATTTTTCATATTCCACACACAAAGACCTTTCCAATGACGTAAGAATTGCCACAATAAAAGTTTGTATGCAAAAGTTATGCCACTTAGAAGTTGACCTTCATGTTTTCACTACCATAATTTGAGAGGATGCCATGTCAGGTCCCTTAACTCATGGAAAATGGTTAGCCACATGATAATTATGAAGAAGACTCTAAAAAAAGTCCACGTTGTAACTCAAGTTAAGAGTTAAGGGGTGTCAAACCTAACCACTAGTAGCCTATTGGGCTTTGTTATAACCGAGCCACTTGGAGGAAAATGGTTTCCATTCTTTTCGAGTGCATTTTGTTCCATAGAAAAACAGAGTAGCCAAGAGGGATAGGGAGAGAGCACACTTAGTAGATTTGTGCATTAGTGGCCCATAGGCCACAATCCATACTTCATTGTACTTGCAACCATTTTCTATTCAAAGAAAGAGAGTAGAGCAACCTCACCTTCAAGCTGGTTTTTTCTCGAAAGGGTTTCCCAGGATATATCTTGTGTCAAGTGTGGTTTGTGAGCTTTTATTTCACTATTCTCTATTTTATGCATAATTATAATTTACATGCATACACGATAAACAACAATTTACAGATACATAAATCTAAAGAGAAATTAAACCCTCATAGTGTAGATTTAAGATTTTTAAATATAATATATCAGATATGTTGTGATGAACTAATCATTGTATGGTAGATAACAACCATCTTTGTTTGATTGCATGCTATGACTATTTTTATGAGGTTTCCTAGCATGCAATATAATTTTTTTTTGTAAGCTAGATGGTAATATTTATAGTATAAGAAAACCAAGTTTACATAGATAACAAGGTTGTTCCAGAAAACTACATGTGGACCTACAAACTAATATATTGTCTTTCATTTGTTCCCAGTAGTCCACATCTAGCCAAAAAGAACATGCAAAGTAACATATAATGAGGTGGCCCTTCAAAAATTCCATGGAATGGATATTATGGGCTTGACAACAGAAAAAACCATAAACATATATAGTCTAGTAAACGATAAAAATTACCATGACTGCTAAGTAGAGAAAGAACAAAACATAGACCAAAATGGACCAAGAGTAGGAATAATAATCTAGAACAATAACTGGAGAAATTTCATTGATGTTGCCTTGAGGAATGTCTTTTGTTGGTGTGGTGATGACAGTTGGAGTAGGAGGCTGCAAACCAGAGCTAGAGTCTGAGTCAGAAGCCACATAACGTTCCACGTGGGTCATCCTAGCATCTAAATCATCCAAGTTGTATCACATGTCCTGGAGAATCCTTTTGATCTTCTCCTGCCTGATAAATAGTTGATAATTATCAACTTGCTTGTCTCGTATGACCATATGCATCAAGGTGTCCAATTGCCTATGTAGAGCTAATGAATGTAGGAAATAAAGTCTCCTTTTTTAGAACTATCTGGATCAGGAGTCCATCAGAGTGAACCAGTGATTTCTGAGTCTAAATGATAAGCTCTGTCTCCAGATTCTTTAGCTTCCAGTTGAAAAATTTCATTTCTAACCTCAAGAGGTACTGCATCGAAATGATAAGTCACAGAATGCCAGCCAAGAAGGCGTCGACGTCGAGAGGAAGAAGCACCTGACGCTCCTCCCCGTCGACTAGGTTGGCAGAGCCGTGGTGCCATAAGCATAGTTGACAGAGGTCGACATGGTAAGGGTTAACACCACAAAATAGGAGGAGTTGGGTGAACAATTTCAGGTTGCAAGACCACCCAAGCCCAATTACCCCAGTATGAGGGAGACAACACTTGGAAATTATACACCAGGACATAATTGTTGAAACGAATTTGTAGATAGTCATCGTTGAAATAAGAGAAAAACACCCTAATCCGAGTGCCAAAGTAAGAGAAAGGTGGCGCTGGAAAGAAGTGTACAAGGTCACATAAGGTGAAAGGAGTTTCCAGAAGGACGCTGCGAGGGTGAAAATAAACCAACAACTGAGTATATAAAACAACTAGGATTAGAGATACCACCCCATTGGATCATACACTGGCTGGTGAGGAAGAGTGTGAGGACTTGAGACAAGTTTACCATATATAAACTGGACACAAGCAGTTTGAAGACTCAAGGTTGGCCTATAGACTTGAAACTTGAACCAATAATCAAAACCACAAGGAAAAAGTTCCTGAGTACCACATCCCGCAAACAAGAATTGGGCAGCTGAATGAAATGCTTGCAGAGTCAAGGATTTGAGAGGAAGTAAAGGGAAATACAATGATAAGTTCAAAGGATGGACCTATCGCTATATTGTGGATGAGCATAACGAAAAACATGGACAATTACCACAAATAAACTCCATGCAAGATCCTAGGAGAGTCAGGTGAGAATTAAGATGACCCGTGGAAGCAAACTAGGGTGGACAAAAGGAGGAAAACAAACTTGGCTGGAGGTTTCGAAGTAACAACGAATCATTATTGTAAGTCAGCGCGATGAGCACTGGGTGTGTATCCATGAGAAAAAAACATATAATCCACAACCTTGCCATAATACTCCCACACTTATAAAGCAAACTCCCTACTGACGAGTATAATGGGTGATATGCAGTGTCTGAAGGAGCAATGACACATGCAAGATAAGTGGGTGTTAGGGCACATAGATTCATGCCTGAATTTAACACCCCAAACATGTGTGCACAGAGTTGAGGTACTTCCATGAGCGAACTCACCCGCCGGAAAGCATAAACCCAGGGAATGTCAAATTGAAACTCTATTTCGTCCACTTGCCCAACTTTAAATTGATGAGACAAGGGATACCTTTTGGTATCATATAGACGGTGGGGTAGCCATGCATACATCACCATCAGACAGGTGGTCACCTTTTTTCTACATCCACAATTAGCGTCCCAATCGCCCACTCCCCATTCACGCATAGAAATCATGTGGGTTGTCAAACCGCCCAACCTTAAATGCACCCCCATCGGGGATCTCGACATGCAATGTCAATGGGTATTAAACTTGGCCATTAGCTTCTCAACATGATGGTTGTTGTAGGATCCATTTCATGGGGTGAAGTTCAATATTTGTTAAATCTGCTTATTTGCAAGGGACATCATAGTTGTAGGAAAGATGGACAACTTTGTAAGCATATTTTACTATAATATTCTTGTATGTGGTGTATGATATTGCAATAGCCATGGTTTGATGGTTAATCACAATTTGAATTTTCACATTAGATACTTGAATGTTGGAGAATGAAACAAGTTTTACCAATCCTAGTTCTCCTCCTTGGAGTATAAACTCATATAACAAATGATTATTTATGAACATATATGATTAATTTGATTACACTGTGGAGTATATACCATTTTCATTGATAAGTATACCTTGGTAGAGTATACATTTTTACTAATAATTATACCTTAATGGAGTACGCACACACACACACACACACACACGCATATATTATTTTTTTTCCCCCGAGAAATATGGTAAATAAAACTTCTTGTCACTTTCTATAGTTCTTCGGGTGATGCTCTCAACTTAGATATGTTCTTACATTGGCACAATGTGTAGTGGGCATTGGGATAAGATCACGACCTTCACATCTATTTGAGCATTCCTGTAACTCACACTCTTAGTAGAGACATTAACAATTATGCTGAAAGGCGTCCCCCTTGAATTGAATGTTGGCAAATTAATGCTTCTTTTAATCCTATCTTTATCTTATGGTCATAAATGAAAGATGTTAGCATATTCGTTTCGAATAGATGGAATTTCCAATATTAACTACCTTCCATCTCTAAATCCATGTTTACCTTTTGACATTTACTAATACAATTATAAAATTATCATATAAACTGCCATGCAAATGATATGTGCTACCATTTATGCACATTGTAACATTTATTAATGTGGTTGTGCTAGTTATATATTATTATTATTATCCAATTTTAAGGTCACAGCCAAGCCAAACACTAAATTGGTGTATGAGACCCCCTTGTTTGTGGGACAAAGGACCGACCTCCGTGCAACGATTTGAATGCTAAGTCTACGAAGGTATGCATACTCTACCCCCCTCTGGGTTATCTATGCCTCTGCATCAATGGATGGAATTTCAAATGCTAACTACCTTGCATCTCTAAATCCATGTTTAACTTTTCACATTTACCTAATACAATTATAAAATTACCATGCAAATTACTAATAATGTGGTTGTGCTAGTTGACAATAGTATCGCAATAAAAGATAAAAGGATTGAGACTCTATGGTGATGATCATCCCATCTCCCATTTGCAGTTTGTTGATGATACGATGCTAATGGAGTTCCTACAGTAAGAGAAGTTAGAGGTCTAAAACAAATCTTGGAGGACTTCACAGAGGCCTCGAGGATTTTAAGAATTGCAATTTATCTTGAAGTTTAGAAACCTTGGCGAATCTTACAAGCCCTTAATATGCAATCTCTAAACAATTTGGTGATATTTTTATAAAAGTATTCAAATTTCTAATGATTTTAAATAGTCTCTATAAATTTTTGGCTATTTTTAAGGTAAAATAATTTTATACTATAAATTTTGGGTGATTATTTTTTGGGAAAATGGAAATTAGCAAATTGTTTTTTTGAAAAAAGCATGGAAACTTAACCCCCCGTGAATATTAGCCCCTAAAATCACCCCTAGAGGCTTTAGGTGCATCCATTAACACAAGTAAATCTCAAATTTATTTGTTTAATACTAACTTAACAGCATATGGGCACCTCGCTAGATTAGGTTTTAAGTACAATTCTCTCCCTACTAAATGTTTGGGGGTGCCTTTGGTAGACAAACCCCTTAGAACTATTTACTAGAAGGAATTATTCCAAAAAAAAAAAAAAAACTAGATTATTGGACCTTCAAATCTCAAATTTTGCCAGTAGATTAGTCTTGTTAAAATTAGTCTCGCAGTCTTTCTGGTGTATCTTCTCTTTGTGTTGGAGATGCCCAAAGGAATCCTAATATCCTTCAAGATTATCTATAGATTCTCTCTCTGGGGAGGGGCTATGGAAAAAAAAGGACATGGACCCTTGTAGATTGGGATAAATTATGTCATCCCAAAATAGTGAGAGGTCTTGGTCTTTGTGATCCAAAAATTATAAACAACATTTTGGGGGAAAATTATGGTGGAGGTGGATCCAAGGTGGCAAGGATTTATGGATGCAACTTTGGAGCAAGGAATACAACCCCTCTCAATCATGGCAACAACAATTGAGAGCTCAAAACCCCCTTCAAGGATCTTAAATATGGAATTCGGCTAACATTAATAAATTCATCACACAACAACACTATTTTTGGGAATTTTGAGACAAAGGATCCCTTGTTTTGGATGGACTCATTGTAGTAGCATCCAAAGCTTGGAAACAAGGTAAAATTTCTTGCTATAGAAGAGCTTATGAAATATATATGTCTCTTGATGATTATAGATTATTGGTACTAGATAGTGAAGAGCACCTCATGGGGAGAATGGAAAATTAAGAAGAGTTGGCCTCAAACTGTTGAACAAGCCAATGTGGACACATTAATGGAAGAACTTCACAAATGAAAGATCCCACTCTTTGAGGGATATGACAAACTCCAATGGGGATATAACTAGAAGGGTATGTTCACAATCAAAGAGGCATGTCAACTAGTTGTAGGTCACACCAATCTTCCTCAACATCTTATCTAGAAATAATTTTGAGCTAAGATATGGCCCAAAGTTGCTCATTTTCTTTGGTTGTTAGTGCATAAAAGAGTCGTTTCATCGGGTAAAATTGTCTGTAGAGGATTATGAGGTCCTTCCCTCTATTTTTTGTGTAAATCAGATGCAGAGGACATGGAGCAGTTGCTTAATACATTCTTTTTTTGAAACTCTTTGGTCCTAATTCTTTAGCTTATTTGGATAGTCAAACATGAATAAGAATGACAACATAGAAACAATGGAAGGTTGGAGATCCTCTGTGATAAAGAATCCTATTGTAAATTGAGTTTGGGCCCTTATTCTAGGGTTTTTGCTATGGAACATATGGAAGGAGAGGAATAATCACATCTTTAACAACCAATCATCATAAGGGGAGGTAATCTAAGCAAAATCATTGTAGAGTGTTTGTGAAGCAATACTACTCTACCCTTGGCCATCATTAGACTGGGAAGCTAAAGGTTTGGATGCTACAATTTTGCATAATCTCCAATTGTTTTCGTCTCCCCCTATTGATCTTTTTGCCTTCAAGAAGCCCATCTTCTAGTCCTCTCGTTTCCTGGAGCCCTCCTCCACCTGGATTCCTTACACTTAATGTTGACAGGGCATCTAAAGGCAATCTAGGTTCCACTAGTTTTGGAGGAATCTTTTGTGATAACTACGACCAACCAATGTTTCTATTCGCTGATAGTATTAGACGTTCAAGTAATAATGAAGTCGAATTTGAAGCTCTAAAGACTGACCTTGTTATTGCACCATCACAAGGCTTCTCTAGGCTGATTATGGAGGGTGATTCTCAAATGATCATCTCAAGAGTAAAGAAATTGATTAATAGAGCTTCTTTAAAAAAAATGCCACAATCAAAGATTCTAATATGTGTGATATTATACATTTGATCCATATGATTCCGATCATTATTCCCTGTCACGTCAAGAGAACAAGCAACAAGGTAGTAGACCTTTTGGCCAACTTGGGATGTATGGCATTCACCTTCATCTTTTGACAAGCTAGAACAATAACTTATGGGAGGACTAGAGCCCAATGGACCTGATAAACAAAGATGGAAAAACCTTGCTAGGGGTGGAAGAACATGAAGAATTGACTAGCATTGAGGAGTAGCTTTGCAACAAACCAAATCTTGCACCTCCAATCAATCCAACCATTCTAGGTACTATTGATATTTCCACATCCTCTTGATGGTTTCAATTAACTTATGGTTTTTCTACTTCACTTGGACATTATTAGTACTGTGGCACAATGAAGTGTTGGTCAGTAGAACCTTTTGTATGTATTCAGTCAGTATATGGACATTTGGGATAAAAGACATAACTTTTTTCATTGGTCTGGTTTCCAATCTCGCAGAACGTGGCAAAATGATTTTGATATTATGTAGTATGGTATCAGTTTAATAGAACACAACTTATTTACCAAAAGATAAAAATGTGGTTGTGATATACAGTCCAACCTTGAATTTATGCAACTCATACACCCAAGATTCATACCAAGAGTCATTCACATCATACTTTCGATGAAAACATTTACAAGTAACAACTAAGATTTACTTTCTATGCTAACATTCATACCCAACATGAAAGAACTAATAATTATAGATTATTATGTACAGTAGCATTTCTATCTTTCATATGACACACAAGATCTAAGTGACCATTAATCTATTTTTTTATTTATTAAAGTAACAAATTATAGGCTGAGCGCCGGTGAGGGCCAACCTGCTCATTGATTGGAAGAAGACTAATCCACTCATGATGGGATGCTTATCACCATGGTTGTGTACACCCCTTGTGAAGTTTAATTCCCAAAATGGTTTCCATTCCTCAACCCCTCTCCATGAGGTTTTACCCCGTGACCCAGGAGAAACTAAATCCCACACAAACCAACTAGTATACAACTCATGAGTCTCCCCATAAAATTTTACCATATAACTTAAAAAAACTAAACTCCACACAAATCAACTAATCCATCACTCAAAAAAGCCTATTTGTAGTGTATGCGCATTTTGTAACCCATCATCTTTCCTGGGAAAGAAACAGGTTTGTAAGACGTGCATTTGTTTTATAACCTGAGATTGATTTATGCCCCCGAGATTGACGTGGTGACCAATGGCAAGGAGACCAGGGTTTTATGAGCATATAAATTGAATTGAAACTGAGAAGCAGCGAAGAGCATCGAGAGAGATACAACAAGACGAGGTAAGATGCATCTCTGCCCCTATTATTCTTTGAACAATACAACATGAAATCCTACGAGAAAATCATATCTTTTTAGCGGAATAGAAAACCTGCAATCTTATTTTTACAATTTTTCTCAAGGTTTAGATACCTGCCCAATTTTGCCTTTACAATGAATCCATAACTATGCACATTTTGTGTCTTTTGCAAAACCCCGAGGTATAGATATACGCATTATGATGACTCTGTCATGCATGCATGAGCATGACTCCGCGCTCTGGTTGCTTGTAAATATCCAATCATGACTTTGCACATAGCGATCCCCGTGATTATAAGGTCACGACTTTGTTCATAGCAGTCTCGGCAGTGGCTACAATTTCAGTCATAGCGGTCCATTGATTACAATTTAAAGTGTAGTGGTCCTAGTGACGACGAGTTCTCCCGTAGCCTCTGATAACCAATTGCAAAACTCAGCATTGGCAAAAAAATTGTGGGTTATCAACTCCGGAAATCGTCAAAATGGGAAAAACTGGGGAAACATTGCTGCAAGGATAAACTTGAACTTCCAAAAATATTAGTGAAAAATTGACCATCTGATAGTGCCAAAAAAATAAGGAGAAATCCGAAACCTTTGCAACGTTAGTGATAACTGATTTTCCCTCTCCGAATTTGTGTTCTACGCTTGCTCTACCATGTCATAGGTACTTATTAGACTTCCAATCTGCCTTGTGGGTTTAAATTGCGCAGGGTTGTTTAAAGGTATTTTATATCAAAATGAGGGGCTATCTAGCAGCGCATCGAAGGCCCTTAGTATCTGGCTAATTCCTAAAATTTGTAGCATATATAACTCTTATAAGTTATAACAAGAAAGTCCTGTTAAGACAGTAAGATGGTATCCAGGTTAATTTGGTTTCTCGTGTAATATCCCATTATAACAGGAGTAGGAAATAGAAGAAAGGATAAAGAACCAAAATATACATTTAGTTGCTTCTTAATATATAACGATGAAATTGTGTACGCCTAACTTGCAGCACGCATCTGTAGTCGTTGTTGATTATTTTTTTTCCTGAATCATAATTTACTTTCATTCGTGATACTCAAGATATTGTTCTGTTAAGAAACATCCTTGGAAATTCAGCCTTAGATTGCATCTTGTTTCTTGATTTTTATTTTTATTTATTTATTTTTTTATATCAGAGGATCTAAAATCTGAATCTATTAATTATTTCTTTGGACATAAATGATAAATTAATGATCTCAATAAAATTGAATATCCAGAGCTTTGGTACTTTTTTGTAATTCTCACTGGCACGCTTCGTGATGGCTGGAATACAGGAATTCATCCAGAGGAAATCATGGCTTGCTTAAGCAGGCATAAGCAGGCTACTTCCATATTCTGGGGAATGGCTAAAAACTGCAATAATCTTCCGCAATTTAAGAATCTCCTCGAACTACAAGTAAGGTAAGGCTTTTTGTATTTAAATTTGATTATCTTCCTAATCCCGATTACTGAAAGCATCTTGTATATCCTCCGAGAATTCTTCATTTTAAGAAACTGTTTTTTGGCGATTAGGTTAAACTTCAGCCTTATAAGTTTAAATCTACATTTGTCAATAGTCGCCCTTCTTTCATAATATATTATAATTAATGCCAGGCTTTTTTGTGCCTGGTAGATAGTAAAAAAGGAATGACATTAAAGTTCCAAGCGCATATGATTATGATGGTATCGTGGATGACTCGGACAATGAAAATTGTAGATTTTGAACTGGAACAAAATAAACATGGCCGTCTAGAGCATTTAAACGTATTAACAGCAACATGCTGGTTTATTTTAAAACATATATGAGAAGCTGATGAATGCTTACGTTCAAAGTTTTGTTTGCAGGAATGAGAATTCTTTGTTGAGATTTCAAACCATAAAACAATACACATGTCATCAGGCAGGAGAGTTTGCTATGACCACGCCTATGAACACTTCAGTACGAACACAACAGTCAGTTTTAGTGCTTGGATCAGTCCATAAGTTGAAAGTATGCTTGTATGGAAGTTCTAATTATAAGAATTTATTCAACGGTTTACATCCCTGGGATTCATGTAAAATAGCTCAATTCAGTACCCAGAAGTTTGGAAAAACTGTACCTCAAGTTAGTCAACAGACCATTCGAGGGTCCTTTTCCCAAAAGTTTTCAACAGGCCAAGCTGCGGGTGACAAATCACAGGCCACACTTTTGTATCTTCTTGCACTGGTAGTTGCAATGGTGGGTTCTTCCTATGCAGCAGTTCCTCTTTATCGGAAGTTCTGCCAAGCTACAGGATATGGTGGCACTGTTCAAAGGCGCGAGGTGTGATATCTCAAAGCTCTTCAATCTGTAGGTTTGATAGATTTGTGATTTATGTGCATGTGTGCTGAACAAGGCATGTCGGAAATGGGAAATCTATTGTTAACAGCTTTGGCTGCCATTTTGGGGGTAGAGGTTATTTTGCACATCTTTCTTGTCTTTCTGAAGCATTTTTATTTTTTTTGTGACAAGGTTTGAGTCTCTGCAGACTGTTGAGGAGAAAATTGCTCGGCATGCACAAGAAGGCACCAAAACATCACGGTATCTATGGCGAAACTGCTCTACATTTTATGTTTTGCAATACTAGAGTGGGAGTTCACTTATTAACGTTTACTCCAATGATAGAGCAAACTTGGTGCTTAATCTCTGACTTCATAAAGTTAGTTTTTTTTGTTATATCATGGCATGGTTTATTTTGTGTATTATACTAAAAGTACGGGATTTCTTAACTTGGACCATTAAGGGCAATATATACTACAAATTATTATTAATTTATTTCCTAAATTCAAGATCAAGTGGTCTGCTTTGTGTCACCCACAAATTATGCCATATGTATGTAATTTAAGTTAGATACTGCCGAATTTCTAATTCCTTCATTAATAACACAACCTTTGACCTCATGATTACTTTATTGAGTCCATTAATCTGTAGACAAACCCAACCTTTCCAGCGAGTCTTTTTCTTTTCTGTTAACCCACTGGTTTGCCCTGATCTGCTTTTCTTTCTTTTAAACTCTGAGAATCAGTGAAGCACGACCCTTATAAGAGCCTTCAAGACTCGCGGGTTTTGATGAGTCATATATCGAAACGAGTCATATTATAAGAATCTGTGCTGACTTGTATAAGACTTGCATTGACTCCTTGACTCGCATTCAACTCGTATCAAACTCATACGGACCCATATAAGACTCCTCCTTGGAAGCAAATTTCGAATTATTATTATTATTATTTATTTTTATTTTTATTTTTGAGATCAGGTGGAGGGAAAGGGAAAATGGAGGGAGTCTGTATTTTGCCGAGTCTTATACAGGTCGTTTCTGATTCTTATATGAGTCACCAAGTCAATAGCAAGATGAGTCTTATATGAGTATGAGTAGTGCAACATTGCTGAGAATGACCAAAGCCCCTGCAGCACAGTTCCATGGTCGAAGTTCCACTCAAATGGGGTAGAACTGTGACTCCAGTGAAAGTGCCTATGGATTCGAGACAGAATTTTCACAAGGGGCTGAATTTCTCCATGGATTGAGTTACTCATTTACGACATAAAGTGATATTATGACAAAAGGATACCAATACGTTAATAAACTTAAAGTTATGACCATTGTAAACATATACTTCAACAACTGATAGCTTATGGGATAGATTTATTATTGTTTTAAAATTTATAGTCCTTGTATAAATTAAACCATTCAAGCCATTGGACATATTACATTTTCCAAGTATTTATTTTGTCAAATGTCTGTTGTCAATGTGGTGTTTGTTGTGAAGGACAGACTTTTTTCTTAGAAACTATCAAATGTACAAGTCAAGTTTGGGATATAAAGACACCAATCCAATCTAAGGCCTCTTAAAAACTGAGCATAAGACCCAAATTTAGACCTTACGAAGATAGCCTGGCACTGTCTTTTATAGGCACATTGAATTGATGAATGACCTGTAATGCTCAAAATGACAAAAATATTAACTATGGAATTTTGCTAAACTAACCAAATAAAGCATCTGAAGCTACACTCTAAAAGTCATACATTTCACAATCCAACTTAGCTTCTTCTGCGGTGACATCCACCAGTTTGTTCTTATTGAAAAAATGCTCACTATATAAGATGATGCAAAATATTCTATTAGGCTTCTTATGCCACAGCTGCAATAGCTATGTGGCCCAGAACATAGTTACTTTTCAATGTTTCAACTTTCTACAACTAGCATGGAGCAATTTGGGATAATCGGTTTCCTAATTTTCTCTTCGTTAAGGCCCCAAATGAGTTCCTCGAGTTCAGCTTCATTGACAATGACATTTCTTTCCTAGAGTTTCAACTTTCAACTAACCCTCCATGACGTCTTCAACTTCATTTACAATTTGGTCCCAAGCCCCTACAGCTCCTGGATTATTGTGGGATCCCAATGAAAATGAAGTTGGGAAAATGCTCTACAGAAGTTCAGTAGCATTTGATTTAATGGAGCTCATTAATGGTCAACAACTTAAAATAACTTGTAGCGTGGACCTCATGGGGTTTATAACTATCGCTAACTTTATTATAAATGAGACACAAATTCGAGTAATTGTCTTAGAGCTCATTTACAGTCCAATTGGCGTCAGTTTCACATCTGGGAAATCCTTGATTTTCTGTATTCCAAATAGGCCCAAAAACAAACTTTGGCCATTGATCTCTAAACTATCTTGCAAACATTATTACTCCCAGGATCAAACTGTTGGACCTCATGCCATCTAATAATAAATTCTCCCCCATCTTTCACAATCTTGTAAGGGTTTGGATTCAAATCAAGACTTGTGGAGATCCAATGCTATGTTTGTTCAATACAATGTTACAATTATATCATTGGGTGAATACATGGCTGAGAGCCTCACCATCTTTCTTTAGGGAAAACCCCTAGACGATTAATACACCAATTTTTGAGCAAGGCATATTAAATGAGTATATTCTTGTGGAGTAATCACATGAAATATATCACCCTTGGAAAATGGTGAGGCAATCAAATTTTTCTAAATATTTTCCTGTATAATGATTTCCAAGTTCCATCATGCTTGATTACATACTTTTTGAAGTAGCCTGTCTCTCGATCCAACATTGTGATCTCCACTCTGCATACTGCATGTCCTTTCTCCAGATTAACATAGCCTCTTATTTTGATGACTTAGTCTCATCCTCTTCCATTTACTAGATAAACACCTAGATGAGCGAATTCAACCTTTCATGAGTTAGGCATGTTATTTAGAGTATATTCTTCTGGTGTAACCACAGGAAATGTAACACCCTTAAAGAATTGTGAGGTATTTAGATTTCTTTCCAAATTTCAACTGTATGAGTAACTTCCATCAAATCCTTTTGAAGTAGAATGTATCTTCATCCAACCTGCTCCAGATTAATATACCATCTCTCATTGAAACTAAACTATACTGATTGTTTTAAAGATCTAGGATTTCTTTTTGAGTTTCTTTCAATGGATCAGAAATTAAGACCTAACTGTTCATTCCTTTCCACATACTCCAGATTAACATATCATCTTCTTCCGATGAAATTAAACTATTCTGATTGTTTTGAAGAACTAGGGTTTCTTGTCAGTTTTTCAGTTCGCAAAGTAAATTTTAACCATTTACCCCTTTTCACCTCTTTTTCTTGCTGCATCCATAGGTCTGTCAAAATCTTCTGCCAGAAGAATATAAGCCTTGGGGGGATTGACAACCTTGTCATAACTCCTTGATGAAGAGTAGTCTGCAGACTACCTAATGTCAAGAACAACAAGTTTAGGATCACATATGCAAGCTTTTATCTAAGCTATTTATTATTTAAAATCATCCATATCTTCACTCTCTGGGCTATCATTGAGGAGGTTTGACAATGGTCTTAGAAAGTCTTATGTTGGTTTATTTTCTTTCAGAAGGCCTTTGACTTTGTGTCAAGAGGCATCATTTTAGAGGCTAGAAGACATAGGCACTTCTAAGACTTTTTTGGCTACCATCATGAGACTCACCAAGTTTTTCATTGATGACTTTGTACCAACTGTGGCCTTTCTAATTTCATTCGACACACCATAAAAGTCAAGCAGGGTTGCCAATCCTCTTTGGGATTACATAGACGAGTTGAAATCTTTTCTTAGCGAGCGCATGTCAGAGGGGGTGTAGGTCTCAACCTTGTACAACAATTACCTACAAATGAATTCTTAAACATAAAATATACAATGGCGAGAACATAAAAAAAATACACACTGCACAAAGATTTTTCCTTAGATCTCAAAACAGGGACTACCAGATTTATTTTTCATTATATTCCTTTCAATGTTACAATACATATATATACATGTCGAAGCATTCATAAACCCCAATCCATTAACCCTAGATTAGAACATAACCGTAGTTCCCTTGACCAGATTTACAAAATACCATGGACAAAAAACCATCATGCCCAAAACCATGTGCAAAACCCATGCACAAAACCATGGGTAGGTCTGCCCACCATCTTTGGGTCCACCCCCATCCTTGGTTCCGCATATATATAAGAAACAAATTTTTCTCGGGGCCTTGCCCTGGACCCCATGCAAGGGGGCTACTGCCCCCTTGTAAACCCCCCGACAAGGGGGGCTGCCCCTGTATTCCCATGTGACTTGCCTGCTGCGCCTGACACAATGAACAGGGGGGCTATCCCCCCCGCGCGTGCGACTAGTCGTGGAAAGAATATAACACACACCCAACATTCTCCCATTTGTTGTTTTCTTTTCCACAAAGGGGGTCATAGGAGAGATTAGTCATTGGTCCATCCCTGCAACGCCCATTGTTTCTCTACACCAAGAAAACTTTTCAGTGCTCACAGACTTCGTCAATGCATCTGCAACATTCTTCAAAGTGTCCACCTTTACTAGCAACACCTTTTTATCCTCAACCATATCCCTCACAAAGTGATATTGAACATCAATGTGCTTTGTCTTTGAATGATAAGCAAGGTTCTTTGCCAAGAAAATTGCACTTTGGTTGTCACAGTCTATCCTTATAGCTCGCTGTACTAACCCCATACTTGAACACAATCTCTGCAACCAAACTGCTTCTTTGCTTGCATGAGTGGTTGCTATGTATTCTGCCTCTGTAGTTGAAAGTGCCATTACAGACACACTGTCTCTTGCTCATCCAACTCACTGCTCCTCCAAATAGGTTAAACACATATCCACTTGTAGATTTTCTCCGATCCAGATCTCTAACCCAGTCTACATCATCAAAGCCACGGATGTCCAAAACTCTGTCCGATCTTGGTCTTCCTTGGTAGCACAAGCCATAATCACTAGTGCCACAGAAATACCTGAAAACCCGCTTCACTGCTGTCCAATGTTCCTTCCCTGGTTTGACATAAACCTGCTCAATACTCCCACTGCATGTGCAATGTCTGCTCTAGTACAAACCATTGCATACATTAGGCTACCGACTGCACTTGCATATGGAACACGCGACATGTCCTCTTCCTCTTATGTCTTGGGACACTTTTCCGCAGATAACTTTACACCTACAAGAATAGGAAACCTTCACTGGTTTACTATCCTGCATATTAAACCTCTGCAGCGTATGGAACACGAGACATGTCCTCTTCCTATTCTTGTGTCTTGGGACACTTTTCCGCAGATAACTTTACACCTACAGGAATATGAACCTTCACCGGTTTACTATCCTGCATATTAAACCTCTGCAGTATTGTCTTGACTCTTGACATACTTCTCTGGTTTAACCAAAGCTTCCTCTTTGCCCGATCTTGTTTAATTTCCATGCCCAAATTATAGTTTGCAACACCAATGTCCTTCATGTCGAGTTTGGAGGACAATTGGGTTTTCAAATCCTGGATAATTTCTTTGTCATTTCCAATCAGCAACATATTATCCACATATAAGACCAAATAAATAACATGGTCACCAATTAATTTAAAATACACACAGTGATCCGCTTTGATTTTGGTGAAGCCAAGTTGTGAAAATTCGGTGATCCTGAATCTTACTGCAGTAACTGATAGTATTTCTCCTATTTCTTAAATTACTTAAACAAATTATTTGCAGTTTTCTACGACAAATATCGAAATACATACGTTGCAATCTTCACAAACAAAATTCTGCAGAAAGTAAATACAAGGAAAATACTAGCACGTATATAACCACAATGACACAGTTATTTTTGGACAATTGTCCTCGGAAAAACCCAATGTGGGAAAACCGGTGCAATAGACGAGGGTTTCTTTTATTAATCTTCAACAACAATTTCTATACAAGATACAGACAGCCAAAATAGAGGAAGAATCACTGAGAGAAATTTACTGATAAATTTTTCACACTCCATAGAGTTTTTCAGACCTCGAAGAGGACCTTCTACCCTTTCGTTGGCCTTTCTGCGTCACACCCTGCGCAGTGACTGCGTAGTGCTTGCGTCACTCCTCTGCACTGATGAATAGCGTCCCTCCTTTGTGCTTCTCCTTCCAGATTTGTCCTACACTCTTAGACTATGATGATGCCCTCTCTCTCCCACCTGCAACTCACTCTTTGACTTGATTTTCTCTTGCCGAACTTCATCCACTGAGAAAATCGATTTGCTTGAGCAACTGAGTCTCTGCACTGGTATGTTCTCTATCAACCCATCGACTTCTTATAATCTTCTGTTGGAGTACCAATGACCAAGATTAGAACATAATCGATGGCTAAGATTAACTAGAAATCGATCCATGTCTTCTTCTAGAAGATTCTCACCATGACTTAATTAATACCCTTTAATTAACAAGATTTCCTAAGTTTAGACTTAGGAACCATTAAGAAAAAATTATTTATTTTAATTAAGTCGTCTTTAGGTGGAATTTCCAGAAAAGATTTTTGGGTTTTGGAGAATACATGTATTCTAGCTTCTCCATGAAATTTCGTGGCCAGAACACATCCGATGCTACAAAAATCAACACTCCCTCTTAGCGAGGAATGTGTTCTAGTGCTGCAACCCACTGAAGCAACATCCTGTCTCTACATCATGTCTTGTCACGCTGTTGATGTTTGGCTGCTGCTGCCCACCAACTACCGCGTAACTTTGATATGTGTCGCATTTGTGTTGCTGCTGACCTTGCTGAACTGCTGTCAACTACTACATCTGCACTGCAACTCCCTCTCAATTGCTGTTGCTGAGAATCTATTGAAATAGATTCTCCACCATACCCATCTGTTCTCTGAACTGGATGAACTTAGCACTCCCTAGAGGTTTTGTGAGTATGTTTTCTACTTGATCGCTTGCGGGGACATATTGCAGCTGGATTGCTCCATGTTGAACACAATCTCTGATGAAATGACATTTGATATCAATGTGCTTCGACCTATCATGAAATATTGGATTCTCAGAGAGTTTTATGCAATTCTAATTATCACAGTAAACACTGGTCGCTCCCATTTTCTTCCTGAATAAACTCACCAACAATTTCCTAAGCCATATGGCTTTGCACGTAGCCGTGTTGATTGCCATATATTCTGCTTCTGTTGAGCTCAATGCTACTGACTTCTGCTTCCTGCTGCACTAAGAGATCATCCCTGATCCAACAACTCACCAACAATTTCCTAGGCCATATGGCTTTGTACGTAGCCGTGTTGATCGCCATATATTCTGCTTCTACTGAGCTCAGTGCTACTGACTTTTGCTTCCTGCTGCACCAAGAGATCATCCCTGATCCAACGCTGAAGCAGTACCCGAAGGTACTTTTCTTGTCCACTGAACTACTTGCCCAATCTGCATCTGTGAATCCGCTCAACCTGACATCATCTCCTCGAGTATATTTCAACCCAAGTCTGACTATTCCACGCACATATTTGAGAATGTGCCTAGCTGATGCCCATTGTACCCTTTTCGGTTCCACCATGAACTGACTAAGGGTATTGACAGCGAAACAGATGTCTGGCCTGGTGTTAACCAGATACATGAGTGACCCAATTAGCTGTTTGTACAAGGTGGGGTCGACTTCTTTGCCCCCTGAGGCATCTATCTTTTTCTAGTTGATAATCATGGGTGTTGCCATGGGTCTGCAATCTTGCATTCTGAATCTCTTCAGAATTTCTGTAGCATATCTCCCTTGCCCAAGGAAGATTTCCCCATTCTTCTGCCATACTTCCAACCCCAAAAAATAGTGCATCAACCCCATATCCTTCATGTCGAATTCTGCTGCAAGATTCCTTTTGCAGTCCTTTATGAACCTCAATGATCATGTCAAAAACATATCATCTACATATAAAACTAGAATGAGAAGCTTATTCTCCACCATCAGATAGTAGAGATTGGGATCTGCATCACTCTTGATGAATCCCAACTGCTGCAACTGTCAATCCGATTGTACCTTGCCCTGGGTGCCTCGTTGAGCCCATACAGGGCTTTCTTCAATCTGCATACATGAGTGTGCTTCTCATGAGTTTCGAAGCCTTCAGGCTGCTCTATGTACACCTCTTCTTCTATCACCCTGTTCAAGAATGCTGTCTTGATGTCCATCTGGTGAATTTCTCATCCCATCTACGCTGCTAGGGATATGACGAATCTGATAGAGGTATATCTGGCAATTGGGGCGAAGGTCTCCTCATAGTCTATTCCTTCTTTTTGTGCATACCCCTTTGCCACGACTCTAGCCTTATACTTCTCTACACTGTCATTTGTAGTGTACTTGAACTTGTAGATCCATCTGGAACCCAAACTGATCTATCTTCTGGTCTAGGCACCACCTTCCAAACATTATTTGTCATGATAGAACTGTACTCTTCTACCATGACATCAACCCACACCTGATGTTGTGCGTCTTCTTGAAAACTGGAGAGTTCTGCAACTTGAGCCACCAAGGCCTAGTATCTGTCAGGTTGCCTGCGTTGCCTTTTATCGGTTCTAGGAACTCCGACAAACTCTTCTGCATCCTTCAAGGTCTGACGCAATTCCCGACTAGTCTTACCACAAGTGGTGGTAGGTTCAATCTGTTCCTCCACCTGTTCCTGTTGCTTTGCCTACTGAGAACTTCCTAGATCTCTAGCTAATGAGGAGATGTTGGTACTAGTCATTGTACTCGAATACTGTGACTGTCCCCCTACCTGTTCTACTTGCGGTCCTTGCTATTGCTGGACTAATGGAACATTTGATGACTGATCTCTTGTAGGCATCTCTCGAGATCTTTTGAAAGCTCTGTCTTCCATGGACTTTACATCTCACCTCACTACAATGTTCCTGCTGTCAGGAACATAGATTCTGTATTCCTTTGAGGTCTCACTATATCCCTACGAGATACCCCTTTTTTGCAGTCTGATCCAATTTATTGCGTTTCTCATCTAGAATGTTACAATAGGCCACACTCCCGAATATCCTCAAATGACTTACCTCAGGTTTCTTCCCAGTGAAGACTCCCTTTAGCATTTTCTTCCCCAAGACTCTGTGAGGTGTCTTGTTTTGAATGTATGTTACGAATATAATATATCTAAATAATATAAAATAATGTAAACGATAATAATCATAAGTAATGATTAGTTAAACTAGTAATTAGGTTGAAGAGGCATGTCTAAATGAGACATGACTCTTCATGAAGAGATGCTTGATATATAAGCAAGCCTCTCGTTCTCATTGTAAATCATTCTATCATTCTTATTCTTCTTCATACATTTTAATATATAATATTTGTATCCTCATGGATATCTTGATATTCCAAGTCTTTTGGAGTAATTAATCTACAGAAGGAACTTTGTTCGCTTCATTTGGTATCATAGCAGTTCGATTCTTTGACTGCTTCACCGCTGCATAGAGCTCGCTCTCTGATCTAGGTCTTTGACCATCGAAATTTGTCAACATCGTTGCCATCAAAGCGTTTCGCTACCAGTGTCTGGAGATTCTCCATACTACTATCAGGCCTTTGACCATTTAAAAGATTCAAAAAAAAATTATATTATATAATTGAAAATAAAAAAGTGGCAACAACCACGAATCTTAACCTAGTGCTACCACCCGAATAATTGTTGCAGCCGCAGTCTGAACAAGTGTTGAGCCACCGGAATCCCATTGCTGCACGACTTAGTTGCAACCAGCGTTCATTCCTTGACCTTCGACTTGGCCGCTCTTCTGCCATCAGATTATTGACTCCACACATGGTGTCTACCAGTCCCCACTGCGTTCAGCCCCTGTCTGCAGCCCGCATCCTTCACCGCACAGCCATTGGAGCCCCGACCCATTTGCAACCACTTCTCCACGCTAAACTACCACTTCATCCATCGTTCGTTGTTGTAGTAGTTTGCCAACATCGAGCTGCCAACGTTCTCTGTTACTGCCCTTGTCCCCCTCGAACCCATCACCACAGCTTGACAACCGCAGCGAAAAACTCTGTTCATGCCCCTGCTACTGCTCCAGCCTGCGTCCACGCTCACCACCCTCACAACCTGCGTCCACAAACTTGTGCGACATCCCCGTCTACGCTGCTTGGACAACACCTCCGCGTACCTTGAGCTCAGTGCGCCCAACCGCACTTAGTTGTCTTTTAAACCGGTCCAAGCCGTAGCCACCACCAGCGTTGAACTCAGCTACAAACCGTTGTCTGAAGACTCTGCAATCATCTTCCTTGCCCGACTGTCTCTAGTTCCCGCAGTCAGTTATACCTGAATCAAATCGCCGCCACTATTCTAATTAAAAGTTGTGACCATCCAAAAAAATTGGTAAGTCGACTACAACATTAGTTTAAATAAAAAGTCCGTGAGAATCTCTTGGTAAGTGGACAACAACATTATAATTGAAGTGGGAGTAATCAAATTTTGATTTGAGAATAATTAATATTAAAATAGTAAAAAGTGAGTGGTATAAAAATAGTAAAAAGTAGATTTATTAAAAAAAGAAAAAGAAAAGTAAGTTATATAAAAAAATATATAAATTCATAATAAAAAAAATTATTATTATTAAAAAAAACAAAATATATATATATATCTATAGAAAAAATTATTAAAAAGGTGGAAAAAAGAAGAAGAGAGAAGTAAATAAAAAAAAAGTGATTTAAAAAAGTATTTAATTTTTAAGAAGCAAAAATGGAGACTAGTAATGAAAGGTTTCCTGAAACCTTTGGTAAATGTGTTGATACATTATTTAATATCAAAGGATCGCTTGCAGAAAGAGATATCATAATCTCTATCAGTCTTGCTGAAACAAGTAATTATATTAGTCCTAAATGTGCTAACCAATTGGTGATTCCTTGTTAGGCTCCTATACTACTAGTGTAACCCTTTATTGTTATTAGTACAACCCCCTTATTATAATGGTGTACCCATGTAGTGCCCATATTGTTACTATTGTGCCCCATAGAAGCCCACTATTGTTATTATTGTGCCCTTACATTATTATTGTTATGTCGGCTCTGATTATATTATGACCCCTTAGACTCCTATATATAGAAAGGAGGTCTTTTCATTTGTATCATCCAAGAATTGTTCATTTGTGTAATGTAAAGGAGGTTGCCCCTTGAAGAGGCTTATTTCTAAGGCATTCATTTATCTTTTCTATCTTTTTGTGAGCTGGTTTCATAACATTTGGTATCAGAGCTTTGGATTCTAGGGTTTCGCTGCTCCAAATAGGTCGTCGTTGAATTTTTGCTATAACGTTTTTTCTGCGACGTTTCAGAAGCGAAAAAAAAAACCCATTTGAGACGAAATCACACTGAACCTCGGGTCCAAATTTTAGAGTTTTTCGCGCTATATTTATGGAGATAAGATCCGAGGAAGTTGGTCTTTTTGCAGACTCTTGAATTACATTCCAAACAGGTGACTTGGGGAAAATCGTCATAACTCTCTCTGAGCATTGGATTGAAATATCGTAAGAAGGTACAAAAAGAGGACGGATTGTAGTTTCTTGTATATATTTTTCAGAGCCAAAGGTCGAAACAGTGACACGTGGCATGTCGTACAAGTTCGCTCTACTGAACTAGTCTATAATCAGGTCACTGTGGGAGATTTGGCATAACTCTTCCTTGGAGAATCCAATTTGGATCAGACTAGTGGCATTGGAAAGAGGACGCAAAGGGCTACTACAGATTACAATTTCAGAACTTAAAGATCCGAAAGTACAGAGTTACAGTTGTTTCAAGATCGAGCTCCTAAAATCAAGAAAAAGCAAGATGAGGAAGTTTGATGGCAAGGATCCGGTAAATTGGATACTTCAGATGGAGCAATATTTTGATCTACATGGTGTACCACTGTTACAAAAAGTATGTATTGCATCTTCATATTTAGAACCGGATCAATTTTTACGGTATAGAGGGCTTTGTTCTCGTAATCAACTTGTTACGTGGTCAATTTTCATGGAGGAAATGATAGCACATTATGAGGATACAAAGAGCAACACCTTCTTTAGAGCAACACCACAACAATTGGAAATAGTAAAAGGGTTTTGTTACATAGTGGAAAGTAAAATTACAGTAACAAGGAAGTCTACCCCTCACAACTATAAAGATGGAAGTGTTGTTTCTCCTAGCCTTCCACAACCTACAAGGGTTACACCACAACAATTGGAAGAAAAAAGAGAAAAAAGGGCTTTGTTACAATTGTGATAGCAAATGCATTAAAGGTCATAAGTGTGTTGAGAAGAAATTATTTTACATAGAGTATGAAGAGGAGGAAGAAAATGATTAAGAAACATCAAAAGAAGAAGATATATGCCAAGACCCAATCCCAGAGAAAGAAGAAATAAATCAGACCATATCTTGTAAAGCATTGGCAATAATTACCACTCCTCAAACTCTCAAGATAGAAGGACATATCAAGAAGAAAAAGGTGCAAGAAGTGAAATATCACATCGAGAAAGAAGAAATGAATCCAACCATATCTTGTAATTCATTGGTCGGAATTACCACTCCTCAAACTATCAAGATAGAAGGACATATCGAGAAGAAAAATGTTCAAGAAGTGAAAGATCACATCGAGCATCACGAAATGAATCTGACCGTATCTTGTAAAGGATTGGAAGAAATTACCACTCCTCAAACTCTAAAGATAGAAGGACATATCAAGAAGAAAAAGGTTCATGCAGTGAAAGATCACATCGAGCATCAACAAGAAGTTCTCCAACTTTTAGAGGATAACGCCACTTTGGTGCAAAATCGAATGAAACAACAGGTAGATCAACATCGTAGTGAAAAATGTTTTGATGTAGGTGATTGGGTATTTTTACTGCTACATCTAAAGCAAGCTATTTATGAGAAGGAAATGTTGGCAATACTACATGCACTTAAGAAGTGGCGACCTTACCGAATGGGAAGACACTTCAAGGTAAAAATGGATCATGATAGTCTTAAATACTTTTTAGAACAACTATTATCTTTAGAAGAACAAAATAAATGTGTCACAAATATGTTGGGTTATGACTTTGACATCATCTATAGAAAATGGAAGCAAAATTTTGTTGTAGATGCACTCTCAAGAAAGGATGAGGATGTGGAAGCATTGTTTTGTGCTATTTCTATTATCCAACTAGATTGGATAAACGAAGCAAGGGATGAATGGAAGAAGGACGAAGAAGTATGGCCATTTATTCAAAAGTTGCAAAAGATCCCTATTCAAACAATATTGCCAGAAATTGAAGAGGAAGGAAAAATCATATTGGAACCTGGAGCAGTCACAGAAACAAGAACCCGACAGCTACGAAATCGATCAATTTTAGAGTATCTCATCAAGTGAAAGAACTTACCGCTGAAGATTCCACATGGGAGGACAACAATTTTATACAGAAGCATCAAGAACTACTCAAGCGTTGAGGACAACACTTTTTGAAGGAGAGGGGCATGTTAAGCCCCTATACTACTTGTGTAACCCCTTATTGTTATTAGTACAACCCCCTTATTATAATGATGTACCCATGTAGTGCCCATATTGTTACTATTGTGCCCCATAGAAGCCACTATTGTTATTATTGTGCCCTTACATTATTATTGTTATGTCGGCTCTGATTATATTATGACCCCTTAGACTCCTATATATAGAAAGGAGGTCTTTTCATTTGTATCATCCAAGAATTGTTCATTTGTGTAATGTAAAGGAGGTTGCCCCTCGAAGAGGCTTATTTCTAAGGCGTTCATCTATCTTTTCTATCTTTTTGTGAGCTAGTTTCATAACATTCCTGAATCAAATATAGTTGAAACAAATATTTTTTGGCACATGTAACAAACAATACGACATAAGCAATCTACACCTAAATATTGGAGATTATACTTTTACCTCACAATTCACCGTGAAAACCTTATGTTTTAACGATAGTGACATTGTTTTGGGATCACCATGGATGGAAACTCTAGGTTCCTTTATTCTAAATACTAAGAAAAAGTTTTTAACATTTTCTTACAAGAAGAAGAAAATAACACTCCAAGATGTTACACTGAAACCTAATTCAGTAATGCCAGAAGATATATCGGATATTTCAAAAGTAATGTCTCAAGAAGGAAAAAAAGTATTACAAAATATGCAAAGTGAAATTGACAAAATCACTGTTGTCAAAAATGAAGAAATTTCTCGATTTAAAAACCATAACGAAAAATTATTGATGCAAATTAAGAAACTTAAGAAGGATAAGAAGTCATTAGGAAACAAGGTACAACAACTTATCGAGAAAGAAGCATCAAGTGTAGGAATTCAAGTTGATGACAAAACAACGAATACCGATCCAGTGAATATGACAACTCAAGAAGACAAGTCAGTTGAAGAAACAACACACTTAGATGTTGCAGTTCAAATGATGAACATCCCAAGTGAATGTTTTATAACAAAATCAACAACATCTTTGCCAAAAGAAAGTATAAAAATTGCTGCCTGCCCAGTAAGGGAAAATCAAACCAAAAAAGTTCCCTATCGGCATCCGAATCATGAGAGTAGACAAATCAACCATGCTACGTATCGGTACCATTCAGACCAGAAACAACAAACTGGTGTTTTAGAGAATAATGATGTAACATCAATTCCGTCTTACACTGACAAGTCGTTACAAAATTCAAGTGATCAGATTACTACACAGAATATTAATCTAGGATGGTTTGATCCCTTTTTAGTGCGACAATTTTGTTTGTCACTAAGAAGATCATATCAACTTGTATCGACGAGGATAACTATTCCGAAAGAGAAAGACATTCAAAGCTAAAAAGGGATCAAGCCTTTTTTATCGACAAGCTTTGAGGGCAAAGCTTTTTGAGGAAGAAGGGAATGTGTTGACACCTAATCCTCTGCGATTGGGTGAATTTGTGTAAATAGTTAAATTAGGAATGTGAACAGTCATCAGGAGATGAATTGAGCAGTCACATCCTTTGTATATAACAATAGCTACCTAATGAAATAAATCGAATCAGTTTTCTGCCAAACTGGAGTTACTCCTGGCCTGACATGGTATCAGAGCCAGCTCCCTGTTTAGTCTTTATGTCTTTGTAACTCCTGATCTGCTCCATTGCTCTCTCTATAATTCTGTCTGCCATACCTGCGTTCTGTCTGCCACACCTGCGCTGCCCTGACATATTCTATTTATGATTCTTGTGCCCTGTTCAGTTGAATACGCTCAGACTCCATAAATGTTTCATATTCTCTGACCACTGACCATCCGTTTGAATGCGTTGAGTGCCTGCCTGACATGGTAGCTGCGCCTGACATGGTATCATTGCATACTATGACTGCGCAGATGACTGATTCATAAACGTTTCTGCCATGGACGCGGGCTTTGCCAGAGAGTTGCAGTGTACGAGCCCTTTCTAGATTCCAATCTCGTCCACTGCTGCGTAGTCTATTCGTCTCTCTCATTCTGCTGAGGCTTTGAAGTCTATCGCATAAAAATCGACCCCTATGAGACAAGCCATCAAAGGCCCAATCCCTCTGGTTTCCTTTTCCTTCAAATTTAACCAAAAATTGGCAGATACGGCCCCATAATCCTACCCATAAACCTGTTTTCTCTTAATTTTCGCATACGAGTTGATTGATTTCGGATATTAGTATGGCCAAGCTCATTGAGATTCATTCCTGCATTCCTTCAACGGAGAGGGGCCGTGGGATTCTCATAGCAGGAGATGCGAAGACCAACTCTGTCATTTAAAGAATTTATTCCAAAAATCTTGTGAGGTTGCTCGAGGTCTGCGGATCGATTCCCAGCCATTCAAGACCAGGTTTGATACCTCTGGGCCATTATTAAATCCTCAAGGAACGCGGCGGGAACATCGTATGACCATTCCTCTAGACTTGAAGCGAAAACTCAAACTGCTTCATAAATTTTTGTTAACGCTGTTCCATATATTTTGATAACGCTGTCCCAGTTGCTACGCAGAGTTGCACATGTGGTGCAGCTGCTAAGGAGAATTGCACGTCAGGGGCAGTTGCGAGACAGAGCCGCGCTTGAGCAGTTGATAGACATAGCCGCACTTGTCTATGGCTTGAGAAGAGTCCACAACAGCCGCATAGTCACAAGTTATGTGGAGTCCAACAAAGTGTTGAAGAAGGTGAATAGTATCAATGCACAATTTTTTAAAATCATTTAAATCATTTGAATGGTAATGTTACCCTGCTGCGTTGTATAGTTAAAGCATTGAAGTGATATGTAATATATAAATATATTACATTTTAAAACATTGAAGTGATATGTACATAATATTTCAATGAAATGCTGGATGCTTTTATCAAACATTGGAGGGATTTGAAGAAAATATAGTGCATAAAGTTGTAGCGTAAGGAAGACATTTGAAATCTTTTGAGAATGCCCTTTTGAGTACAATTTCACTGTATATCAGCAGAAGTATTTTTTCTATCAGCAGAAGTATTTTTTTTTACAGAATGCATTCAATCATCTCTATGGTAGGAATAGTTCTCACTGGCAAGGAGAACTATCCTGAATGGTCTCGGATGATAAAACACACCCTCATCTTCAATGAGTTGTGGAAAGGAGTGTGTGTCGGAGAAGGAGACAATGACCCAGTACAGCCTACCTCAGACAAAGAGCTCGTCATTTGGGAAAACAAGAACAACAAAGTCTATGCATTAATCGTAGCATCTGTAAATGAAGAGGTGAGTCACCATATTTCATCATATTCAACTGCCTTTGAAGCCTTACAAAAACTGAACGAACTCTATGACTCACATTCTGCACTTGAAGTTGTTCAGCTCATGATTAAACTCTTCACTCTTGAACTAAAAAATAATGATCCTCTTGCTCTTGCATCTGAAGTAAAGTCTATAATGCATGATATCAATTCCACTAAGGTTGAGCTGGATATCCCTCTTATTGCTTTTCTCAAGGCACTTTATCCTACTTACTCCAATTATCTTGAGTCTTTGCAAGCAAATGGAAATCTCAAAGATATAACCTTTGACTCTCTTGTGAAAAAGTTTGCTGAAAGAGAGAAAGCTTGTGGAAAGAAGACAGCCCCTGAATCTTCTGCAGAGACTGTGTGCCTTGCTCATAAAGAATAACATCCTGCTCAAGATTCTACAAGAGGAAGAGGTGGACGAAGAGGAAGAGGAAGATATTTCAGAGGCAGGGGGGGCAGACATTCTCAAGGAGAAAAGGCAGACTTACACTGCATTTGCTACAAAAGAAATGGATCACATGATGCCTCTACATGCAAGCTACCATGGGACAAAATTGAGCAGAAAAGAAACCAACAAAAAGGTAAAACTGATGATACAGACAAAGGTAAAGCACCTGAATCCGCTCACTATATTGAGGCACAATGTAACATTGGAGTAAATGAAGATTTGTTTAATGCTTCACTTGCTTCTTCGAAAAATGATTGGTTGCTTGATTCAGGAGCAACCTGTCACGACTCATAGAAAATATTTTTTTGAAGATTTCACTGACAATGTTGATGGAACAATATACTTTGCAGATCAGTCAAAAATCAAGCCATCAGGGCTTGGCACAATCAGGCTTAAACTGCCTGGTCTTCCAGACTTTCTTCTGGATCATGTTCTATATCTCCCACAGCTCAAAAGAAACTTGCTGTCCTTGGTCCACATCTGCCAGCAAGGTCACTCCATTCATATGTTTGATGGCAAGCTTGAGGTAAGAAAAGCATCTGACCACTCACTTGTCATGAGGGGAATAGAAGAAGAAAGGCTTCTCAAACTGCAAGGTACCCCTGCTCATGCACAACATTTCTCATCATGAAGAAGGTACACTTCCATCAAGTTTATTATGGCATGTTAGATTTGGACATTTAAACTATGACAGTCTCCACTTATTGAAGAAAAATGGTGTTGCTGGTTTGCCTACAATTCATAGGAAACATAAGCAATGTGATGCTTGCATTCTAGGAAATCATAGCAAACAGTGTTTTCATGATTCACATTCAGGAGCACATAGGAAGCTTGAACTCATTCATTCAGATTTATGTGGTCCAATGCCTGTTCCTTCAGCAAATGGAAATAAATATATCATGACATTTATTGATGATTACACCAGAATGTGTTGGGTTTATTTATTGAAGAACAAATCTGATGCTTCTCAAACATTCAAGAATTTTCATAAATGGATTGAAAATGATGCACAATCTCATATTGGGTCTATTCGCACTGATAATGGAAAAGAATATACATCAAATGAATTTGAAAACTATCTTCGCCAACATGGGATCAAACATCAAACAACTGTGCCTTATAATCCCCAACAGAATGGTGTAGTTGAAAGAATGAATAGAACAATCTTGAATATGGTACCATCCATGCTTTTCTTCAAAAATGTAAAGATAATGTTTTGGGCTGATGCTGTTCTATGTGCTGCATATATAAAGAATAGATGTCCATCTAATGCTATAAGAAACAAGACTCCTTATGAATTGTGGTATGGACATGTTCCTTCGGTAAAACATCTCAGGGTCTTTGGTTCCACCTGTTATGCTTTGATACCAAAGGTACATAGAAACAAACTTGGTGCTAGAAGTCGTAAGTGTATTTTCCTGGGGTATTCAAACACCTCCAAAGCATACCGCCTCTATGATGAAGTAAATAAAAAGTTTGTTGTATCTAGAGATGTAATTTTTCTTGAATCATCCAAAACTAATAATGTTGTTGAGCGGCAACTTGATCGCTTGGATAGATTCGCTAAAACAAAATCATTTCAAGAATTTGATAATCAGATTCCACATTTTGAAGGGGGGATTCCTATTCTAGATCAACATGTGGAATCTTCTTCTGAAGAACACTCTCCCCTGAATGAAACTCCAACAACGGATGATGCTTTAAGTGATGTAATTGATAGAATTGGGAGACTCAATCTTGATTCAGTCCCAACTCAATCAACAGAGCAGCCTGGACCATCTCAAAAAGGTCCCCCAAAGTGGCTGACAAAGACACTTGAAAGTGTTCATCCTGATGAAATTGGAAAAATAGGAACCAGAAATTCAAATCGACAAAATGGAGGTGATGTAGATGACTCTAATTCACCTGTTGATATGGATGTTTCTTATGATTGTGATTTGAACTTGTCTACATATTTTGAACCAACTTCCTTCAAAGAAGCTGCTTTTCATGATAAATGGAAAGAAGCGATGCAAAAGGAGTATGATGCCCTCATAAAGAACGACACTTGGAAGCTGGTTGATCCTCCATTTGGAACCAAACCAATTGGCTGCAAGTGGGTCTACAAGAACAAGTACAAAGCTGACGGCTCACTTGACAAGCACAAAGCTAGGCTTGTGGCAAAAGGTTTTGCACAGAAGGAAGGGGTCGATTATGAGGAAACTTTTGCCCCCACAGCAAAATGGGCCACCATCCAGACACTCTTTGCATTAGCAGCTCAGAACGGTTGGAAAGTCCATCAAATGGATGTAAAAACTGCCTTCTTGAATGGAGATCTAAAAGAGAATGTTTTTATGTCCAGCCTGAAGGATTTGCTGTGAAAGGACATGAACATAAAGTATGCAAACTTGTGAAGTCCTTGTATGGCCTCAAACAAGCACCGCGAGCTTGGTATGAAAAACTAACTGAGCATCTTCTGAAACTCAATTTCAGTCATTTTGATCTTGATGATGCAACTTTATTTGTCAAGAAAGTTGGCAAAACAGTTGTATATCTTGTGGTATATGTAGATGATCTTTTAATGACAGGGAACAATGAAAGCTACATTGCATCCATAAAGAAGGAATTGGGGAAAAGTTTTGAAATGACTGGTTTGGGCTATGTTCATTACTATCTTGGCATTGAAGTAACCCAACATCCAAAATCCATATTTCTTTCTCAAAAGAAATACATTGGAGATTTGTTAAACAGATTTGGCATGACAGAGTGCAATCCTCTTTCTACTCCAATGGAACAAAACTTAAAGCTCACATCTACTGAAGGAAAGGAATTTGAGGATGCAACAAAGTATAGACAGTTTGTAGGAAGTCTCATCTACCTCACTACTACTGGACCAGGCATTTCATTTGCTGTTGGAATCCTCTCCAGGTTTATGCAAAAGCCTTGTGAGGGACATTGGTCTGCTGCAAAAAGGGTTCTAAGGTACTTGAAGGGAACTCAAGACCTTGGAATCAAGTATACATAGGTGGACGACTTCAGCTTGATTGGATACTCTGATTCAGACTTCGATGGAGACAAAGAAATTGGGGTATCTACTTCAGGATTTGCTATGAGTCTTGGATTAGGAGCTGTCTCCTGGAGATCACGCAAACAATCAGTTCCAGTAGATTCCACAACAGAAGCAGAATACGTGGCAGCAGCTGAAGCAACAAAAGAAATTGTGTGGCTCAGGAAAATTCTTGAAGATTTGCAGGTAAAACAAGTACAATCAACTCCACTCATGATTGACAACACCTCTGCAATAAAGTTGGCCAAGAACCCAAAGTTCCATGATTGTACAAAGCACATCAATACTAAATATCATCTGATCCGACATTATGTTGAGGCCAAAACAATCCATCTCCGTCATTGTTCCACAAATGAGCAAATTGCAGACATCTTCACCAAAGTGCTTGGAAGAGAAAAGCTTGAAAGATTCAGAACGATGCTTGGACTCACCAACATCCCTTCAGATTAAGGGGAGGAATGTTGACACCTAATCCTCTGCGATTGGGTGAATTTGTGTAAATAGTTAAATTAGGAATGTGAACAGTCATCAGGAGATGAACTTAGCTGTCACATCCTTTGTATATAACAATAGCTACCTAATGAAATAAATCGAATCAGTTTTCTGCCAAACTGGAGTTACTCCTGGCCTGACAGAATGTTACGAATACAATATATCTAAATAATATAAAATAATGTAAACAATAATAATCATAAATAATGATTAGTTAAACTAGTAATTAGGTTGAAGAGGCATGTCTAAATGAGACATGACTCTTCATGAAGAGACACTTGCTTGATATATAAGCAAGCCTCTCGTTCTCATTGTAAATCATTCTATTCATTCTTATTCTTCTTCATACATTTTAATATATAATATTTGTATCCTCATGGATATCTTGATATTCCAAGTCTTTTGGAGTAATTCATCTATAGAAGGAACTTTGTTCGCTTCAATGTACACCGCTGTGTTGCATGCTTCTGCCCATAGAATTCTAGGCAAATCCTGATCATACAACATGGCCTTTGCTGCCCCGACTATAGTTATGTTCTGCTATTCCATTCTGCTATGGATTGTAGGGAGTTGTCCACTCTCTTTTGATACCTTCCTTTGCGCAGAAATCTATGAAGTCTTTATCTGTGTATTCTCCACCATTATCTAAACGTAGTACCTTGATCTTTTTCCCTGTCATGTTTTCTACGAGAGCCTTGAACTCTCGAAACCGATCAAAGACCTCATCCTTGGTCTTTAAGAAGTAGATCCAAGTTTTTCTGGAATGGTCATCAATAAAGGTGATGAATATTCGCCACCACTAAGAGCTCTGGTGGACATAGGGCTGCAAATATCTGAGTGTATCAATCCCAACACCCCATTGGCTCTGCTCATGCTGTCACTTTTGGGAAACTCTGTTTTTGTGTACTTCCCAACTCCAAGTGCACATCCTCGACACAGATCATTATGCTCGGTGCTGAGAGCTGGAACTCCTGTTACAGTCTCTCTGAGCATCCTAAGTGCTCCATGGTGCAAGTGTCCCATCCTCCTGTGCCATAGTTTGTTCAGCTCCTTCCTACTATTGTTATCACTGCCTATCAGTGCCATTGGAGAATTGATCTGCAATCTATATAGCTTGTTGCTTCGAGCTCCAATTTGTCTCACCTTCTTCTAGGTGGGATGCTTGACATATACTTTCTTTCCCACAAAGTATACATCGTACCCCTTGTCCTACAACTGGGACACTGAAATTAGGTTCATACCCAATCCTGGCACATGCAGTACATTCGTGGCGCTAGTGCTGGTTCCTGCTTCCGTCTGAAAATCTATGGTGCCTCTCCCTATTGGAGTACACTTAGTTCTGTTGCCCATAGTGATCTGGAAGTCCATTTGCTCCTCTTGATAGCTCGAGAAATATTCCCTTACTCCAGTCATGTGAGTTGAAGCTCCACTATCAATATACTAGACACCAACTGATGCCGATCCTGACAGACACACAAACTCATCTTCCAATTTGGAAGATAATTCTGAGGCTTCTTGACTATCCATAATTTCCTGTGCTATTTTTCCTTCCCAACACTAAATTCACAGCTGCAAAAATACACATCCTGCTTTGCGTGGAAACTGCTGCATTGCTCCCTCTGCCTCTGACAAATCTCGATCTGGAAAATTTTATTCTCTGTCAACTCACTCAGAGAATTAATTTTCCACGAAAATTTGCCCACCTAGCCAATGGACTGTGCAACCTCTCCATGGTTTCAAACCGCTACCTACTTAGTGCTTTCGAAATCCTTCTTCTGTCTGTGAAAATTCGGTGATCCTAAATCTTATTGCAACCACTGATAATATTTCTCCTATTTGTTAAATTACTTAAACAAATTATTTGCAGTTTTCTACGGCAAATATTGAAATACATACACTGCAACCTTCACAAATAAAATTATGCGGAAAGTAAATACAAGGAAAATACTAGCACATATATAGCCACAATGATTGTTATTTTTGGACAATTGTCCTTGAAAAACCCTATGTGGGAAAATCGGTGCAACAGATGAGCGTTTCTTTTATTAATCTTCAACAATAATTTCTGTACAAGATACAGATAGCCAAAATAGAGGAAGAATCATTGAGAGAAATTTACTGATAAATTTATCACACTCCACAGCGTTTCTCTAACCCGGAAGAGGACCTTTTGCCCTTTCGCCAGCCTTTCTTCGTCACCCCCTGCGCAATGATTGCGTAGTGTCTGTGTCACTCCTCTGCGCTGATGAACTGTGTCTCTCCTCTGTGTTGCTCCCAGATTTGTCCAACACTCTCAGACTATGCTGATGCCCTCTCTCTCCCACTTGCAACTCACTCTCTAACTCGATTTTCTCTTGCCGAACTTCAACCACTGAGAAAATCGATCTGCTTGAGCAACTGAGTATCTACCCTGGTATGTTCTCTATCAACTCATCGACTCCTTCTTATAATCTTTTGTTGGAGTACCAACGACCAAGATTAGAACATAATCGATGGATAAGATTAACTAGAAATCGGTCCATGTCTTCTTCTAGAAGATTCTCACCATGACTTAATTAATGCCCGTTAATTAACCAGATTTCCTAAGTTTAGACTTAGGAACCATTAAAAAAAAGTTAATTATTTTAGTTAAGTCATCTCTAGGGGGAATTTCGAGAAATGATTTCTGGGTTTTGGAGAATACATGTATTCTAGTCTCTCCACGAAATTTTGTGGCTAGAACACATCTGATGCTACAAAAATCAGCACAAGTCCCCATATATATGTATCAAATTTCTGATACCACATCCTTGGTGACTGTTTTCACCCATACGTAGACTTTTTTAACTTGCATACTAGTTCTTTCTTGCCCTTCACCGCAAAGCCTTCAATTTGCTTCATGTAGATCTCTTCTTCCAGATCCTCGTGAAGAAATGCTGTCTTCACATCCATCTGTTCTACCTCAAAATCAAAAGCAACAACGACAGATAAAAGTAATCTAATAGAAGCTAGCCTAACAACAGGAGAAAAAATATCACCAAAATCAATTCTCGGCACCTGGGAAGTACCTTTTGCTACCAACCGAGCTTTGTATTTCTCCACCTTGTCTTCTGCATTCATCTTCTTCTTAAACACCCATTTGCTTCCAATGGGTTTCCTTCCAGCCGACAACTCCACCAGATCCCAAGCCTCATTTTTTTCCAAAGATGCCATTTCATCAACCATGTCCTCTTTCCAGAGTTTGCCATCCTCTGAATCTACTGCCTCCCTGATAGTTTTGGGATCATTATCAGCAATAGATAAAGCAAAATTTGAACAGAAAGTAGATGGACTATACCTTTCTGGCTACCTTCTCTTTCAAACTAATCTTCTCAGAGCTAGAGTTTGTGGCTCTTCATCTCTGATTCTTGTTCTGCTGTAGAGTATGATTCTTCTTCCTTTAGCTCAAACTCTATTTTCTCAGGTTCCTTTGGTAGAACGTCATGTTTAATAACATCTTTCACCTCTATAAACACCACATTTGGACTGTACACAACGTTCCTTGTTTCTTGATTCCAAAGCTTATAATATTTTAAACCATCCTTATACCCAATAAAGATGCACTTTTCAAATTTACTATCCAACTTGGTTATTTTCTCCTTTGGAACATGTACATATGCATCATAACAAATACCCTAAGATGTGAAAGGGAGGGTTTCTTACCAGTCCATACTTCATGTGGAGTCTTATCCTCCAACGTTGATGAAGGTGATTTGTTAACCAGGTAACATGCAGTGTCCACTGCTCTTGACCATAATTCCTGTCCTAACACAACACCACTAAGCATGCTTCTTGTCTTTTCCATCAACGTCTTGTTCATTCTTTCTGCAACTCCATTTTGCTGAGGTGTGTATGGAGTAGTCTTTTGTCGTGCTATACCACACTTCTTACAGAACTCTTCAAATTCTTTATTGCAGAACTCTCGACCATTATTTGTCTTCAACACCTTGATCTTCTTCTCTGTTTGATTTTCCACCAGAGCCGTAAATTCTTTAAACCTGTCAAAGACTTCAGATTTCTTCCTGAGGAAATATATGCATGTATTTTCATCTATAGAGGAGACATAGTACACAAACTTACCCAGTGATGCAACCGACACAGGTTCAAACACATCACTGTGCACAAGCTCTAATATCCCTTTCGCCCTCTTAGCATCAGTGGGGAAACTCACCGATTCTGCTTCCCATATACACAATGTTCACAAAAATCGAAAATCAGAGAGTAATTAGACATACCTTCTACCATACCATTACCATGCAGTATTCGAAGGCCCTTCTCTCCAATATGTCCAAGACTTTGATGCCATAACATGGTCTTTCCTCTGGAGATCACTAGGTTTTCTGCTCCACTTTCAGGAACCACATAACTGTTGCACCAGTCAATAATAGTGCTACCCAAAATTTTATACAAAGTTCCAATTCGAACTCCCCGCATTAATACCAATGCTCCCTGAATCATCTTGCATGTACCTTTCTTGAACACTGTTTACACTTGCTTCATCCATATTGCTTGTAGAAATCATATTTTTGGCCAATGCAAGAATATGTAGAACACCAGGAAGTGTTCTAATCCTTCCACCTTGCAATTTCAGCTTGACTTTTCTGCGTCTGATGATTTTGGACTTCCTATCATCCCCTAAAAAGACATCACCACCATCATATTTCTCATTCTCGCAGAACCACTCCCTATGGGGAGTGAAGTGAAAGGATGCACTTGACTCAATCAACCATGCTTCATGATCTACATGTGTACTTGAAGAAGAAGCCAAGTATACATCCCCACCTTCATTTGAGGTGGTTTTTGCCTCTGCAGAAAGAGCATCATCAGATCCTTCTCCTTTCTCAGGAGCCTTAGATCTACAATTCTTTTTGTAGTGCCCTTCCTGTCCGCATTTCCAACATATCTTTACATGTGTTCCTGGAGATTTAGATCCCCCTCTAGATTTAGATCTCCCACTCGAGGACATATTTTTGTTTCTGTTCTGGGACCGTTCTCGTATAGACAAGACATCTCCATTTTAACTCTCCATGTTTTTCCGTCTCATCTCTTCCAACAACATGGATGAGACTATTTCATCAAACTTCAAGGTAGTTGTATTGCTACTTATTGCGACAACCAGACTATCTCACGAATTTGGTAGAGAACACAACAAATTGATGCAATTATCTTCCTCTGAAATTTTGATATCAACAGATAACAACTGGCTTACGACAGTATTAAAGGCGTTTAGATGCTTTGTCGCCAAGTCTCCATCCTTTATCCTTAGGTTATATGACTTTTTGCGCAAGAACAATTTGTTCACCATAGACTTAGATTGGTACAAAGTCCCTAACTTGACTCACAAATCCTTCGTCGTAGCTTCCCTTGATACATTCAACAGTACTGAATCTAAAATTGACAACCGTATTGTGCTTTTTGCCTTCCGATCCAACTTTGCCTAGTCTTCTGCTAACATTGCCATTGGTTTAATACCCGAATCTACTGCAATCCACTGATCTTTATCCACCAGCAGATCCTCCATCTTGAGCTTCCACAACTCAAAACCCCGACCATTAAATTTCTCGATCTCTATCTTTCGACTACTCGCCATCTTCTTTCAACGCAAGAATCGATCCTGTAGATCTTCCATTGAACAGGGTCTACCACAAGCCTGAGCAAAACCCTTCAGTAGCAAAGGCATCCCCTTAAAGCCGAAATAACTCTGATACCAAATGTACGTTTTAACCTTGTACAACAATTACCTACAAACGAATTCTTAAAACAAAAAATATACAATGGCGAGAACATAAAACAAATACACAGAGATTTTCCCCTAGATCCCAAAACCGAGACTTCTAGATTGATTTTTCATTATATTCCTTTCAATGTTACAATATATATATATATACATGCCGAAACATTCATAAACCCCAATCATAAAAAAATATATATTTCCATCATGTATATACTTACATAATTTCCGTCACTGAAATTTCTCTTTCACAAGAAAAGTACATGAGCTTGCTATGTTAATGTAGTGTCTCCTCACATGCACGTCTATAGATATAGATCACTCCATCCTGCACCAAGCAATGTGAGTATCTTGGGCCATTAACCCCTAGCCAATTCAGCGTGGATCCATGGGTAAATGTATCAATCTCCCCTGGTCAAATCAACACGAGCCAGCTAAATCAACATTGCTTCTTAGGAGAAGGTTTTCCCCTGGCCGAATCAGCATGGCCCAACCAAATCAACATGGTTTCTTAAGTGAATGCATCATTCTTCCCTAGTCAAATCGACATGGCTCCAATGGAAGAATGTTTTCCCTATGCTGCAGTTACCTTGGGCCATTCATCCCTAGCCAAATCAACATGGATTCATGGGTGAATATATCATTCCCTCACTAGTCAAATTAGCATGATCCCATGGGAGATTGTTCGCCCAATCTTGCACAAACATCAACACTGCCTCTCTGAGAAGGAGACGTTCTACATCACGCCAAGCTTGTCTTTGAAGTATACAAACTTCGCTCTAGACAAAGGCTTGGTGAGAATGTCTGCAATTTGCTCGTCTATGGATATGTACTAGAGCTTCACTGCTCCCTTCTGCAAAATGCCTTGGGTGAAGTGATATTTGATCTCAATGTGCTTCGACTTGTCATGAAATACTGGATTCTCCGAAAGCTTAACACAACTTTGATTATCATGGTGTATCAAGGTCGTCTCTAGCTCTTGATCAAATAGCCCCGCAAGTAGCTTCCGAAGCCCCAATACATTCTGACTTGCGGCACTAGTTGTAATATACTCTGCCTCTACTGTATTGAGTGTGATAGAAGATTGCTTCCTTCTAAACTAGGATATCATAGCCGATCCCAAGCTGAAGCAACACCCTGAGGTGCTCTTTCTGTCCTTTGCACCCTCGATCCAATTTGAATCAGTATATCACTACAGCCTCACTTCACCACATGAGACATATCTCAAACCATATCGAATTGTACCAGGTTGGTACCTCAACGCATGCTTCGTTGTAACCCAATGTAATTGCCTCGACTCAACCATATACTGGCCTAGGGGGTTCACTGCAAAGCAAATATTTGGCTTGGTGTTAACCAGGGACATTAAGGATTCGATCAACTGCTTGTACATAGTGGGATCCACAAAATTTGAATATGAAGTGGAATCACTCAACTTCTTCAGATTCGTCCCCCTAGGTGTAGCCATGGGTTTGCAGTCTATCATACCGAATCTCTCCTCAAGATATGTACTATGTACTTTTCCTGTCTGAGGAAGATCTCATCAGGCCTCTGCCACACTTCCAATCCCAAGAAATAATGCATCAGGCCAAGATCCTTCGTCTCAAACTCAAAGGCCAACTCCCTCTTGCACTTGATGATGAGCCGCTCTGCCCAAGTAAGGAATAGATCAACATACAACGCCGAGATCAAAGGATCACCATCAACAACCATGAAGTAAAGCTCAGGATCTACATTACTCTTGGTGAAGCCCAAACTCATCAAGTATCCATTAATCTTGGAATACCAAGCCTTGGGTGCCTGCTTGAGTTTGTTCAAAGCCTTCTTCAATTTGTAAACACGAGACTCCTTCCCATGTACCTCAAATCCTTGAGGTTGCTCTATGTACACTTCCTCCTCAATTACACCATTGAGAAATGTGGTCTTTACATCCATCTAATGTATCTTCCAACCCATAATAGAAGCAAGAGAAACAATAGTCCCGATAGAAGCGTACCTGGCAGCTGGAGAAAATGTCTCATCATAGTCCACTCCCTCTTTATGAGAGAACCCTCTCGCGACAAACCTCGCTTTGTACTTCTCGATGCTGCCATATGATGGAAGTGCTTGTAAGAGTAGAGACAAATAAATATTCCTTCGACATCTTCTGTGCTGGATGCTCATCACCATTATCAACATCGATCGCTGATGCGTGCTGGTTTCCCTTCCTTTTCTTCGGAGGACACTGATAGGCATAATGACCAAAATCATGAAAATTGAAGAACCTAATTTTTTTTTTTGACATATCCTTCTTCCTCTGATATGGAATTGGAGCTTGTCTTCTATTTGTATTCTTCTTATCAAACTTTCCAAAATTTCTTCTTCCAGTTTCTTTCTTTGCATGAGCTGCAAGTGCTTGAGTTTCTTCAGCCTAAGGTCTCTACAAGGTGTTCTTGGACAACAATTGGGCCTTCTCTTGGACTCAAATAGTCCATGGCTTGTCAAACTTGGGCAGATTTTCTCGTGCACAAATTCCCTGAACAAATGGCTCCCATGAGGAAGGAAATCCATTAAGGGTCACTGTAATAAGCTTTGTATCATCAATGGTATCTCCAATGGCTCTAAGTTCATCTCTCAACTGGGAGATTCTCATAAGATAAGACACAACAGAATTTGATCTAGACATCATGACACTACGGAGTTGATGCCTCAAGGTTGGCTTCTTGCTAGTGTTGCTACTCTTGTACAATCCCACCAAAGCATCATATACATCTTTGGTAGTCTTCAACTCAACAACATGTGGAATCAAGTGGTCCTTTATGGAATCTATCAAGATTATCTTTGCCTGTAGAATTGTTTGCTTGCAATAAACTAATTACTATACACTACACAAGGAGAGTACTAATTCTGTCAATCCTGACCAAAAAAACATCAAATAGCTAGTTCCCCATAGCTCAAAATTCAAAACCTCGTATGTGTGAATTCTGGGCAATAGTTTTTGGGCAGGCTAAGTTGCAGGGTCGAGTTGCAGGGCTTGGAAAAAGGATTGATCTTCTTCTTGCAAAAATGGATCTGTTGGGAATTGTGAAGGGCAAGATGTTACAAATATAAATTATATAAAATAACAATAAATATAAATAAATGTAAAAATAAATAATCAAGTAATGATTATGTTAAATAGTCATTAGTTAAGTGAAAAGGTGTGTCTAAAAAGACATGCCCAATCATGAAAGGACACCTGCGTAGTATATATGCGGGTCCTCATTATAACATTTTTTTTTTTGATCTAGTGAGAGTGGTAATTTCCATTAAACTTAAACAAAATAAATATTCTGTTTTGACAGAGCCGAGTACGGAGCATCAGTTCTATAAAACAAAAACAGACAACTGGGATATCAGATTCTGAACCTAAATCCAAAGAGTGCAAAGAGTACAAAGAATACAAAATGACACCCAAAAACTGTCTGCCCTCAAGGCGTCGCTCAGTAAATCCAGCGAACCAAAACCTGCTTAACGAACCAGAAGGAGAAGATGAGAGAATCCCCTCTCAAGCCACATAAAAACCAGAAGCCCATGAAGGTGGGCCCAAATATCCGAAGGCCCATTACATTACCTAAGCACATCTTTAACCTTCGCTTATCTTCCCCACTTGAAGACCGTTCGATTCTGCCCTCTACGATCCAACGTCCATGAATGATTTCGGGACGAAACCTTGTCCGTATAATATTCCTACATACGGACCCGAAATCAATTATAAGCCACCGCCCTAAACAATTTCGGGTCCGATTGAAGTATTAACCTTCGATCAAGTTCTCCGCCCGAAATCCATAAGATGGGGGAGCTAAAAAGCGATGACTCCAACTTGCTCACGCTTTAGCCTGACATACGGACCCGAAGTATTACTAAGTCACCATACAATAAAATTTCGGGTCTGAAATGAGAGTTAACAAATGTGCTGTTTATCTCTCAAAATCCATGGGATGAAAGAAATACTTGGCGATCTCGTCGACATGCACACTCTTTACAGTTTCTTCCGGACCTGAAGAGTAAATAGGTTCCGCTCTATAATCTTTCGGGTCCGTTTGAAAAGGTATCCTACATGCATAATTCTGCTCGAAATGCACAATTCTGCCTCTTGCCAACTTGCCTGCATTCTATCACTCGCTCCTTCCCTGGGCTTGGTCCACTACCTGCTGATTCCATTGGTCCTCTCTCTTCTTATTTCTCATACCTTGAAAGTGCTCCCTGTCTTTGGTAGCCTGATTTAGACAGTCTTCACGCAATTTCCCTGCTGGCATCATCATCCAGTCATATCTTCGATTGTTTCTTGAATAGAGTACTCCTTTGTTCGCCAGACAATCAACTAATCTGTTGGCTGTTCTTCGCACATGAACAAAATTGAGGGTTCTCAGCGTTCTTAGGTGTGATTGTATGCATTGGTAGACCTGCAGTAACCTCCAGTGTTTCGACACTCTTTCTGGTGCAGTACCATTGCATATCTTCTTGATTGAATTGATTATCAATTTGGAATCAGCCTCAATGATGGCATTATGTAAATTTGTTTCCATCAAGATTTCCAGGCATTGCTCTAAGGCCATGAGCTCCGCCATATTGTTAGTTGCCTTCCCCAAATGACTATGAAAGATAACTTTTATGTTACCCTGCTCATCTCTTATGACTCCACCATAACCAGTTGCCCCAGGATTTCCTTTAGAGGCACCATCTATATTAAATTTCAAAAAACCAGGGGGAGGAGGTTGCCAGAAGTCCTTCTCCATTATTGTATGCCTTACAATCTTGCTTATTCCCTGGGGGAAAGGCAGCTGTAGACCCAAATGCAGTAGTATTTGTGCATCCTGGCCTTGAGGTGGGTTCTCAGGAGGTTGTTTTATGAGTGTTCCCACAGTCTCTTTGAGCTGTCTAATGATCTAAGCTATGATGCTCTGGGATGAGCCAATTTTGTTCTTGAAAATCCTGTTGTTTCGCTCTTTCCAGACATTCCAAATTAAAAAGCCTGGAACTAGAGCCCAAGCTTTGTTGATTATCTCATTATCTGAGAAGTTTTTCCTCCAGTTCTTCAAAGTGTCAGTGATACTGAAGTTGTCCTTATCCGTTTGTTTGAAGATTGAAGCTACCCAATTCCACAAGGAAGAGGTGAAATGGCAGAGGTTGAGAAGGTGATCCATAGTTTCTTCTTGTGATTCACACAAATGGCATCTAGATGGACCGACTACACCTCTTTTCCGAAGGTTTTCCCAAGTCAGGATTTTTTTATGTTGCACCAACCACATGAACAGTTTGATTTTCATCTAGTGCGGGCTCTGCCATAGTTCCTTCCATGCCTTATCAGGGTTAGGAAAGTCGAGCCCAAGGGCCACTCTCTTGGCTTCTTTGAGGTTGAAGTTGCCTTCGTTGTTTCTTCCCCATCTCAGTTGGTCAGACAATGTTGATGTCAAAATCTTTCTCTGTTTCAATATCTCAGCAAGAGCATCAACCTGGGCTTTCAAAGGGGTCTCTTCACTGTATGTCAGATCCTTCCAGGTTCTCCATTTGCCTTTGCTCCTCGCCTGATCCCAGAAATCACTTACCCTGAGTAGACCTTTACTATCAGTGTCATTCTTGAGATCATCTAGTTCTTCTCTTAACAGGTTAGGTTCCTGCTGCCAGTTGTCCTCCCAAAACCAAGCTAGGTTACCATCTCTGATCTCCCAGAAACTGTGCTTTTGTACAATTGCTCTATTCTCCCAGGCATTGTTCCAGATGTGGGAACCCTTGATGAGTCCAGACATTCGAATGTGATCTCTTTCTTGCCAATTATTTGCATACTTCTATTTCCAGATCTTGGCCCACGGGGTTACCGATTCCTTTAGCCATCTCCACCATAGTTTTGCACCTAAAACTTTGCTTAGGGTTTCAGGGTCATGAAGTCCCAGACCTCCATGGTTCTTAGGTTTACAGATCTTATCCCATGCGACCAAAGCCCATTTCTTTTTCTCTTCCCCTTTGCCCCAGAGAAAGTCCCTTTGGATATTCCGGATGAGTTGCAAAACTCCTTTAGGAGCAGGAAGAGCTGATAACATGAAGATGGGAACAATTTGTAGGACAACTTTTGTTAGCACTAGCCTTCCTGCTACATTCAAAGATCTGCTTGTCCATCTCTTGACTTTGTCCTGGAGTTTATTGATTACTGGTTCCCAAACCTCCTTGCTCAGAGGTTTGTCCGTTAGAGGTATTCCCAGATATTTGGAGGGTAGTTGTTCTCTTTGGAAGCCAAGAATTCTGGTGAGGTTTCTCTGAATAGCAATGTCAGTATTAAAAAAGAAAATCTTGGATTTGGTAAGGCTTACCTCTGTTCCAGCAGCCATGGCAAAGTCATTCAGGATTTGTTTGAAAGCTTTAGCTTCCTTGACTGTGGGTGTACCTTGCAGCATAGTGTCATCCACAAATTGTTGGTGAGTCAAGGCATCTCCATTCCGGGTGAGTTTGAGACCCTGGATTTTGCCTTCTACCTTGGCTGATTTGATCGCATTGCCTAAACCTTCCATCATAAGAATAAAGAGGAAGGGGGAGAGAGGATCTCCTTATCTGAGGCCTCTCGAAGGCCTAAAGGTTCTGGATGGTGAGCCATTAAGCAGTATTGAAAAACTAGTTGTGCTGACAAGGGCCATTACCCATCTTATCCAGTTGTGCTCAAAGCCATATGCTTTTAGTACTTCCCTGATATAAGCCCAGCTTAGCTTATCATAAGCTTTCGCTAGGTCAAGTTGTATGATCATACCTGCTTGTTTATTACTCTTGAGAGAATGAACCACCTCGTGTGCTTGAATGATGTTATTTAGAATTTGTCTTCCTTCCACATATCCAGTTTGCTCCTCAGACACCAGAGTTGGAAGAAGTGGCTTGAGCCTGTTTGCAATTACTTTGGATATAATTTTGTACACCACATTGCATAAAGCTATGGGTCTGAATTTGTCTGGTGTCATAGCTTTTTCCTGCTTTGGAATCAAAGTTATGAAAGAGGCATTAAGCGCCCTCAAAACATTTTTGGATTTCCTCGAGTCCTCCACCACATCAAGGATATCTTGTTTGACTATTTCCCAGCATGCTTTGAAGAAGTCTACATTGAACCCATCCGAGCCTGGAGCTTTCCCATTTTGCATCTCTTTAATGACCTCACTGACCTCCTCTTTAGTCACTGGCCTGTTCAGATTGTAATTGTCTTCTCTAGTTACAAGCTTTGGAATGTACTTTGTGAAGTTGTTGATGAAATTTGATCTGTCTATGAGAGGTTCCTCTGCTATGCTTTGGAAATGTTGTACCAGAGCAGATTCTATTTCTTTGTGGGTGCTGAGCTGATTTCCTTGAGTATCTCTGAGTTTTGAAATCCTGTTATGAGCCCTGTGCTCCACAGTTGACTTATGAAATTTTTTTGTATTTCTTTCCCCTTCCTTAAGCCATTGCACTCTTGATTTCTGTCTCCAGAAAATCTCCTCTTACTGGCATCTGTCCTCCCATTCCTGTTGAAGAGAGTCAACTTGTAATTTCCTTTCCTCGGTAAAGCCATCTGTTATGAGGATCTGGTTGATGCCCTGCAATTTCTGTTCCACTTCTTTTTTGGCTTTGAAAATATTGCCAAACTCATTTTTGTTCCAATCTTTGAGCCTGCGTTTGATATGTTTCAGTCTTTGATGTAGAAGGAACATTTTCGATCCCTGGACGAGTATATCCTCCACCCACCATCTTCCAATATTGCTGATGAAGTCAGGGTGGGTGAGCCAAACATTTTCAAACCTGAAAGGTCTGTTTCTCAGAGTGCCTATAAAAGAGGCTTCCAGTTGGATAGGCCAGTGATCCGAGCCTCCAAAAGGGAGGATGAAGGCAGACATGTCAAGGCCTGTGAGGATGAGGTCCTCAGAGATTATAAATCTGTCTAGTTTAGAGGCTACTTGAGAGGCCCCTCCCCGCTTATTGTTCTCGAAGGCAATAGAGTCTCTGCCTAGTGTTCTGGTACCACCTTTTTTTCTGAAAGAGATCTGATCATATTAAAGTCCCCTCCCAGAATCCAGGGCATGACAGGATATCTCTCTCTAAGCTCCTCCAGTGAAATAAGAAGCCTGAGTTTGTCTTCCAGTCTTTGTGGACCGTAGACATTTGTGATCAAATAGACTTCCTTGTCACCCAAAGGTTGGATCACCATTGAAAGGTAGTTCCTGGATGCTTCAGCATCTAGGATTTCTAGTTTCTGGGGGTTCCAAAGTGTTAGAATCCCTCCTGCTGTGTTGTCTGCTTTAACTTCTAGATATTCATACTTGATTAGCCATTTGCTATGTATCTCTCTTATTTTTTCTATAGAGCATTTTGTTTCCTGGATAAATACCATATCAGGTTTTTCCTCTTTTATTCTATTGCTAAGATTTCTTTGTTTCCTTTTACTTCCTAGACCCCTAATATTCTAGGTTGTGAGTTTCATTAAGAAAGATTTGTAAATGAGTAACTAGTAAGATCTTTCATCTTACCTGAGTTTATCATGAGTTTCCCACACTCTGTCAGCAGCTCATTCTGTCTTTTCCTTCCTCTTTTCCTGCTTGGGTTTTTGAACGGGTGTCCCTGTGTTACCTCCATCGTTTTCACCCCTCTGTTTTCCTGGCTATCGTGATTTCTTTTGACTCCAGCGCCCTTTGTTTGAGATCTCCATAGGAAGAGCTGTTGCACTCTGTCAAACTCCTCTTGTGGTAGAGAATCCACCCCTTTGGTGGTGCCCTACTCCAGGAACTTTTCTAGATCGAGATTCTCCCTTTCAAGAATTTCCTGCAGATCATGGTCCTCCGTTCCAACCTCGCTTGGGGTCATCTCATGGTCCTTGTCAAGTTCCATGGTGCTTGGCAGATCCTCCTTCAGTTTGTTGTTTGCAGTTATTTCCTCCATGCTATCATCTTTTTCCTTCTCTGCAGGATTATCCTCCAGTACCTGTTCCGTCCCCTTGTTCCCACCTTCTTCTTCTAAAATCTTGAAGCTGTTGTGACTTGGTTTCTTATCCTCACTGGTTTTCTTTTGGTACTTTTTCCCTCCTTTCCCTTTGCCTCCCACCTTGGTAAAGCCTTCGGGATCTTTGCTCGTGTTGGTTTTATTACTGTTCTCCATTTTGTTTAATGGGCAGTCTCTAAAGAGGTGCCCGTGCTCATGACATCTGCGACATCTGAATGGGACATGTTCGTAGTCCACCGCCTGCACCCATTCTTCATCATAAACTTCTAGAATGACTTCATCCGGAAGTGCTCTTGATAGGTCCATCTCTACGCATATATGGGCAAAGGAGGTGTATTTTCCTCGCAAAGTCGCATCTGATATTTTTATAAAATGACCTAATTTATTGCCTATGGCTTTTAAGGATTTTGGCAGCCAATAATCTAAAGGTAGGGAGTAGAGTCTTATCCATACCGGTACTGAAGTGAATGTCTCTCGTTTCGGGACAAAATTCATCACCCATGGTCGCATGTAGAGGCCTGCAGCAACATAAAAATACGGTCCTCCTTCGAACACTCTATCTTTGTCCTCTAGGTTTGTGAAGACCACTGTGAAGAAACCCTTGGACCCAAGATGAAGGTTTATTTCCCCCTTTGGCTTCCAGTGGTTTTTTATCCAGGCATGCAAAGCCTTCTCCGTTGGCCAAATCCCCATAAATTTTCATATTACTGCATACGCCACCATGTGATCCCTGTGCGCCTGTAGCGTTGGATCACTTAAAACAACCCGGGGTGTAATGGTTGACCTCGGTTTACAGAGTCCTGTCATATTCTTGCGCTCAGTTCTCTGGCTACCTTCTCCTACTTTCTTGTCTCTTCTGACCTCATGATTTTCTTCCTGTTCATGAGCTCTGTTGTTTTTTGTTTTCCTGTGTTGATATCCGCAGTTTCAGCCTCCATAGGCTTCTTGAAGCGATTTGACACAACGTCCCTGCTGCTATTCGTAACTGCTTGACTGTAGGAGGGAGTGGAACTCCCCCCTCCTCGCCCCTCCATGGTAACCAACACTGCTTCTCGCTGCAAATCCTTGTTCTGCTCGCTTCCTCGCTCCCCGTTCTTTTTATTGAGGAAATTTCTCTTTTCAAGTCCTCATTATAACATTCATTATCACTTGTACATTTATATATATAATAAATTATTATTACAAAATACCTCTTGTGTATTTTTACATTAAAGTCAACAAGCTATAAGTTTTGTTGCTTTAGTGATATCGAAGCCATGCCGCACAATATAACCACACGAGTCCTTGAACATTGTTTGCTGCACAATATGTTGTTTAGTTTTCGCATTGAATTCATTGAGCAGTTTAGTAAAATTCAAGAAGCATTTCAGCGATTAGAAAAATCATGTGCAGAAGTTACTACATTTCTAAAGAAAAGTTATGTAGAGGAAGACGATAACGATGGTGAAGAAGTGAAACAAGGTGAAGCAAGAGAAGAAGATTTTGATCAAAATGATGAGGTGGATGAGGACTATCTTGAGAAACAAGAAGATGAACAATATCATAACAATGAGGAAGATGTTGAAGAAGACATTGATGATGATGAAGAGAAAAATGTGGAAGAAGAAAAAATCATGTTAAGGTGCACAGAAATATTTTGGAGGGTCTCATGGCTCAAATTGTAAGCTCAAAGAATACAACACATCTAAAGGAAGTGCTGGAGGAAGTGTCACCTTTGACCATCCTTGAAGCTTCATGTGAGAGTGGGCAAGGGCTACATAAGACATGTAGAACTCATATGACGAATGAGACAACAACAATTGTTGCAGGAAATCCCGTGACTGTTTCAACTTCATCTTCCATCACGAGAGCACAATCTATTGTTTGCAAAGATACTAATTCAGGAGCACAGGAATCACATGGCAAGCATGAACCCCAAGCAATGGGTAAAGCCATCAAAGTGTGTGATGATGCTGCAAAAAATGACCTGGCAGTATCATCCTCGTCTATAGTTCCTCCTTTAGATGCAATAGAATCACATGGTAGGTCCAGGCCTCAAACAATTGATAATACCATATCTCTGCTTAATACTGCTACAGGGAATCTTATAAAGTTGGCACACAGAAAGTGAAGTCTAGTTCTAGTGAAAATTGCACTTTAGAGGTACTGGAACCACATAATCGATATGTACCTCAAAACAGTAAGGCAACATCAATTTTTCGAATTGCTTCAGGGAACCCTGTATCATTGTCATCTCTCTCAATCAAGAGAGCACAAGCTATTTTGGAAGAAGATTCTTATTCAGAAGACTTAGAACTAAGATTTCATAATCATGCAGCTCGCTTATACCACGTTGAATATGATGAAGAAACTACTAATGTTGAACAACAGGCTCTGTTGCCATCTGTGAAAGACACGAAGTTGTGGATGGTCAAATGTGCGATAGGACATGAACGTGAGGCAGCTATTTGTCTCATACAAAAGTACATCAACATGCAGTCCCAGGAGAGAGATTTGCAGATAAGGCCAGCGGTTGCTCTTGATCATCTGAAAGACCATCTTTATATTGACGCAGACAGAGAGGCCCATGTTAAGGAGGCATGCAAAGGTCGTCGGAAAATATATTCCATGAAGATATCACTTGTTCCTATCAAGGAGATGAATGATGTGCTTTTAGTAGAAAGCAAATCAGTTGAGCTTTTCAAGGATAAATAGGTGCGCATGAAAATTGGAACATACAAAGGTGACCTGGCAAAGGTCATGGATGTTAATAATATAAGACAAAGAGTAACCTTGCCGTTGTCGTCGTTCAGTATTCGGCTACCGTATCTCTTAAATCGACCACCTCTCCGACCAAACTCCATTCCTCGATGCGTCACCTGGTTCGCTGCATATTTAACAACTGCTTCGCTGCCCTTCATCTATCAATGTAAATGTAAAAATTCTGTCTTATTTGTTCTTGCGGATGCACGAAGGCCGAAACCTGACGTAACGATTTGATGGCGTGGGTTTCAACCTTTGGAATGGGTGCTTGAGAATCATGCTTTTTGAAGAGCAGGACCCATATATTTAATACTGTATATATTTAAAGTTCAAAGATAATTTCTAATGGTTGAATAAAGATTAGCTAGATGCCCACGATTGACATGGACATGTCTTTTGATGGGGACCGAGTCACGTTTCTGCTGCCATCGGGAGTCTCGTATTACTCCTTTGTGTTGGTTGAACCATATTGAACCATATATTAAATAACTATATCATATAGTTATATATAAAAAAAACTTAGGGTTATTAAATTAAATTGTTATACAGGTGGAGGTATCAAAGACGTCGAGTTACATATGCCGAAATGACAAATGCAAACCGAAGAAAATTGTCAACGATTAAGCTTTGAGGAAAAAGCTTCTGAAGGAATGGGCAATGTTACGAATATAAATTATATAAAATAACAATAAATATAAATAAATGTAAAAATAAATAATCAAGTAATGATTATGTTAAATAGTCATTAGTTAAGTGAAAAGGCATGTCTAAAAAGACATGCCGAATCGTGAAAGAACACCTGCCTAGTATATATGTGGGTCCTCATTGTAACATTCATTATCACTTTTACATTTTTATATATAATAAATTATTATTACAAGATATCTCGTGTATTTTTACATTAAAGTCAACAAGATATAAGTTTTGTTGCTTCACAAGGTCACTGAACCTGAAAAAGATGAGAAATTAAAATTTGAGAAAGATGACATTACAGCTAGAAGTATCATTGTAGATTCTGTCAGAGATCATTTGATCCCATATATTGCAAATCTTGACTCTTCAAAGAAAATGTATGATGCCCTAATTGGTTTGTATACTATCAACAATATTGGTCAAGCAATGAGTTTGAAGAATGAGCTTTGTGATGTTAGAATGACAAGGAATGGTACTATAGCCTCATATTTCATGAGGATTTCTCAATTGAGAGATCAACTTCAAGCAATTGATGAAATCGTTCCCGAAAAATAACTAGTAACTACAACACTCAATGGTTTACCTAAATCATGGGATTCATTTGCAATAGGAATATGTACCAAAAAAGATGTTCCAATGTTTGATGAACTATGGACTGTATGTAATCAAGAAGAATCAAGACTCTCATATGAAGAAGAAAATTTCAAAGATTCGAAAAAGGCGACTCTCAAGCATATGCAACACGTTTCAAGAAGGGTGGAGGAAGAAAGAAGTTTGGATTTCAAAGAAGAAACAAAGGAAGAAGAAATGAAGGAAGAAGACCCGAAGAAAAAAGACCTGCCCCTCAAGGAAAGATTTATATGTCAAAAGTTCAATGCTATCATTGTCGCAAATTTGGTCACTTTAGACACGATTGAATTGAATGATCGAATGACAGACAAAGAAAAGGAAAGCAGCATGCCTCCACAACAAATTTTGAAGATCTTCCAAAAAGACCTAAGAATGAAGATCCAGGTAATAAAGATTTTTATTTATTTCTCTGCTCTTACTAGTTTTGTTTCAGATAGTGAACTTATGGCTAGTAGATAGTGGAGCCTGAAGGCACATGACGGGAAATCGAGACAACCTCACAAGTCTTATGGAAAGAAGATTATCACAAAACATAGAATTGAGAGACAACAACAGTTATGTAGTCAAAGGCATTGGGAAGACATCCATTGAGCTTGAATCAAGTGATAATGTTCATCTTAGCAACATATTATATGTACCAAGTTTGAAGAAGAATTTGGTTTCTATTTCATGCTTGGAAGATAAAGGAGATAGAGTAACATTTGTTGATGGCAAAGTTCTTGTTTGGCCCAAAGGCTCTAGTATAGATTCCGCTAGAGTAATTGGAGTTTGTGAAGGAAGGTTGTATAGACTTTTGAAACAACCTACTCAAGCACTTGTACATAATGATATTAATCCATGTGAGCTTTGGCATAGAAGATATGCTCACCTTCACTATAAAGCTTTTCCAACCTTAAAGCAGATGGTTGCAGGTATTCTAGATTTGCAGGAAGAACATGAAGGAGTATGTAAAGGATGTGCACTTGGGAAGAATGTAAAGAAACATTTTCCAAGTAGCGAAAGTAGATCCAAGGAAGTCTTAGATCTAATTCATTTTGATGTATGTGGTTCGATGTAGTGAAATCTCTTGGAGGTTCTTTGTATTATGTAAAATTTGTTGATGATTTCTCTCATAGGACGTGGATCTACTTTATAAAGACAAAAGATGAAGTCTTTGACAAGTTCCAAGAATTCAATGTTGAAGTCGAAAACTTGAAGGGAAAGAAGTTCAAGATCTCGAGGATTGATAATGGAGGAGAATATACCTCTAAGGAACTTGTTGCCTTTTGTAAAGAAGCTAGGATTAAGAGGGAGCTGATAGTCCTTTACAATCCACAACAAAATGGAGTAGCTAAAAGAAAGAACAGATCTATGAAGAGTATGTGAAGGTAGTGATACACGATCAAGACCTGCCTATGTTTCTATGGAACAAAGCATCAATGCAAACTTTCTACATTGAAAATAGAAGTCCTCATCTAATTATGGAAGGCAAGACTCTTGAAGAAGCATTCACTGGACAGAAACCTCAGGTTGGTCATTTGAGGATATTTGGCTGTCTTGTATATATTCATGTGCCTAAAGATAAGAGAAGGAAGTTAGAGCCTTTCGGAAAGAAAGGGATATTTGTTGGTTATGGTGAGTGATGAAAGGCCTATAAAATATATATTCTAGGACAAAAACAGATTGAAGTTAGCAAGGATGTGATCTTTGATGAAAATGTGGCCTAGTGGAAATCCAAAGAAGTTCCCATGGACTTTGATGAGGACAAAAACCATGAAGCTCCCAAAGAAGTTTTTGGGCCATCAAATCCTTCAGAACATCCTATTCATCATAAAAAAGAGCCAAAAGGGCCTAACGAACTAGTGGATCTAGTTGTTGTTATTTGAAATAAAGAAGAGGCCAACATTTGCTAGATCTACCTTGCAAGAAGCAGAAGGACATGCAACACCACATTGCTCTTTCAAGGAAAGCAAGAGGCCAAAGAGGTATTCTGGTTATGCAACTTTGATGACGAATCTCATTGATGTTGAATTTCCACTTTTAAAGAAGCAACTAGCCAACAAGTTTGGAAGGATGTGATGTTGGAAGAACACCATTCAATTATGAAGAATGATGTATGGGAGATTGTGCTCAGACCTGAAGGAAAATCAATGGTGTCCTCCAAATGAGTATACAAGATCAAGCAGGCAATGGATGGCGACATTCACAAATACAAGGTGAGATTCGTGGCTAGAGGGTTCTCCCAAAAACAGGGAGAAGATTATGATGAGACTTTTGCTCCAGTGACCAGATACACTACCATTAGATCTATTGTTTCTATTCCTTCTTCTGTGGGTTGGAACTTACATCAAATGGATGTAAAGATTGTTTTTCTTAATAGCATGATTGAGGAAGAAGTGTACATAGAGCAACCTTAAGGTTTTGAGGTACATGGTAGAAAGTCTCACATTTGTAGGTTGAAGAAAGCCCTGTATGGAATTAAGCAACGACGAAGAGCATGGTATATACAAATTGACAATTATCTATCGAGACTTGGTTTCTCCAAAAGTGATGCCGATCCAAATCTGGATTTCAAGGTTGAGAAGAATGAACCTGTGAATCTATTATTGTACGTTGATGACTTAATTTTGACAAGTGTGGAGCATCTTATTATTCGAGGTAAGAGGGAGTTGGCCTTAGGATTTGATATGAATGATCTTGGTTTGATGCACTACTATTTAGGACTAGAAGTTGTAGGAATTTACAGGGTAAGTTCCTTAGATAGAACACCAAAGGACACTACCTATAAATAGATCATAGATCAGTACACTAGTATTCTTGACGTTGTTAAAACCCTCAAAGAGGGGAATAGTTCACGGCCTTAGCCAACGCGGCCACTTCATGCAATTTATTAATGTAAAATATTTTTTTTTTGCACAAGCTTCTCTCATGAATGGTCACCGGACAAATGACCCTCCATGCTCTTTAAATAGAGATCATGGACCAATCGGGTGTTAAGCCTCGGATCAAGTATCAATAATATCGAGGAGAGAATGAATCGTCAGATCACTTCATGTTTAGAACATATCGTGACCATCGGATTGTAAGTTACAAAAAGTACATACTAAAGAAACACACTTTACCTAACTATATACTAGACCAAGTTATACTTAACTATTTCCTATGTGTCGGAATATCCTAACATGACTCACTCAGAGAGAGACTGCCTCGAAAATCTGCACTTCTAGCTTGGAACTGCGTCAACCCTCTGGGGGTTTCGAATTGCTGCCTCCTGCATCTTTTTTGAACTCCCTTCTTCTGCTCAGTGTTGGATCTACCGGCTCTGTTCTTCTTGCTTCACCTACAACTCTGATACCATGTGAAAATTCCACAATAGGAGTCCCTAATCCAGCAAACTGATGTTACTTTTCCTACTTGTTAATCCATACAAGTTATTTATTGTCTTATACGGTAAATATCGAAGTAAATACTACTGCAGCCTTCACTTAATTAAATTATAAGCGAAAACAAGATACTGAACAAGAAATCAAATACAACACTAAGAGATCCATCATCACCAATCCCTACAACACTAAGAGATCTATCATCACCAACATATATATTTTTGGTGTTACAATCATTTAAAGAAGAAAACATGGCTTTGTTTTGGCCATGTGATAAGAAGCTCCAAAATCAATGAGCCACTCATGAGAATGAGAAGAAGAAGATACATTTAGTGCATAACCAGGCTGAGATGCTTGACAACCACATGCAGAAAGTGCTATTCCTGAAGATGAAGTTGCAGTTGAAGAGTGCTCCAAATGGATGTTATGCTTCTTCATTGCTGCTTCCAAGGCTTCCGTCTTCTTAAAGCATTTGGATTCACAAAAGTTGCAATGTCTATTTGTCTTCTTCCCATTCTTTTTAGTTGCCTTATCATTTTGTTGAGTTGATTTTTCATTTTGAGACTGAAATGGCTTAGGACCCTTGTTTGGTTTAGGACCATTCTCTTTAGGATGCTGCTTTTTAGGATTCTTTGAACTTGGTTGCTGCTGGGCTGCTAATGCTTTCTTAGAAGAGTTTTCAGTATTAAGAAGACCAAGATGTAAGAGTTTTTCTTGTTCTCTTATTAAAGAATCACAAAAGGCATCAAAAGAGGGGGACTTGTAGTCTTGTCCTTGAGAAATAAAGGCTTCTCTGGTGGAATGGAAGGTGGAAACAAACACAGGTAGGCTGGTCCTAACTTAGTAAGAATGGAATAGATAAGGCTACCATCTTCCTTCTTAACCTTAACACCTTCCAAGAGAAGTCTAAGGGTCTTGAACTTGGACAAAAAATCTTCAATGGAAGAAAAATTATTGGGGTCCAAAGTAAGCAACTCATTTTCGAGTTGATGGGCTCTAATTTCATTTTTAATTCCAAAAACAATACTGATCTTTTTCATTGCTTCATCGAGGGTATCAATTTCTGCGATATGGAATCTAAGGTCTGGAGAAATAGACATCCCTATCAACCCACGTGCTTGATCTTTCTTATTTTCCCATTTGGTTTGCTTATCTTCATCTTGAGGTTTAGACTCTTGGCATGAGGCTATTCTATAAAGACCTTTACTTCTAAGTAAATCCACCATGTAGGATAGCCATTGGAAGTAGTTGGTGCTGTCAAGAATAACTAGGCATGAACTTTCCATTTTAAAAGAAACTGAAGCTGTATATGCTGAAACTAAGTGTTCCAATGGAAAGATCTCGAAAAATTAGGCCGATTAAAAAAAAAGGGCTCTGAAAACGGCTTCCGGATGAAGAAGTTATGGCTTTTTGAAGAAAAGTTGCTAAAGAAGCCAACGAACCACGTGAATGTTGGGAAGTTGATGATAATGTTATATTAAAAAAAAACTCTCCTACTTTCCAAACTTAATCTAATTAGCTCACCTTTAAAAAAAGATTACTTTATGTGATCCACTTTTATGAATAAATGAAAGTCACTTTTGCAATGGTACTTTATGAACTATCCACTAAATTGTAATTTAAATAAAAGATAAAAGATAAAGTGACTTTAGAATTATAAGTGACTCACTTTTTATAATGAGTGAAAACACTTTTAAATAAAGTAACTTAAAACATAAGTTACATGTGTTTTATGAAGCTGAACAAAAAGAAAGACTTGAACCCAAGACTTCTATTTTCATAAAGTAACTTTAGACCAAGTGAGCTAGTAAAAAGATTTAGTAATTGGTTGAGAGGAAGGGTTTTTGGTTTTTTGTTTTGTTTTGTTTTTATGCTCACTAAAGCTTTGGGGTGCGTGTTTACTTGAAAAACCCCTTTTTGCCTACAAAACAAAAAAAACAACCACACAAACCAAATGAACAAGCAAAAGTATCAAAGCCTTATGGCTTAAAGTTAGATTTGGCTGGAAACTAGATATTTTCATCTATGTTTTTGATTTTCCGAGATCACACTAGGGCGTAGCAGAAAAACGCATACGCATGAGAAAAATCCTTTCCTTCTGTTTCTGGTTTGCCTAGATCACACAGAGTCGCGGGCAAAGATGATACGTAGAAATGAAAGGTATAGATCCGGTAATAAATTTTTTATATATCACTATAAACCGAAATAAACAGAGAGATAAATAACTATAACTGCAAATAAAGACTCTATACCTCTAGATCTTAAAAATGACGTAGCTAGGGCTACCAGAAACCTTTTCGCGTGAAACGAAAGGGGTTCCTCACTGGAATAGATGCTCCTAACACAATAGAGCAGTCCTCTCAGCCTGAAAGTGGTCAGAAATAGTAGATGTAGGAAACGACAGTCGGATGCAGTTGTACCGATTTCGGATTTGGATCACCAACGGGCGCAACCCTCGAATGGCTCTAATCCCATGTAGGAATTTATAGGGTAAGTTCCTTAGAACACCAAAGGACAACGCTCACAAACAGATCACAGATTAGTACACCAGTATTCTTGACGTGGTTAAAACCCTCAAAGAGGGAAACAGTCCATGGCCTGAGCCAACGCGACCACTTCAGGAAATTTATTAATGTAAAAGAAAGAAAATTTACATAAGCTTCTCTCATGAATGGTCACCAGACAAATGACCCTCCATGCTCTTTAAATAGAGATCATGGACCAATCGGGTGTTAAGCCACAGATCAAGTAAATGTAATATCGAGGAGAGAATGACTCGTCAGATCACTTCATGTCTAGAACATATTGTGACCGTCAGATTGTAAGTTACAAAAAGTACATACTAAAGAAACACACTTTACCTAACTATACACTAGACCAAGTTATACTTAATTATTTCCTATGTGTCGGAATATCCTAACAAAAGTATGTTAGTAGCCCGACAAAATCTTTTTTGGTCAATGAAAATATATCATCACGATCCTGCAGAAGTTTGGAATGATGGATTGTAAGTCTATGCCAAGTCCCACGGTGACAAATCCGAGAAAATTGAGAGACACTAAGTCTGACTTGGTAGATCCATTCGTGTACTAGAAACTAATTGGCTCATTGATTTATTTGTTTAATACTAGGTTGGATATTTGCTTTGTAGTGAACAAGTTAATCTAGTTCCAGGTGGAACTGAGACATGATCATTGGATAGCAGCAAAGCACATATTGAGATATTTGTCTGGTACAATTGACTTTGGTTTGAGACATGTGTGATAGGGAGTGTTGAAGACAGAAAGAGTACCTCCGGAGGTTGCTTCAGTTTGGGCTCTGGTATGATTTCATGGATGAGTAGGAAGTAGACATTTGTTGCACTCAGTATTGTCAAGGCAGAATATACTGTAGCTAGTTTGGCAAGTTGTGAAGCTGTATAGCTTCGGAAGTTACTTGCGGGACTGTTTGATCATGTGCTCGAGCCAACCGTGATATATTGTGATAATCAAAACTATGTGAAGTTGATAGAGAATCTAGTTTTCCATGACAAGTCGAAACACATCGAGATCAAGTACCACTTCATCTGTGACATGGTGCAGAAGGGAGCAATGAAGTTTCAGTATGTCTCCACTAATGAGCAGATTGCTGATATTCGTACAAAGCCTCTATTCGAAGCGAAGTTTGTATACTTCAGAGACAAGCTTGGACTTGCGGAGAATGCCTCTATCATTGAGATGGAATGTTGATGAGATAACATGGTGGATTGACATTCTCCTTGTGTTAGGGACTATGACTTGCACTATGTAGATTATCTTTGTGTCAAGTACATTGACCCGAATTAGGGAGAATGGTCCAGTAGAGGACTCACATTCTTCTTGTGTCATATATGACTAGAATTAGGAAGAATGGTCTCGGAGCATCATATTCATTTAGCATCGGGCCGTGAATTGTGCTACTAGAGCTTGGCCTTTGGCGAGTCACCATGTGTCATTGACCCAAATAATGGTGAACCAAGACTAGTTTGGATGCCATGTGTCAGGTACTGACCCAAATTATGGCGACTAGTTTTATGCTAAATGATATCCCATGTGTCCGAAGTACTGACCAGAATTATGGTGAGCACACACCGTAGGTCTGAAGTATTGACTTGAATGATGGAATTTAGTTGTTGCAGTTAATTTACCATGCGTTTGAAGCATTGACTTGAATTATGGTGAGGATATACTACACGTCTGAAGCGTTGACTCGAATTATGGTAAATAATTTGATGCTATTAGATTACCATGTGTCATAATTGTGACCCAATTATGGTGATAATGTGTTCCCTTTTCTTAGAGAAATTTGTTCACAAGAAGAACCTCTGTTTAGTCATTATGAATACCTCCTTACCTAAGAGGGAGTGTCAATTTTTGTAGCTTTGGTCGGTCTTCATAATTTATATTTTTGCCCCTGTGATGCATAAAGAATTTGTAAGACATGTTCTCATGTCATTTTGATTATTTAGCCCTTGAAAGAATTATTGTAAGATATGTTCTTCCAGTCAGATTTAAAAGAGGAAATTTTGAAATTTGAATTTGTATTTTTGGCTCCAAGATAGTCAAGTCTGCCCTCCCTCAAGTCAAGTCTGCCCTATTAAAGTGACACACCCATTTGCGAAGGCAAAACACTATATAAAGGCATTCGACCTCCTCCACAAAGGCACCATTTCGACCTATACAGGAAAGAAGTTTCTGGGCATTCGAGAGAAGGACACGAAGGGCAAGAAGGATGGATCTCTCTCTCTCTCTCTCTAGCTCACAGTTCTCTTTCTCTAGAACTTGCATGTGTGAATTCTGGGCAACATTTTCTGGGCAGGTTGAGTTGTAGGGCAATTTGAAGTCTTGACTTGAGGGATGTGGACCAGGTTTGACCATAAGCTTTTTTGGTCAGTATGACCTCATAGTTGACTAGCTGCATTAGATGTATCTCTTGTTGAACTAAAGAATTTCTCTAAGAAGAAGGTTGTTGGGTTTTTCCCCCAAGTGGGTTTTCCTAGTGTAAATCTTGTGTTCTCTTTGTGGATTGTGATATCTATTGTCTTTATGGTTTATGGTTGAATTTATGAAGTGCACTTGCTTAATGATAAACTGGAATTGTTAAAAGAAGATATTTATCATTAGAAGTAATTACCAATATTTTAGAAATATTGTGCTTGTATCTATTGCACTTAAAAACTCAATAGAAGGTTGCCTAATACACCCTTTAACCATATCAATTACTTTTGTGATTAAAATAATTTCTTTTGTAAGACAAAGTGAGTTAATCTAATGAAATGCAAAGGTTTTTGCATTAGTGAATTAGATGAATCTCAATCATCAATATCAAGTGATGTTGAGATCTAATCTCAATTGTCAATCAATATGGAGATTAGGGTTGTGGATTTTGTCATAATTCAAGCTTATAAAAGAAAGGCTAGGCAAGGGAGAAGACACAACATTGAGTGAGCACAATACATGAGAGAAGGACATCTCAGTTGATTGGGTGGAGATGGACTTCCATTCAAACGTGCTAGGTCTAATGAAGGTGCAAGGAGCAACAAAGATCTAGATCAACCAGGGGATAGATCAAAGGATAGATCTAGAGTTTGATAAGCTAGATCAGATCTAGGGTGTAATTGTATATGCAATTTCCTTAGTGGGCCATTTTCCTTGGAAGGTATTATTTCAAGTAGGTTTTGAATTTAATAACAAAGAATTGTTTGATTGGGTAGAAAAGTTGTGTGCTTATGTGATTGAGATTGGTTATTTATTTTGCTTATGTTGGTTAAATTTTGCTAAGATTCTAGTCATACTTTTATTTAGTAGATTTGTATTTTGCTAGGTAGTAAATCGCCAGGTTGCTAGGTTCATGGAAATTGAACATGGTATCAGAGCGTCAAATCTAAGGAAGCTGATCTTAGAATCACTAGGTGCCAAGTTCGTAAAAGTGTCGAGAGGCTAGGTTTGGGCCAAACACTGTATGATGTAGAGATTAATTTTTTTGCAGGCACCAGGTATGTACAAATTGAGTCTGTATACTACGCAAGAGGTTGAAATATAGTAAAAAAAATCAGTTGAGTGGAAACTATAGGATGTAGGAGTGACTAAAGAGAAATTAAAAAAGGCATGTGGCTAGTAGCTAGTTGACAACTCTGATAGTCGTCAAGCCAACAACCTTGACCATTGTGTTTTGAGGTTTGTAGTGTGTTGGGTAAAGGAAAAGGCCGACAAGGCCAATTGTGGGGCCACCAACCATCTATAGGAGGTGATGCAAGAAGCAAAAGATATGGGCTGTGGTTTTGAGCAGCAATCGAACCATAGGTGCCACTAGGGAGTAGGAGGCTGTGAGTGGGGGCAGAAAGGAAGTGGAGGCCTACATTAGAGACAACAGGTCGAGGGATAACATCGTTAGTAATGATCACCAGTGGCATAGGGTCATAGTGATTGGCAGGGCTAGCCAACATTCATTCGTGGGCTCTTGCAGGTGACAAGAGTCCATTTGACAACCCATAAGAGCTATGTGAAGGAAAAGACCTAGACGTCAAGGATGCTATAAGGGTAGTCACACAGGGTGAGTCGCTACTAGTAAGCAACCATCAAATCTGTATGTCATGTGGGTTGCAGAGTTGAGGAGAGTAGTCAACAAATGGGTTAGCTGTCGACTACCACAAGTGTCATGAGGGAGAAAAGGTGCCTCATGCGAGGCCACTGACAGAGGTGCTGAAGGGAGAGGTAGTTATTGAAATATGTAACTAGGTTCGGTCTTCATAATGACAAATGTAATCATGATTTTATGTAAAGAGAAAAATAAATTTATTATTGTCATTCTTGAGGCATGGGTTTCATGCTCAAGGGAAATTTATTTTATAGGTCAAGCACCCATTGAGTGCTTCTAGGGCTTGTCTTTGAGTCAACAAGTCATAAGAGTCATTGTCATGTATGGAAGACCCTTTTGGGCATGTTACATATTGTAAAGAAAAAATTATTTGAGTCAAATTAGAGTCAAAGACCCTCCAAGACCTTGTCATGGTGCCTCAAGCAAGTCGGCCTACATGAAAGATCAAGTCGACCTCAAGGAAGCAATTCGTACCCCTGGAAAGCCTATATATAAGAAGGAACTCGACCTCATTTGGACACACACATAAGCAAGTTCAATTTCCTCAAGAAAGAAGCTGGAAAAGGACGAAAATCAAGGATAAGAAGAAGAAAAGCAAGATCAAAGTTTTTGGATCTCTCTCTCTCTCTCTCTCTCTCTCTTGTGTTAGGGTTTCTAAAGTTGTTGGGCAAGTGCTGGAAAGTTGTTGGGCAAGTCGCAATTGTTGGGATCAAAGTTGCAGAAGAAACTATTGGGGTTGAAGTTGTAGATGAAACTTCAGGGGTCGAAGTTGCTGGGGTCGAAATTGCTGGAAAGAAAGCTCATCAAGGAGAAAGGTTGAATTGGTCTTGGAGGGGTCTTTGTCAAGGGTCTTAGGTCTTGGAATTCGTCATTTGAAGATTCTATAAGAAGAGAAGAATTCTTGTGGGTTTTCCTCTCAAGAGGAGAGGTTTTGGCCCTGGCTAGCAGCCTACATTTTGTGTCCTCTTGTCTCTTTGATCTTCATTGTTTGGTAGCTATTTGATGATAGAAAACACAATAATAATCAAGTTAAAGAAGAAGCTAATCAAGTTAAGTAAAAAGACATCACAAGCAGTTATCAAAGTAAGAGAAATCTTTTAATCTAGCTGCCCTAGATTTCTCAACATGGTATCAAAGCTAAGGTGACTATGACAAGAAGAAAAGGCAACTTGAAGATCATTATTGAAGAAGGATACATAAGGGCCAAGCACAAGGAAATCATCAAGAAGGACTAACCCACTCATCATCTTGAAGGAAGGAACTAAGGAGTATCTAAGAAGACCTCAAAACCCTAGCTCATTCAAAGAAGGGTTCTACACTTGAAGCATTCTTGGGAAGCTCACACATTTTACAATCATCATCACAAGGAAAAGAAGACCTCAAGGACCCTACCTCCACTCAAAGAAGGACTACACATTGAAGCATCTTGAAGTCTCTATATCCAAGGAAAGCAAGAAGAAGCATTTCCATCATCATCATCAAGGAAATCAAAGCAATCTCCCTCTCATTGAAGAAAGGATCACTTTTCAAAGCATACTTGAAGGAAGACATCTTCATCAAGAAGACATCTTCTATTATCAACATCTTCAAGAAGGCATCAAGTTGAAGATATCATCATCAAAGGAGCATCTTCACTTGACAAGTAAGTATCTTTATATCTATGTCTGAATCTACTATCAAAATGACTTCATTTTGCAAGGAAAACAATAAATTGGTTGGGTCATCGAATTTCCTTGCATGGAAGAAGAGGATAGATTTGATCCTCATAGAGAATGAAATTATTGGGCATGTTAAGGGTTCAATTTCCAAACCATCACAAGAGTAAGCTCAAGCATTGTCGAAGTATATGAAAGGGGAAATCAGGGCTCAAAGAATCCTTATAGAATCAATCAAGGATCCCCTCATCCCTTTTGTTGTGAAGTTGGAGAAATAAAAAAAAAATCTATGATAAGCTAGTAGAATTGTTCTCCATAAGCACTGCTGGAGAAGTTATATCATTGAGAACCAGACTATAGAAGATGAAAGTATCAAAGGAAGAGAGGATAGCCTAATACCTTATGAGGGTGTCACAAATAAGAGACCAACTACAAGAGTTGGGGGAAATAGTGTTTGACAAAGAGATGACCACCATTGTGCTCAATGCACTACGTGATGAATGGGGCATGTTTGTATCAAGCATTTATGGAAAGAAGGAAGCCACCCCATACAATGAACTTTGGTCATTATGTAGATTGAGGAAACAGGGTTGAAGGAAAAAAAAGTGATGTGGGATCAAATGAGCAAGTTCAAGCATTTGCTGCCATGGCTAGAATAAAAGGAAATTTTTTTCCTCAGAAAAAGAACACTGATATGTCAAAGATCCAATGCTATGGATGTTAGGAATATGGGCATTTCAAGAGATATTGGCCTATCCTAAACTCAAGAAGGACAATAAGAAAAGAAAGGAATGAAGCCTATATCACCGAAGAAGTAGAAGAACTTGATGAGAAGAAATCCAAGGATAGATCTTCACTATTGAGGTCTCTTAGGTACTTAACAAGGAGAAGTAGGAGGTGAAAAGACCTCTACCATGGTTGTCAAGATGAGAAACATCATAAGTATGACAGGATGTGTTATAACTTAATTTTATTTGTGCATTTGATTTTTTTAAATGCATAGTTCTTTCAAAAATTTGATTAAAATTTATTTTCTGCACTTTGTAATAAGCGAGCAAGTCCAAATGCGACTTTTAGAATTTGAATAAGCATGAAAAATTGATTTAAATGGTTATTTTATATAGATAATTAATTGTCGCCGAAGGAGCTAAACAATGTGCACCTTCCAACGAACAAGATTGCATTCGCCCAGATCATCGACTAACAAGCAATTGCGGGACCTCTGCACTCCCGACGGATAACGAAGGGGGTGGTCCGCAAAGTTGTTTTCCCTTTACTGCCTTTTATTACATGGCGCACTCCCAGTTATTGTGGGACACCCCCCATCCTAAACCACTTACCACCTACCCACCTCCCCACAAACCACTCCCACCCGCTGCCAACACCTCCGCCAATGCTCCCACTAATCTAGTACGCCGCTATTGCCTCCGCTAATGTAACCATCACCAAATCTTTCAATAACTTAGCAGATTTATCCGTTAAGCTATTAAATGCTCCCGCCAACGTTCCGATTAATAAATATTGACGCGCCAATAACAGTAATTTGAAATAAACCGTTGAAACCCATTCCAAATTTAAATCTTGGCTATCGCTCTGTTTCTATCCTTTTGCTATTCTTGCCCAAAGAGCTCTGACAGACCAAACAACGACCAATTGCAACAATCTTCTGTGTTATCAGCCATCAATTCGATCAGGTAATTTCTTAAGTTATCCTCTGTTCTATTAATTTCTTGAAATGGCTAGTCAAAAGGGAAAATCCAAAATAGTTGTAGAGAGTCCAACCCTACCCCCTGTGATTAACCTGGATGAACTCCCTTTGATCGATACACAATACAAAATTACTGAAACCCAATGTGAATTCAATCTCTATGAACTCCATAATTGGGCATATAAAAAATTTGAGGATGCCAGTGATGAATTTTGCTTCTGGGAGTCAATGTTGCCCCAATTTTGTCTTCCCCAAACCTATCATTTTACTTACCAAGCCAAAGAGCCATAGTGGCCAGAAACAATGAAATTTTGTTCTCAATAACCCTTGAATCCATTTGTCAAGTGTTGCAGATCAATCCCCAAGGCCCCCTTCATCCTTTTTCGACTGATTCCCTCATGGAAATTTACCAGAAGCTTACTTTTCAGCAATGAGCCCACATTTTTGAGTCTTTTCTGCTTGAAAATTCAAAATTGCCCAGAACCAATCCACCATATTCTTCTGCAATTTTTCCAGAGATGTCTAGGCAAGTTATTTCTATGGTTTCTTGTCTTTTAGGGTATCAAACTGATCAATGGGTAGATGAAGTCATCCTTGGATTTTTGTCAGTATTTTCATCTGGAAAGAAACCCTTAGTTCTTTTTAATTTTAGTCAGTTTTTATCAGATGTTATCCATGACCAATTCCTAAAATTTAGTGCTGAAGGGTCTTTCAAACATCAGTTTGTTCTAGTCTATCTGTTTTTGTATCATCAGTCAGAGAGGTTTAAATTTTCGTTACAAAAGTTGGATTCATAGGGCAGACCACAATCAGTCATCCATTGGACCTCTTTGGTTAGAAAAACACAGAGGAATACTCTTTCAGTGATTTTGTTAACCATTTTTTCATATGGCATTATGTCTTTTGAGCAGTGATGCAGTTCCTAGAGTCTCCACAAAAATCAAAAGAATTTTACATCTCAGTGAACAATCTAAGGTTGGAGATTGGTATCTCTATCAAAATTTTACAGAAATCAGAGTTTATGGTTGTGAACTTCCTCCTTATAAACTGCCAATTTTCCTGCCTATGAGGATTTTTGCTTTAGAATTCATTAGGCAAAGGATGAATATGGATGAAATCCATTTTGTGTCAAGGAAACAGAAAGCTCAATTCAAGTTAAAAGCACATATTTCATTTGTTGTTAACACCAGAGCAGCAGAGAAGGAAGTGGATAGTCTACTCAAACAAATGAAATTCAAATTAAGTTTCAGTTGGCCTTATGACCCATTGGGAATAATTTCAAAGATAAGATTTGAGAAAAAGTCAGTGCCTTATGTTCATATAGCAAAGCCAGAGATTGAGCAGTTTGCAAATCGAGAAGAATGGGAAGAAAACACACTGCAAGAAACTGAAGAACAAACCTCCACTCAGACAACACTGGAAACTCCAAGATTAAAGGAAAAGGAATTGAAAATACCAAGAGAAAGTGTGTCACCTACAAGTTCAGGACTTAAAGCAGTTGGTTTCAAAGTTTTCAAAAGGAGGAAGTCAATGAATATAGAAGAGGAGTCATTAGAAGGCAGAAATTCAGAAGAACATACTACAGTAGTATTATCAAGCGAGCTTGTATTTTCATTTCAGCAAACTGAAGAAACAACTCTTGATTCTCCTACTTCTCCTGTTTCTCCATCTGCAGGACAACAAAGTATCTTTGCTAGATTTAGAGAGATGAAGAAAAAGGAGGCATTGAAAACTTCCACCTATACTGAGTTTTGGAAACAATCATCCACCACTCAACACAGACTCTTATCTGCACTAGACCCTAATAGAGGGAAATTTCAGTTGGCATTCCTTGAGCCAAAAGTACCAGTTCCTAAAAGTGCAGATGATTATAAGACTTTTGTGTTTTCTTTTGATACCAAGCAGATACACCCAATAGATCAGATTGATCTCCACAAACAGGCAGGTGAGATGATTTATTCCTCACTAACAAGTTCAACTATGGCAACTTCTAAATTGCAAGCATCTTTAAATAATATTCATTCACAACTCAAGTTAGAAAGAATGTCTTCCTTAGCCAAGGATACCAGAATAAAAGGGCTGGAAGATCTGGTGATAAAGCTAGGATTGGATCCTAATGATGTCAACGCTACTGAAGAAATAATCAAGAGGAGAAATTCAGATATACAAGCACTTAGAAAGCAGCTAAAATTTCCTACAACAAAGCATCCACAAACTAAAGAAGTAGGGCAGCTTGAGAAAGAGAAAGAAAACATGTTGAAGATGATTGTGGAGCAGAACATCCAAATACAGAAAATGGAGGCTGATATGGAAAGCTTGTTAAAAGAAAAAGAACAACAGACAAGTGCAGGGACCTCTACAGTACAGACAAAGACAACCAGTGAGGAAGCCACAAAAAGATTATCAAAGGCCATGGGAGATTTATCCCTCAGAAATGTGGAAATAGAAAAATTGAAAGCAACACTACAGAGGATGGAAGAAAATAAAATAAAATTAGATAATGCATATATATTTGAAATACAGAAAAATTTCAAGCTAACCAAGCAACTTGAAAAGTATGCAGATGAATCACTCACAACACAAACATTATCTGAAGCAAAGGAAAAGATCTGGGTTGATATCAATTCAACCATTTCAGAGCTCTGGACATCTATTGAGATTATCTTTGAACAAGAAGAACTGGTAAGAAAAGCAAAGAAAGCCATAATAGAAATTAAAGAAGACTTGGATCATAAGCCAGGGGAGGCAACGAAGATCATCAAAGTGCTGAATTCAAAGACCAAGGATGAATTGGAAGACTTAGGAATTGAAGATAAGACTAACACAATCCTATAAGTTAGAAAAGTTTTGACTAAAAGAAATTTAATGTTACAATTAGAAAATAAATGTCAAAACTTAGAAATGCAGATAAATAAATTTTGGTTGTTTTAGTGCTCATCTTGTTGGGAATGTGCTGTAATGGTTGTTATTGTTGTGTCATCCTTGTGGACTATTTCACAGGATACTAGACAAACCTTTCCTTACTCATTGGTTGTAACGACCGTCACATCCTCTGTGGGCTACTTCGCGAGATGGTAGACGGATCTTTCCTCGTTCATTGGTTGTAATGACTGTCGCATCCGCTATGGACTATTCCGTTGGGTGTTGGACAAACCCTTTTGGTTCACGTGTGTGACAGTCCCCTGAATGTTGGCGGGTCCAGTGTCGTCAACATTTCTGGCGCTAGAAGGAGGGTGGCCAATGTTATATGGCTGATTGTCCCACCGACCCCACTCATCCATCTTTTGGTCAAGGCAGTGACGTTCACTCCCTCTCCCCTACTTCGCAACTCTGAAGTTGGTTAATTCCTCACTGCCTAGGCTTGAACGTCAAATCTCGTACCATCAGGTTCGGGCTCTCCACCCCATCACCTGTGAATTTGCAAAAGCTGTAGGACTTAGGGAGTAATCACTCTTCCATATTCTCAAAAAAAGAACAATACCATTCCCACAGGAGTAGTGGTCTGCTCTGTTGAAGAAGCAATCCTCGCCACTCTTGAAGAACTAGCAGAGGTTGTTGAAAAGGAAGAGGAGCCTCCACTCTTTCACGAAGGAGAAGGAGGTAGTCCCTTGCTCTTGGGTTCAAACTTCGATGGAGGAGGTAGAGGGGAAGGAAACAAAGGAGAAGAAGAGGAAGAGGAACCAACAGATTCAAAAGAGGAAGAGGAGGACGATGAAGAAGATGACATGGCAGACCAAAATATGGATTAGATGACTAGGAAGAGGAGGATGACGAAGAAGATGACATGGAAGACCAAAATCTGGATTGGATGACTTAGGGCCCATTGGCACATCCGAGTGTCCTGCACAAGATGCCAAGACAGTGAAGGCGGAAGATCACTTGTACAATTTTTACCTACATCTGCAAATGCTTGAGGTACGTTATGATGACGTTGCATGTAGACTGTTTCCATGTACCAGATGGTAGAGCACTTGTATGGTACCACATCCTTCCTCCAAACTCCATCCAGAATTGGAGGGCATTCAAAATGATATTTCTTGAGAAATTTGCTGAAGATAAGACCCCTGCCATGTTACTGAAGGAGTTGGGTAGTCTCAAGATGGAGCAGAAGGAAAAGGTTAAAGATTTCAATCAGAGGTTCAACTGTATTTTGAACAAGTTTTCAGATGACACAAAACCTCATGACTCCATCACCATCGACTACTACACTTCTACCTTGCCAACCAGTATTGCGCAGTTTGTCAAGCGAACTGTGAAACCAACTCTAATAGAAAACTATGAAGAGGCTATTGCCGTAGAAAAGGACCTGCGCGCTATTGGAGTCATCACAGACGATGAACCCACCAAGGACTCCAAGGACACAGGTAAGAGGTCTCAAACCTTTGTGAGCAAGGCCAAGGAAAAGGAAACGAATGATATTGAAAGCCTTACTCGTCTCGTCAAGTCCTTGACCACTAAAATGGCTGAACTTAAACAGAGGACAAGCGAGACCACTGTGAGAAGTAGCCCCCCCCAGGTACCCATCTAGGAAGAATGCAGCTTCCAGTAGCAGCAATAATCAGCCAGAAAAATCTGCGCAGAGTTCCAATATGGTTCTGAACATTGAGAAAATTGGCACAGATACATACTGCAGGTTCCACCACAAGCATCATTCGGAAAAGACGTGCCCAAAATGGAACCAAGGAATGAGTAGTATTGCTGCATAGTTGTTTGACACAGTCATGGTTGATGAACAGGCTGAGTTTGATGATGAAGAAGAAGAAGCTGCTACAACTGATGAAGCTCCAAGCACTGGGCATGTAGTAAACATGTATCAGTATGTTCTTGCAGCCCAGAAAAGAACTGCCGATAAAGAGCCTTTAAGTGATGGTTCGACCCAGAAGTAATAATCGATACAACTTGAGAAGTTAGGGGCTGACCACTTTGATTGAGGTGTCGAAACAGAAATTCAGGGAAAATTTGTTAAGAAAAATGAGTCCTCCGACTAACTCAACAAAGAACACTCAGAGCAAGTCCGGGAAGACAGTTCCAACGAAAAGTGTTTCCACCAGTAGTAAAGACAAAACAATTCCACTGGAAACTGTAAACTCAGTTCCACCCCCAGACACCTCAGTGAGTCTTCCCGCAATAGAGTACAACATTGTAGAAGACATGAAGAAGGTTCGTGCGAACATCTCTCTGTTCGAACTCACAAAAATCACGAACCAGTGGGACATTCTTCTACAAGCACTTGGGCAAACTTCTACTAGTGATGCTACCTCTTCAGACAAGGGATCTAGTAAGCCTCCTGACACTCTCACATCTATGCTCAATGCACTCCGCCTGGAGGCAAACTCACTCTGCCCACCATTCTTGTTAACATTTGAAATCTTTAACTTCAATGTACACAATTGCTTGGTTGATTCCAGTGCATCGGTTAATGTCATGCCACTCTCTGTGGCCAAGAAGATTAATGCTCAATGGAGTAAGACAGATGCACAGATCATCCAACTGGACAGAACTTGTGTTCCAGCAATTAGTGAACTCAAGGATGTGATCATCCAGTTATCATCTGACGGATGAGTTCATCAATGCATCAACATTGTAATTGTGGACATCCTGGAAGCATATGGGGTATTGTTGAGTAGAGACTGGTCAAGCAAGCTGCAAGGATACTTTGCCACTGACTGGTCACACTTATGGCTTCCGTATAGAGGCAAGAACAATTAGATCCGGGTACTGTCAGAGAGATACATGAAGCACACTGTGACTCCCTTGGATGGACATAACGAGCCATTGGATTTCGCGGAACTTGTTTTCGACAATTATTTTCTAGAGACACAGTTGGGGTGCTATCTTGTAGAGCCATCCCTAGTCCCACCAGACACACAGTTGGACCTCCTTCCATGTCCAACTGGCAATAATGAACTTTGTACAGTAAGCAGTAGTAGTACTAGTGTGGTAAGCAGTCCTTGTACAGATGATATGTGGACCATGTACTTTGACAGATCCAAGACGCATGAGGGCTTTGGAGCTGGTTGTGTTTTAACTTTTAATAAACCCGCTGCAGAGAAAACACTTAAGCTCTAGTCGCTTGGAATTCAAGTGTACGAACAACACCGCAAAGTATGAAGTACTCGTTTTGGGCTTGCAAAAAGCCATTGACCTCATTGTTGCTGTCTTGAAAGTGGTAGGTGACTCCGAAATCGTGGTGAGTCAGGTATGTAACACTACACACTGTGTGTCACCTCGTCATAAGAGTTATCAACAAGAGGTATGGCGACTTCTTTCTCATTTCCAAGCTTTCAATGTCATCTCAATACCAAGAATGCATAACGCATCCGCGGATGCCTTGGCAAACGCAACTGCTAGGATGTTACCATTAAGGGACGACTTTACTATTGAAATTTTGTATAAACCATCCGTCCCAGACAACATAACTAATTTACACGTTTTTGATGATGACCAACAAATACTGTACTTTATGGCGAACGCTGACATATTCAAAGACGCAGCGATTGATGAGGACAAGCATGAGTAGAATCTGTAGGACACAGCTAGTACAAGCAAAGGCAACCTCATCCCCAAGGGTGTGGTATCACTAGAAAAGCTGTATGACCTGCACCACTGTTTCCGAGGACCTGTGAATGCCAAGACCCACAGTTCTACATTGTTGCATGAGCAAATCAATCTGGGAACATATAAGGATTCAAATTATGTGAATCTCAGTACCTTTTGTACACCACAAGAGTGAAAAGCTTTTATTCGCCTATTCAAGCAGTACCGTGATGTTTTCGTGTGGATGTACGATGATCTCAAGACATATGACAACGTGAATAATCTAGCACATGATCCCAATCAAGGAAGGGGCTAAGCCTTTTCAACAGAAATTAAGGAAAGTTCATCCAATGCTTGAGCCCCTCATATAGAAGGAATTGAGAAAATTGTTGGATGCTCGGATCATTTACAAGGTGCGACATTCAACATGGGTATCTAACTTAGTCCCTGTAAGGAAGAAGTCCGGGGAGATCCGCCTGTGCGTAGATTTTCGCAATCTTAACCGTGCCTCGAACAAGGATAATTACCTAGTGCCGTCCATGGAGCAAATATTGCAAACAATATCTAGGGCAAAAATGTTTTCTTTGTTAGATGGTTTCTCGGGCTACAACCAGGTTCTAGTAGCAGAGCCTGACAAGCTAAAGACTATGTTCCGTACTAAGTGGGGCACATTCACATTTCGCCGAATGCCATTTGGGCTAGTCAATGTGGGTGCAACGTTTCAACGCGCAATGGACATCGCCTTCGCGGGCTTATTGGACAGAGCATAGTGGTCTACCTTGATGATGTGACAATGTTTTCCAAACAACGGTCGAACCACCTGTGGCACCTATTTTTTTTTGAGTGATGCCGAAAATACGAGATATCCTTGAATCCCAAGAAGAGTATCTTTGCAGTGTTTGAGGGTAAGCTTCTTGGACATATTATTGCTAAAAGTGGGATCAAGGTAGATTCAGACCAAGTTCGGACCATCACACAGATTCCCCACCCAGTGAACAAGAAAGCTATGTAGTCTTTCTTGGGGAAGATCAACTTCCTCAGAAAGTTCATCTCTGACTATGCTTAGATCGTCAAACCCATACAGGAGATGATCAAGAAAGACACAGTCTATAAATGGGATAAAAGGGAAAAGGACGGGTTTGCCGTATTAAGCAAGCAATATCAGAAGCACTAGCATTGTACAACCCAGATTTCTTGCTCTACACTTTCGCTTCCAACACCTCTCTTGCTGTTGTGCTCACTTAGAAGGACGAGTTGAACAACGAACGACCTATCTCCTTCACGAGCGCGAGCCTACAAGGACCAGAGCTCAACTACCTCGTTGTGGACAAGCAAGCTTATGCAATATACAAGGTGGTAAAACACTTCAGACCCTATCTGTTGAAAAACCATTGTATTATCTTTGTTCCACACCCAACAGTCAGATCATTGCTTGTTCAGCAAGAGCTGGGTGAGAGAAGGGCGAATTGGATGACTAGATTATAGGAATACGATCTTGACATCAAACTAGTTCACACCATCAAGGGTCATGGTCTTTGCAAGTTAGCAGCAAAAGCAGTCAACGCACAAGAGGAAGAAGAAGAGCTCGCAGGCTGGGAGCAAGAGATCGAAATGTACAATGTTGAGCGAGCCTCCCCCACTTTAGACGGAAACTCTTGGTACACAAATGTGCACCAATACCTTAAGCATGGCACTGTGCCCTCTCATTTCTCTATGCGACAGAAGAGGGCACTCCAACTCAAAGCACTATCATATTAGTTGGTGCACGGGGTGCTGCTAAGAAAACAACATAATGTGACATTGCTCAGGTTTCTGGAGGCACATGATTTAGACAAGGTTTTACGTGATCTCTATGACGGACTAGCCGGGGGAGACTTCACAGGCAACACTACAACACACAAGGTCATGCGGGCTAGTTTCTACTAGCCTACATTATTCAAGGATGCTCATGCCTATTCCCACAAGTGTCCGGTCTGTCAAAGGTGTGCTGACAGAAATCAGAAGTCAACAACCCCACTGTAGCCCGTTGCAGTGGAAGAATCGTTTCAATAGTGGGGCTTGGATATCATTGGGGAAATTTTCATTAAAACAAGTGAATAATTAGGAAGTCATCAACTTTCTGCAGCAAAATATCATCTCCAAGTTCGACGTTCCTACATCACTTGTTTTTGACAATGCAACGTACTTTTCCTCATTAAAGCTTTATGATTTTGCATTGGAAAATGGTATTGTCTTGAAACATTCTGCTAACTATTATCCACAGGGGAATGGTCTTGCTGAATCCACGAATAAGAACCTCATCCGTATCATCAAAAAGACCATATTCTCTGAGTAGCGAAACTGGCACTCCGCTTTGGTGAATGCCTTATGGGCTGACCAAGTCACACCTAAACCTTCTCTGAATACCTCCCCTTACTTCCTAGTGTACGGAAAGGAAGCCATCCTCCCGCCGAACATCTACTTGCCAGCTCTCCAGTTGTCCCAAGAATCCCAAGGCAAGCCATGTCTTTTAGTTCAATGTAGGATGGACACTTTACACAAGCTACAGGAAGAAACGCTGAAAGCAAAATAAATTTTTTCACTCCATCAGAGTCGTATCAAGAGATGGTTTGATAGAAAGTCTGCAGGGAAGAATAACTTTAGTGTGGGTGACTTAGTCTTGAAGTGGGACAAAGCCCACGAGGACAAAGGCAAGCACACTAAGTTTCAATCCCTGTGGATTGGTCCTTACATAGTCCATGAAAAGCTTGGCCAACACACGTATCGTCTTCAATCACTTGACGAGAAGATTGACTCTCTCCTTATCAATGGACAAGACTTAAAACAATAGTTTGAATCAAGACCTGGGGCCGTTCCCTGCACTATGTACATAGTTTTTTGTTGTTGTTGTTTTATTGTTTTTTTTGTTTTATCAGTTTCTTGTTGTTTTGCTTATGTAAATAAGTGTTGTGCCTTACTGCATTATGGCTTCCAAGTGTGTGTGTGGCTGAAGTTCAAAGAGTCTTGTGACACTGTAGCGCTTGGCCAGTCCTGTGTCCGTCTTCCTTGTATTGGTTGTATCTTTTGGCTGATGAAGTTTTGACGGAAAATATGATCCGTCCGTAAGGAGAGTTTTGGTACAACCATGAACCTGTGTCCAGTCTGGGAACCTCGTACCTATACTCAGTTTTATGCTTTGGTGTTTTCAAGCTTATCCAACTAGTAGAAATGGAGAAGGGGAAAATCTAAACGAGCAAACCTAAATCAGAGGTCTTTATATGTTTCTTTGAAAGAACAACCTCTCTTGCTCTCAATAAGTTGGGATCCCTCTTCCGCCCCAAAATAAATAAGTGTCGATGCACAATTCTCTTTAAATAAATAAATAAAGGTGAAAGAAGAGAAAGGCTTCCTACGCAAAGAGGTGAAGCAAGCAACTCCCGGGGTACTGTCCAGGCTCGTTGGCAGTGGAGCAATACTTGTGTTCCTGCGTTACTCCGCCGGGGTACTATCCAGGCCTGTTGGCAGCGGAGCAACACCAGAGATGAAAAACTATACTATGAAAATCTTAAGCTCGTGACCTAAACTACCCTTCCCATTTCAAAACACCGTGATCTGGCTGAATCTTCTGTTGTGTTCAACTGAGAAGGTACAAAGGGGACTATGTCTACCAATGGGGTAAGTGGGGAAGCCAAAGTAATCGACACGATGAATTAATACTCCCTGAAGGACCAAGGCCCTGCACTAAAAAACTAATCGAGACAGAGACGCTGAAATTCGACCAGTGTGTCGCCTAGTGTTGTAGCCGCTGCAACACCCTCCAAAATTTTGGCTTGCACTCAAATTTCGGAGCCTTCCTTGGTCTTTCCCCTGATTGTTGCAAACACTTGAGCTCATTTCATGAGCTTTCTTAGAGTCTTTCACCCATTTTTCTTGTTTGATCAATTGTCTTTTGGCATGTTTTGACTGTTTTTTCCATGCTTGTAGTCCTTTTCTAGTGATTTCAAAGGTTGGCCTTTGTGTATTCGAGTTGTCCTAGCTATGCAAACACTTGTCGCACTCATACACAAAGTTTCAAGCACTGTCGCAGAAGTGTTGTCACGGTTGTTCTATGGTCTATCTCAAGTGTCACACTTTTCGCTTCTTGTTACAGGACAGTCACACAGAGGGTAATGCTTTGTCTTGTTGTTCTGGTGGTCTATGTTGTAAAGCCTTAAATTTAAAATTGTTAATCGGTTATAACCATTCAGAATATAAGAATTTATCAATTTGATGTTTAGTATCTACCTGGGGTTTTTGTAGTTGAAGATGCTTCTGATTTGCTCTAGTGCTCACTCCCGTTACCAAAAGACCAAAAACATCCCAGCCAAACTGGGTACAATCTCGGTACCTAGCTCCAAAATACTTCAAATTCGAAGTAATTCGGCCCCCGTGCCCAAAAGTTTCAAGAACAATTGCTCAATTCTCCAATTATCAAATTCAATCTCTTAGCTCAGCAATTCAATCTTCAGTGCTGCGTTTCCCTCTGTCCTTTTTTTCCATCTCTCTGTGTACATGGATAAATAGGGTTTCTTAGGCAGTCATCGTCTGATCCATCGCCCTCCCAGGTTTTTATTTGCTTAGTCATATAGCTACATGTAACCTTCAAGTTTTTTTACTCGTATAAGTGAATATATACATAGAAGGTAGTTGTTATGTTAAATACATAACATTAACTTTCACATTTTTAATTATATTATTTAAATCTATGTTGCCAGGAAACGCAGGTTCGGGGACGGGTAAGGGTAGTGGACGAGGACAAGTACGTCATTTTTTGAAACATGGTGCATGGGTTCGTCGGGGGTATATTATAATTTATATATATAATATATAAATATTATATTTTATAAATTATAATATATATGAATTTGTATATTTTTCAACTTTAAACAAGAAAATAAAATATTTATGATTTAAACTTTAAATATTTAAACATGCACATCATTGAACATTCAACATTCACATGAAATTTCAAAATTTCTAGTTTGATATCAAGTGCAAATTGGAGTTTACATATTAATAAGAATCATGATATATGTCCATTGTCATACTACATTCAAAATTTGTCTTAAGGCATCTCCAAACAAGAACTAGGAAATTTTAAAATACTAAAATAAAAATAGCTAATAGTGAACAATGGCTTCCTCAAGCCATGTCATTCGCATCATTCAGATCTTTAGTTAGCATGCTCTCTAGGTAGGAATCATTCTCATCTCGAGGCTCTTGCTCATCCATAGCAACTGGAGGTAGCTCAATAAGTCCATTTGGTTGTATCTCCTCGTCCACACACATACCATCGTTTGTGTATTGGTCCCATCTCTTGAAAGGACCCTCCTTGTATCTAGGGTCTTTTCGAGATATGAGACGAAGTGTGCTATGAATGTACACTAAGTTCTCTGCCTTCTTTGAGAACAACATATTTCTCTTCACTAAATGGATAAAGGCATAAGTACTCCAATTCCTCTCGCAAGATGAAGAACTAGCTACCTAAAATATTAGGGGAAGCCCATTAAATTAATTAAAAATTTAAAAATAAAAACTAAATGAACCCCAAATAACCCAAAAGAACTCGATTTTGGGGTTCCATGTACCCATCATCAAGGTTCTTCGTACCCGTCAAGACAAAAGAACCCAATTTTTTTTAATGAAGAACTCGGTTCTTCATAGAAGAACCCGGTTCTTGTGGGTTCTTCTCAGAAGCACCCGAACCCAAATCCGGTACTTGGGGACGAGAATCTGGGATGGGTTTGAGAACCCCACCCCAGGGTTTGTGAACCTGTGCAACATAGATTTAAATACAATGAATGGCTGTATCAAGGTATACTATTAAGTGTTTGTTATATTAAATAATTATTTTTAACTTTTAACATTTTAATTATAATATTTAAATTAAAATGAATATTTATATATATTTACATTAACATCATTGGAAGTGTAAATTTTGTTAAATAAACTTATAGTTACGAAAATATTTTAATATATATATTTTGGGAGTGTCGAATTTTCAGCAATATTTCCCTTCTTAATGATTTTAGGTACTTAATCCCTTTATCCTTTGTTTAAGCATCTTTCATAATTATTTAATAAGTATACTAGTGTAAGACATGCGATGTATGCATATATAGTTATCGTATGCATATATTGCAATGTTACCAGACTCGGAATCGGCAATAATTCGATGAGGCAAAAGAGCGAAGAGTTTTAATCGGATCGGGAAAAAATCGGCAAAAAATCGTTGAATTCATTAAATAAAAATATACACATATATTGAATTAAAAAAAAAAAAAAAACATTTTTCATTAATATTCGGTAAAGGCATGTCCAAACAATGCATAATATCAATAGATGTCCAAAATATCATGAATGAATAAGTATCTCATATATGTTATGAGTCCAAACATGATCCAAAGTACTGAGTCTTGACTCCTGAGTCCTAACCAGTGACTACATAGAACCAGAAGCATATGCTTCTAAAAGTTTACAAAAAACTGCATATTAATCAGAAAAAAATCAGTAACTAAGAGTCTAAGACTCTTAAGAGTGAGAACTAGAAGCGTTTTCTACCACTCCTTCGCTTGCTTGACTCTCAAAGTTCTCCAAGTCATGAAGGCTTAAAAGAGGAGCCTCCTCTAATTAGACCCAGTTTGCCGCATTTGTAGTTTGCAAATCTATATATAACTTGTGACTTGGGAAAATATAAAATAATATATTTCCTTTTAGTTTAAATTCAACCATTTGCATAGGTGATTAAATAAAACAGTTGGATGCTTATTGCTAAAGGAAGACATTGACATGCTTATAAACCTATATGAGAAATTGCTTTTATGAGTATTTGAAAAGCCTAGATTCACCACGCCATGTAAGAATGCTTTTAACGATGGGAGTAAAAGGTTGAGCATCTTATTTTATTTTATTTTACACACACACACACACATATATATATATTTTTAATGATGGGAGTTAAAGGTTGAGTCTCTCTCCTCATGGGAAGGGTTTTCAGTAATAAAGATAATTGACACGCCCTTTTCACTAGTCATGCGCATGAGATAGACCGCAGTTAATAAAACGTTGCAGTGATAATTTTAATTTGCGACAACGACCTCCGGTAAGAGTGGCTTTACAACGTACAGATGCTTTTCTGAATATAACGTGATTGTAATGCAATACCTAAATGAGTCAAGCAAATCTTCACATGGTTGTTACTGTCATGCTCTCGAATTCTTCTGTATTGACGAGTATTTCAGACCGAGAGACACTAAGTGTACAGGTGTAGATGCTTTGGCTCTACCCTAGTTCAAAACGCATATAAAAAGGAAAAGCGAAAACCAGTGTTCCATGCCCACCCTTTTCTTAAACTACGTTGTCGGAATTTTTCTTTCTCACTCAGCCGCAGGGAAGGACAGGCATCGGTGAGGATTGTTTCAATTTACTGACATGGAGAATTGATTCTCTATGGGGTCTGTCTCAGCAGTGTCGTGGAATGATGTTTCTCTGCGACAGTGAAGTGAACAAGCAAACTGGCGGCAGCGTAGTGAACAATGAAAACCTGATAAAGCGACAATCCAAAACTGGCGGGACTCGGGAAAAAAACGCGAAAATCAGCCCAATCGCAGACTTGCGAGTCAAACTCGCGTTGACCACGAGTCAAACTCGGTCAACGCGATTTGACTCGCAGAGTTTTGACTCTGCTCGTTTCACTGGCGATCCGATTTTAACTCGCGAGTACTCGCCGATCCCTGTTACACTGATATATTGTATGTTTATTAATACCTTTTGCTTACAAATCCAAAATGGGTCATTGCATATGTTGTCGCATCGTCGAAGTATGTTAAGCATGTGAACACAAGTTCAAGTTCTACACAAGTTCATCTTCCTCCCGCACTTAGCCATTTCTTCGAAAATCTTCCTGATCGAGCAACTCACTTTCACAGGACCCCGACTGAACTGCGCACTGTGCAGTCTTAGCCCTTAGTGATGCAACCTTGCTGCTTGGAACTACGTAGTCACTGTCCCCCAGGGCAGTTGCATTGCGCAATTCTAGAGCTAAGCAGTCTCCCTTCATCCCTAAAATTGCGCAACAGTTCCTCCCAGTTTGACTTGAATTGCTCATTTCGCAATCCCAGTCCTCAAGCTTCTCCACTTGCCTGCTGGAACCCCGCAATGCGCAGAGAACCTAGCCTGCCTTGCCACCCAGAACTGCGCTGAAGTGTCCTCTCTTAGCTAGAGTTCACTGATCTCAAGAACTGCGCAGATCTGTCCTGCATGTCTCTCCGCTACCCAATCCTCCTTGCCTTTGAAAATTGCGCAAATCTTCCTCCCTGGGCCCCATCCTGCATCATCCATTGATAGTCTCAACTGCGCAATCCTGTCTCCTAGTGGTCCTTGCATAATTTTTCCCCTCAGTGAGGACTGTGCTCAGAAGTTCCTCAGTCAAGCCTGAGCTACGCTCTGTGCAGTCTCAGTGACCAACCTCTCTCCTTGTCACCTGGAACTGCGTAATGCGCAGTTACTGGGCCCTCTTTCCCAGCCTGTCACCTGTCTCGGGCTCAGTCCATGGATAACAATGCATCATCTTAGACTAGGGAGTTTTTGGATTGATGTCATCCCGTCATGAGTGAATTGCAGGAACAGGTACACTGTCAGATCATGGTGAGATGATGAAGAAGGAGAAGAAGGAGGAAACATGCTTGAAGACTCACTTGCAGCTGGACAGACAAAGGAACCTATCAAGAGCAAGCAAAAGGAACACATGTATGCAACCACCTCTCAAGACCAAAGATCATTGAAGACCCCGCATCATCAAGCTGTGCGAGGAGAAGAGAAAGCATATCCAAGAACACATCTATCACTCAGCAGCAACAATGGCTTGACATTGCCACATCAACAAGCTAGTCCATGTCAGCAGTGTCATGTCAAGTCGTGTCATGAGTTGTCAAAGGCCACATCACTATTATGGGCCATGTATATTGTAAATCAAATGTATTGTAAAGTGGAAGTCCAATGGACACACATGAATACGAAGAGTCATGTCAGTTGAAAAGTCATAGGAAGTTGAACAATCATGAGGGAAGTCAAAGAGTCACAAGGGTCAAGCATCACCCCTTGGTTATATATACCCCCTCATTGTATGAGCAAAGGACTTTTCACCTTGGCTCCTCCTGCAAAGCATAGAGAGTTCAATCAGTTCTTTGAGGAGCAAGGAGTGGCTCCAATGTCCCACTACTGGGGCTAGTGATGTACAATGTAAATATGTGTCTTGGAACTTTTGCTTAATTACAGAAGCCTTTTCAGGCCAGCACATTTCCATGCATGACTTATGGATGTTTGTAAGGCTATTCTGTGAGCTATTTCATGTTTGTTTCCATATGTACTAAGATAGTTGAACTATTTCATGTTTGTTTTCACATGTACTAAGATAGTTGAACTATTTTGGTTTTTTTAGTGCTTATCTTGTTGGGAATGTGTTGTAATGGTTGTTACTATTGTGTCATCCTTGTGGACTATTTCGCGGGATACTAGACAGACCTTTCCTTACTCATCGGTTGTAACGACCGTCACATTTGCTGTGGACTACTCTGCTAGATGGTAGACGAATCTTTCCCCATTCACTGTTTGTAACGACTGTCGCATCCGCTGTGGACTATTCTACTGGGTGCTGGACATTCCCTTTTGGTTCACCTATGTCTCTTCCTGGGTGGTACTATTACCTCTCACTTAGAGGTTCACTTTTCTCCCCCCTTTTGCAGTAAGAGAACCTAGACATAGTTACATTGCACACTCACCAAACACACTCACCTTGCTTTTCGAAGGTATTGTTGCATTACTCTCTTGTGCTGATAGCTAGAGCTGAGGCAAACCTTTAAGTATTTGGTAACCAGGCCATTATACCGGATGAGACTCCTACACCAAACTGTGTGAGGTCCCTTGAATGTTGGCGGGTCCAACACCATCAACACAACCTCGTTGATGAGCCAAAGGAGGGAAGGAGTGTTTAAAATTTCTATAAATGAAAGAGCATGGAGAGCCAAAAGCAAGATGTTTTACATTGTGATGCTGCCAGAATTGCTACAAAGCAATCTACCATAGCATTGTGAGGAGAATTCCACCATTTGAGAGAGTTTTCTTTACTTCTTTATGAGAGCAAGAGATTGAAAAGGGGAAATCCTTGTTGAGAGCTATTGAGCACCATTGCTTAATCAACTCTTTTCAAGTGTCTTTGATATTCATTTGTAACTCTTCCACTACCAACAATCAATAAAGAGGATCTTTTTCCTATTCCTTTGTTGATTTGTTTTGCTTCACAAGCTTCACAAGCTTGTTTTATGTTGTTTTAGTTTAGTTTTGTTAATTCATTGTTTCCAATTAATTCAATACTTTGTTAGTTCGTGTTTAACCTCCAACACCACTCATTTCTTGTATATTTTCTCGTAGGAAGCAACCAACTACAAGGAAGGTGGATTTGGGACTATTGTGCTACCAAGGACACCATGCAGACTCCATGTGGAGACTAACCACCATATACCAAGATTTGATAGGATCTGCCAGGTGTGTCACCTTCATGAGCTAGATACAAAGCAACACCCCATTTTTAGGTGCCCCTTCTACTATGAGATTAAAGGGTGCTACCATTTCCTTTATAGAGATTCAGGAGGATCTGTCTCTACATTCTTTTGATATCCTGATTAGAGATGCCTAACCCTCTTCATCAAGGAGACATTCAGACATAGATCTCAGATCCTACTTATTGTGCTTCACTCGGGGACGATTTAGACGATACACATCATACTTTCAGGTTGGTCCTGCTGATTAGAGTAACAAGCGATGAGGTGAATTCCATGTTGAAGAATGTAACTAGTGTCGATCTTCATAATTGTACTTGAGTCATGATATAATTTTGTCAAAATAATTTCCTTATTACTAGATTGACTTATTAAAGCATGGATTTCATGCTTGGGTCAATGGTCATAGGTCAAGCCTCCATTGTAGGCTTCTAGGATTTTTCTGTTGAGTCAAAGTCAAAATTTGATGTAAGAAAGCCTTCTTGGGAACATGATAGAAAAATATTTAAGTGTCAAATTAAAGTCCTACCTCTCCTCCATCAAGTCAACCATGGTCTCCTTGCAAGTCGGCTCATTAAACTACTTATGTTGGCTCCATATTATAGACATGAACAACTATATATACATATATGAACTCGACCCAAAATAGAAACACAGAGAAGTTTGTATATAGTTCAGAGCTGTAATTTGACTAAAGTTCGGATATGATTACAGTGCAAAGATGAAAGAAGTTTGGATATCTTTTTAGAGCAAGAGGTTCAGATATATGTATAAAAGACAACAAAGATATGATTATCTTCAGAACCAGAGTACTGGGTAATTACGGACCAAGACTCTAAGTGATTACAGGGACTGAGACACTGGTTTATTAAGCCTTTTCAAGACCAAAGCATGACACCATTACAGAGGACCGAAGTGTCATGTACAAAGATACAAAGAGCAGTGAGGAAGGATGTTTGACGTCTACAACTAATGAAGGAGATTAATGCCTACATGACCGAAGTTTTCCCTTGATCACAGGGCCGAAGGTGACTACAATTATAGAACCGAAGTTTCTAGAATTGCAGGGATCAAAGTATTTATGATCAAAGAAGGAATTCATATGGGTTACAGGCAGTGAAGGAAGAAGTGCAGGAATTCGTATGGGTTACAGGCAACAAAGGAAGAAGTGCAGAAAGATTGCAGACTGAAGTTTCTTTCCATTGCAGAAGATGAAATTGTTCTATGTTTGAAGAGGGATCTCTTATCACTGAAAGAAGACTACTTCAACTGAAAGGCTGACTTGATGGATGGAGAGAAGTTTAGGTTAAGGTCTTGGTTGTCTCACTGTCATATGAATCTATTGAAGGAAGAGTTCTTGACTGGGTTTTCCCCTACCTAGGGGTTTTGCCCTGGCTGTCCACCTATATCTTGTGTCTCCTCTTTTTGTGATCTTCATAGATTGGCATTAATCTTAATAACAAGAACATAACTAATTAAAAGAAGTGAAACATCATAAGATAATGTCATAATAAAAGAGAAATCAAATTTAACGCATGATACCCTAGATTTTTCAACATGGTATCAGAGCTTGGTTCATTGGAAATAAGGGCTAAAAGAAGATCACATTGGCTTAAGATCAAGAAAAGAAGGGTATCTACCTAGGACATAATTACTAAGGGCAAGGAGGACTAAAATCTGGACACATATTCTAGCTCTCTCCACGGTACTATACTAGAGATCTGAGCATAAGCAACTGAGGCAGAGTATCTTAGAGCAAAGGTTTGGATTCTCCATTAAAGATCCGAATTTGTGGAGGTATCAAATCTATGTTTTGAATATCTCATAAAGGGAAAATATCAGTGCAAGTTTGGGATTATAAGCATATGCTACAGCATCTGTCACCCTGGAAAGGAACCAAACCTTGCTCAAGGTTTTGAAGCATAAGTATACATTGGTTACGTTGCAGTCACCATATTTGAAGAAAGGCAAGTTTCAATGAAGAAAGTCGACTATTGAATGATAAAGAAATTGATGTATTGCTACAACATGTGGAAGAAGACTTGAAGATCAAGTAAGTATTGTTATTTTGTGTTTTAGCCATCTACTAATATGTTTTCTGTCTCCAAGAAAAACATCAAGTCCTATGGAACACCAATCCTTCAATCGAAAAAGTCTAAGGTATGTCCTATATGTTCATTATGAAAAGTTTATAAGGTCTACAAGTTTCTCTTTGAGATGATGACTGAATATATATAGAAACACTTACCCCAATACTCTTGTTTCTAACTTAGGTTATCTAGGGTATGAACATTATTCATGAAAATAGATTTGAATAATGAAACTCATTCAAAGTAATGAAACCCCTAGATGGTCTCTACGCTATTATACTTGTATATTTTGGTTGTGCTTGTAAATTAATATTGCAGGAGTGGTAACTTGATAAATCAAGTGGGATCCTTGGGCACAAGATGACTCATAAGGAAATGAATCATGAAGACACTATCATAATTTAGAAGGAATCCCCCTCAATAATAATAACTCTACAAGGTTTGTAAAAAGGAGCAACTTCAGGTATGTTCAAAAACCACAAATTTGCAACTAATCTTTTTCATTTTTGCTTGGTATTACTAACTCTCTCATGTCTAGGTTTTCGAATCATAAGGATTCTTGTTAGGGTGATTAATCTCTTGATTAAATCTACCCTCATAATATTATCCACTTTGTTTATGAAATCCTAACCTTTAGGGTTTACTATAAAACCCTAACCTAAGGGTATGTTGATGAAACCCTAATCTACTTAGGGTTTGTAACTTTGTATAATGAAATCCTTGCTTAAATATATGATAACCATAATGTTGTAACCCTAGTCTTCTTAGAACCAATAAAGAAAAGTCTATTATTATAATGTTTAGAGTTTTGGTAGTGTTATGGCAAAGTCCTAGTCTTCTAGGATTTGCTATTGTTATCCTTGTTATAAACCAAAAATGGTTAAAGTTTTGATAAGTTAGGGTTTGCAAGTTGAAACCCTAAATTCTTAGGGTTTATAAGCAAAACTCTTATAAAAGGAGATCCTAGGAATGAAAGCCTAGGAATGTATGCTTTCGCTCAATTGAAACCCTAACTTGGCTGAGATTGTTGTGTATATAACTTTGATGTAGCAATATTTGTTTCTAGGGTTTTGATATAAGTCTCAATGATGAAACCCTAGATATACATATGCTAGGAGGATAACCTGACTATCAATGTATCAAGGGTTTATAACAAAACAAAGTCTATCATGAGAGTATATTATCTAAGGCTTTAAAGTCTAATGTTCATGACGAAACCCTAGCAAATAAAAAGATGTAACCTTTGCCATCTAGGTTCAGGTATCTATTGTCTAAAGTTTAAATTTGATATAGTTAATATCATATTTTCTTTTGGTTATACTTGCTATTAAAGTTTTGCAGGTATATGATCTTCAAGATGATGAAGATGTTCGCATAAGCATGATGAAGGAAGCTATATATCAAGATAACCTTGACGCCATAAATAAAGACTTGAAAGGATGAAGTTGCTCCGATGTTATGAAGCTGTTGATCTCTCTAAGTTGAGAGGGAGCCTGCATAGAAGAAAAAGTATATCTCCCAGTTAAGAGGGAGGGCATATTATGCTAGTGAATTCCTTGAAGTAAGAATGAAGTCAAATGAATAAAAGTACTATTGATAAATGTTCGTGAAGTTGTTGTTGAAGAAATGAAAGAAGAAGAAAAACATTCAACAAATTGTATATGGAAAGCTTGGCATCAAAGGACCTCGAAGGTTTGTGTTTACTTATATTTGAAAGTTTATTATTGATTGGGGTTTTGTTTGTACATGTAAATCTCTCCATAAAAGGGTTGAACACTCTGGAAGCATGCTTGGACAAATGGATATATCTAGTATAGGGAGAGTTGAAGCATCTAATGGTGGATGCTTCGGAGGACATCTGGCTGGCCTATGTGTTGATGTCTAGATCCCGAAGAAGGAGGGTGGCGTTGGTCATGGAGCTCTGACCTTGGATACACACCTAGATTCTTGTGTAGATGGTTAGCAAGTAAGCCTGATGGTACCTAGAGTCGTTGAAAGCTTGAGTCTATCTTAGTCCCACCTGGATGGATTACCCTGGTTAGGTATCTAGTCTGTAACATTGAGTGTGCTAGAACTCTTTGTAGTTCATTTCGAGATCTTCCATATATATGTAATTATGAATACCTCCCTAGTTAAGAGTGAGCGTTGAAGAATGTAACTAGTGTCGCTCTTCATAATTGAACTTGAGTCATGATATAATTTTGTAAAAAGAAATTTTTATTATTAAATTGACTTATTAAAGCATGGATTTCATGCTTGGGTCAATGGTCATAGGTCAAACCTCCATTGTAGGCTTCTAGGATTTTTATGTTGATTCAAAGTCAAAATTTGATGTAAGATACCCTTCTTGGGAACATGATAGAAAAAAATTTAAGTGTCAAATTAAAGTCCTACCTCTCCTCCATTAAGTCAGCCATTGTCTCCTTGCAAGTCGACCTCCAAATAATTCTTTGCAAGTCGGCTCATTAAACTACTTATGCTGACTCCATATTCTAGATAGGAACAACTATATATACATATATGAACTCGACACAAAATAGGAACATGGAGAAGTTTATATATATTTCAGAGTTGTAATTTGACTAAAGTTTGCATATGATTACAGTGCAGAGATGAAAGAAGTGCAGATATCTTTTTAGAGCAAGAAGTTCGAATACGTGTATACAGGACAACAAAGATATGATTATATTTAGGACTGGAGTACAAGGTAATTACAGACTAAGACACTAAGTGATTACAGGGACCGAGACACTGAGTTAATAAGCCATTTCAAGACCAAAGCATGACACCATTACAGAGGACTGAAGTGTTATATACAAAGATACAAAGAGCAGTGCGTGAGGAAGGATGTTTGACGTCTACAACTAATGAAGGAGATGAATGCTTACAAGACCAAAGTTCTCCCATGATCGCAGGGCCGAAGGTGACTACAATTACAGAATTGAAGTTTCCAGAATTGCAGGGATCAAAGTCTTTATGATTAAAGAAGGAATTCGTATGGGTTATAGGAAGTGAAGTAAGAAGTGCAGTAATTTGTATGGGTTATAGGCAACAAAGAAAGAAGTACAAAAAGATTGCAAACCGAAGTTTCTTTCCATTGCAGAAGATGAAATTGTTCTATGTTTTAAGAGGGATCTCTTATCACTGAAAGACGACTACTTCAATTGAAAGGTTGACTTGATGGAGGGAGAAAAGTTTAGGTTAAGGTCTTGGTTGTCTCACTGTCATATGAATCTATTGAAGGAAGAGTTCTTGACTAGGTTTTCCCCTACCTAGGGGTTTTGCCCTGTATGACCACCTATATCTTGTGTCTCCTCTTTTTGTGATCTTCATAGATTGGCATTAATCTTAATAACAAGAACATAACCAATTAAAAGAAGTGAAACATCATAAGATAATGTCATAATAAAAGAGAAATCAAATTTAACACATGATACCCTAGATTTCTCAAGATTCCAAAGTATTTCAGATAGTAGAACATTGAGAACTTGGGTGTCCCCTCAGCCCCCATCCCTTTGGGAGGCCAATTGATATCCTCGAAACCGTTGCGAAGGTGCTAAACAACACATCAATTCACTCACACCTAGAGCATCAAAGGGATTAGTTCCAAATAGTTCTTGAGCAAGGTGTCCCCCTCGATAGACTCCTCCCTAGCCCTAGTGCAACAACTAGAGCCTTATTCAGAGCGTCTTTTCTTCGGCATCAAATGCCGGGAGTATCCCTCGCTCCTACAACCCCCCTAGGACTGCGCAGCTAGACACCTTGTTGGATCCAAAGGACTTTGATAGCGAGCCAACACCACTGTCACCCCCCTTGACACCATTGATCTCCAACCCTCAACTTATTCACTTAATCTTCTACATCATCTGGGCCTTTGATCTGGTTATATATATGTTTATGAGGTTGTCCTATTGTTGTATCCTTCCTTCATTTTATCCTATATTTAGCTTTGGATTTTTCTAGGAGTTGCGTTTGCACTCCCACATTGTACTCGTACTGGATGTATCCTTTAGTTCCATTGACCTACTTTTGTGGTCATTTGTTGGACATTAATACAATTATTTTATCTTATCTATTGAATTTGCTTCCTTAGTGTTGTCGCACAAAGTGTCTAGGCACTGCGACAATGCTCAGAGTAAGGGCTGTCACTCTTGATCCTTACTCACTCCGTTTAGACTCTCTCCTAGGCAAGTCAAGGGGGGTAGTCCCTAGGTAAATGGATGAGGATAGCCTGTGAAAAACAGACTCTAGGAGATTTTAATGATGGACAACTTGACGAAAGTAAACGAATCTCGATTAATTTAGATGAATAGATTAAATGCCAAGACATGACCACAAGATAGGAACAATTATAGACCAGTGCCTTTATGCTCAATTAACCGTAGATTAAGTAAAACAAGTTATCTAGAACAATTTTCCAATATGTGACAAATAATGACAATCATGAATAATCAATATAAATGCCCAAAGATGCAATATGCGAGATATTCTAGAAAAATGATTTTCTCTAATAGCCCAAATCTAGAACATTTAACTTTCTCCTACAACCAATATAATTAAAAAAAACATTTATAGCATCTTGACCATAGAGGAATATAAAAATGCTTTTAATCACCAAATAATACTAAGGAACCTTAGATAAACGCTTCAATTATTCCTTAGGCAAAATATAAAGAGGTAAAACAAATCAACAGGTTAATAAATCGAATTCGAAATTTTTAATGGGCTATAGGCCACATTAAAAATTTAGATGTTTAACCGAAAACCCCTTAATTTATTTCATTTTAGTTCAATTCCTAAGATTTTTTTTAAATTTTTTTAAATTTTAGATTTTTTAATTTTTAAAACTTTAAATTTTTTTTAGGAATTTTAAATGTTATGATTTTTTTAAATTTTTAGAATTTTAAATCAAATGTCAAAAGAATATTATATTTTTTAAATGTTTTTATATTTTTAATGTAAAATTGTTATCATAAATACAAATAAAAATAAAAAATAAAAAATTGGAACAAAAACTAAATCGAAGTTTATTATTTTTACTTGTTAAAGTCTTAATGAAAAATTTAATGAAACTAAAAAACTATACACCCTAACCAATTACTAACCTAAAACTAAACCAACGCATATATTCATAATGAAAATAAAAATAAACTAACACTAACCCGCATACAAGCCCAAATAAAAAAAATCGACGTATGTTTTGTTTTTGTTTGCTGCTTGCAGGTTTGCGTGAGGAGCAGAGGCCGTGGACGGGCAGGAAGAGATGCTGGACGGAGGGAGCAATGGCAGTAGTGGAAAGGAGAGCTGCGGGGTTAGAAGGCTGGGCAGCGTGGAGATGAAGGAGAGATCTGGACGACAGAGAGGAAGGAAAGGGAGAGACTGTGAGAGCAGGAATGAAGCAGCTGCACGAGGGTTTGAAGGGTGAATGCTGCATGAGGGATTGAGGGTAGCGCACAGGGTCTGGAGAGTGATGTATGGCAGCGCTGAAGCGGCGGAGGGATAGATACGCAGGTGGAGGGAGAGCTGGACAGAGCTGAAGGGTATGCGGATCTGAATGGAAGGGCTCACGATGGTAGTGAGGAGATACAGAGTTGACTGTGTGAAGAGATAAGGAAAGCGTATCGCAACGCTTGGAATGTGATGGCAATGCAGCAAAAACAATTTCAAAATCTCCCAAAGACCCAAAAAAAACCAAAAAAAAACAAAACCAGTAAGAGTAAACCCAAGGCAGCAAAACAAATCTGAAATTTTCTGTTGAAAACCCCAGGCAACAAAAAACGAGGCTTGCAGATTTGCAGCGGCAGCGAAATGATTGTGAGCCCTTAAAAAAAAATTCGAAATGCATAGTAAACCGTAAGACCAGGCAACAAATCGATCTGCAAAATGGTGGCCCAGAACTTCTTTAATTTTTTTATTTTCCAGAAATCTTAATTAAAATTTTAAATCCTTCTGCTTCAGATTTCTTAATGAAACCCTCATGAAATTTCCAGATCTGAAAATAAATAAATTTAAACCCTTGGATTGCAAAATCTGGATATGATCCCTGCAAAAATGATGCTGATGAACCCCAGAGATCTAGATCTTACCCTCCAGGGCCTAGATCTGGACTCTGCACAGTTTTCCTTTTCAGATCTGTAGCTGCACGACAATAAAACACCCCAACGATATACACAATGACCCAAAAAAAAAGAAACTAAAACCCAGAAAACCCAAGTCAGAAAACTAAAAATAATTACAGATCTATGTACATGAATGGCAGATCTATCAGATCTAGGGAGTGTGAGTCCAACTCCGCTCCTAGATCTGATAATTTGAGGCTCTCAACAGCCAGATCTATCGATTTAGCACAAAAAAAAAATTAAATTTTTCAAATTTTAAAGGAGGTATTGAGCTCAAAACCCTTCATGCATCACCCATAAAAAAAAGAAAGATCTTATGATAAGCTCGGGATCAAATCAAGTTGGGCTCTTCAGAAAACACGGATCGGGAGTTGGCTGGTTCAACCGAGAACTTCCCCGAACGCCTGATGATCTAATAATCAAGGATTTCCTGCAAAACTCAATTTAACCATCAACATAGAGCGAGAAAACGATAATAAAATTCAGATAAATAGAGATACCTGCTATTATATTCAAAACTTAAATTATCATTCAAACCCCAGTGACTGAGCAAGATACTTGTACTCAAATCGCTCTTCAGAAAGCTATCATCAATGGCTAAAAAGAAATCTATGCATGAAAATGACACATCTTACAGTATTTCCACGAAGAGTAACACCAACAAAAATTTAACCCCAAAGTCTTTCTTTATTGCTCATAAAAAGATTACAAGAGAGATTTTCGCTTAGTACATGATCCAGAGATCGGATGAACTGACTGACAAATGACTTCCTATTTAAAGATAAATCCTCCAACGGCTAGTTCGAGTGATCCTCGTCAAAGCAATATCGATCGTTGATGAGGATTAAAATTTCTTTTAATCTCATTCGTCGAAATTTTAAATTATTGAGGAAATTTGAATTTTCAATTATATGCATTTTAATTAATTCAAAAATTAAATTTTCGAATTAATTTCCTCAAAATTTTGATTTTGACTTAACCCCAGGGACCAAAGGCTTAAAATTTAGCAAAATAATTAATTTACCTTAGTCCTTGGACCTCTTAAAATTTAATTTTTAAGGACCGACGAATTTTGCCTTTAGAGAATTTAAATTTACGTAGGACCTAGAATTAATTAAATTTCTGGCTTAGGATTTTAATTAATTTTGGCTAGAAAATTTAATTAATTAACCTATGAGGGGATAAATTATTTTTCCAACCCTCAAGACACTTTACATTATGATTTTCACATTTTTTACATATCAAGGGGGAAGAACCCACTTGCAAAAGACTCTCACAGACTACCCAATTCTGCGACACAAATATAATCCAACAGACCAAGCAATTTGTAATAAAATAACCTAACCAAATAGTTAGGATTATTCCCAAATCACATTTTACATAGATTCGATCTAGAACACTAGGACTCCCCTAAGATCCTAGTGACAAAATCCATTCTGACTTTGGGGTAAGGTTGAAGGAAAACTCTGTCGACCATCTGATAATGGATCGGTGAGACAAAAAGCCTGCCGAAATGTAGATCATCACCATAAAATTAAGTTTACCTAAGTAGTTACATATACGACATGGATCTACTGAGATTATTTACATTATACACATGTAGAATGGGTTTACATTATAAAATGATGATCAAGATGATGATGATAGCTGGATGGCACGAACACATCGATCAGGCATTATCCCTTTTGCGAAAAAAAAGGAGGTGTACTGCTATGAGTCGTTGACACGTAGTGGTCGACACTTAGTATCATGAGCTATGATTGTAGCGAGCTTTTTATACATCGATGATGATTTCCTAAGCATCACTTTGATTATTACCATGGAATCTTCTAAGAAAAGTAATGATTTTACGTGAAAGTCTTTTGTCGTGAGGAGTCCTCTTAGGAAAGCCTTTGCTTCTACTAGATTATTTGGTGCTACCTAAAAGTCTCTAGGCATATGATGATACTTTTATTGCTTTGGGATTAAAGAGGATCCCCCTTGCACTTGCCACCTCATATACTTGCAATACTAACCCATGTTATAGTTGTAAAAATTATAGTTTCCTAAATTAGAAATAGGTGACACTTCAGTGTATGTCTTCTTTGAACCTTTCCTAATATTGTTTGTTCTTGTAACATATCCGCATTTTTTTCTCACCCTTAACTTGCTTTCTTTTATCTAGCTTAGGTTGGGAAAATCTTTTCTTTGAGTTATTTTTGTTTGATACCTAGGGATCAAGGTATATTGTAAATACTTTCTGTAAATAATTAATTTAGGAATATGAATAGTAGTAGGTGAATGTCAAGAGTCAATAGAGCTCTTGGAAGATGAAACCAAGTCTTCTTCTCAATGTATTTATTTATGGCTCACATTAATGAAAGCTTCTTAACCCATGGTTCCCTCAGCTTGATAATGATATCAGATCTTAGAGGTATTTTTTTAGCTCCTGTTCTTGTACTTCCTGTCCAAGAATCTCAATGCAAGTTGTATGAGTAGGTTGCATCTTTTCTTTGTCATGTGTTTCATTTTGCTGCTAGTTCTTTGCGCCGTCGAAGTGAAGGCCAAGGGCGACAAGCATTTATCCTCCACATTCTTGACTTTCGATGATTCTTGTTACCCATCCTTTTGGTTGGGTATTAAAAAGTTTCTGCTTGATGTGATGCATGGAGACAAATTGTCACTTTGCAGTCACATGGGATTGCATTCGGTTTTGAGTATACAAGAAGAGAGTAATAGCTATAGAAGACATTTGAGAGCTATACCCCTCAATTTTTGTAATGAGTTCAAAACATTTTGCTAAAGAGAACTCAACAAGAAAGTGTGTGACTTTTCTAAGCGACAAGTTAGCAATAATATGGTGAGACCATTGTGTTAGCGCAACAGAGGAATGGTGGAAAACCAAGTCACATACTTGAAAGGGAATATTGTTGGTTCAGCCTTTGCAAATGCTATCGACTTCTATAGTTAATGTTGAGAATGTTAATGCAATGCACACAATGTGTTTATTCCTTTTGAGATGATGGTGAATATAGGGCTTGTAACTCAACCTCCAAAGTTAGAAAAACAATTGAATGAAGGAAGGACAATAGCCAAGAGTTGTGAAGTCAAGTGGTGAAGGGATGACATTCACTACAAGCTACAAACCACATATATCTCAAGAAAGTACTAGAAGGAAATTTGTATCAAAGGCTCCGAAATTATTTCTAATACCTTGATGAAATGACATTGGAAACTTGCATTGCTTAATTTCACATCTAGTTGAGCTGGAATTGAGCTGAAATTTAGCCACCTTACAGGCTTGTATTGGAAAGACCTCACGCTAACATTGGATTTTGGACATAATTGAAATGAGTCAATGTCTTGATAGTTGATGAGGAGAAGACTGAAATAAAGTGTTGATGTGCGGCCTTTGAAACATAACTGCGGCAACTCGACATAGTTCCGTGGCAGTCTTAAAGGAAGTATGCTCAACAAAATAATAACCAAAGTTGCCACACACACACACACACACACACCATTGGCGTTGGACAATAGTGAAGCCGACCTATTGTGGATTATGAATGGAGCCGAGTTGTTCATAAAAGACTTAAGCTGTCCTCTAAGGTTGATCTAAAACCATATGGTGCTTATTAGTAGCTAGTGCCGACCATCATATGCCTTTATAAAGACATATGGTAATGGTTGGACATTTAGCCCACTTTGTAAGAGTATGGAGGACTAAAAGGAGGTTTGAAGACAATGCTTGCTAATTTTGGTTTGAATGCAGATGTTGTTGGAGCAACTAGTCCACTTTGGGGTTTGGATTGGATTAGAAAAACCCTTTCTTGGATGATACTATGGGATTGTGCGCTCATGTTGGAGCATGATTAAAAGGCTTTAGCACCAGATGGGAAGGCTTATATAGAAGAAGTTATGTCGTTGAAGGGCCTTTCGAGATTGGGCACTTCACCAACAACCCTTCATTTGAGAAAGGGTCATCTTTTGTGGGCTTGAGCCCCTAATTTTTGTACATGTGGCATTAGAAGCCCCATTTTACATTTTTTAGTTTAATTAATTGGTAAAGAGGGCCTTTTGCCCTTCCTTAGGCTAATTTAGGGGGATTTTTCACTTAGAAAAATTATTATTAATTTTAATATGAGGAAAGCTAATCACCTCCTTTATAAATAAAGGTGCACATTCTCTCATTTTCTCATGGATTTTTGGGGGAGAAATCCCATATATGGTTTGAAACTTTCTGCAATTTGGCTATGGATATTGCAAGTTGAGTAAATTGTTTTTGGGATGGTATCTTTATTGGAGGGAATTTCCTTTTGGATTGATGAAGTGATTTAATTGTGATTTCGTGCAATTTTATTGTGAGTACCTTCTTCCATTTTGCAATTGTTGTAGAATTAGGGTTTCAGTGAAATTTTCATCCTAATGTATCGAATATTTTATGGCTCTAGCATCTCCTTTCTCCAATCGATTGACAATCACTAGGGTTTTAATTGAGAGTTTTTTCTCTCTCAGCGCGCTCCAATCAAGTCTTCAACTAAGGAGTAAGTCTATGGCTGAAGACTTGATTATTGGTGGCTAAGTCTAGAACAAGGCATATCATCTTTATCATGAGGTAAATAAGAAGTTTATTCTTTCTAGAGATGTGGTTTTTCTTGAATCACCAAGAATGACAAAACTGTTGAGCGACAACTTGATCTTTTGGATAGATTCACTCATGTAAAGACATGCCATGAATTTGATGATGAGATTCCATATCTTGAAGGGGGAATCTCTATCTTGGATCAATCTCTAGAATCTCCTTTTGAAGCACCATCTCCCCCTTGTGAAGAAGTTGTAGCCACTTTATCAAAACAAGAAGTTCAATTGGATGATGTTATTGAGAGGATTGAAACGCTGAACCTTGATGGAAATGCAATACAATCTCAGTCAGTGGAGCAACTCAGACCATATTAGAAATGGACAAAGTGGCTCATGAAGACGCTAGAAAGTGTTCATCTCAATGAAGTTGGAAGGACAATCAACAAAAGTTTTGTAAGACAAGATGGTGGTGATGTAGATAATTTAGATTCATGTGATGTAGATGATATGGATGTTTCATATGATTGTGAATGGAATTTTCTATACAAACTTTGAACCAACTTCCTTTGAAGAAGCCATGCAAAAAGAGTATGATGCCATCATCAAGAATGGGACATGGAAGTTGGTGGACCCTCCATTCGGAAGCAATCCAATTGGTTGCAAATGGGTCTTCAAGAACAAGTACAATTTAAATGTCACTTGACAAGCACAAAACAAGGCTAGTGGCAAAAGGATTTGCATAGAAAGAAGGCATTGATTATGAGGAAACTTTTGCTCCACAACAAAATGGGCTACCATTCATACTCTATCTGCCTTGGCTGCATAGAATGGATGGAAAGTTCATCAAATGGATGTGAAGACTTGAAAGGTATTGTCTTCATGTATTAACCAAAAGGTTTTGTTGTAAAGGGACAAAAACATAAAGTGTGTAAACTCATCAAATTCTTATTGGCGGACTTAAACAAGCACTATGACCTTGGTATGAAAAGCTAACTAAGCATCTTCTAAAATTGGATTTCAAGAACTTTAATCTTGACGATGTAACTCTATTTGTCAAGAAAGTTGGCAAATTTGTTGTATATCTTGTAGTGTATGTAGATGATTTGTTGATAATATGGAACAATGAAAGCTATGTTGCATCTATAAAGAAAGAATTGAAGAAAGGCTTTGAGATGACATATTTGGGTTATCTTCAATACTACTTGGGCATTGAAGTGATTCAAAATCCTAAGTACATATTCATCTACCAAGAAAAGTACACTGGAGAATCATTGAACAAGTTTGGTTTGGTTGAGTGTAACTCCCTCTCTACTCCAAAGGAACATAATTTGAAGCTCCCATCAAAATAAGTATAAATTTGAACATGCAACCAAAGTACATACAAATTGTGGGAAGTCTTATCTACCTTACGACGACCAGACTAGATATTTCATTTGGTGTTGTTCCGGGTTCATGTAAAAACCTTGTGAAGGACATTGGTTTGCTGCAAAAAGAGTTCTAAAATACTTGAAGGAAAGTCAAGGCTTTGAACTTGAGTGTTTTAAGGTGGGTTTCTTCAATCAGACTTTGATGGGGATAAGGAAAATGAACTTTCAACTTCACATTATCTCACGAGTCCTGGATCAGCATCTGTCACTTGGAGATCACACAGACATTTAGTTCCAACAGATTCCACAATAGAGGCAGATTATGTGGCAGCTGCAGAAGCAACAAAGGAGATTATGTGGCTTAGGAAAATACTTGAAGATTTTCAAGAGAATTGGTGAATTCTACTCTTATGGTTGACAATACTTCTGCAATCAAGTTTGCTAAGAATCCCAAATTCCATGATTGAACCAAGCACATGAACATAAAGTACCATGATTTGATATCATGTAGAGGCCAAGACTATTCATTTGAGACATTTTTTCTCAAATGAGAAAATTACAGACATCTTCACCAAAGCACTTGGAAGTGAAAAGTTCGAAAATTTCAGAATGATGCTGGGACTCATAAACACCCCTTTGGATTACAGACGGGGCAGGGAATGTTAGATCGCTGTTGCCAACCTCCCGATAAAATCAATAAATTCCGAGTTTTTCAAGTTGCTGATTTTATCAGCCGATTATTTCGAGAGTTTTTCAAGTTTCAAAAAGTCACAATTTAATCGATAAAATCGCAATTTTATTGTGAGTTGAACAAAAAAATCACGGGGGTTCTTGCGAACCCCTGAAATCAAGATTAAATCATAAAAATCAGGGATTTTTTGAAAATGAAAAAAATGGATATTTTTGTACTTTTTAGAAATTTTTGCGGAGTTTTTGCCGATTTTTTTGGTTTTCTCCAGACTTTTACGACTTTTTCAATTTTTGGACCCTTGCCGATTTATTCTCGAGTCCGACTTTTGCAACATTGTGTTAGATACCTAATTCTTAGGGATTGAGGCATATTGTAAATACTTCTGTGAATAATTAATTTAAAAACATGAATAGTCCTGGGTGATTGTCAAGAGTTATTGGAGATGTTAGAAGATGAAACCAAGAGTCATCTCCTCAGTGTATTTATTTATTGTTCACGTTAATGAAAGCTTCTTAATCCATGGAGTTATTCCCTCAGTCTGACAATTTTTATTTTGTTCTCCAAGAAAAGCTTTTAGGATTGGTTCCTCTTCCCTGGAACATCCAGATGAAGGGCAGCTGAACTGTCAGCCACAATAACAGTGGGTAACCCCAAGGGACTTAACCAGATCTGAATCTGTGACCTAAGGCCTCCTCATGACCAAGATGCATTGGGCAGATGGTTCAACCAACTGAGCTAATCCTCGGGGCTAATTTTTCTTCGAGTTCTATGTGGGAGTCTTGATTTGATTTTCTTTTCTTATTTTCTCAGCCTCATCTAAAACTAATTTGCCTTTGTCAATTAGGGTCTTTACAGTCAATCATTTCTTCATCTTCCAGCAGTCTTTTGCTTTTCTTCCTCTATGACATCTCAAGTGTCTGTAGTGTCATGTAGTGAGTAATCATTTTGTGTCTGATATGTAGTGAGTAATAATTTTGCAGACTAATTTCAGAGCCATTCAATTTGTTGTACCTAGGGTTTTCTTCCAATCTGGCTTTATTCTCTTATTCAGTCACCTAACATACACACTTAAAACACATTTAGATTGGTCATATTGATATTTTTATTTAGATTGTTTTTCTTGCATACCTTTCAGGCTTGGCGATGGTTTGCAAAACCATCTAATTTGTTTTAAATAACGAAACATACAGTCCCACAAAACATGTTCTTTTTTCTATCTAAAATGGATGTTGATTATTTTGGGCATAGCCTGTTTTTTAGTTTATGCTTATTATGCTACCTATTATGATGTTTGCTTGAGCATCAATTCTCTGCTTAATTGCACCGTTGATGAAAACTGTGTAGTATTGAAGAACTCCATAACTTGTGTTGTATGTTTAACAGTGAACAGTTCCTGCCCTGATTTTAGCTGTTGCACTGAAATATGCTTCTAGTGGGTAATATTGTTGAATTTAAGATTGCATGATTGACTCTATAAAATCTTCAGTAGGTACTACAGCGATAATGGTAGAATGTTCATTTTACTGGACATTTCTGACTAATGCAGTTTAGTCTATCTTCAGGAGACTATCCAATCTGGTAGCATGTATAAATGAATCTCAAGGAAGATGTTATTACTGATATTTTTAATTACAGGACACTGTGCCTTTAGATTGACTTGAGACATTATGTTTGTTTATTGAAGATACATACAACCTATTCAATTTCTTTGGAGATCTTTCAATCCACATTCTGTTCTTGTTTTCTTGTAAATTATACATCATCTAGAGTGCACTAATCTGATGATTTCACTGACGACTTCTAACACAGTGAATCCAGAAACAATTAATGACCCTATTTTATTCTGTAGCCAAATCTGCTGAGCAACTTAACCTGTTTGAAAACAATTTTTTAATTATTTTTATTTTATCTGAGACACTTGTTATTTTCATGTTCTAGGGAATTAGTGATCCAGTTCAATGCTGATGTTGCTGATGGTATGCCATGGAAGTTCATTCCTACTCAGAGAGAGGTAACAGTTCTTTTGTTCAAGGGAAAATTAATGAATGAAATCTTGATACACTCTTATTCACTGACAGCATGTTCTGATTATATAAGTTTAGTGCCAAAGAATTACCCTATCATGTTTCCTTAAATAGTTTGCTTACTTTTACAGGTAAGGGTGAAACCTGGAGAGAGTGCTCTTGCATTCTACACTGCAGAGAACTTTAGTCAAAAAGCTATAACTGGAGTTTCTACATACAATGTTACTCCGATGAGGGTAAGATTTTAGAATGTTCTAGGATCACCTTGTTAATGGCGTTAGGTACAAGTGCATTTACATAGGACTGCAATTTTCAAGTGAATAATTAGTGTGCCTTGCATTAGACTTGTGCAATGGTCAATTAATTTTAAATTAAATTAGTTTTGAAAATGTCTTGTGGAAAATGATTTGGAAATTGCACTTAAAGCTGTTGTTGATAATGACATCAAAGCTAGAGATGGTGGGAAAATATTGGTGAGGTAAAATTTGCAACAGATAATGGTAATTGGCTAGACATGAGTAAATATGAGAATTACTTTTATATTTGGCATGTTGTAAAATGTAACTAGGTTCGGTCTTCATAATGACATGTAATTGTGACTTTTGTAAATGATGAAAAGAAGAGAATAAAATTATTTTTGTAAAGCTTGCTTCATGGGTTTCATGAGCAAGAGATTTTATTTATTAGTGGCTCCCATTGAGAGCCTTAGGATTTATCATTAGAGTCAAAGAGTCAATGTCATGTATGAAGAGCTCTTCTTGAGCATATGTCAAATAAATAGAAGACTATGTAGCCCTCCAATGACAAGCACACAGTCCTCTCTTCATGTCGGCTTCTAAATAAGGTGACAAACTCATGTCGGCTCACATTAAGGAGACCCACCCATTCGGATGCTCAGGTCGGCTTAAGTATATGGACGAATCACTATATATAGGAGGCTAGGCTCCTCGCATTAACACAGAACAGACTTCGCATATCTCTGAGATTTTTGGTGGAGAAGGCAGAAAGGAGTTCGGATAGGATTTGGATGGGTACAGTAAATGGGTTGGATGTAATCACAGTCAAAGGGAATATGGATCCCTCTATTTTGGATGGATGAGCACAGTAACAAGTTTGGATCTCCTTGATCAATAGTTTGGAAAGAATGCAGAAGACTGTCTCATTAAAAGGACTGGCCTACCTTACAGTGAAGTATACCTCTGTCTTGGTGTCACATCAAAGTGCAGTAAGGTCTCATTGATAACATAACAGTTCGTTGTAACTACAGTTTGTTGATGATACTATTGTGGTAAAGGTATCATCTTTGTGATGAAGATCTCGGTGTCAAGGCAGTGATGAAGATCTCAGTAATGATAAGAAAGTTGAAATGAGAGAAGAGGACTTGTGTCTTGGTCTTGGAGTGGCTAATAGGTCAAGGGTCTTGGTCTTGGTATTCGTCAATTGGAATCTCTATAAGAAGAATTTGTGCGGGTTTTACTCTCAAAGAGTGAGAGGTTTTGGCCCTGGGTTACTGTTTGATGAACAAGAACACTAATAATCTAACAAGAAGAAGATCCTAATCTAAACAAGTAAAAAGCATTCACAAGCAGTCATTAATGAAAGAGAAATCACCTAATGCAAATGCCGTAGAATTTTGAACATGACAAATAGTTACTTCACTTTTAAGTAAGTTTAAAATTGATTTTTCCATTAGGTTCAATAAACCACAAACTGCATCAAAAGAGCTATAGTCTTTTCTTGGTACAAGTTTTATTATTGGCTCTCTTAGCTTATAAATAGGTTATATTTAATGTAATATCCTATGATTATCTGCATTATAGGTTTTGTTAGATATATTCAAACTTGGCTAATCAAGATTCATGAGACTACTTGAATGAGTAATAAATTCACTTAAGTGACCTTTTAAGAATAGTTGTCTTTATGCCCACGAGACTTTGAATAGATGGTGATTGGGTATACTGTTAAGGCACTCCTTGATGATAAGGTCACCAGTTCAAAACCCGTGGGTAGTGTGTTACCCCTCTATCAGTGGGGGTACACAGAATTTTTAGTGCATCATTCACCACCTTTGTAAGCTCAAGGTCACAAGTCAAATATTAGAATATTCCTTTTTAGTATTTAATGCTCATTCTTTTAGCTGTTGCTATTTTTTATTCTTTTAGCAGTTTCTTAGATGAAACTGATTGTTTCCATATTATACATAGAAACTTGATGTTTCTATTATTGTAAATATCTCTGTATTATTATTGAGCTTCAGCTTGCTCATGATTAATTAATTGATTGGAAATCCATATGCGTTGTTCGCACTGTTTTATGGTATCAGAGCACGGGTATTTTTTGAAATAATTTTTCATTCGTGTGAAAAATTTTGTGCTTCATTTCGAAATTACTCTCTAGGCTTTGAATCTGCTGTTTGAGTTGTTCCTCGGTGGTTTTATGAGGGTTTCTGGTGTCATCCGAGAGATTTGAAATACTTCGTGCTGGATCAGACGCTGTTTGAAATAACGGTCGATTGTTCAGGGGATTTCGATAAAACGGCCACAGGTATTTTCGGGTTTCCTTAGTCGTATACTCCCTCGACATTGCGTTCACAGCGTTTGGTAGCCCCTTGCCTCTGTTTTCCTGTTATCGATATCGCTGGTGGATTCGGTGGGTTTTGTTGGCAGAGTTGAAGCAACTGCAGGTAATCATCAATCAATTCCAGTCAGAAGTTACGTCACCTCTGCAATCGGCGAAGACCGCTCTCTGCCGCCGCGTCCAATCCTGGATCTGCACCACGAGACTGACAATTTTTTTGCGGCAAAAGCCGAGACTGCCAACATTTCGTGTGGCGTAAAACTTTTGGCATATGTCTCGACGCCAAATTTCCGCCGTCGTTCACCAAGCAGTCTTCGTATGCTAGAAGCCGACGCAAAGGAGCTGCACCTGATACGACAATCTGCAACACACTAACTGCAATAGTTGTTAATTCGAAGGAGCCGATTGCAACAACAGCGGGAGGCACAACAGTTTTTAAGAAGGAACACGGCGTCTTCGATCAAACGGTGGCTGGTATCGAGACATTTCCGCAGACCCTTTCGTTTTCATCCGCATCGTTCATTTGACGGGATCGTTCAAATGTAGAATTTTTGCCGTGGCACCTGTGCGTTGAAAAAGGGCACTTACGACTTCTGATTGGCGTAAGCGTGTCGGTTCTGTTTTGCCAAGGGTAAATCGATTGATTTTTAGCGCTAAATCAACCTGATTCCAGTCCGGAAGCTCTTGATCACTGCAGATTTCAGTGATTCTGCGTGTTGGAAGGTTTTGAGCAGAATAAGTCTGGCACTGTCGGCTTGGACTCAGCGGCAGTCATTCCACAAATCCGATTACACACCACGTAATCATTCCTGGTGTGCGTTTTGCGGCAGTCTCTCTCTTTAGTGGCGTTGCACCATCGATGTATTTGTGACAGCGGCTTTCTCCAGCAGTAACAGTCGGCAAAATTCGTTTTTTTTATGCAACAGTCAGCCTCTTCAGCTATCGGTTCAACATTTCTTGGTCCGAAAGAGGTGACTTTGGATTAGTAAAGGCAGCGGAAACCATAGAGAGCATCCATACTGCAAACAGCCGGTATTTCTAAGAACTGATATTTGATTTCGAAATAATTTTTCATAGTTTGAAAAATTCAGTAGTTCATTTCGAAACTGCTCTCAGGGAGATTTCTTGATCAGCTAGCTTCTTCGCATCTTAATCTCTTGAGTTTTTTCATTCCTTTCTAAGGTCGAGCCCTCTGTAAGCCAGGTAGCCTTCACTGAGTCTTAGCCTCGGCTTTGCTCACTGTGATAAAAGCTTACAGTCGTCTATCTCGATACAGAAATGGATTCTTCTCTGTCTTGTGAGATCTCCACAATTTGTTGATTCTTCCTATCTAGTGTTTGTTTAAGAAAATTGTGCTTCTTACAGTAAATCAGCTTCCTTTGGAATCATTTCATCTTTATATCAGCATCTGTCAATTTTTGTCTGGATCAGCCAGCATCCTCGTTGAAATCCGTGCAGGATTTTTTGTATTTTTCCATATCTTGGGAAACGTGCAGATGGCTTCGTTAACCAATCCCATGTTGGAAGGCAGTCAGGAATATTCCGAGCAGACAGAATCTGCCTTTTACGCCTTTATGGCTAAAAGGTCGTCAGATCATGTACCGTCTTCTGCTTGGTACATTGACTCTGGTGCATCACGCCATTTCTCTCACAGGCGTGACTGGTTTATTGACTTCTCACCTTTCAGTGATTCCGTGGTATTTGGTGGAGGTGAAAAATACACAGTGGTTGGCAGAGGTATCGTTCAGATCCAGTCTGGTGGGCGCACACTCATCTTCTTGAATGTATACTATGTTCCTGGTATGGAAATTAATCTGCTGTCTGTCAGCCAGATTATGAGGAATTCTCCTCAGCTTGATGTAGTGTTCAGTGCGCACAAGTGCTCCATTATTGACAGGGAGACTAGTCTAACAATTGCTGTTGGCCTAGAGGACCATGGTCTATATAGGCTACTTGACACCGGTGACTCTCCAGAAGTGGCTCTAGCAGCACGTGTCTCTCCCATCAGTACTATATGGCATCAGCGATATGGGCATCTAAATATGCAGTATCTCTCTCAGCTCTCTCGGGAGGGACTTGTGTCAGGATTACTTGATATTCAGACTCAGCAATTGGGGGTATGCGACGCCTGTCAAGCGGGAAAGCAACATCGGTCTCCATTCAAGGATGGAGAATCTTGGCAAGCATCTAAGGTACTTCAGTTACTTCATGCTGATATTTGTGGTCCTATGAATACAGCGTCTATCACTGCTTGCAAATATTTTTTACTTATTGTAGATGATTTCAGTAGAAAGATGTGGGTGTATTTTCTAAAAAATAAATCTGATGCACTTAGTACCGTTCAGAAGTTTAAAACCTTAGTTGAAAAAGAGTCTGGCTGTAACATCATGACTCTTAGGACCGACAATGGGGGGAATTTTGTTCTTCAGCTTTTGCCAACTTCTGTGATATTCATGGCATCAAACGTCAGTTAACCACACCCTACACTCCTCAGCAGAACTGTGTTGTCGAGCGTCGCAACCGCACGGTTGTTGAAATGGCTCGTTCCATGTTACAACACAGGAGAGTTCCAAACAGATTCTGGGCTGAAGCAGTATTTACTGCTGTTTACCTTCTTAACCGATCACCCACTCAGGCTATTACAGGGAAGACTCCTGAAGAGGTTTGGTCTGGCCGTAAGCCTAAGATCAGTCATCTCAAAGTATTTGGCTCAGTTGCATATGTTTGGATTCGAGCTGCTAAGCGCTCTAAGTTGGATTCCAAAAGCCAGAAACTCATGATGACAGGGTACAGTGATCATCACAAAGCCTATAGGCTAATAGATATAGCCACTGGTCATCTTAGCTTCAGTCGGGATGTAGTATTTGATGAAGACAGAGGATTCTTTCAATCTTCTTCTTCTGAGCAGTGTTCTGAGGATCAGCCTCACAATGTTCTTCTTTCGGTCGGTCCACCTGATGGGAGGGATGATGTAGCATCAGTGTTTGATAACACTCTATCTGAGCTTCCTCCAGAAAATAACCCTCCTCTTGCGGTCCCTATTGCTCTTGAGTCTTCTCCACCTCTTCCTGATATTGGTTCCTCTACCCCTGATATTGGTTCTTCTACTCTTCGGCCTAAATGGTGGGCTAAAACCATTGGTGATCTCTGGGATGATGAGCTCCTTGAAGGTAGAACGTCTAGACATAAGAACAGACAACAATCTACAGTCAATTTTGCTCTTATGGCTAACCTACACAGTATTTTTGAGCTTGAAACCTATTCAGAGGCTAAGGGTACATCTGAGTGGGAACAGGCTATGGAAGCCGAATTCCAGAGTCTTCAGAAGAATCACACATGGACACTTTCTGATCTTCCTGCAGGGAAAAAGCCCAAAGGCTGCAAATGGGTGTATAAAGTGAAATACAAAGCTGATGGAACCATAGATAAGTATAAAGCTTGGCTTGTGGCTCGAGGGTTCTCACAGAAGGAAGGCATCGACTATGAGGAGACTTTTGCTCCTACAACCAAGATGAGTACCATAAGGCTTGTCCTTGCCCTAGCAGCTCAGTTCAAATGGAAAGTTCATCAGATGGATGTAAAAAGTGCTTTCCTAAATGGTGATCTCCAAGAAGAAGTCTACATGACGCAGCCTATGGGATTCAAGGTTGCTGGTCAAGAACAGAAAGTGTGTCGGTTAGCTAAAGCAATCTATGGATTGAAACAAGCTCCTCGGGCTTGGTACATGAAAATTGATCAGTACCTGACAGATCAAGGTTTTCAGCGGAGCCCATCTGATGCAAACCTGTACATCAAGCATACTGGTGATGATATCTTGTTTGTGGTTGTCTATGTGGATGACCTTATCATTACTGGCAGCTCTGCACATTTGATCCATGGGATCAAACAAGATTTATGCAGAACTTTTGAGATGACAGACTTGGGACTTCTTCATTACTGTCTGGGGGTTGAAGTTTGGCAGACTGAAAATCAGATCTTTCTCTCTCAGTCCAAGTATGCCAAAAATCTTGTGGACAGGTTCAGAATGCAGGATTGCAAACCGGCCACGACTCCTATGGAACCAGGGCTCAAACTTTCAGCACAGTCATCCTCTCCCCTTGTGGATGAAACTTTATTCAGGCAATTAGTGGGCAGTCTCATCTATCTTACTGCTACCAGACCTGACATCAGTTTTGCAGTAAGCTACATTTCCCGCTTCATGTCAGCTCCTAAAGCTGATCATTGGAACGCAGCAAAGCGTGTGCTACGATATGTGCGTGGCACTTCTGATTATGGCCTCCTATACACTCGAAGTTCCAATCCTATACTCAGGGGTTACACTGATTCTGACTGGGCCGGTTTGGTTGATGACCGTAAATCTACAGCTGGGTATGTGTTTAATCTAGGATCCGGTGCTGTTACTTGGACTAGTAAGAAGCAACAGGCAGTGGCTCTCTCCTCAACAGAAGCAGAATATCGGGGAGCAGTTAAGGCATCATGTGAGGCAGTTTGGCTTCGACGTATGCTGGCAGATATGCATGTTTCCCAGACCGGGCCTACTTCTTTGTTTTGTGATAATCAGGGAGTGCTCAAACTTGCCAAGAATCCAGTCTTTCATGAACGAACAAAGCATGTGGAAACTCATTGCCACTACATTCGCCAGCTTGTTGAAGACGGCTCAGTTCAGTTGCAATATGTTCCCACAACAGAGCAGCCCGCCGACATTTTCACCAAGCCTCTTGGTCCTGATAAATTTGTAAAATTCAGAGGGTCTATTGGTGTTGTAAATAGATTGAGCATTAAGGGAGGGTATTAGAATATTCCTTTTTAGTATTTAATGCTCATTCTTTTAGCTGTTGCTATTTTTTATTCTTTTAGCAGTTTCATCTTTCTTAGATGAAACTGATTGTTTCCATATTATAGATAGAAACTTGATGTTTCTATTATTGTAAATATCTCTGTATTATTATTGAGCTTCAGCTTGCTCATGATTAATTAATTGATTGGAAATCCATATGCGTTGTTCGCATTGTTTTATCAAAGCCATGCTAAAAACCATGTGAGGCCCTTTGTTAGGTCTCTTAGACCTGTGTCCTATCAATTTGAGTTTGTCTCCATTTTATTCTGTTGGACCATGCCTTGTCCCTTAAAAGCTTCACCTAGGTGATCTTGTCCTTGATTAGATTGGAGGACCTTGGGAGGCTTCTCATGAGGACTCATGGATTTATGGGAGTTTGCATTTTATAGGGGTGATCACCGGTGTATGGGCCAATCCAGTCCACATCAAGGTGCACTTATGTCATTCCACATGGTTAGTGTCTATAGAGTCTGTAGGTAACCTTGGCCTAGGTGTAGTGTTACACATGACAATTTTCACAACATAATATTCTCTTGTGACAACTTTCACATTTCCTAAAGTAGTTCACAATTCCTAATGCAAAATGGTCCAGGTGGTCAAGAAGTCAACCTAGACTCATATTGTAGAGCATTATGAGAGGATCAAGCCTTGTGAAAGATGCTTATCTACATTCAACTAGATCCATATTATTCTTGGTTGGATTTAGATTTAGGTGGTCCATAGCAGTGTTTTACAACCAGGCCGAGTCAACTCGGAAACGGCCGGGTCAAACCGAGCCATTAAAAAAATTTGCGACCAGGCCAGCAAACCGGCTCGGTTGACCGAGTCAACTATGACTCGGCCTGGTCATTGGATGACCAGGCCGAGTCATAGTTGACTCGGTCAACCAGGCCGAGTCCGTATTGACCAGGCCGAGTTAATGAAAACCGGCTGGGCAGGCATAAAAGACATAAAAAAATTCATTTTTTTGGTATTTTTCAAATGTTTAATGGAGTTTAAGGATTCCAAACTGTTTAATGCAATTTAAGTCACATATGTTTTAATATGGAATCGAAATCTGCCATATATCTATTATCACTGTTGACTATTCAAGTGTGAAGGGAGCTGAGTTTTGCTGTATGTGTTTCCTCATTCCACAATTCTTTCAGATCGTGTCCATTGTTGGAGTGACATGGTTATGCACTGATTTTCTGAGCTGAAGAGTGAAAGGGCTGATATCACTATCATTGTTGAAGATACCAGTGGTCAATCCCTTTGAAATAAGCCCAGGTTCTTCATATCTGTTTAATGTACAGATCTTATTACAGCTAGTAAATCTGATATCTAGATTCTATATATCAGTCTATATATAAGGTATCGTCCAAATTACAATTGAAATGTCAAACGATGCCCTGGATGAGGGCCTACTCTTGCACTCAACAGAATACCTAAGAGACTCAAAGTTACAAAACAAATTAATGCAAAAAGGACCTAAACAGTACTATGCTGCTGGTTATAACTTATAAGGCCTAAAATCTGCAGTTAATATAACTTTTCCTCAAGCCCTACTACACATGTTCGAGCCCTAAACACTTTACTTGAGTCTTCAGTGCAAATGGTTATCCACAATCAAGCATAAGTCCTGTTGTTCATTGTTAGTGGATGTGGAGTTCTTTGGAGCAGGTCTGTAATAAAATTCTGGGTGTGCAATTGAAAAGGAATCCCAACCGAATCACAAGGGAAAAAGGAAGAGAACAGATCTTAAGGATAAAAATTTAAAATAACCCTAGACTCAAGGTAAAACAACACCAACGGATCAAAAATACAATAAAGTTCTGAAATTATACTCAAAGAATTACCCAAACAAATTCCATTGGAAATTTGGAACACACAAAGGAATACAAATTGAAACCCTTACCTTGACACCTAGAGCTACTATATATTTTTTTCACTGTTCTGATGATGATGATCCAGACTCCAGAGATTGGTCGAGATGATCTTGGCTCCTCTGGCAGTAGCTACTAGCCAGTAGTAGTGTAGCTGCTAGCAGTGCTGCAGTAGTACTAGTATTGGAGTCTGGTCACCATCACAGTTTACTTTTGTTGTAGAGGCCATTTCTAGCCTCCTTGGTTATTTGTATTTTGTTTTGAGTCTTTGATCATGTATGACAGTTGACTATGTATTGCCATTGGGTACCATTTTGATATAATGGATTGGTTCATGAGCCTACTTTGATCATATGTTGTCTTCCATCTATATTATAATGCTGTGTGTTTGGACTTTGGAAACATGAATGAAAATCTTTAAAATTATGTTTAAAATATTTAAAATTATGTTTTTTTATAAAAAAAATAAATATTTAATGTATTTTTTACAACGACCGAGTCATTGAAATCGACTAGGCCGAGTCATTACCGAGTCGGAGTCGGAGTCGGAGTCGATCCTCGGCCGAGTCGGAGTCCGAGTCGGAGTCGTAAAACACTGGTCCATAGACTAGTTAGTTAGGTTGATTTCTATTCTTGAAGAAGTCCATATATTCATTTAAGAATTTCAATTATGTGATGATTTGGAGCCCTAAAGGCCTCTTGTGAGTTTGGTAGCCAACAAGAGCTCAAACTCCCTGTGAATCCCTACATAAGACGACAACTTAAGTCGTAATGCATTCCTAACCACTTGCTGGAAAATATTGGATGGACTTGAAATTCTTTGTCAGGCCAGGCAGTAACTCTCCAAAGGCAGAAAAAACTGATTCATGTATATTCCATAGGTAACCCATTGTTATATACAATAGGGAGTGTTTGTTCAGTTCATCTCCCGATGACTGTTCACCTTCCCAATTTATTTATTTACATAAAATTCCCAATCATGAAGATTAGGTGTCAACATTCCCCCCCCCTTAATCTGAAGGGATGTTGATGAGTCCAAGCATCATTCTGAATAGTTCAAGCTTTTCCCTTCCTAGTGCTTTGGTGAAGATGTCTGCAATTTGCTCATTTGTGGAACAATGACGGAGATGGATTGTTTTGGCCTCAACATGATGTCGAATCAGATGATATTTAGTATTGATATGCTTTGTTCGATCATGGAACTTTGGGTTCTTGGCCAACTTTATTGCAGAGGTGTTATCAATCATGAGTGGAGTTGATTGTACTTGTTTTACCTGCAAATCTTCAAGAATTTTCCTGAGCCACACAATTTCTTTCGTTGCTTCAGCTGCTGCCATGTATTCTGCTTCTGTTGTGGAATCTGCTGGAACTGATTGTTTGCGTGATCTCCAGGAGACAGCTCCTGATCCAAGACTCATAGCATATCTTGAAGTAGATACCCCAGTTTCTTTGTCTCCATCGAAGTCTGAATCAGAGTATCCAATCAAGCTGAAGTCGTCCACCTGTGTATACTTGATTCCAAGGTCTTGAGTTCCCTTCAAGTACCTTAGAACTCTTTTTGCAGCAGACCAATGTCCCTCACAAGGCTTTTGCATGAACCTGGAGAGGATTCCAACAGTAAGTGAAATGTCTGGTCGGGTAGTAGTGAGGTAGATGAGACTTCCTACAAGCTGTCTATACTTTGTTGCATCCTCAAATTCCTTTCCTTCAATAGATGTGAGCTTTAAGTTTTGTTCCATTGGGGTAGAAAGAGGATTGCATTCTGTCATCCAAATCTGTTTAACAAATCTCCAATGTATTTCTTTTGAGAAAGAAATATGGCTTTTGGATGTTGGGTTACTTCAATGCCAAGATAGTAATGAACATAGCCCAAATCAATCATTTCAAAACTTTTCCCCAATTCCTTCTTTATGGATGCAATGTAGCTTTCATTGTTCCCTGTCATTAAAAGATCATCTACATATACCACAAGATACACAACTGTTTTGCCAACTTTCTTGACAAACAAAGTTGCATCATCAAGATCAAAATGATTGAAGTTGAGTTTCAGAAGATGCTCAGTTAGTTTTTCATACTAGGCTCGCGGTGCTTGTTTGAGGCCATACAAGGACTTCACAAGTTTGCATACTTTATGTTCATGTCCTTTCACAGCAAATCCTTCAGGCTGGGACATAAAAACATTCTCTTTTAGATCTCCATTCAAGAATGCAGTTTTTACATCCATTTGATGGACTTTCCAACCGTTCTGAGCTGCGAGTGCAAAGAGTGTCTGGATGGTGGCCCATTTTGCTGTGGGGGCAAAAGTTTCCTCATAATCGACCCCTTCCTTTTGTGCGAAACCTTTTGCCACAAGCCTAGCTTTGTGCTTGTCAAGTGAGCCATCAGCTTTGTACTTGTTCTTGTAGACCCACTTGCAGCCAATTGGTTTGGTTCCAAATGGAGGATCAACCAGCTTCCAAGTGCCATTCTTTATGAGAGCATCATACTCCTTTTGCATCGCTTCTTTCCATTCATCATGAGAAGCAGCTTCTTTGAAGGAAGTTGGTTCAAAATCTGTAGACAAGTTCAATTCACAATCATAAGTAACATCCATATCAACAGGTGAATTAGAGTCATCTACATCACCTCCATTTTGTCAGTTTGAAATTCTGGTTCCTGCTTTTCTAATTTCATCAGGATGAACACTTTCAAGTGCCTTTGTCAGCCATTTTGGGGGACCTTTCTGAGATGGTCCAGGCTGCTCTGTTGATTGAATTGGGACAGAATCAAGATTGAGTCTCCCAATTCTATCAATTAAATCACTTAAAGCATCATCCGTTGTTGGAGTTTCATGCAGGGGAGATTGTTCTTCAGAAGAAGATTCCACATGTTGATCTAGTATAGGAATCCCCCCTTCAAGATGTGGAATTTGATTATCAAATTCTTGAAATGATTTTGTTTTTGCGAATCTATCCAAGCGATCAAGTTGCCGCTCAACAACATTGTCAGATTTGGATGATTCAAGAAAAATGACATCTCTAGATACAACAAACTTTTTATTTACTTCATCATAGAGGCGGTATGCTTTAAAGGTGTTTGAATACCCCAGGAAGATACACTTACGACTTCTAGCACCAAGTTTGTTTCTATGTACCTTTGGTATCAAAGCATAACAGGTGGAACCAAAGATCCTAAGATGTTTTACCGAAGGAACATGTCCATATCACAATTCATAAGGAGTCTTGTTTCTTATAGCATTAGATGGACATCTATTCTTTATATATGCAGCACATAGAACAACATCAGCCCAAAACATTATCTTTACATTTTTGAAGAAAAGCATGGACCGTACCATATTCAAGATTGTTCTATTCATTCTTTCAGCTACACCATTCTGTTGGGGATTATAAGGCACAGTTGTTTGATGTTTGATCCCATGTTGGCGAAGATAGTGTTAAAATTCATTTGATGTATATTCTTTTCCATTATCAGTGCGTATAGACCCAATATGAGATTGTGCGTCATTTTCAATCCATTTATGAAAATTCTTGAATGTTTGAAAAGCATCAGATTTGTTCTTCAATAAATAAACCCAACACATTCTGGTGTAATCATCAATAAATGTCATGATATATTTATTTCCATTTGCAGAAGGAACAGGCATTGGACCACATAAATCTGAATGAATGAGTTCAAGCTTCCTATGTGTTCTTGAATGTGAATCATGAAAAGACTGTTTGCTATGCTTTCCTAGAATGCAAGCATCACATTGCTTATGTTTCCTAGGAATTGTAGGCAAACCAGCAACACCATTTTTCTTCAATAAGCGGAGACTGTCATTGTTTAAATGTCCAAATCTAGCATGCCATAATAAACTTGATGGAAGTGTACCTTCTTCATGATGAGAAATATATGAGAAATGTTGTGCATGAGCAGAGGTTCCTTGCAGTTTGAGAAGTCTTTCTTCTTCTATTCCCCTCATGACAAGTGAGTGGTTAGATGCTTTTCTTACCTCAAGCTTGCCATCAAACATATGAATGGAGTGACCTTGCTGGCGGATGTGGACCAAGGACAACAAGTTTCTCTTGAGCTGTGGGAGATATAGAACATGATCCAGAAGAAAGTCTGGAAGACCAGGTAGTTTAAGCCTGATTGTGCCAAGCCCCGATGGCTTGATTTTTGACTGATCTGCAAAGTATACTGCTCCATCAACATTGTCAGTGAAATCTTCAAAAAAATCTTTTCTATGAGTCATATGACAGGTTGCTCCTGAATCAAGCAACCAATCATTTTTCGAAGAAGCAAGTGAAGCATTAAACAAATCTTCATTTACTCCAATGTTACATTGTGCCTCAATATAGTGAGCGGATTCAGGTGCTTTACCTTTGTCTGTATCATTAATTTTACCTTTCTGCTGGCTTCTTTTCTGCTCAATTTTGTCCCATGGTAGCTTGCATGTAGAAGCATCATGTGATCCATTTCGTTTGCAGCGAATGCAATGCAGATCTGCCTTTTCTCCTTGAAAATGTCTGCCCCCTTGCCTCTGAAGTATCTTCCTCTTCCTCTTCGTCCACCTCTTCCTCTTGTAGAATCTTGAGCAAGATGCTTTTCTTTATGAGCAAGGCACACAGTCTCTTCAGAAGATTCAGGGACTGTCTTCTTTCCAAAGGCTTTCTCTCTTTCAGCAAACTTTTTCACAAGAGAGTCAAAGGTTATATCTTTAAGATTTCCATTTGCTTGTAAAGACTCAAGATAATTGGAGTAAGTAGGATAGAGTGCCTTGAGAAAAACAATAAGAGGGATATCCAGCTCAACCTTAGTGGATTTAATATCATGCATTATAGACTTTACTTCAGATGCAAGAGCAAGAGGATCATTATTTTTCAGTTCAAGGGTGAAGAGTTTAATCATGAGCTGAACAACTTCAAGTGCAGAATGTGAGTCATAGAGTTCTTTCAGCTTTTGTAAAGCTTCAAAGGCAGTTGAATATGATGAAATATGGCGACTTACTTCTTCATTTACAGTTGCTGCGATTAATGCATAGGCTTTGTTGTTCTTGTTTTCCCAAATGACGAGCTCTTTGTCTGATGTAGGCTGTACTGGGTCATTGTCTCCTTCTCCGACACACACTTTTTTCCACAACTCATTGAAGATGAGGGTGTGTTTTATCATCCGGGACCATTCAGGATAGTTCTCCTTGCCAGTGAGAACTATTCCTACCATAGAGATGATTGAATGCATTCTGTAAAAAATACTTCTGCTGATAAAAAAAAACTTTTGCTGATAAAAAAACTTCTGTTGATAATTTTTTTTTTTTTTTTATATTTATTTCTGCTGATATACAATGAAGTTGTACTCAAAAGGGCAACTTTGCTAATTTCAAATTCTTTATGCACTCAGTTTTCTTCAAATGACTCCAGAATTTATAAAATATCCTCCCCTTTCATTTTCTTTTAGTGGGATTCCTTTTCTCGAGACAAGTGCAAAGAATAATGTTGAAAAAGTATTTATGACCATGGCATTCAGTAGGCAGCGTAATGCACCATTATGATACCTCGTGAGATTATGAATAATCCGGCATATTACTCAGTGCAGATATAAACAACACATACCTCACACTCTCCAGCATACAATACAACACAGTCAACATTGAAATTTACACGAGATCTGTGCTAACCTCAGCCTACAATATGAAAATGTTCTCCATCTCAAACACATATAAAATGTGAAGAATCCACCTCTTTTTCACAAAATTAATACAATCATCACCGTGTCCTCCGCAGAAAGGTTCCTCTGCATAAACAGGCACTGTGTATTGTTTCTGGCTCTCGCCATCTTGCTATTAATGTGCAGAGAAATCTGAGTTGGGCAGGCAGCGAGGTGCCTAAATAAATGTTTTGATCGAGGAAGTAAAGTAATAGCCAGAGCGGGCTAAAAATGTACAGAAGAGTGGTGGGTTTGGCCTTATCAGGGCTGCTGTTGGTTATCTGTTCTGAGATATTTCATGGGTCGATTCACGACTACACCGATGATGCCTTCTTGCCATAAGGGAATGGATTCTTTTTCTATGGGGTTAGTGAGGGCCTTTATGCTTCTTTGAATACAGACAATTGGCCTGGCATAGAATATTTGATGCTCGATGCCCAAGTTCAAACATCAAAACAAAACGATACGGATAATGCAAACGCAAGGATAATCAAAACGATAATACCACGTTTCCGCTGCGCATGGAATCCCTGAGAACGGTGATGGCTCGCCTTCGAGCTCGAGATCAGTTACCAACACTGTCAACGGGTCGCACAATTTCGCAATACAGGGTTATTCCTTGGCCAAGGGCATGGGCGTTGGGTGAGAGCGAAATGATGCTTGGACAGGTCTGCATAGAGGCACCAACGCATCTCTGGGCATGTCAGGCCATCGACAGAGGCAGAGCAGCGCTCAACACTGAGGCAGTGGCAGACTATTTCAGGACAGAGGCAGTGGCAGAGATGAAGGGAGTTACGACTATTTTTAGAACTGGCTCTGATACCATGTCAGGCCAGGCAGTAACTCTCCAAAGGCAGAAAAAACTGATTCATGTATTTTCCATAGGTAACCCATTGTTATATACAATAGGGAGTGATTGTTCAATTCATCTCTCGATGACTGTTCACCTTCCCAATTTATTTATTTACATAAAATTCCCAATCATGAAGATTAGGTGTCAACATTCTTCTTTGTTCCGTTGAACCTTTCTTTTGATAATTGTAGCCATACAAAATCATTAATTTCAAATGCATTATTTAATGCATGTCAATCATGTTTAGCATTGTATCCTATTTGAAATTCTTTCAAAGCCCTTTTCCCTTGTTTATGAATCTTCCTAAATACCTTCAACAAACATGAAAGCCAAATACCACTCATCTTTCTCATGTTTGCCACATGTTCGTGTGATCGACTATCAATTCAAATGGGATTTTTGACAAAAATCCAAGACAAACCTTGGAAGGTGAAAAGGCTCTTAGATCCATGAATTATCTTGTTATATGAACAAAAAATATTTGGGAGACTTTCATCGCATCCTTTGGATGTTTGTGGTTGTATAGAGGAAGTAATTTGTAATTTTGTACTCATGTACAATTAATTGTTTATTTTTGTTTGTATGTGTGGATGAAATGTAATTCTCCTTTTCAATTTGGTGTCTTTCAAAGTTTGCAATTTTGTCCAAATGATGTTGAGAAACCTATTGTCCCTACTTGACACAACAGAGGGTAGGCAATTTGAAATGCACCCACATATGTAAAGAATAGTTTTGGCATATCTTGCCCCACCACTAGAGTTTTGCAAGAAATAACTACAAACTTTTGCTAAATCTTTTGACAACCACAATATTGTATTTATGTGTAATGCCCCCATTTTTCACTTATGATGTGGATAGGATGGATTTTCAGGGATGGTGAGGAGAGGTTTCCAGTGGTCAGAGAAGGTATGATGGCTGAATAATCAGTTCTTGGGTCAAAAACTGATTTTTAATTAATCAATTTATTGATAAAAAGAGGAAAAGTGCTTAATAGGAGAAGAGGGGCCAAAAAGGAGAAAAGTGACTAAGATAAAAAAAAGCACTTAAGATAAAGTTAATGGGAGAATCTTCTAGAATGAAAATAAAATAATAAAGTACTTCTAGAAGGTTGGAGAGGGACCCATTGGATCTATAAAAGGAGAGGGGGATCACATCATTGGGTACATCTTGGATTTATGTATTTGGTCTTTGGTGAGGTTTGGAGAACTTGGTTCCCAACTTTTGTAGCCCCAGGATGGAAACCCTCAAGTGATTTAGTGAGACTGGGCGAGGACCCATCTCTTCCCTTGGTGAATTCATCCAAAATTCATAGGAAGCATGTATAGAAAACTAATAAACAAATAATACACTCACAACCATAAAATAAATATCAGACATATAGAAAAACCAAACGTGGCAGAAAAGGCCTTAGCCTTACAACATTCCTCACATTCTCATTATTAATCAATCCAATCCAATGTACAAAGAATGATAATAGTACAAATAAATACATGAGGAAGTTGGTCTCAAGATAGTACGTCTATCTTGGACACTATGGTTGAGAAAATATCTCAACAACACACTAATCTAGGAGCCTAACTAGTTGGAGAGAATCTTTCAACCAACTAGGCCTAAACTGACTCCTAACCATGAGGAACAAACTCAATCTAGAAAGGTAGGATTAAATCCAACTTTCTTGATTTTAATTAATTTAATTGTTTTGGACTTATAATTGTGTTCATCACATGAGAGCTATGTCACACGGTTCGGGTTCGAATTCGAGTTTGACAATGATTAAGTTCGATTCGAATTCGAATTTTCCGATCATGTTCGTATGAGGTTCGACATTAGGTTCGACTATACATATTTTCAATATATATATATATATATATATATATATATGACAAAATAATAAAAATTCAAAATCGGTCCATAAACACATGAACACAAATTCTTATTAGTAAACATACATGAATAATGTAATCATTCTAGCATCTAGTTAAATGTAAACATACACAATAGTAGTTTGCAAATGCAAAAGAAATGACATAATTTTCAATCTTCAAAATTTAAATGAATGTCTATAATGTCAAATACTAGTAATCTTTTAAAAAGTCACATAATTAAAACATAATCAAAATTTAAACATACACATTACAATACAACTATATTAAGAACTCATTATAGAACATCTTCAATTTTCAAAATTTAAAAAAGGAAGTCATAATGTACTCATTTTGTTATAATCCATAAAATTGTTCTAGGAAACTCAAAAACATAGATAATCTATGATTATGGCCTACTTGTAAGTTGTAACATCAAAAAGCTCTAATTCATCATGAGCAAATGGCCTAGTAAAGCCACTAGACTGGTGATCATGATAATGTCATCAAAGTCATCATAATATCATCAAACTCATCAATACATGAAATTCCATCATTTGGCTCATCTAGTGAGTCACCATCAATGCTAATATAATAAGGAAGTCATAATGCCAAGTAGTTATCATCAAAATGCTCTAAATCATCATGTGCGGATGGCATAATAAAGGCACTAGAATGGTGATCATCAAAATCATCAATAGATGGAATTACAACATTTGACTCATCCAGTGAGTCACCATCAGTGCTAATATCATCTTCTTCTGACACTGGATCATCATCAAACCATGGCTGAGAGGAACTAAATGAATCTTTGGCCACACTATTCAAGGCCAACTTCAAATTACTCCGAACATAAACAAGGTCTTCCAACCTTGTGTTGAAATTTGGTACCGGAGGACAGGTGGTTCCCTTAGGCTTTGATCTTTGGCCTAGGGAAAAGTGTCCAAAAGAATTTAATTTTTCTCCTAAAGTGACTTAATAATTTTATAAAGTTAAATTTAATTTAAAAGTGACTTTAAGTGATAAAGTTACTAAGTCTAATTTTAAAGTAACTTTTATAAAGTAAATGAAAAATTAGAAAGGAAAAGTGACTTTGGAAATAAATGACTAAGTAGGTCTTTATTAAAGTGGGGTGAATTAAAAAATAGAAAGTGAGATTTAAATGAGCATTTAATCTCAGCCATTGATCTAAATCTATTTCAGCCATTGGATTTAGAGATCACCCAAAAGTCACTTGGATCACCCAAAAGTCACTTGGAGTTATATTAAAGGAGGAAAAGGAGGAAAAGGTAATTCATTCTTTCATGAGCAGATTGGGAGAAGGAGAGCAAGAGAGCAAGAGAGATTTTTGAGCAGGGAGGAGAAGGAGACAGCAGCTTGGCACACATTCCAAGGCAGCAGTTGAGCAGATTTGTACAGCTGATTCAGCACATAGTGAAAGCCAGATTTTTGCACAAAAATCGAGGAGCAGTTTGCTGATTTTTCTGCACACAAAACGGAGGCCGTACAACATTTATTGCTGTCCTGTTTGCTGTAATTTCCAGATTGCTGTGAGGCACGGGAAAGGAGATAAGTTGTAAATTTGCTTGCTGATTTTTTGCTGAATAATTCTCACTGTAAAAAGACAATTTTCAGAAATAAAGAAGAGATCTCAAATTGGTTTTCCCCAAGAGTTGTAGGGGGTTTTTCCAGGGTCAAGTTGACCAAAAATATCAGTGTTTTAATGTGTTTTAATGGCTGTTTTTGATTGCTGATTTTTAATTCTGCAATTTCCAGCATTCTGAAAAATTTCCAGAATTTGTGTTTTCAGCAATATTTATTTTTTTCAGTCTGTTAAATGTATGGTTATGGGAATGGGCATTTAACTACATGGGAGAAATAAGGAGAAACTGAAAACCGGGGTGGGAAAACAGAAATTTTTACACCTTGTAGACAATAATTTGTTTCTTTTCTTGGACTGGATATGGTTAAAGCTACTTCAGTTCCTTTCACAAGCAGAGGCACTTGATCCTTGGCTCAAAATATGAATTGCAAAATGTTGCAATTCAGGAGTCTCTGATCCATAAAACTGCCACCATCTCCCTGGAGGAATATTGGGCCTATCTTGTACTGCACTAGACCTTGAAAATATTCCCTCCTCCAACCTGTATGCTCGGAGCTGCTCTCTAATTCTCCTGCATTCTTCTAGATCAGGGACTAATTGTTCAATTGCATCATAAAGGCCATTCATGACTTCTGCATCATTCGTTCTTTCTATCCCAAAGAGTCTAGGATCCAAATAATAAGCTGCTGCATGTAAAGGACTATGCAACATATTTCATCTTTCATCAATCACCTCCCATATTGAAATGTACTCATTTTCCTCATTATTAAAAGATTTTGCAATGGCTTCTTTAGCACGATCCATTCCCTCATAAACAAAACCCATGGAAGGGGTATCACTATCAACCATGCGAAGCATATCAACAATTGGTTCACATACTTTTAAGACCTTCTGAGCATTGTCCCAAAAAGCATTTCCTAAAATCACCTGTTCCAACTCCTTTAGCTTCTTTTGAAAGGTGAGACTTTTCCCACTCATTGTTGCAAAAAACACCTCTTATACTCCCTTTTTTTCCAACTAGCCTTTTGAGAGGAATGTAATTTGTGGCAAACCTGGTGTCACAAGGCCTGAGCAACTCTCTAGATGCTTTACTCCTGTACAAGCTCAATGTGAGTTGATGGTTAAATATGAAGTGAGAAATTTGTTTCCCCTTCCGAACTGTCTCGTTAATCCATGGAAACTTTGCCAAGTCATGTAACAATAAGTCAAGACAATGAGCAGCACAAGATGTCCAATGTATTTTTCTATATTTATCCATGATCATTTTTCCTGCTCCTACACAATTTGAAGCACTATCAGTTATAACCTACATCACATTTTCTTCTCCAACCTCAAGAATAGATTCCTCTAAAATATTGAAAATAAATTCAGAGGTCTTCTTATTCCCTAATGCATCAACTACTTTAAAAAAAAGTACCCCTTTAGGGCAATGAACCAACACATTAATTAGAGGTCTATGATTCATACCTGACCAACCATCTGATAAAAGTGTGCACCCTGTTTCCTTCCAAGAGTCTTTGACATTTTGCAATTTGTTTGTAACTCTTTCTTTTGACCTCTTCAAAAGAGTGGTCCTTATAGTCTCAGAACTAGGAGAGACATATCCTTTACCAAAATTTGCCATCATCTTACACGCATTGATGAAGTAAGGGCTTCTTGCCACATTAAATGGAATTGCAGATTCAAAGAACATATCAGCTACAACATCATCAACTTCTTGTTTCTGCATGGGTTTCCAAAGAGAATTTAATGTAGCTGTCCCACTTGATTTACTGATCTTTGACTGAGATGAACTCCCAACACCAACCATGCTTGAAGAAAGTGTAGAAAATGAGTTGTAATTCATTGTAATTTCTGTTTGAACACGTTGTCTTTTGTTTTCCTTCACTTGCTTGGCTTTTTTATATTTTCATAATCTTTCTGAAGTGTCTCCTTCAACTCTGCAAGCACATTCTTGCAACCATCAACACCACCTCCTTTGCCATTAGTGACAGAAAGTAAGTGGTCCATCACTCTAGTTAAAGATCCAACAAACTCATCATTACATAGCTTGCATTTCAAACGCCTCCCATGAGGCCCATCCAATTTCTCCACATATTTCCATCCTTCTGCTATTGACTTTGGAGGTGCCATGACAAATATATCTGCATTTTTGTTGGCATATTAGGATTAAAATTTAGTTAAATGATAAAATAGTGAAATTCAAATACAAATAAAACATAATATCTTGATTAAACCATCCCTATGCATACGTATGAGACCTCATTGTACCAAAGTGATTCCATAAATAACTGAAGTCTGAAACTAAGATGATAAATGATGACCTGTAGGCTGTCATATAGTCCTAAATTCTAATGGTGTTCAAAAATTTGGATTGGTACTAGACTACTATTGATGACTGTTATAAAAAAATGGTTTTATAAACAAGAATTAAAAGAGGCTGGAACACATCTCTGCCTAAGACAGTTGTTTGAGAGAACAACCAGAATGGGGGGTGGCCACGCCCAAGTATTATCCGTCTCCTCTATAAGGCTGCTAAGGAAAACATATCACATTTTCTAATTCACTGTTTTTATGCTCAACAACTATAGGAGGTTGAGTCACTACTATTGATAAATGTTATAAAAAATGGTTTGATAAACAAATGATGCTTTAGTTTCAACTTTCAAGCTATAACTCTGTAGTATACTAGTAAGGCTCAGATTTCTTAAGGCAATACTTGAACTGGTCCCAAAGATAAGCAAATTTCATCTAGCTCCTCGGAGCTTGACACTGCAAGTCATGAAAGCGTTGCCAAAAATCAATAACGGATTCATGCGGAGCCCTCCGTTGCTATAACAGTTTCCGGTCAAGATGGTGTGGATCAAAATGATAGAACGTGTCTTCAATAAGATCATAGAAGTGCTCAAATAAGTGCACGCTGTCAGCCAGTAGGCTGAGCACCGAACAAAATGGAGATTCGCGAAGTGTGTATGCAAGCAGCAAACTGGCCTGTTCGTCAGAAAACTCATCTTCCTCATGGATCATGGAAAGAAAGTTATGTAAGTGCTCAGGCCTGGCCACTTCGCCTTCACCATCATATGTGTGAGTGGACAAGAGATCGAAAAGCTTCCCCAAGATGGAGACATCTTCACGATTCGAAAAACACCTCGGGGGAAGAAGAGTGCAAGACTCTATGAAAGATATGCAAAGGTTCAAAACTGGATGGGAGGACACAGCTTGTCATCAGGCCCTCCTTCTAGCGCCATAAATGTTGATGGTGCTGGACCCGCCAACCTGTCAAGGGGATCTCCTCGGTAAGAAGTCGCAATTAGACCTTAGACCGTTTGGTGTAGGAGTCCCAGTAGTGGGTTGTAAGGTAATGCCTTGACGGCGATGTCGCACAAATGCAAGTAAGATAACTCTGTTAGTAGCAAGGGTGTGACTGATGCAGTGAGTCAAGGAAGGTGTATGAGAGGTTCTAACACTTCGAAGGGAGAATAAGGTGAAGGTGAGTTCCAGGTTGAAAGGGATTAGTCCCAGTTCGGCTAAGAACACACAACACAAAAGGACATGCACAGCTTCCGGCGAAGTAGTCCACTCGGATGTGGCAGTCACATCATACAAGGTAAGATAACACGTACAACACTCATGGATCAGTCGGAGACGAGTGCTACGGTTGTTACAGCAAGGTTCATGTGAAAGGTTTGTCTGGTGTCCGGTAGAGCAGTTGACACAGACAGTGACATCACTAACAACATATACAACACATTAACAACAAGATTCATATAATTGCATGTGAATCTGTTCATACACATATACGTAAGTTAAACAACATGTATCATTAAGGCAATCGGAGCAGCCCAACTACAGTAACAACATACGTATGAAAATTTGTTGGCTCTTATTATATAAAGTGTAAGTTCCAATCATAGAATACATCCATGTAAACCTGCTAGCCCCATCAGTGAAACGTTACAGCCACATCCGCTTGCTCCTCCAAAGAGATGTACTAGCTCCGTGCAGTGGAGAAGCCAAGGCGTGTTACAATACTGTCCAAGCCTTCTTCAAGATAATCTTATGAGAAGCTTGGCTGACCAAAAGTCTCTACAATGAGTTATGAGGGACTATTTATAGCAAAGGGTTGGGTGACCCTTGAGATTCTCCTTTGTGACAGTTCAACTACCCTCATGACTCTTCACCTACTCTATGACTGTTACATCCAACCATTGACACTTAACTTACATTTACAATGCACATGCACTTGTGAGACAACATGGCTTAGGCAAGCCTTGTAAGACATCACTGACACTCGGTCCACTGTGATGAGACCAACTCTTTGACATGCTTGTGATGGTGAAGGTGGTGAGCTGATGCCAAGCTTGGTCGTCCGTGATGGTGTGCATGCACCTCATGGTGACATCTTGCTGAAGCGAACTCTTGCCTTCGTTGCAACCGGTGCATTGGTTCGGCCCCTTCATCCAACTCGTCTGCTAACATGTGCATGGTCTTCTTGGGTACGGTTGAACCGACAACACACTGATGCATAGTGTCCATGCTGATCTTCAAGTGTGTGTTGGTGGTCATGTGCATCAACTGCTCGAAGTAAATGTTCAATCCCAGTTGGAATTGCTTCTTGTTTTCACCTTGGTGAGTGTGTTGAATGGGTTGGATTGCATGCGTGCGCTCAATGACATGCATGCTGCTGAATCCCTTGCATGCGATCAACAACACTGCTCACCATGTCTGCTCTGTGTCAGCTGCTGGGATGGATCCTTAACTTGTACGGGCGCAGTTTCATTCGTGAGTGCATGTTGCGCCCACTGCTGTTCTTGTTCCTGTTGTAACTCATTTGTCTGTCTGTGCAGCTTCATGTTCTTCCTGAGTTGCTGCTTTAGCACATGCAACTCCTTTGTTCCATCTTCTACCTTCGCGCGATCTTCATGTCGTGTCGTCACTTCATAGCTGGAGTCTCCAAAGTTGCTTTCATCATCAATGGACCTGCTTGAGCTTGCAACCTTGTTCTGCCTCCGTGTTGTCAACAACCCTCTTGCATTCGTTGCATTTGGTATGCTGTCTTCAGCTGCTGTTCATGATGTTGCTCGTTGTGATGTTGTTGTTGTCATATCTTGATGTCCTTGTCTACGAACAACTTGATGTCTTCGTGGGTAGGCAAGTCCATGGACACTTGATCGACTGCATCCCCAAGTGTGCTCTGAATGGTGTTTTCGTCTTTGCTCTCTTGGAAACCATTGTACCTGTACTGCTCAGAGGCAGATGAACACATGGGATACCTGAAAACATGGCAACACTCATGGCAAGCAATCTGTTAATCGAAAACTGAAATGAACATGAGAACTGACTTGCAACATACATGGGTGCATGATCATGAAGGTTGCGCAATTTCGGCCAGGAGGTCGGGAGACCAACTGCCAAGACTGCACAAGGCACAGTCTGGGTTGTTGGGAGACTGGCTGACTGTTGGAACTGCGCAATGCACAGTCTAGTCTGGCTACTGACTGCTGGGATTGCGCAATGTGCAATTTCAGCTGGGAAGGACTGCTGGCCTATTGACAGATTTGTGCAATTTCTTGGGCCAAGTAGCCACTGTCCTCTAGAAATGTGCAAAACAGTCTTGGAGGCCAGTGCTGGGCAGGAATGCGCAAATCTGGAGAGGAAGGTGATCCTTCTTTCCCCAGATTGTGCAATGCAACCTTGGTGAAGGCAGAGTCCGGGCCAAGGTTGACCGACTCACCGACGGGCAACTGAAAGCAACTAAGACAGTAAATGCATGGCGACACTAAGTGATAGCAGAAGTGATTGACAGTGCAGGCAAAACATGAATGAAAGATTCAACAAACAGATCAACATGTATGTGGGTGAGGCAGTTTGCTGGTTGGACGAACGTCCGTGCAAATCAGTTTCGTGCATGCTACAGCAGTGAGATAGCAACGAAAACTGGAACAGAGCTAGGACAAGCTAGTATATATGTAAACAACAACAAGCATTCAAAAAAATCAAGCAAACAGTTCTCCCACAAGTGAAAACACAAAAAGCGACAAAATGCAGCACAAGTCATGGGAAGCGGGCTTACCCCAAAATAGCTGAGCTGAATTTGTTGACTGCTCCTAGATGTGATGTGGGATGTCAGAGCTGCAAGGTTTATGTGAGGAATGAGCTCTGCAGCGTCCGGTTGATGAGTTTTGATAACATCGAGGTTGTGATGCGCATGCCACGAATCTAGGGGAAGCGACACTTGGTGGGAGGTTTCAGAATTGCTCCTTGCATGTAACCTCCAACTGCTAAACATAGATCCCTGAAACAAGGGATGCCTTTGCATGCTGCCTTGGGAGAAGCAGGCCATGCATGCAAGTCTATTTTGCTTAGTCCCAAAGGGAATCAGTCAACTTAGCTGCACATGCAAGAGACTGCTCGACTGTTGGAAAAAAATGTGCATTTCTGGCTGGGAGCTGGGCTGGTTGCCCAAGAGATTTGCGCAATTTCTGGGCAGAGCAGCTGATTGCTGCCCAGATTTGCGCAAATTCTGGGCTGAGCATCCTTGCTGGGAAATTTTCGCAAATCCTGCTGGGAGTGTTGGCAGGCAGGATTGCGCAATCCTAGAGCCTAGTAGGCTGCCAGAGAGGATTGTGCAATTTTTGGAGGGAAGGCTGGTTGCCCTCCAGAAATGCGCAATTTTCAAGGGGAAGCTGCTTAGCCTGTAGCTGGACCAAGTCCAGGTGAACAACCTGTGAGGGGAATGGATCAAGCTGTGACCGATAGGCTGCCTTTGTGCAAGAAAGACACTGAAGCTTGTGAACTTGACGAAGCAAGGCAAGCTGCTGTGAAGGTTGGAAGGGAGGCTCCAAAATGAGGCTAAGGCAAAATTTTGGAGGGTGGTTGTAGCCGCTACAACAGGTTCAACATGGAATATTGACAACAATCCTAAGGATGAAGAAATTATGTTGAAAGATTTAAACTGCTACATGACCAATGAAGATCATCGACCTTTCTTAACCTTGGATATTAATGATCATTTGCTTCATAATTGTATGCTTGATTTCGGTGCCTCAACGAATGTTATGACTAAAAGGGTTATGGATTAGTTGAACTTAAGAATTTCTAGGCCTTATCACAACATTTGCTCAATGGATTCTAGAAAGGTTGAAGTCCTTGGTGTGGTCAAAGACTTACAGGTATCCTTAGCTAATTATCCGTACAAAATCATCACCATGAACATAGCTATCATTGATGTACTTCATGTATGGGGTATGCTCCTCTCACGGAAGTTTACAGCTGATCTAGGGGGATGTATTCAAATGGATTTATCTTATGCCACTATTACCGCAACAACAAGTGGTATGATTATGTTAGACAACGCAGTAGAAAGAAGATACCATGTCGAAGCTCCAAATAAACTGGAAAATGGTGAAGTTACCACAGGATCATCCATCGCTATATGAGGCAGAATTCATTTAGCCAGTTTATCACTTTTCCTCATCTCCTCTTCCATCCTATCTTTTGAGCAGAAACAGAAGAAGGCTTCAAATTGATACAGAGATGCAGCACGGTGATGAGCATTTACATACCAAAAAGGGTCAAGTTTTAGCAAGGGGCATCTGATAAGCAACTGATTGACTTGCCTGTCAGCGAGCATATGTTCTAGTTTGTGCCACACTGATGACATATGATGCCATGGGGCACCTTTAGTATAGTATCTCTAACCCTACTCCTTTTCATTTATGTCATTAGTTAGATTTATTTTATTCACTTATGTTTCGTATCTTTATATTTTAGTTTGCTAGAGTAGATTTTTCTATTCCAGTAGATATTCTATGTATGCATAATGATTTCCATTTTGAATGGATATCTATTTGATCTACTTATGTTTTCCTGGATACAGGATTTTGGATTCTCACATTGCTCCTTTGAAGCAACGTGTCCCCGTACGAAGCCAGAGGTTGCACCCATTTTTTCAACATTCCAATGAAGCAAGATCCAGGGACTTCAAGGAATTTTTTCAAAGTCAGAGTCATTAGCTAACTGTCTAGTCTATGCCATTGTAAACCCATTCTGCAAAATTATAATGTAAATGATGTTAGTAAGACCGTGTATTTATGTAACAACCTAGGTAAGTCTATTATTTTGGTGACGAATTTAATCCTAGGAGGTTTTTCAGCTCATTGATTATCTGTGTTTCTAAACATGGATCTCAAAACAAAAATGATGGTAATAAATCTCAAGGAAATAAAGATATGTCCGAAATTCAATGCCTTGGATGTCATGAATATGAACACTACAAGAGAGATTGTCCTAAGAATCCTAAGAACAATAAAAGGAACGAAAGACATGAAGCATTAATAGTTGAAGATGAAGAAGCTCTAGAGAAACCTGAGGATGAAAATCACAGGGATCTCTACTATTAAAAGTTGATGAAGAACATGGCAAATGTACATAATCCTACATCCACTCTTGTACTAGGTTTGGAGTAAAAGTTTACTTTTTATTTCGTGTTTAGAAGACAATAGTCAAAGTAGAACTTATTAAGGAAAAGATGAGTTATGTAACCTATGAGAGCTAGTATGTTTGGGATTTACAAATAGAAGTTTGTCTAGATTTGTTCAAGGGAATTAAAGTTAAGAAAGATCTCTTGGTCACCTATTGAAAGAATTGATCCTTTGAAGGATGTAATCTTTCAAGAAGAAAAACTCGTTGATTGTTACTTATGAAGACTAGTAGAAATATCTATTGATTTGAAGAAAGCAATTGTATGTTAGAAACTCTTGAGTCTTCAAGAATAGAAGACATTTCCATTATGAAGATTCAAAGGAAGCTAATATCTCTTTCAAAGAAGTAAGGATTACAGGAAGGCAACCAAAGTTTTGGTAAATAGAAGAGGAACAAAGCAAATAACGCGTTAAGAAGTCTATCTCTAAATCATTGGTCTATTTTTGTCTAAGGAAAGCTAAGTTCTACCTTGCAGCAAGTAGGAATTCAAAAGCAAAATTTTTGAAGATTCCACCGGCCAAAAAGAGTTAATTTTTGATAAGACATTCACTCCAAATTCCAGTAAAGTTGATTCAAACTTATACATCAAAGAATGAGTTAGTGACACTAATACAATATTTATAGTCGTTGACTAGAGCAGAGCACTTCAATTTAAGAGGGAGCAAAATTTTGCAAGACAATGGCAAGGGTTATCTAGACTTTGACAACAGATGAAAGAACTAGAAGTACATAGCAAAACAAGAGGATGTTCCTAAATACAAAGAAGCAGGCAATTTAAAGTATAGATGTCAAGATCTAGCATGCACTAGATAGCAACATGGAAATAAGATTTGAGAAGGTTCTCTTGTTAAATAGAAGTAGGTCATATCTCAGTTGGAAGAGCTACCCCATATTTGTGAAGAATATGAAAAGAGGAGACTCATGTTTATAGAAGACCTTGTACTTTGAATCAATTAAATGATTCAAAGAAAAGGTATTGCCTTGTAAGATAGATGAAAGCAAAATGTGACATGGAGAATCTTGGATCAATTCATAACTACTTGGGACTTGGTAGTGTTGGAATGAGAGGGGGGTGAATTAGTGCTTCCCTTTATTTCACACAATTGAATAGATTTTACTTTCTTAAACATTTAGAGCCTAATGGAAACCATCAAAGTGACATCACATGAAAGACAGTGTACCAGGAATAATGTCCAAACCGAGTTGTGTTATGTATGATGTACATACAACATTTCCCAGTCGAACTGGAAGGAAGTATAAAACTCCCCAAGGGGTTTTACCAGCAAGATGGAAGGAAACAAATGCTCCCAGAAGGTTGGGCTCCTTTACCAGGATTAATGGACCAATTACAATGTGCTACACTCAAGTCACTCCCACTACCACTATTGTTTCTTTGTTGTTGCTACTGCCACTGGCCATTGCTTCTCATACTGTCATCAACCACTGTTCCTCCTACCTCTACTACTGGTACACTTTTCCATTCATCCATTGTTGCCACTGTCTACTTTTGCTATACTGCTTCATTGCCACTATCCACTGTTTCTGTTAGCTGCTACCTCTGCTACTGCTGCCACTTCTCATTGCCACTGCCATACACACATTGTCATTGCTGCCACTTCTCACTGTCACTGCTACACAACACTATGACTGTTGCCATTGCTTCCACCACTGCAAGTATAGTCACTTATGCTGCCAATGTTGTATACTGCTACCACCTTAGACACTGTTGTCCACTGCTCATTAACCCTAGCTTTACTACTTATCTCTCTGTCAACCTTGCATAAATAGTTTTGTCGAATCATGTAAACCCTAGCTCATCAATCAAACTTTTCTTTGCTCAAATTACATCTTCCCCTCAACATATGACCCTAGTTCATCAACTACTGTCAAAGATGTTGGGTTGTGTTATATACTTTCCACGACTAGCCCACATGCGTGGAGGTTACAGGGGGTTGGTAGACTCCCTTGTACATTGCACTGGGTGTTGTCTGGGGGGTATGCAAGGGGACGAAGTAGCACCCCGGGAATTTTTTTTTTTGGACCCTATATTAGGTGGGCGGACCTACCTATTGTTTTGTGCATGGATTTTGAACATGGTTTTGGGCGCGATGGTTTTTGGTCCATGGTATTTTGTAGATCCGATCAAGGGAACTACGATTATGTTCTAATCCAGGGTTAATGGATTGGGGTTTATGGATGCTTTGGCATGTATATATATGTATTGTAACATTGAAAGGAACATAATGAAAAATAAATCTGGTAGTCCCGATTTTGGGATCCAGGGGAAAATCTCTGTGTATATTTGTTTTATGTGTTATGCTCTCACCATTGTTTATTTTCTGTTTTTAGAATTCGTATGCAGGTAATTTCTTTACGGGGTTAAAACCTACAAAAGATGCACTGTCAAATAATGATCAGGGACACCACCACACAACAAAGGTTGAAGCTTACGATCATATTGCCTTTTGTCCACTAAAGTAAAGGCATCACTGCTCATGTGTTAGAGTTTCTATCATAGTCAGAAGCACAAGGATTTGGCGCAAATATTATAATGTACATTGTTATATCTTCAAAACTTACACAATGATGTCATAGAAATAACATCATTTATCACTATCCAATTGATCATTGTTTCACTATCATAATGTCATTGTCGGGTAAGTCACTATAGGTTACCACTACTGCGATTCACCAGTGTGCTGTCAAAACACTGTTGTGTAAATGAGGTTACTGTTGTGCAATAGGGCAGCTATCATATTACAACAAGGTTGCTATCACAGTGAAATATATTATTGTCATATAAAAGATCAATACTAGGCAAGGTTCACAAGTTACTATTGTCAAGCAGATCACCACAACAGAGTCCCTTAACAAATCAAACGTTGATAAAGGCTTCCTTGGACTTCTTCTAAGATTCGCTTAGTCAAAGTAATTTTCTCATGCCATCTTCAAAACCTCAACGATGTCAAAGGACACACCAGAATTATAGAGAATAGACGACGTCATGAAAGTGAGACTTCAGGTCACAATTGTAGTGTATAGTCTTTGTTGTAGCAATTTAACCATACAGGGGTATATGTAGACACTACAGTGAGTCTCTGACTTTAGCAATCCATACACCATTTCATCGCTTCGACCCATCTTGAACCAATACGCATAATTATCAGGCACCACTAACATGTTTGCAAAGATATACAAACATAGCAATGCACACCACTGTTGCCCAATGATGTATTTCACTATTTGACCAGATCCATGATGACACTAGATCACGGAAACTCAATATCTATCAATAGACTGCATATATATATGGCTTTACGATCTTGGCAGAGTTAAAAATGCATTCAGAACAAACATCGCACCACACATTTGTATTTTTGTGTGTGATTTAACATGTTTGTCTAGATCAATTTCTCATTCCATCAAGACAACCAATACACTAGTGCTCAAGTGTATTCATCGACCTCAATTGCTTCAACATGGGCTTCAATAAGCTCTCAGAACAGGCCTGGATTCGCTTCGGAATTTGTCTCTCAGAAAGGAACTTCGCATTTACTGAAGTCTCCTTAATGTGTAGCTGGACTCGAACCTCAAAATTGCCTATAAACGGAGACCTAAGAGGGCCAAAACAAAATACAAAGATAAATCAATGAGCCTTTCTAGACTTAAACCTCTTAAATCAAGCTGACAGGAAATGGGCCACAAAATTTCTTAGAACCCCGACTTCATGTTGGATCATAGATATGACCTTCAGTGATGACCCAATGATAAGACTATTAAATTTTATTGAAACCTATGCTAGTCAATCCAACTTTCTTCTTCGCTAGTCTTGTGAAGTCACAAGAATAGGCTGAAACTCAAGGATCTTGCAAAAAAAAAATTTCAACGTATCCCTTATAGTAACCCCAAGGCCAAGCGTTGCTCCTTCAAACCCTTTGCAAAGTAATCTCACACGAATCGCCAACAATATATCAAAAATCAAATCAAATCCACTCAAATAACTTCTTGTTAGATGATTTTCTAGAAGGGCCAGAGATGATATTAGAGAGATCGAATCATTTTTGTTGCTCATTTTGGAGGATGGACATACTCCCTTTATAGGGGCTGAATGAATCTTTGATGGGCAGGCCGACTTGTGCCTTTTAGGGGGAATTTTGATTTTCAATTTAATTTGGAGGGAAGTTCCAAAATCCTAGTCGTCCTACGGTTGAATATTAGATAATTTGTAATCCCTTTTCTTGACTCTTTTAAATTCAAGATTAAATGCCCTTATAAAAATTAATTTGATGTTTTAATGAGAGGATGTCATGAACTGCCAACCAATATGAAAATTGCCACATGAACGACTCAAATATCACACCAATATTATGATGCCACCTCAACAACCCTTTGGGGTTTTTGGACCAAAGTTGGGGCTTGCAACTTTCACTGCGCATATCTCACAAACCGTGAATGCCCACGAGACACTCCACACACTGTTAGAATCGCAAAGATAAGGAGAATCTAATGGTAGGGATCTCCAAGACCAAATCACTGATCTGTTGCTTCAAAATTCCTCATCAGGTGAGGGTTGTCTATCGACCAAGGATCCAAACCCTATAGCTAGGTTTTCTTCATTGCATCCTCTCACCCATGATAATTAGCATGCTGAGGACATGGATGACAACATCCAGGACCTGCTGCACCTACTCGTCATCCTACTCCTGCCTATACCTATACTTGTTGCACCTACACTTGCTCTCGCTTTGACATCAATGACAACATACCCAACAGGCAGAAAACTGACGAGACTTTCTTTGGTCAAGGGAAGCATATGATCAAGATCCTCTAGAAGTTGAGAATGATGGGTTATAGACCTATGGCTGTCTCTTTTAACAAACATTGGGGAGTCTTGATATTGTTGATCCATCATTATACCAATAGCTGATTGGTTCCTTAATACATTTATTTCAAGGGTACATTGATTGGGCTAACATTGATGATGATGAAAGGTACTACTGGTGATTGTTTTTACTTAGGATTTGGTATGGCTTCTTGAAAGAACATAACACAGGATATTATTGCACTAAGCACAACAGAGGCAGAAGATATGACAATATGTGCAAGTTTGGCTTCGTAAAATGTTTGATGGACTATTTGAAGACGTGCTGGATTTAAATATTGTTGAAGATTGTCAGAGGACCCGTTTTTAACGGAAGGTTGAAGATGGTGCAGATGGGTGTCGAGAAGCTACAACAGATTTCCACGAATGAACAGGTAACTGATGTAAGGAACACTGATTACTGTTGAGACAACCTTGGCCTTGTGGATAACTCCTCCCAAGTTGAAAGGGAGTGAGGATGGACACCGATTTTCTTCTTGTGTCACATACTATGACTAGGAATAACACCCTAAGTCAAGTACATGGACCTAGATAGGGAGAATGGTAGATTGGATAAGCATCTTTGACTGACATTCTTGTGTCATGTACTGTGGCCAATTAGGATTAACACCCTAAGTCAAGTACATTGACCCGGTTTAAGAATGGTCTGGTGGACCGACATTTCCTTGTGACAAGTAGGAAATGGTCCTGTGGAGGACATATTCTGGTGAACCTAGGTGGAGTATGTGCCTCAGAGAGGTAGTTGTGTGGTGTCTTATTGAATGCCTCCCAACATTGTGCTTTGATCTAGTGGAGAGATAGAGCTTACTTGTCAAGGCCTTGGTAATTTGACAATGTTGGTTATGATGATGTTATCATTGATGATGCTCATCAATCTGGATCCTTTCTTATAAGAATATTTCAACTTGAGAATATCCCTACGAGTCGTTATGAATACCTCCCTAGTTAAGAGGGAGTGTTGAAGTTGTAACTAGGTTCGTTCTTCATAATACATATTTATCATTGATGTACTTATTATAATTTGTCAAGCATGTTGTTCATGCTACAGTAAAAAAACAATAGTTTGAGTCAAAAGAAAAATTTATTTATGTCATGTTCCATTTGACATTTAAAATAACAAGAATATGAATTTTTGTTTTGAGTCATAATTCAACACTCCTTGGACAAGTCGGCCTAGCCCTACAAGTGGCACCTATTCGACCCTCTTGAACAACTATATATAAGAGACAAGTTCAACCCCTTTGGAGCATATTCACTTATCATCACAAAAAAAATCTTTTGCACCTAACGAAGGAGAAAGAGGCCGAGTCAAAAGAGAGAGAGAGAGGTAAGTCAGAACAAGAAGAAGCTAGCATTGCTGCCCGAACCTTTGACTTCTACTAGCTCACACATGTGAAGGACAAATTTCTATGAAAAGAGGCTGAAATTTTCTGAGTTTGTTGTAGGTCGAAATTCAGCCCTAATTGCAGGGCCAAAATTCTTAGCTTGACCAGATTTGAAGGACTTTGATCAATGTTTACTTTGACTTTTGGAAGATACTTGGAAGATGGTTTGACTTGGTATCTTTGTGGCAGTTTGGTCTTGTTCTTGGTTTGGATATCTCTCATTTTGATCTGATTCTATAAGGAAACGATTGTTGGGTTTTCCCCTTGTGGGTTTTTCCTTGGCAACTAGCCTAATTTTTGGTGTCTCTTGTCTCATTATGATCTCTATTTTTCTTGAATGATTGAACAAATGTATAATTGCTTGATGAAGAAGACTTAAGCAGAAATAAGCAGACATCTAATTTTCACAAGTAATTATTAAAAAGACGAAGTAAGTGTTGGCATTATGGCTAAAGTGTTGTCCTTGATGGCAACCCATTCAGGTGATAGATCACAGTACTTCAAGTCAGCAGCAGAGATTGATGATCAACTATCAAATATTGAAGAAAATAAGGGGTACGCAGGTACACCTTGCATAAGGTGCGTACACGCAAGTCAGTGTTACATAAAGTGCGTACATACCCGCAGTTATCCCGTTCAGGAGGTGCGTACCCCCAGTGCACACATTTCAAGGCAAAGAAATTCACATGTGGGGTTTTCTTATGTTTTACTCTTGGTATTTAGCCGACGGTATTGTGTTATTATGGTGTCGGCTCGTGGTATTGATCCATGATTTAAGGAAGAGCTTTCCTATATAAAGCAAAGGAGATCATTTGGCTTGTGCATGTTTTTGGTTGAATATCTTATGAGGGCTAGATCTGGTCTAGATCTAAATAAGGCGAATCTACTGATGGACCGAGATCTCTTCGGCGCATGTTCAGATCTGTAGATCTGACTGTCTGGGTTATTTCTGAAATCTTGAAATCATCTATGCCCGAAGGTACGCAGGTACAATGAGAGAAAAGTGCGTACATACGCAGGAACGAAGCGTTTCAGGTGCGCCGGTACGCAGGCACAGAAGGGTTTCAGGTGCGACGGTACGCAGGCACAGAAGGGTTTCAGGTGCGCCGGTACGCAGGCACAGAAGGGTTTCAGGTGCGTCGGTACGCAGACACAGAAGGGTTTCAGGTGCGCTGGTACGCAGGCACAGAAGGGTTGCAGGTGCAGAGGTCCGCAGGCAGTTCAATGGACTCAGAGCGAGGTACGCAGGCTAGCAGTTGAGCAGGGTGCGTACGTAAGCAGGCGAGCAGTTGAGCAGGGTGCGTACTGTAAGCAGGCAAGCAGTTGAGCAGGGTGAGTACTGTAAGCAGGCCAGCAGTTGAGCAGGGTGCTTACGTAAGCAGGCGAGCAGTTGAGCAGGGTGCTTACTTCTCTTAAAATCTTTGTTTATCATTGTTGTGTTCTGGGTTTGGTCCTATTATTGTTGATCTGGTTACTACAGTTGACTGGGTGATTCTCTTATACTTGATGATTATTTGATGCTTATGGATCCAGTTTGAAAATTTATGAAAAGTGGTCCTTGTAAGAAAAGAAGTAGGGGGTTGTAGCTCCCTTCCAGGAGAGACTGGAAAACGAGAGAGAAAGTTGTAGCTCTCTGCAGGTTGCAGCCTGCGTACTGGTAAAGGACTGCACCAGTACAAAACCATTGTAAAAGGAGTTTCTAATTTGAAAGAAGATAGAGACATATTGCAGCAGGTGGTTTTCACCCACATTGGGTTTCCACCTTACATCTTGTGTTCTTTGGTGTGACTATCTGTTTTCTTTTGTTCATGCTCATTATTTTATGGTACTGACATGCAAAAATAATTCAAAGAACAAATAAAGAAGATTTATTAAAAGAATTAGATAATACTGATTCAGCCCCCCTCTCAGTATTATTTCCAACAATTGGTATCAGAGCAGGTCCTTCAGAGAAGCATCAATCAGGCCACCGGTTTTTGATGGGACAAACTTCAATTATTGGAAGGTAAGAGTTACTGCCTATCTTCAATCTCTTGGTACAGAAGTTTGGGACATCGTAGAGACAGGCTACGCTTTTCCTTCAGCTACTCCTACCGATGCAGCCGAGAAAAAGAAGTATGAAACAAATGCGAAAGCAGTCAGTACTCTATTAGGATGTATATCTCAATCAGAATTCATGAAGGTAATGCACTATAAATCCGCAAAAGAGATATGGGACAAAATTGTCACGAGCTATGAAGGAGATGAACAGGTAAGGCGTGCTAAACTTCAAACTCTCAGAATTCAGTATGAGATTCTCAAAATGTATAATGATGAAAGTGTGGCTAACTATTTTCTTCGGGTAGATGAGGTTGTTAACTGTATGAAAAATTTGGGTGAAGAAATAAAAGAGGCTATTGTGGTTGAAAAGGTTCTAAGATCATTGTCCCCCAAGTTTGAATCTAAAGTATCTGCAATAGAAGAAAAGGAAAATCTGCGAATTTTTACTATGTCTCAGCTACATGGAATTCTAACTGCTTATGAAATGAGGAAGGGAGGTCCATCAGACAGAAGAGAAGCTGCTTTCAAGGCATCAGGCAAAGGAGATTATTATGAAGCGAGCCACGTCCCAGAAGAAGAGGAAGAAGAATCAAATTTTGTTAGAAATCTTCAAAGGGGTTCTGGAAGGTTCAGAGGTAAGTTACCTTTTAAATGCTTTGCTTGTGGAAGAGTAGGTCATTATGCTGCAAAATGTCCTTATAAGGATAAAGGAAAGGAACCTGCTAGATGGAACAAGAAACAGAATGCAAATAAGAAAAGCTACTACACTCATGAAGATAGTGATGGTCTATCAAACAGTGATGAAGATGAACAAGGTAATGAATATAAGTTGTTAATGGCATTTGAAGATGATGATTATATGGATGCTATAGATGTGGATAACCTTTATGATGAAATTACTAGACTCAAGAGATGTATAGAAGAAAAGAACATGATCATTGATACTCTACAATTTCAAATTGATGAAAAGGAAAAACATCTTGAAAAATTAGAAGGTGAAATTGTTGGTCTTAGAAAAGAGATTGAGAAAACAAAAGCTATTAATCTCAAGTTTGTCAAAGGATCTGAAACTTTGGATGAGATTATCAATGTGCAGCGGTCTCCACTAAACAAGACAGGTCTGGGCTATAATGGAGAAACTTCTCAAGCATCCACCTCAAAAAGTTATCTTGATGCAGCAAGAAGAAATGAGCAAAAGCACAATGAAGATCATCAGGTAAAGCAGGGACGAATTACAAATAGAAACTATCAGGGGCAATCCATCTTAAGGGTGAACAAAAGCTACAACCAGCCACAGGTAAAATCTTCTCAATTTGGTTCAAGAATAGATGACAATAGAAATTACAATCAATTGGCTGGTAGATTCGATAACCGCAGAAGTTTCTTCAATGGACAATGCTTTTCTTGCCATAACTTTGGTCACAGAGCAGCTCAATGTGTTGCATATAAAACGATCATGACTAGGGAAGCTCAAAAACAAAGAAGTATGACGGGGATTACAAAAAGGACCTATAACAACTTTTCGGTTCTTGAAAATGAAGTTGAATGTTCTATTTGCAATAACTTTGGTCATGAAGACTCTGAATGCAGGAGCAGGTTTCAGCAGAAAAAGGAACAAGCCTCAAGCACCAAAACATGGAGAATAAAGGAACCTCAAACAGAAAGATGTGGGATAGCATTTTATGCAGAGGGACAGGAAAATCTATGGTACATTGACAGTGGATGTTCGAAGCATATGACAGGTGATAAAGAAAAACTTGAGTCTTATTCTACTCTAGAAAAGGGAAAGAAAGTCTCTTTTGGAAATGATACTCCTGCAACTATAAAAGGAAAAGGCATTGCTCAGTTAAAAGAAAAGGTCAAGGCTGGAAATGTTTTGTATGTTGATGGATTGAAGCATAATCTTCTAAGGGTTAGCTAGATGTGTGATCAAAAAACCGAGGTTATATTCAGATCAAATGGATGTCTTGTTCGTGATCTTGATACAGGTAAAACAGTGATCAAAGGCAAAAGAACTCCAAATAATCTGTACGTATTTGAAGAAGGACAACAACAATGCTATCTGAGCAAGGATGATGAGCACTGGTTATGGCATCGAAGGTTGGGACATCTAAGCTTTTCACAAATAAGGAAAGCATGCAAATATCAGGCAGTTCGCGATCTTCCAGATATCAAAATTCCTGACAACACCATATGCAAATCATGTCAGTTTGGAAAACAAACCAGAACTAACTTTCCAGAGAAAGAAGGATCAGCTAGCATGCCTCTTGAGCTAGTACATACAGATACATGCGGTCCTTTCAGGAAAAGAACACCTCTAGGAGAAGAATACTTGATATTATTCATTGACGATTTCTCCAGGTTTGTCTGGTTAGGACTTATGAAGCACAAAGATGAAGCATTCGAAAAATTCAAATCCTTCAAAGCCTTGGTTGAAAATGAATCAGGTCACAAAATTAAGTGCCTCAGATCCGACAGAGGTGGGGAATTTACTTCAAATGAATTTCTCGATTTCGGTGAAGAACATGGGATAAGAAGAGAATTCTCTACAGCAAGAACTCCTCAGCAAAATGGAGTTGTGGAAAGAATGAACAGAACGGTCCAACAAATGGCTCGTGCTATGCTTGATGAGTCAGGAACTCCCGCAACTTTCTGGGGTGAAGCTGCACATGCTGCAGTTGTTATTCTCAACAAAACAAATGTCCGGGTGAACAACACTCAAACTCCTCATGAGCTCTGGAGTGGTAGGACTCCTTCAGTAAAGCATTTCAAAATCTTTGGGAGCAAATTCTATATCAAGAATACTGATGAGCAGCTTGGCAAACTTGAACCTTGAGCAGATGAAGGCATTCTTCTTGGTTACTCTCCACACAGCAAAGCATACAAATGCTACAATAAAAGACTTGGCAGAATTGTTGACAGCATTGATGTAGTGGTTGATGAGAAGGGATACATTCCTAGGAAAGTACATCGTGAAGACATCGAAGAAGATGAAGGCTACCCCCAACGACAGAATGATGAAGAAGAAGAACCTCAAGAAGAACCTCAAGAAGAACCTGAGGAGCAAACAAGAATAGAAGAAAAGACTCCATCCAGATATGTTCAGAAGAACCATCCAGAATCTCAGATTATGGGGCAGAAAGAAGCAGGTGTACAAACAAGAAGAACAGTTGCAGAAGCTTCAAGCTATTTGGCATTACTCTCCTCTACTGAACCACAAAATGTGAAAGAGGCATGCAAAGATGAATGTTGGGTGAAAGCAATGGATGAAGAACTTGAGCAGATCGAAAAGAACAACACTTGGGAGCTGGTTCCTAGACCAAAAGATAAGAATGTTATCGGGACAAAATGGGTCTTCAAAAACAAATTGAATGAAAATGGAGAAGTAATTAGAAACAAAGCCAGACTTGTTTGTAAAGGGTATGCGCAGCAAGAAGGAATAGACTTTGAAGAAACCTTTGCTCCTGTTGCAAGACCTGAGGCCATCCGAATGTTCCTTGCTCTCTCAAGTTTTCAAAACTTCAAAGTATTTCAAATGGACGTGAAATCAGCCTTTTTGAATGGAGACTTGGAAGAAGAAGTGTACATTGAACAGCCAGATGGGTTCATTCTTGGAAATGATCCAAATCTTGTATGCAGATTGAAAAAGGCTCTCTATGGTCTCAAACAAGCTCCAAGGGGTTGGTACTACCGTTTGGACAAATATCTTCATCAACAAGGCTTTTCAAAAGGATCGGCAGATAGCAATCTTTATATAAAAGTTGAAAATGACAAATTGCTAATACTTGTTGTGTATGTAGATGACATTATTTTTGGGAGCAATGAAGAAGCTATGAGTCAAAACTTTGCCTTGGTCATGCAGAAAGAATTTGAAATGTCCTTGCTAGGAGAACTGACATATTTCCTTGGTTTGCAAATCCAACAAAAAGAAGGAGGAATCTTTTTATCTCAAACCAAGTATCTCAAACAGATTTTGAAGAAATATGGTATGGAAGATGCAAAACCAGTGTGTACACCCATGGTCACAGGATGTAGCCTCAGTGCAAATGATGAATCTGCAGCAGTACATCAACCAACCTACAGATCTATGATTGGAAGTTTACTTTATTTGACAGGTACCCGACCAGACATCATGCATGCAGTTGGAATAGTTGGAAGATTTCAGGCAAATCCGAAGGAGACTTATCTTCAGGCAGTGAAGAGAATTTTCAAATATCTTCAAGGGACTCAAAATTATGGCTTATGGTATCCTAGAGATACAGATCTTACACTTCATGCTTATACAGATGCAGATTGGGCCGGAAGCGTAGATGACAGGAAAAGCACAAGTGGTGGTGCGTTCTTTATGGGTTCCAGAATGGTATCTTGGTTCAGCAAGAAACAGAGTTCGATTGCCTTGTCTACAGCTGAAGCGGAATATGTTGCTGCTGCATCTTGTTGCACCCAACTCCTTTGGATGATGCAGACTTTGCAGGATTTTCAAATCACTTGTACACCACCAATCCCCATCTTATGTGATAACACAAGTGCAATCAGCATCTCAAAGAATCCTGTTATGCATTCAAAAACCAAGCACATACCAATCAAGTATCATTTTCTCCGGGAACAAGTGCTTGAACAGAAGGTCAAGTTGGAGTATGTTCCTTCTAAGGAACAAGTTGCTGATATTCTCACCAAACCATTGCCCAGGGACACTTTTGAATACCTCAGGCAAAAGCTGGGGGTTGTTGATGCATCATCTTATTGCTGAACCTCTTCTGATTGATGGTACAGGTTCAGGGGGAGCATATAATGCATTGTTGGCATTATGGAGGATGTGCAGAAGGAGATCTTGGAAGTAGCTGCAATATGTCTCTATCTCTTTCATGGTGGATTATGGTTCTTCGTTGCAAATCTGGTTCATATTCAGGGGGAGCATAACCCTTTGCCCTTGATGTCAAAGGGGGAGAATGAAGCTGAAGCTTTGAGGTTGCCATCAAGTCCAAAGGGGGAGATTGTTGGCATTATGGCTAAAGTGTTGTCCTTGATGGCAACCCATTCAGGTGATAGATCACAGTACTTCAAGTCAACAGCAGAGATTGATGATCAGCTATCAAATATTGAAGAAAATAAGGTGTACGCAGGTACACCTTGCATAAGGTGCGTACACGCAGGTCAGTGTTACATAAAGTGCGTACATACCCGCAGTTATCCCGTTCAGGAGGTGCGTACCCCCAGTGCACACATTTCAAGGCAAAGAAATTCACATGTGGGGTTTTCTTATGTTTTACTCTTGGTATTTAGCCGACGGTATTGTGTTATTATGGTGTCGGCTTGTGGTATTGATCCATGATTTAAGGAAGAGCTTTCCTATATAAAGCAAAGGAGATCATTTGGCTTGTGCATGTTTTTGGTTGAATATCTTATGAGGGCTAGATCTGGTCTAGATCTAAATAAGGCGAATCTACTGATGGACCGAGATCTCTTTGGCGGATGTTCAGATCTGTAGATCTGACTGTCTGGGTTATTTCTGAAATCTTGAAATCATCTATGCCCGAAGGTACGCAGGTACAGTGAGAGAAAAGTGCGTACATACGCAGGAACGAAGCGTTTCAGGTGCACCGGTACGCAGGCACAGAAGGGTTTCAGGTGCGACGGTACGCAGGCACAGAAGGGTTTTAGGTGCGCCGGTACGCAGGCACAGAAGGGTTTTAGGTGCGCGGGTACGCAGGCACAAAAGGGTTGCAGGTGCGGAGGTCCGCAGGCAGTTCAATGGACTCAGAGCGAGGTACGCAGGCTAGCAGTTGAGCAGGGTGCGTATGTAAGCAGGCGAGCAGTTGAGCAGGGTGCGTACTGTAAGCAGGCAAGCAGTTGAGCAGGGTGAGTACTGTAAGCAGGCCAGCAGTTGAGCAGGGTGCTTACGTAAGCAGGCGAGCAGTTGAGCGGGGTGCTTACTTCTCTTAAAATCTTTGTTTATCATTGTTGTGTTCTGGGTTTGGTCCTATTATTGTTGATCTGGTTACTACAGTTGACTGGGTGATTCTCTTATACTTGATGATTATTTGATGCTTATGGATCTAGTTTGAAAATTTATGAAAAGTGGTCCTTGTAAGAAAAGAAGTAGGGGGTTGTAGCTCCCTTCCAAGAGAGATTGGAAAACGAGAGAGAGAGTTGTAACTCTCTGCAGGTTGCAGCCTGCGTACTGGTAAAGGACTGCACCAGTACAAAACCATTGTAAAAGGAGTTTCTAATTTGAAAGAAGATAGAGACATATTGCAGCAGGTGGTTTTCACCCACATTGGGTTTCCACCTCACATCTTGTGTTCTTTGGTGTGACTATCTGTTTTCTTTTGTTCATGCTCATTATTTTATGGTACTGACATGCAAAAATAATTCAAAGAACAAATCAATAAGATTTATTAAAAGAATTAGATAATACTGATTCACCCCCCCTCTCAGTGTTATTTCCAACAGTAAGTGTTAGACTACATTGCACTTGGTTTCTCAACACAACCCCCTTCACAGAGTCATCCTACTCCTTCGACACTTTGTTCAACTCCTTAATCTCTTCATCTTGCTCCTTTTGACTTGCTTGTATGGCTAGAAGAAACTATGTTATTTGATCAGATCCAAATCACCCTTTGGATGGAGGTCGAATGACCTATTGATACATAATTGAATGGGTCCAAATAAGTGCCTCTTGGGGTAGAGCTGACTTGATCAAAGGAGGGCCGACTTGGACATCTTGTGGAGCCAAAAACAAAAATTCAAAATTCAAAATTTTCTTTTTTGACAAGGTCATGAAGAACATGCCTTGTATTTTTCTTTTGACAAATACATAAAATTTCCTTTTGAGTATGAAGAATGTGCTTTACATAAATATCAATGATAAAAATATATTAATATGAAGACCGATCATAGCTACAAAATTCAACAAGTTGCGATTTCTGGATTTGTATTTTTCCTTGTATCTCTATGGGTTGAGATACTGCGATTTTCCAGGTAACGAAATGACGAATAATTATTTAGGTTAATTAATTTTGCAATGTTTGATTGATCTCTCTAGTTTATTTCCACTACATATTTTTAATTCTAAAAGTTTAAATACTAGTGATTTTATTTTTCAGTAAATCATTTTTTATTTGGATAAATAAATAAACTGTCGGGGATAATTATTTTGATGTGAGAAAATAAATGTTGCTGGTATAAGAAATTTAATAGTTTATTTACATCAACAATGCCAATGACATATGTAGTTCATTTCACATGGTTGCATGATGAGATGAATAAGAAGTATGTTATAGACACCTTGCGTCTCTGAATAAATTGTCTTTAGTTTGAAAGGAATAATTATGTATAATATGACCTACTTGTAATATGACCATTATGAGAAAGTGTTAGATAAATATTGGAATGTCCAGATAATTTTTCTTATAACAAATATCGAGGAGTCACTTAACGTATTATTAAGACGCTGCACCATTGAATTTCATCACCCAAGTACATTTCTTATCAAACACTACTGTGCTATTCTCTTTGCCAAAATTGTTTATTCGTATATGATCAACTTTACCCTGATTATTAGAATAATCCTATTTAGTATTTAATGCTCATTCTTTTAGCTGTTGCTATTTTTATTCTTTTAGCAGTTTCTTAGATGAAACTGATTGTTTCCATGTCCTACATAGAAACTTGATGTTACTATTATTGTAAATATCTCTGTATTATTATTGAGCTTCAGCTTGCTCATCAATCAATTCATTCATTGGAAATCCATATGCGTGTTTCACACTGTTTTATGGTATCAGAGCACAGGGATTTTTTTTTCAAAATAATTTTTCATAGTTTGAAAAATTCAGTATTTCATTTCGAAACTGCTCTCAGGGTCTGCATCTGAGTTTTTTTGTTTTCAAGCTGGTTGACGCTGTTCGAACTTGAGTCGACGACGGGCTCTGCTTGGGGTTTCACCATTACCCTGCTCGTTCCTTAGTCATATTTGGACTCAATTCGCAGTCCCTGCTATATCAACCAAGGAGATAGCCGCTCGAATGCATTTCAAAGCTCCTGGCTGCTGCTACATCTACCACAGAACGACTAATTTTTTCACGCCTCCTCCGCCCCGCGCTCGCACCAGAGAACACATCGCATCATCGATTCTTATAAATCGTCCAACTCAACGCAAGCGTAGCACTGGGCTCGTTTTTCAGGACATTTGAAGCTCATTTCTCTCTTGGTGTTCTCGCAAGGGAAGCATCACAATCTCCGACTTCACGAGGTCCACAACGGAGACACGGTTGCCCACGGGCGTCAGGAGCTGAGTGTTATTTGACATGATCGCATTTCCGCTCCTCCCTTTGTAAGCTTTTTTAATTTCCTTGGCCCTCGACCTCTCTTCAAAAGTGTTGCGTTTGTGACTCATCTTGAGAGACAAGGCGCGGGCGGCATTTGCCTGCTTCCATTTGTGGCCTGAGAATTTGTTAGCGATAACAGCGATAACACCGTCGTAGAATTTGTCTTGGCCTTCGACTGCAACGGCTACTCAAATACGGACGTTCTGCCTATTGAAGTGCTCTGTAGGATTGATACAAGCTTCTTGACGGCTTCCTATGCGAGCTCCTCAGCGTTTTCTTTCTCCGCGTGGCAACAAAAATTTCTGAGCTGGGGCACGTAAGTACGCAACAGTTCTTTGTTTTTTACAGCCATCAATTGTGAAAATTCAAGGAGTACTTTAATTCGTACAGCAGAGAGAAAATCAAGGGTATTTTATGCACAGAAATCAAAGCATGTATTAGTTTGAGCTTATGATTGGGTGCTTGATTTTCTACGTAATCTGTCAGTGACTTCTACAAGCAGGAAAGGGAGATGAGTTGATTTTTTTTTTGTCAAACAGAGTTTTACCCTTCCAAAAATTTCGTGCCACTTTTTCTTCATATCTATCTTCAGAAATTTCGTGTCACTGTTTCTTCATATCTGTCTTGAGTTTCCTGCGTAGGGGCCCAATTTGTTGATGTATTTAAAAGTTGTTGCTATCTAGTGTTTGTTTAAGAAAATTGTGCTTCTTACTGTCAATCAGTTTCCTTTGGGCATCCCTTCATATTTACACCAGCATCTGTCAAATTTTGTCCGGATCAGCCAGCATCCGCATTGAAATCTGTGCAGGATTTTTTTTTTTGTATTTTCTGTGTCTTGGGAAACGTGCAGATGGCTTCGCTAACCAATCTGATGTTGGAAGGCAGTCAGCGCTTTAATGGCACAAATTATAACATCTGGAAACAAAGAATGTTGACCATTTTTGAATATAGGCGTCTTGACCAGCTTGTTTTGGCCAAAGAGCTCCGTCCTGGTATAGCTGGTACCGATCAAGATAAGTTTGATGATCGAAATCGAGAGGCTGTTATGCTTCTCAAACTTTCTGTAACTGATGATCAGTTACCGCAGATTCCTTCCGCAAAACAGCTGCTGAAATTTGGCAACATCTTAAGGAATTGCACGAGACATCCAACAAGAGCAGAGCCTTCTTTCTCAAGAATCAGCTGTTCTCCATCATGATGGACGAACATATGTCGTTACGGGAACATCTTAACAGGATTAAAGACATTCGAGATCAGCTTGAAGCCATTGGTCAGACCATGGAGGAAGAAGATATGGTAGTCATTACTCTGAAAAGTCTACCGAAATCTTATGAACACTTCATAGAAACACTCAACATTACCACCACAAATGTTGATCTGAAGTTTCCAGAGTTATGCACCAAACTCCTGCAGCAGGATCGGTGGAAACAACAGTTTGGTAGTGGTGCTTCATCAGTGTCCTCGGAAAATGCGTTTGCTGCCAAATATCAGTCCTCTCAGTCCTTTCAGCAGAAAGGCTCTTCTCAGCCTTTTGATCTTGCTAGGAAGAAAAGTGTGCAGTGTAATTACTGTCACAAGTTCGGTCACATGAAGAAAGATTGCCGACAGAGGATTGCTTCTGAACAGAAGAAACAGGGAGGGCCCCATCAGACAACGAATGTTGCAGAACATTCTGAGCAGACAGAATCTGCCTTTTACGCCTTTATGGCTAAAAGGTCGTCAGATCATGTCCCGTCTTCTGCTTGGTACATTGACTCTGGTGCATCACGCCATTTCTCTCACGGGCGTCACTGGTTTATTGACTTCTCACCTTTCAGTGATTCCGTGGTATTTGGTGGAGGTGAAAAGTACACAGTGGTTGGCAGAGGTACCGTTCAGATCCAGTCTGGTGGGCGCACACTCATCTTCTTGAATGTGTACTATGTTCCTGGTATGGAAATTAATCTGTTGTCTGTCAGCCAGATTATGAGGAACTCTCCTCAGCTTGATGTAGTGTTCAGTGCGCACAAGTGCTCCATTATCGACAGGGAGACTAGTCTTACAGTTGCTGTTGGCCTAGAAGATCATGGTCTATACAGGCTTCTTGACACTGGTGATTCTCCAGAAGTGGCTCTAGCAGCGCGTGTTTCTCCCATCAGCACTCTGTGGCATCAGCGATATGGGCATCTAAACATGCAGTATCTCTCTCAGCTCTCTCGGGAGGGACTTGTGTCAGGGTTACCTGATATTCAGACTCAGCAGTTGGGCGTATGCGGTGCCTGTCAAGCTGGCAAGCAACATCGGTCTTCATTCAAGGATGGAGAATCTTGGCGCGCTTCTAAGGTACTCCAGTTAATTCATGCTGATATTTGTGGTCCTATGAATACATCTTCTATCACTGCTTGCAAATATTTTTTGCTTATTGTAGATGATTTCAGTAGAAAGATGTGGGTGTATTTTCTAAAATATAAATCTGATGCATTTAGTACCTTTCAGAAGTTTAAAACCTTAGTTGAAAAAGAGTCTGGCTGTAATATCATGACTCTTAGGACAGATAACGGGGGGGAATTTTGTTCTTCTGCTTTTTCCAACTTCTGTGATACTCATGGCATCAAACGCCAGTTAACTACACCCTACACTCCTCAGCAAAACAGTGTTGTCGAACGCTGTAACCGCACGGTTGTTGAAATGGCTCGTTCCATGTTACAACACAAGAGTGTTCCGAACAAATTCTGGGCTGAAGCAGTATTTACTGCTGTTTATCTTCTTAATCGATCACCCACTCAGGCTGTTAAGGGGAAGACTCCCAAAGAGGTTTGGTCTGGCCGTAAGCCTAAGATCAGTCATCTCAAAATATTTGGCTCAGTTGCATATGTTTGGATTCCAGCTGCTAAGCGCTCTAAGTTGGATTCCAAAAGCCAGAAACTCATGATGACAGGGTACAGTGATCATCACAAAGCCTATAGGCTGATAGATATAGCCACTGGTCGTCTTAGCTTCAGTTGGGATGTAGTATTTGATGAAGACAGAGGATTCTTTCAGTCTTCTCCTTCTGAGCAGTGTTCTGAGGATCAACCTCACAGTGTTCTTCTTCCGGTCGGTCCACCTGATGGGAGGGATGATGCAGCATCAGTGTTTGATAATACTCTATCTGAGCTTCCTCCAGAAAATAACCCTCCTCTTGCTGCTCCTATTGTTCTTGAGCCTTCTCCACCTCCTCCTGATATTGGTTCCTCTACTCTTCGGCCTAAATGGTGGGCTAAAACCATTGGTGATCTCCAGGATGATGAGCTCCTTGAAGGTAGAACTTCTAGACATAAGAGCAAACAACAGTCTACAGTCAATTTTGCTCTTATGGCTAACCTACACAGTATTTTTGAGCCTCAAACCTATTCAGAGGCTAAGGGTACATCTGAGTGGGAACAGGCTATGGAAGCTGAATTCCAGAGTCTTCAGAAGAATCACAGATGGACCCTTTCTGATCTTTCTGCAGGGAAAAAACCCATTAGCTGCAAATGTGTGTATAAAGTGAAATACAAAGCTGACGGAACCATAGACAAGTATAAAGCTCGTCTTGTGGCTCGAGGGTTCTCACAGAAGGAAGGCATCGACTATGAAGAGACTTTTGCTCCTACAGCCAAGATGAGTACCATACGGCTTGTCCTTGCCCTAGCAGCTCAGTTCAATTGGAAAGTTCATCAGATGGATGTAAAGAGTGCTTTCCTAAATGGTGACCTACAAGAAGAAGTCTACATGACGCAGCCTCCAGGATTCAAGGTTGCTGGTCAAGAACAGAAAGTGTGTAGATTAGCTAAAGCACTCTATGGATTGAAACAAGCTCCTCGGGCTTGGTACATGAAAATTGATCAGTACCTGACAGATCATGGCTTTCAGCGGAGCCCATTTGATGCAAACTTGTATATCAAGCATACTGGTGATGATATCTTATTTGTGGTTGTCTATGTGGATGACCTTATCATTACTGGCAGCTCTGCACATTTGATCCATGGGATCAAACAAGACCTATGTAGAACCTTTGATATGACAGACTTGGGACTTCTTCATTACTATCTGGGGGTTGAAGTTTGGCAGATTGAAAGCCACATCTTTCTCTCTCAGTCCAAGTATGCCAAAAATCTTGTGGATAGGTTCAGAATGCAGGATTGCAAACCGGCCACGACTCCTATGGAACCAGGGCTCAAACTTTCAGCTCAGTCATCCTCTCCCCTTGTGGATGAAACTTTATTCAGGCAATTAGTGGGCAGTCTCATCTACCTTTCTGCCACCAGACCTGACATCAATTTTGCAGTGAGCTACATTTCCCGCTTCATGTCAACTCCTAAAGCTGATCATTGGATAGCAGCAAATCGTGTGCTACGATATGTGCATGGCACTTCTGATTATGGACTCCTATACACTCGAAGTTCCGATCCTATACTCAGTGGTTACACAGATTCTAACTGGGTCGGTTCGGTTGATGACCGTAAATCTACAACTGGGTATGTGTTTGGTCTAGGATCCGGTGCTGTTACCTGGACTAGTAAGAAGTAGCAGGCAGTGGCTCTCTCCTCAACAGAAGCAGAGTATCGGGGAGCAGTAAAGGCTTCCTGTAAGGCAGTTTGGCTTCGACGTATGCTTGCGGATATGCATGTTTCCCAGACAGGTCCTACTTCCTTGTTTTGTGATAATCAGGGAGTGCTCAAACTTGCCAAGAATCCAGTCTTTCATGAACGAACAAAGCATGTGGAAACTCATTGCCACTACATTCGCCAGCTTGTTGAAGACGGATCCATTCAGTTGCAATATGTTCCCACAACAGAGCAGCCCACAGACATCTTCACCAAGCCTCTTGGCCCTGATAAGTTTGTAAAATTCAGAGGGTCTATTGGTGTTGTAAATAGATTGAGCATTAAGGGAGGGTATTAGAATAATCCTATTTAGTATTTAATGCTCATTCTTTTAGCTGTTGCTATTTTTATTCTTTTAGCAGTTTCTTAGATGAAACTGATTGTTTCCATGTCCTACATAGAAACTTGATGTTTCTATTATTGTAAATATCTCTGTATTATTATTGAGCTTTAGCTTGCTCATCAATCAATTCGTTCATTGGAAATCCATATGCGTGTTTCACACTGTTTTACTGATGGGATTCTAGTTATTCCCCTTGCAAAAATGATTTCTTCGCATTAATAATCTATTATCTCAAGGATATTTACTTTTGGAAATTTATAATTATTGATTTCTTCATTTCAATAAATGAAAATATCTCACTTGTCTTTTTGTTGTCCTATTCACTATGTCTATCCACACTGTTAAATTGGCAACTAGGGCCAAACTCCATGTGGGTCGGCTTATTTATGGCAGATGATATTTTTATTGGATCCCTCTCCTCGAGAGGTGTAGGATTGATCCAAAGATCATCCGATTCCGATAAGTAATTATGGAGATATGAATTTATTTTGTTTATGTAATTATTATCAAGCCGACCAGCTCTTATGTAGGCTCTAGAAGCCCAACCGACGTGTCTATTCATCATCCTTGTTTTAGTATAAATAGATGAATATTTGATGTCATTTGAATATGTATTCTTGAGTGATCTCCTCCTCTCCACGTCTTGGGTTTTTGGAGAAGGAGAGATCATAGAATACGCTGGCCTAGATGATGCCCTAGCTCTCACGCAGATGATGCCCTAAATTACAGTCAGTATGCAAACCTATATGCTGTTCATGATGAATCTCTATACGCTGTTCAGGAAGTGAAACCCTACGCTGTTCATGGAAACACTTCATACATATACGCATGGCATTACGCTGGCCTTACGCCTAGCATTACGCTGGCCATATGATAAACGCAGTAAAAGGAAGCTTCTATACGAAGCCCTTAAGGGACTTCTATACGCAGTCTAGGGAGCCACTGTCATCTAGCCGCGATGATAAATAACACGCTGTTTGTTGAAGCCTAAACGCAGAGACTCGTTCTAGATGGAGCAGAGCCGCAGGGATTTTCGGTGAAGGGCTTGACTGCACCTCGGATGGGTATAAGGTGCAGTCAAGCTAGATCTCGGTTGGATAGAACAGAAGGAACCTCAGATGGATAGATAATCTCAGCATAAAGATATCTCTGCTCTTTCAGAGCTGTCTCGGTATACATTCTCAGCATAATCATGACAACCTCGACATTACAATGAAGGGTATTCAATCTCAGAAGCAACCGCGGATAAAGGTTTGGATTTGCCGCTGATAACCTCGACATTCTCTTTCCTGTAGCAGTCTCGGAATAATGAACAACAATGAAGTAGGGCTACGTTCTTAGCATCACTATGTAGAAGATCTTTTCATATATCATCTCGGCATTCAAATCTGTAATGATATAACACGCAGTCAGGCAATCCATTGTATATATATGCGTTATACGCACAGCTCTCTGAAATGATATAACACGCAGTCAGGCAATCCATTGTATATATATGCATTATACGCACAGCTCTCTGAAATGATATAACACGCAGCTCTCTGTAATGATATAACACGCAGTCAGGCAATCCATTGTATATATATGCGTTATACGCACAGCTCTCTGAAATGATATAACACGCAGCTCTCTGTGTTGATATCTCGCACAACAGTCTATAACTACATTCAGGCATACTCGCACAATAGTATATAACTACATTCGGATCTGTACAGGCATATCTCAATAGAATAACCAATGGCCTCGACATACTTGTAAGGATCTCGAAGACCGTGTTGATATCTCGCACAACAGTCTATATATATACAGATCTTAGTGAAATCCTTATGACAATACAAACATGGAGTACCAGATCTAGGAGGTGTGATGAGGACGCAGTGTTGACTGAAGTTCTGGACCAAATACACTCTCGGCATACCTATGACTTGAAGTAGAGAAGATCTCGGACGAGGGTACCATATTGTCTTGGTATATAAACCTCGGTGGCATACCTGTAGCAGCCCAAACACAATGAACAACAGTGATAGATCTATTCTCTTGGCTCAATGAAGATTATGTTTCGATGATGGTCAAGAGATCCTTGGCATGCCAGTAAAAGGACACAGTCTCAACATAATAAGAATGATAAGGATAAACTATCTCAGATCATGATGATGAAAGGCACATTAAGTAAGGAGCAACATACTGATGATCAGGGCAGCATGATAAGGATAGTTGAAGCAATATGTCTTCAAATATCAAAAGTCAAAGTGTTGACTTCTATTGTAATTGTACTCTCTCTCTCTCTCTCTCTGCTGAACTTTGAAGATAAAAGAAGATTTGATCAAAGGGTTTCCCCACACATTGTGGGGTTTGTCCCTGGCTCGCGCCATATCTTGTGTCCTCTTGCCTTGGCTTGTCTTCTGCGATTTATATTTATGTTCTATCTGCAGTTTATCTTAATGCTGATGTGATTGCTAACAGTGAAAATTTAAATAAATTGCTCTAGCATAGAACATACCAAATCTTAACACACACACTGATCAATATTGTCCTATCACCCAACCTTGCTCAATTTTCTAACTGGTGTCACAGTATCTTGGATTTTCCTTCATTGTGTCTCCTTGGATTGTTTTTGTGGGGCTTTGATGCCATGTCATGTCATAGTTTCACAGAAATACTATAGTCGATAATACCAAGCGAAAAAGAGTGAGGGATGGTTAAAATAGGGGAATACCATTTTGTGATTTGAAGTCATAATACAAAGGAGAGTTATGTAAGTTATATGTCCAATTGGTATTTGATTGAAATAACTTACAATCGTAAATTCCTTTTGCAAATCCAAGACTCTTGAAAGCAACAATAACTCCAAGCTCAAGGGAAAAATGGAGGTCTTGTGTTGTGCTAGGTTTTGGTCCCTTCGCAGCTCCCTGCTCAGTGTCACCAAGGGTCTTATGCCCTCGAGATGCAATGAGGACTGTTATTGGAGTGAAGATGAAGCCCATTTCAACCTGAGAGGCGATGATCAAAGGGAGATCTTGGCCTTTCATCTTGCGGCAGGGCCCAAACCATGCTTCCTTATGCAATCGTCCCACGATGGTAAGCGTCTTTTTTGGTTCATCAAATTTTTTCTTTTTTTTAATGCCAGGGACTCCTTTGCTCCAGCAGAGAAGGAACATAGCCCCAAATTGGCTTTCAAATCTTGGATCTATGACGACGACAAGGATGATCTATGGTGGCCGTGTTTGGAATGCCCTGTGGAGTCAACTTTCGACCATCCCTTCTTCTACACATAGGAATCTCATGCTTTTGCCTTTAGATTAAGCTTATTCTCAGGCTAGAAGAACCTCAAGCACAAGGAGGAGCTGATCCACTAGTTACAACCCATGGATCTAAAGAAATTCCAATTGAGGACAAGAGGCACTCTCTCAGCCCAGAGGTAGCCCAACCTACAACATGGAAAAAGAAAAACGAGACCTTCCATGTCTTTATAAAAATGAGTGATTGGAGATTTGTGTGGTGAGAATCTTGAGAATGCTTATTCAGAATATTAGGCAGTTCCATATTGATCTGGGTCAAGGATGAGGAATTTTTTGAAAGCCTCAAAACCAAGATTCAACAGCGAGTGGGACTCCCAATTGCAAAGCAAAAGCTCATCTCAAAAGGGAAACTAGTACAAGACAAGAGGACTCTCAAAGACTATAAGATAAGAAGGGGATCCTCTCTCTCCTTGGTCTTGGGATTGCATGGGGGAACAGGACTTGGTCCATCAGTCTCCTACAAAGAAGCAACCAAAGTTGGTGTTGGACAAGCTAAGGCTATTGCCCTGTCTGGGTCTCTAAGTGGGTTTTACATAGTGGAAAAGAAAGAGTATCTACAAATAGAGATCAAGAATTCATAGGAAACAACAATTCTCATATTTCCAGAAAGAGGATGTAATTTATAGTTTCAACGGTTTCTAGCCTAAAACTGAAGACCTTTACCAATGGATCTACACCAATTGGACCAAAGAATGTGACATCTACCTTTGCTCGAAGGGTTTCTTCATAGTACACCCTTTCTTAAAAGCTGATTACTAGTAAATTATGGAGGAGGGACCTTGGTTTTTGGAAAGAGCTGGGTTATTCACTAGCCCTTGGTTCTGAGAATTCAACTCATCTACCATGGAAGTTACCAAAACGCTTGTCTGGGTTCTTTTGCCAAACCTCCCTCTCCCCTTTTGGCATCACTTTGTTTTGAAGACTTTGGAAATGCACTAGGAATATTCATAAAAATAGACAGTGAGATAATAACAAAGGGGCTTTTCACCTACACCCGCATATGTGCAGATCGACCTCAGCAAGGGGCTGCCAGATCACATCTAGCTTAAAATTGGACATTTCTATTAGTTTTTGTAGCTTCGGAGGTGTTCTAGTCTTGAAATTTTGTGGAGAGGCTAAAATACATGAGTTCTCCTTAACCCATAAATCGTTTATGGAAATTCCACCTAGAAATGTCCCAATTAAATTATAAGCCTATTTTTTAATGTTTTCTAAATCTAAACTTAGGAAAAGTGGTTAATTAATCATAATTAATTGAGATAAGGTGTGAATCATCTAGAAACTCACACGAATCGACAAAGAATTAATCTTGGCCCTTAATTAAGTTTTAATCTTGGTCGTTGGAGGTCCAAGAAAAGATTATAAGAAGAAGTCAATGGGTAGATGGAGATCACACTTGTGGAGTTCAATTTCCAAAGAGCAGCAACAGTTGCCAGAAAGCCAGAGACGGAAGCAAAGACAGTGAGGTTGGAGGAAGTATTTTCCAGATCTGGTGAAGTATTATGCAGAGAGGTAGAAAGAGCTACACAGTGAGGTTGACACAGGGGCTGCACAGAAGCCTCTAGAGGGAATTTCGATTCAGCTGGAGAAAGGGTTGTTTCAAGTGCTAGTGGCTAGAAGAATTTCCAGAGGACCGAGCCAGAGGACTCCAAACCAGCGACAGTCAGTCAAAAGCGGATCATAGGCAACTCCAAGCCAGTATATTTCAGGCCTGTGCAAAGTTGATGCAGGGCCCATGCAAAGGTAGTTGCGGAGCCAGTTCGATTGGCTTATTTGAGCTAGGATTGCCCGCGGGGGTGAGGAAAATTCCTCACAATATTTTTTGCTAGTAGTTTCTTTGTAGGATTGCCAGTTTTCGGCATCGAGATTGTACTCAGAATTTCTTGCTGCTACGTAATAATAAAAACCCTCAGTTGTTGCACCAGTTTTCCCAAGTTGGGTTTTACCGGGGACATTTGTCCAAAAATAACTATGCTAATTTTTTATGTGTGTGCTAGTATTTTTTTCAGTTTGCAATGTTATTTTCTTCCGTAGTTTATTTGTGAAGGTTGTAGTGTGAATTATTTGGTATTTGTCGTAGTAGATAAATTGTTAAATTAATTAACAATTAGAAAAATAATTTCCAGTTGCTGTTGTTAGGATATTCCGACACATAGGAAATAGTTAAGTATAACTTGGTTTAGTGTAGAGTTAGGTAAAGTGTGTTGCTTTACTATGTACATTCGTAACTTACAATCCGACGGTTACGATATGTTCTAGACATGAAGTGATATGATGGTTCATACTCTCCTTGGTATTACCGACACTTGATCCATGGCTTAACACCCGATTGGTCCATGATCTCTATTTAAAGAGCATGGAGGGTCATTTGTAGGGTGACCGTTCATGAGAGAAGCTTATATAAATTTTCTTTTTTTTATTAATAAATTGTCTGAAGTGGCCGCGTTGGCTTAGGCCGTGGACTGTTTCCCTCTTTGAGGGTTTTAACCACGTCAAGAATACTGGTGTATTGATTTGTGATCTGTTTGTGAGCGGTGTCCTTTGGTGTTCTATTTGAGGAAGTTACCCTCTAAATTCCTACATGGTATCAGAGCCATTCGAGGGCTGCATCCGTTGGTGATTCAAATCCGAAGCCGGTACAATTGCATTCAACTATCGTTCCTTAGATCTACTGTTTCTGTCTGCTTTCGGGTTGAGAGGACTGCTCTGTTGTGTTAGGAGCATCTGTTCCAGTGAGGAACCCCTTTCGTTTCACGTGAAAAGTTTTCCGGTAGCCCAAGCTACATCATTTTTAAGATCTGGAGGTATACAGTCTTTATTTGCAGTTTTAGTTATTCATTTCTCTGTTTATTTCAGTTTATTTAGCTCTCTGTATTTTATTACCGGATCTATACCTTTCATTTTTGCGTATGCTCTTTACCCCACGACTATGTGCAATCTGGGCAAATCGGAAACAAGAAGGAAGGATTTTTCTCATCCGTATGCTCTTTTCCGCTGTGCCTTAGTGTGATTTTGGAAAATCAGAAACATTGAGGAAAATATTTAATCTCTGGCGAAAGCTAACTTCAAGCCATAAGGTTTGGTTTTTTTTGCATGTCCGTGTTGGGTTGTGTGGTTTTTTGTTTTGTAGTTAAAAGAAGCTTTTCAAATAAGCATGAACCCCAAAGCTTCAATGACTAAAAAAAAACCCCTTCATCTTTTCCAAAAATTACTAACCTTTTAAACTAGCTCACTTGGTGCAAAGTTACTTTATGAGAATAGAGGTTTTGGGTTCAAGTCTTTCTTTTTGTTGAGTTACTTTTTCAAAAAGCACATGAAACTTATGTTTTAAAGTTTACTTTATGTAAAAGTGTTCTCACCCATTATAAAAAGTGAGTCACTTATAATTCTAAAGTCTCTTTATCTTTTATTTAAGTTACAATTTAGTGAGTAGCTCATAAAATACCATTGTAAAAGTGACTTTCACTTATTTATAAAAGTGGGTCATATAAAATCTTTTTTAAAGTGATCTAATTAGATTAAGTTTGGAAATGGGGGATTTTTTTTAAATATAACATTATCATTCACTTTCACACATTCACGCACTTCGTTGGCATCTTCAACAACTTTTCTTCAAAAAGCCATAACTTCTTCATCCGGAAACCGTTTTTAGAGCCGTTTTTTTTAATCGGCCTAATTTTTCGAGATCTTTCTATTGGAACACTTAGTTTCAACATCTACAGCTTTAGTTTCTGTTAAAATGGAAAGTCCATGCCAAGTTATTCTTGACAACACCAACTACTTCCAATGGTGGTCCTACATTGTAGATTTACTTAGAAGTAAAGGTCTTTACAGAATAGCCTCGGGCCAAGAAACTAAACCTAAAGATGAAGATAAAGAAACCAAATGGGAAAATAGGCAAGATCAAGTACATGGGTTAATAGGGATGTCTATTTCTCCAGACCTTAGATTCCATATCGCAGAACTTGATACCCCTAATGAAGCAATGAAACAACTCACTAAAGTTTTTGGAATTAAAAATAAAATAAGAGCCCATCAACTCGAAAATGAGTTGCTTACGTTGGACCCCAATAATTTTTCTTCCATTGAAGATTTTTTGTCCAAGTTCAAGACTCTTAGATTTTTCTTGGAAGGTGTTAAGGTTAAGAAAGAAGATGGTAGCCTTATTTATTCCATTGTTACTAAGTTGGGACTAGCCTACTCTATGTTTTTTTCCACCTTCCATTCTACTAGAGAAGCCTTCATTTCTCAAGGATAAGACTAGAAGTCCCCTTATTTTGATGCATTTTGTGATTCTTTAATAAGAGAACAAGAAAAACTTGTACGTCTTGGTCTTCTTAATCTTGGAAACTCTTCTAAGAAAGCCTTAGCCATCTAGCAACAACCAAATCCAAAGAATCCTAAGAAGCAGTATCCTAAAAGGAATAGTCCTAAACCAAACGAGGGTCCTAAGCAATTTCAGTCTCAAAATGAAAAATCAATTCAACAAAATGATAAGGCAAATAAAAAGAAAGGGAAGAAGACTGATAGACATTGCAACTTTTGTAATCGAGATGGCCACTTAGAATCCAAATGCTTTAAGAAGATGGAAGCCTTTGAAGCAACAATGAAGAAGCATAACATCGAGTTGGAGCATTCTTCAACTTCAACTTCATCTTCAGGACTAGCACTTTTTGCATGTGGTTGCCAGGCATCTCGGTCTGGTTATGCACTAAATGTATCTTTTTCTTCTCATTCTCATGAGTGGCTCATTGATTCTGGAGCTTCTTATCACATGGCCAAAAACAAAGCCATGTTTTCTTCTTTAAATGATTGTAACACCAAAAATATATATGTTGGTAATGATAGATCTCTTAGTATTGTAGGGATTGAAAGTATTCATCTAGACAATGGTCAATTTAATGATGTATTATGTGTTCCAACCTTATCCTGAACCTTCTATCTGTATATCAGATAACTCATTCAGGGGACGGTAAAATCGTTGAATTTTCACCTCATGATGTTGTAATTAAGGACCTAAGAGATCCTAGACAGATTTTAGCTACTGGCATTGCTGATGATTCTACAAAGTTGTATAAGTTTAACAACTTTGGGTCATCAACTCTTTCCTCGGTATTTGTTGCTCATAATGATGAAGTGAGCAAACTTTGGCATGAGCGATTTGGTCACTTAAGCTATCGCTCCCTTCAAAATCTATGTAAAGAAAATATGGTGACAGGTCTTCCTATGGTATCTTGCAGAGATGGTGTTTGTTCGGATGTATACTCAGAAAACATCATTGTGATAGTTTTGAAAAACGTGCCTCTTGGCACGCCTCAACGCCTTTACAACTTGTGCATAGTGATTTATGTGGTCCACTTCCAGTTGTTTCATTCTCTGGCTACAAGTATTTCTTAACTGTCATTGATGATTTCTCCAGACGCACTTGGGTATGCTTCTTAAAATTCAAGAGTGAAGTATTTAACATGTTCTTGGTCTTTAAGGCCTTTGTTGAGAAACAATCTGGACATCAAATTCTTAAGCTAAGATCTGATAATGGCGGAGAATATGTTAACAACAAATTCATCAACTTTTGCACTGAGCATTGAATTCAAATGAAACATACTGTTCCATATACTCCACAACAAAATGGTGTAGCTGAAAGGAATAATCGCACCTTAAAAGAAATGGCTAATTGTATGCTTCAATCCAAAGGACTTAGTCTTAATTTTTGGGTAGAAGCAATTAACTGTGCAAATTACATAGTAAATCACACTCCTATTAAGGTTTTAAAGAATATCATTCCAAAAAAAGCATGGAGCTCAATTAAACCAGATGTAAGTCACTTTCGTGTTTTTGGAAGTGAAGCATGGGCCCATATTCCCGATGAGAAACATAAAGCCTTAGAAACTAAGAGTGAAAAATGTATTTTTGTTGGATATTCTGATGATGTTAAAAGATATAGACTTATTCCACTTAAGTCCAAAAATGTTATCATTAGAAGAGATGTAAAGTTTTCTGAAAATATATCGGCCTACGAGCCTAGTTCGGTGGATGTGCCACCTCTCTCTATCCTTTCTACTTCTGAAAATATTTCTTCTTCAGATGATGACAATCCTCCTCCACCTTCTCAGGATCCTCCTTCAGCTCCTCAGCTTCCAAAATGGGTTCATGCTACTCGGGATGCAGTAGGTTCTCGTGCAGGTGATCCTACAGATCAACGATGTACATGTTCTTAGTTCGATAGAGCCTCTTCTTTACTGGCTCAAGCTTCAGCGAATTATGATCTTGACACCTTTGAAGAATCTCCAGACCATTCAGATTGGGACGCAGCTATGAATGAATAATATCGTTCATTATTGGCAAATGATACATGGGATCTTGTTCCTCTTCCAAAGGGACGAAAACTTGTTAGATGCAAATGGTTTTACAAAACCAAGTATGGACCAGATGGAAAGGTTGATAAACATAAAGCTTGTCTTGTTGCGAAGGGTTTTTCACAAGTTGAAGGCATTGACTATATTTAAACCTTCTCCCCTATTGCCAAAATGAACTCTATCCGCCTTGTTCTTTCCCTTGCTGCCTCTTTCAAATGGGAAGTCTATTAGATGGATGTTAAATCTGCCTTTTTGCATGGGGACTTGCATGGAGAAATCTATATGGAACAACTTCCTGGCTTTATACAAACAGACTCTAGCCTTGTATGTTGGCTTAAGAAATCGCTTTATGGTCTCAAGCAACCCCCTAGGGCATGGTATGCCAAAATGGATAGCTTTCTTTTAGATACTGGCTTCTCTAGGTGTCATTTTGACAATATTGTCTACACCAAGAAAGTGGGTAAATTTCTTATCATTCTTGTTCTTTATGTTGATGATCTTATCCTTAGTGGTAGTGATCCCAACTTTATAAACCATGTGAAGTCCAGCCTTAAAAAGCAGTTTGAAATGACAGACTTAGGATACTTGCATTATTTTCTTGGTCTTCAAGTCTTGTAATCCAAGGAAGGTATTTCCCTTTCCCAGTTCAAGTATGCCTGTGATCTTCTACGCCACTTTCACATGGAAGACTGTAAGCCAACCCCTTCTCCATTTTAGTCTGGAGCCAAACTTTCAGTCACTTGTACTTCCCCTGAAGTTGATGCTACCTTATACCGTCAGCTTGTAGGAAAACTTTTGTATCTGACCCATAACGTCCTGACCTTTCCTTTGTTGTTGGCCTTATTGCTCGGTTTATGCAAAACCCACATGAAAGTCATTGGAAAGCAACTAAAAGAATACTTCGTTATGTTCGAGGTACAGTTCAATTTGGGATTCATTACAGTGCAGAAGCATCTCCTCTATTGGTTGGTTTCACTGATTCTGATTGGGCTAGTGACCCTGATGATCGGAAGTCTACTGCAGGTTATGTGTTCACTCTTGGTTCTGGACCTATTACATGGGCTTATAAGAAACAAAGTGCCATTTCTCTTTCTTTAGCAGAAGCAGAGTATCGTAGCGCCGTAGAAGCTAGTAAGGAAGCCTTGTGGCTTTGTCAGATCCTGTCAGAGTTCGGCTTTCAGCAGCAGCATCCGACTACACTTTGATGTGATAATCAAAGTGCCATTCAACTATGCAAAGATCCAGTCCAACATCAGCGCAACAAACACATTGAACTACACATGCAATTCATTAGAAAGCTCATTCATGACCATGTTCTTGAAGTGCAATATTGTTCAACCGATGATCAAGTTGTAAACATCTTTACAAAGGCTCTCACAAAGGCAAAGTTTACTAAACTTCGATTTATGGTTGGAGTTCAGGAAGTTGTCACTAAGGGGGGATAGGCTCTAATGCCTCCTTCCTTCTCCTATTGTTTCATATTTGTACATCCTTCAATCCTATCCCAAGTTGTTCTTAAGGGGGGATGTTAGGATATTCCGACACATAGGAAATAGTTAAGTGTAACTTGGTTTAGTGTAGAGTTAGTTAAAGTGTGTTTCTTTACTATGTACATTTGTAACTTATAATCTGACGGTCACGATATGTTCTAGACATGAAGTGATCCGACTGTTCATTCTTTCCTCGGTATTACTGACACTTGATCGTGGGTTAACACCCGATTGGTCCATTATATTTATTTAAAGAGCATGGAGGGTCATTTGTAGGGTGACCGTTCATGGGAGAAGCTTATGTAAATTTTCTTTCCTTTATTAATAAATTGCCTGAAGTGGCCACGTTGGCTCAGGCTGTGGACTGTTTCCCTCTTTGAGGGTTTTAACCAAGTCAAGAATATTGGTGTATTGATTTCAGATATGTTTGTGAGCGGTGTCCTTTGGTTTTCTATCTAAGAAACTTATCTTGTAAATTCCTACAGTTGTAATAGGATTTCAGACTTGAAATTTTCACATGGTATTAGAGCAGCATGATTGATCAACTGGGAAGCTCAGAAGTCGGAAGAAGGAAAATTTCGTTGTTTAGAGGGCGCAGCAAGTCAAAATTTTATGGTGTTGTGCAGTACCTATCTATGCAATTTGAATTGTTGGGCAAAGGTTCGATTTTCAGTTGTAGGGTAGCAGAAAATTCGATTTGCCCAGAATAGTGATTCCAATAGGCAAAGGGAGCAGTTGCAACTCAAATTTTCGCTGAGTAGATTCTTTGGTTGGACGCAGAGGTTTTTGTAGCAGTAGAATCAATGTCAGGTGGAAGAGGGAAGCACACACGGAGGGAAAAATTCTCTCGGGGGACTTCGAGTTTTTAGAAGTTCGATTTTCCCAGTTGCAAGTGGTAGTAGCAGCTAGCAAGACTGCGCATTCCAAAAAGGAGTGTGAATAGCAGAGCAGCAACCAAGCAGAGGTAAAGAGGGAGTTTTCGACAAGTTTGTTGAGATGGCCACAACTAGGCTTAGAGATCAAGATAGGTTGGAGGGAACCTCCAACTATGTCATCTGAAAGGCTATGATGTCCTTCCTTCTAGATGAATATGGCCTAAAAACCTATGTGGACAATGTTGTAGTAGTACCCCAGGATGCGGATCAACTGAACGAGTACAAAAGAGAAATGGCAAAGGCAAAGTAGGTGACCTTGGATGGAGTCTGAGATCATATAGGCTCACATGTAGTTGGCCAAGGGACGACCAAGGAAATGTGGGATGCACTCTCCACGCTATATTAGAGTTTTTCCGAGTAGTGGAAGATGTTTCTCCAGGAGAAGCTGAGAAACGTTAGGATGCAGAAGGGTGAAGGCATAGTCCCTTCCTCATTAGGATTCAGGAGGTCTGAGATTAGCTTGCAGTCGTTGGGGAGGCGCCCCAACTCACGGAGCTTGTACGACTGGCACTAAATAGTGTCTTGGAGGATTGGGAGATGCTTGTCCAAAATATCTTGGGCAAAGCCACATTGCCAAGATGGGACAGGATGTGGGCCAATCTACATAAGGAGGAGTTGAGGCGTGCGCTATTGAAGAGTATCATCAGCAGAAACAACAACAAGACCATGAAGAGTGAGAAGGAAGAATAAAATGTGGCTCTAGCATCCAAGGGTCCCAATCAGGGACAGGGGGAAAAGAAGAAGAAGGACCTGTCAAAGATCAAGTGCTTTAGATGTGGTGAGTTTAGTCACTACAATATGTAGTTGTTGAAAAGTGTAACTAGGTTGGATCTTCATAATGACATGTAATTATGATCTTTGTAAATGATGAAAAGAAGTAAATAAAATTATTATTGTAATGCCTTGCTTCACGGGTTTCATGAAGCAAGAGATTTATTTTAGATGGCTCCCATTGAGAACCTTAAGATTGTCAAAGAGTCATTTTCATGTATGAAGAACCCTAACTTGAGGATATGTCAAATGTATTCTAGTCTATAAACTAGCCCTCTAAAGATAAGCACAATTCTCCTCTTCATGTTGGCTTCAAGAAAGAATAAGAAACTCATTTCAGCTCACATTATAAGGAGACACATCTATTCAAAACGACAGGTTAGCTTATATTGTTGGGTGTAGGAATTTACAGGGTAAGTTTCTCAGATAGAACACCAAAGGGCACTGCTCACAAACAAATCACAGATCAATACACCAGTATTTTAACGTGGTTAAAACCCTCAAAGAGGAAAACAGTCCACGGCCTGAGCCAACGCGGCCACTTCAGGCAATTTATTAATAAAAGAATGAAAATTTACATATGCTTCTCTCATAGACGGATTAACCTACAAATGACCCTCCATGCTCTTTAAATAGAGATCATGGACCAATCGGGTGTTAAGCCACGGATCAAGTGTCAGTAATACCGAGGAGAGAATGAACTGTCGGATCACTACATATCGTGACCGTCGGATTGTAAGTTACAAAATGTACATAGTAAAGAAACACACTTTACCTAACTCTATACCTAACTCTATACTAGACCAAGTTGTACTTAACTATTTCCTATGTGTCGGAATATCCTAACATCCCCCCTTAAGAACAACTTGGGATAGGATTGCAGGATTTACAAATATGACACAATAGGAGAAGGAAGGAGGCACTAGAGCCTATCCCCCCTTAGTGACAACTTCCTGAACTCCAACCATAAATCGAAGTTTAGTGAACTTCGCCTCTGTGAGAGCCTTTGTAAAGATGTAAGAGCCTATGTTGAACAATATTGCACTTCAAGAACATGGTCGTGAATGAGCTTTCTGATGAAGTGCATGTGCAGTTCAATGTGTTTGCTGCGCTGATGTTGGACTGGATCTTTGCATAGCTGAATGGCACTTTGATTATCACACCAAAGTGTAGTCGGATGCCGCTGCTGAAAGCCAAACTCTGACAGGATCTGACGAAGCCACAAGGCTTCCTTACTAGCTTCTACGACACCACGATACTCTGCTTCTGCTGAAGAAAGAGAAATGGCACCTTGTTTCTTGCAAGCCCATGTAATAGGTCCTAAACCAAGAGTGAACACATAACCTGCAGTAGACTTCCGATCATCAGGGTCACCAGCCCAATCGGAATCAGTGAAACCAACCAATAGAGGAGCTGCTTCGGCACTGTAATGAATCCCAAACTGAACTGTTCCTCGAACATAACGAAGTATTCTTTTAGCTGCTTTCCAATGACTTTCATGTGGGTTTTGCATAAATCGAGCAACCAGGCCAACGACAAAGGAAAGGTCAGGACGAGTATGGGTTAGATAAAAAAGTTTTCCTACAAGTTGACGGTATAAAGTAGCATCAACTTCAGGAGAAGTACAAGTGACAGCTCATGTAGGCCAACTTGATCTTGGAGATATTTTGACATTTTCAAGACAAAATAAATTTTCTTTTACAATTTCAATGTGCCCATAGGGTCTTCCATATATGACAATGACTCTTATAATTAGGAAAAACTCTAGAAGCACTCAATGGGTGCTTGACCTATAAAATAAAAGAACTTGAGCATGAAACCCGTGCTCCAATAATAATGATAATTTCTTTGTCATTTTATATATATAAGAATACATTTCATACTAGTGAAGTTCGAACCTAGCGACACATTCTTCAACACTCCCTCTTAACTAGGGAGGTATTCATAGGAGGTACATGGTCATTCTCAATATGAAGAGATCTCATAAGAAGAGTCGGATTGGTAACCCATTTGTCTAGCATCATAATGACCAGCATTGTCATATAGCAAGGCCTTGACTAACAACTCTATCTCTCCACAAGATCAAAGCACAATGCTGGCGAGACCAATGATGTGTAGACACCATCATCATTGTCTCTCTAAGGTACATACCCCACCTAGGTGTTCCCAGAGTATGACCTCTCGTTGGACTATTCTTATCTTGGGTAGCTAATCCTCAAAGAATATTGGTCCACGACTACTCTTGTCTTGAATTCCCTACCACATTCTCAAAGAGTATCGAATGCCAGATGGTTACCCAACCCTCCATTCTTTCTTCCCAAGTGAAGACAAGAATGCTTGTGTCTATCCCTCCCTCTCAATCCGAGAGGACAAATCCACCAAACCCAGCTTGTCCCTTAAGTATACAAGCTTCTTGTTTGGAAGTGATTTTGTCAATATGTCAGCTACTTGCTCATCAGTGGAGATATATTGTAGCTGCACCACACCATTTTGCACTAGCTCTCATATATAGTGATACTTGTTGTTGATATGCTTTGTCTTCCCATGAAACACTGGGTCCTCAAACAAACGAATACAACTTGTGTTATCACAACGTATCACTGTAGGGTTCATCGGTCCTTCAAATAAGTCAGACAACAACTTTCTTAACCAAACTGCTTCCCGGCTAACATCACATGCTGCAACATATTCTGTAATTGGATCCTGTTTTCCTTCTTTCAACAACACTACAAAATGCATTCTTCAGTTTCATTTTCTTGCTCATGGCTTTCACTTAGACTTATAGTTGTTAGTCTTGGTCTAGCGCATGACACATGAAGTAGAGAACCATATATGTCACTCCCTCTCAACTAGGAAGCACCTCTTTATCCAGACTCCCTCTTAATCTTAGGGAGATCTCTTCTATTCATGCTTCCTCTGGGAGATCAACTTCTTCTTTTTCGACATAGGAGAATCTTTTCGTGGCTTCCAATCATTTCATCGGAGTTATCATCAACCTCATCATGCTTGTTACATCGAGCATCTTCACCAAGTTGAAGATTGTGTACCCGCATAGTTTAGATAGCAAGTGCAACCAAATCTATCGAAGCATAATGTTAGCCATATCAGAATCACGAAAGCATTTCAACTTTATACAAATCAGATACCCAAACTTTTGAACAAGAGACATATACTCTTCAACATCTTGCTAGGGACTTTTGTTACACACCCTAGACTACTTCAAAACACTTTCTCATTCCATCTAGGGTTTCAATGTGTCTTCCAAAGGTATGACATACCTTACTACAACATATAGCAAACCCTAGAAACAATTCACACAAATATAGATCTACAAAGTATCTAACAATCTTTCAAAATACATATGTTAGACTTCTCAATAGGGATTCATACAGATCCAACATAATCAATCACAACTTAGTCATTAACCTAACCAGCTTCCACTAGGGTTAGTTCCAGCACCTAGATTTTCAATCAACCATCAAACAATCACTAACATGACCAATCATCACTAGGGTTAGTTGCAAACCCTAGATTCCAATCAATTATAAATCTCAACCAAAGATTCTGAATTTCAACAATCTTTCACATATCACAAATTATCATATTTCAGAGATTTTACTTTGACTAAGGTTTAACTCCAAAACCCTAGAAATTCATAATCTCAACATAGATCTCAGATTGTTACATTAGACAATTTCAATTTCACTAGGGTTTAGCTATAACACCCTAGATTTCCATCAACATCCTAGAATCTCAGACAAGGACTTCCATTAAATCCTAAAATCCATGACCATTAATGACTAGGTCAACACATATCTAGGAAATCATAACCATACATCATCATATCATATGTCTAATAACATTAATACATTTTACCTAGTCCAACCTAGGACTTAACCAAAAGAACATATCCATATATATGCCTAGATTTTATCATTATGCAAATATATATCATATCATGTGTTAGTCGAATCCAGCTTCGCAAATATTAACAAGAGTTAGACACACAATCATCTTGATTACACTAGGGTTTGATCAGAGAAACACACTCATTATGTAGATTATCTTCCGGATACATCGCATTAGGTTTCTTTTTGATCGATGTTTCAAACCAGCAACGGTGGTTCATCTTCAGGATGTGAAAGATTTCTAAGACAATATGAGAGTCTTGCTTACATATTCCACCAAACCCTAATGAGCTAGGGTTTCAATGTAAAACATAACAAACCCTATGTTACCAAAATTTCAAAGGTTCTGGGATTTTAGACCTTATCATTCCATCCTAACAAGTTAGGATTTCGTGATCATACCAAAATCCCAAACATGACATCATCAATGAAGACTTCAACTAGCATTTCACAATATTCCTAATCAACGTAGGATTTCAGACATTCACATTAGCATACCCTTTGGCTAGGGTTTTCCAAAACTTGTCTAGGGTTCTACATAGTCAATCAAGAATATGAGTGTGGTGGGTAGATTTATCAAGAGATGAATCACTCAAACAAGAATCACTAAGATTCAATATAGCTAGTCATGACAAAGTTAGTAATAGATTATGAAATGAATAATCCTTTCAATCAATGTATTAAAAGCATACCTTTGTTTCTTGACTAACCTTGTTTTGAGAGATCCTCCTTCTTGCATATGGTTTTCCTTGTTTTGAGAGATCCTCCTTCTTGCAGATGTTTTTCCTAATCAAGACAACAAAGGGAAAAAGGTGATTAGTATTTAATATATAATCAAAACGAAATGAGTACATGAATCCCAAAACTAAAAAGACATGAGATACTTATCTTTGAGAGTTGTTGGGGGCTCTCTCCAAAGCTTGAGAGAAACCTACAAACTGGAACAAACAAAATGTTGTTGAGGTGGATGTTGCTTCCTTCTTCTAGCTTTATGGATGATGATCTAATGCCTTTTCACAGGATAGCTCTTGTTGTCTCCAAGTTCCACAAAATATGTGGATTTTCCTTTTGATAAGGTCTTCAATTGGTAGGATGACCAGTCATGGGCCTTGATGCACTGATATCAATCACCCAGATGTCTTCATCTTGGAATGTCCCAGAGAAAGCAGAGGAGTCCATCCCTTTCTATGAATGATCATTTCGGAACCATATGGCTCGATTTGCGTTTTGGTTTTTCCAAAACACATTTTGTACGGCAGATCGGGCTGAAAAATACGGTTCCTGCCATTTCGGAACCGTATGGCCCGATCTGCGTTTCGGTTTTTCCGAAACATGTTTTGTATGGCGGATCGGGCTGAAAAATACGGTTCCTGCCATTTCGGAACCGTATGGCCCGATCTGCGTTTCAGTTTTTCCGAAATGTGTTTTGTACAGTGGATCGGTCGTACGATCCACGACGTTTCTAGTGGGATCCATACGGATCGCCGGACAAGTGGCCATTTCCGCCGCGCAGGCCACAAAGTGGCGATTTTTTTTTTTTTTGTTTTTCTTTGTTGGGGGTGGGTCCACCTTAGGTTAGGGTGAGGAGTGAAGGGATTAAAGACCCTTTCATCTCTCATTTGTTCACTTTTATTTTTTGAGAGCTTGGAGAAGAGAAGAAAGGAGAAGGAAAGGAGAGCTTGGAGGAGTGAAGGAGAAGGAGCTTGGAGGACTTCTATCTACAAGAGGGAAAGAGGTAAGTGAAAACCCCAAACTCTCTCATTCTTATTACATTGTTTTTTGTATTTTTCTCCTCCCTCCCCTATTCTTTCCCATTCTTTCTACTTGCTCATTTAATTGCTGGTTGTCCACCACCTATATCCATATTCCAAGATGGTGTTCTTTTGGCTTCTATGTATCATTCCACTTTTGGTTTTAATGATGGCAAGGGAATAGGAATAGAAGGGAAGCAAAACAAGAGGATAGTGGTCCCAATATGAGTGACCCAATGTATGATGAGGAGGAAGGGTTTGAACAGGAAGGGGATGAAGTTGAACCTGAAGGGAACACTGAAACACTAGAGGGGAAAGCTGCATTAACACCCTTGTGGAACTATGTGAACAAAATTGAAGGGGGAAAGGGTGGTGGAAGCTACAAATTTTAGTGCCCTCATGGTTGTCATGGAGGAAAACCATTTAGTGGCTCATATAACCGTGTGAGGAGGCATCTTTGTGGGGTGATGGACAATGATGATAAAAAGGGTGTTGTGGGGATACAAATTTGCCCAAACATTTCAGCTGAACAAAGAAGAAAATACATCCAAATAGAGGAGGTTGCACAACAAAAAAGCAAGAAACAAAAAACTCATTCTGAATCAAGTGCAACCTCTAGATTTGGTAGCTCATCTTCTCATGGTACTTCTTCAAGCTCTGGAGGTAAAAGAACAATAGGGGATTTCCTGAATGTTGTTGGGAGGGATGATGTGGATGGAAAGATAGTTTGATTTCTTTGTGCTTGCGGTGTACCATTCAATGTGCTTCGCTCTCCCTATTTGCATGAAATGGTAAAGGCCATCAATGAAGCCCCAAAAGGATACTAGTCCCCCAACTATGAGAAAGCTAGAACAATGTTATTAGAAAGAGAAAGAGCAAAGGTTCAAAGAGCTTTGACACGTTTTACAAATAAGTGGGAAGATTGTGGGGTATCCATTGTATCGGATGGGTGGACAAATATTAGAAACCAACATTTGATAAATGTTCTTGGTGTTTCTACTAGTGGTGCAGTATTTATTACATGTCATGACTCCTCCATCAGTGCATCTTCCCAAAACATTGCAGATCTCCTATTGTAATCAATCAGAGATGTTAGTTTGAATAATGTGGTTCAAGTGATCACAGATAATGCAGCGAATTGTAAGGCAACATGAAAAGTTATTAAGCATACTCATCCACACATCTTTTGGTCTGGGTGCTTAGTTCACACATTGAACCTTTTGATGCATGATATTGTGAAGCATAAAGAATGTGGGTGGATTAATGAGCTTTACAGGAGAGGGAAGCAACTCATTAAATTCATCACAGGGCATACAAGGGTAAACTACTTCTATGGCACTTACTCCAAGTTGCAGTTGCTTAAACTTGCAAAAACAAGATTTGTCAGTTATTACCTCACCTTTAGGCGGCTAGTGAAGGTGAGACAAGCTTTAACTAATATGGTGTGCGCTGAATCATGGGAGGAAATTAACACTGATAGAGATGGTGCTAATGTAGCCAAGGACACTATTCTTGACATGTACTTTTGGTCACAGGTTAAATATGTTTTGCAATTCACCAAACCAATTTATTACATGATCAAGTTTGGAGATTCAGATCAACCAATAATTGGGGAGGTGTATGAGCAAATGGATAGCATGTTGGGGCAGATTAAAGACATTGTTGACCCTAGAGATATCACCTTGTACAATTATATTCGTGCAGAGGTGGAAAACTGATGGGAAATGCTAAATGTTCCATTGCATGCATTAGCATATGTTTTGACACCTAAACACTATCATCCATCATGGCTTTCAACACCAGCACCTGGGGGGGAGCAAGAGAAAACCACACCAAGATCAACAGGTTCACAAAAAATATATGATTGCATTGAGTAAATTAGTCCCTGATGAGGAGGAGGCTGTCATGGTACGGACACAGTTGAGCAACTATATGCTTAGCACTGGTCCATTTGGGAGCATGCATGCAATTAGAGATTGAGAGACTTTTTCTTCTCTTGAGTGGTGGAACATGTATGGAGGTGCTACTCCACTTCTACAGACTTTGGCATCGCGGGTGCTATCATAGGTTGTAAACACTTCTTCTGCAAAGAGGTGTTGGAGCTCTTATTCTTTCATCCACAGTGTTAAAAGGAACAGGTTGAGTTTAGACCAGGTAGAGAGCTTGGTTTATGTTCATTACAACTTGCGGTTGTTGCCCCATTATTGTGATGATGCAAAGACTAATAAAGACCTTAAGGTTTGGGACAGGAATCCAAAGGAGCCCAATTTGGAGGATGGAGTGTTACGATTAGAGCAATTAGAGGATGCTCTTATCTAGGTATGTCCATTGTGGTATGAATTTTGCTTATAAAGCATTTCTCTAATTCCTATTTTTAATTTTTTTTGTTAACTAGTGGTTTTTTTTTGTATGATTTTTTTGAGTGATTCCAGGATGATGATGATCGAGTTGAGATGCCACCCCCATCTAGTACCTTGGTTCCTAGGTTCCATGGTTCAACACCAACAACAGGGGGTTCGTCTTCATCAGTTTCAATGCCACAACTTCCACAGACACCATCTTCTTCATTGCCACCATGTGGAGGCCCACCGCCACGTTCTCTTCATGGTGGAAGGAGGAGAGATTAGTAGATAGATTCACAATTTACTACTTTTGTCATAAATTTATCATTAGACTTGTAGGCTTGTTGTGAATTTGAACCTTTTTGTCTTGGCGGTGACCAAGTAACCTATTTTGTAAACATTATTATTTGAATTTTGGACATGACAAATGTCGACAGTTGCTCACTTGCTAGAGAAATCATAATATGCTCCATGTTTTATGTTTTATAATATTCTTAAAATTTTGATCTATGTTTGTAATTGCTAAAATATAGATGGTTGATGCTCGAATAATTAATCATTGATGTACAATGGAATCATGGATGCCATATCTATCTTGATTTATGTAAAAATATGCATGTTTTCATGTCTTCTACAACTAATCTGGTATTTGGGATGTTTGTTTTGAATATAAATTCAATATATATATATATATATATATATATATATATATATATATATATATATATATAGTAGACGCTTCCGAGACGCTTCGCTTCCTAGATTTTTGGAAAATGACGCTTCCGCATCCTCGCTTCCAAAAAATGTCCCCGTTTTGTCCCTGCTTCGCGCAACATTGTATGAGACTCCATACCCTCTTTGATGCCTTTCTTGAGATGGCTTGCAATCCTTTTGATGCCTTTCTTCATTGTAGAAGATATCTTCATGATACCCTTAGAGAACCAAAGCTCTGATACCATGTTGAGAATTCAATAGGGCAATGTATATGTTAATTCTCTTAACTTGATAACTGCTTGGTAGTCTTTTTACTTATGAACTTTGATATTTCTTATTTCAATGTGCAATACATCAAATAGTTACAAAACAACAATAACAATGACACAGTTATAGTGCAGATGTAGAGTTGGACAGTGCAATAGCTAGTAGTGCAGATTCTTCAGTGGACAATGCACTATAGATGAGAGGGAGTTGTAGTGCAAATGCAGAGTTGATAGTAGTATGGTAGTGTCAGCAACAGGACATATACAACATCAGAGTTGCGTAGTGGTTGTTGGGCAGTGGCAGGGAGTCACAGTGGCTAGACATCAGCAACATGACAAAGGGTGTTACAGAGATAGGGTGTTGTGGCAAGATGTGCAACACTAGAGTTGTAGAGAACACCTTCCTCGCTAAAAGGGAGTGTTAGTTTTTGTAGCATCGGAGATGTTCTAGCCTCGAAACTTTTTGGAGAAGTTAAAATACAAGAGTTCTCCATAACCCAGAAATTGTTTCTGGAAATTCCACCTAGAAATGTCTCAATTAGATTATTAGCCTATTTTTTAATGTTTCCTAAGTCTAAACTTAGGAAAACTGGTTAATTAATCAAAATTAATTGAGATAAGGTGTAAATCATCTAGAAACTCACACAAATCGACAAAGAATTAATTTGGGCCCTTGATTAAGTTTTAATCTTGGCTGTTGGAAGTCCAACAAAAGATTATAAGAAGAAGTCGATGGGTAGATGGAGAACACACTTAAAACACTTGTGGAGTTCGATTTCCAGAGAGCAGCAACAGTTGTCGGAAAGCCAAAGAAAGAAGCAGAGATAGTGAGGGGCAGAGACAATGAGGCCAAAGAAAGTATTTTCTAGATCTGTTGAAGTACATTGCAGAGAGGCAGAAAGAGCCACAGTGAGGCTGACGCAAGGGTTGCGTAGAAGCCTCTAGAAGGCATTTCGATTCACCTAGAGAAAGGGTCGTTTCAGGTGCTAGTGGCCGAAAGAATTTCCAGAGAGCCAAGCCAGAGGACTCCAGACCAACGATAGTCAGTGAGAAGTGGATCAGAGGCAGTTCCAAGCAAACATATGTCAGGCCTGTGCAGAGTTGACGCATGGCCCACGCAGAGGTAGTTGGGGAGCCAGTTCGATTGGCTTGATTGAGCCAGGATTGCTTGCGGAGGTGAGGAAAATTCCTCACAATATTTTTGCCAGTAGTTTCTCTGTAGGATTTCCAATTTTCGGCATCCAGATTGTACTCAGAATTTCTTACTGCTACATAATAATAAAAACCCTCCGTTGCTGCACCGGTTTTCCCAGGTTGGGTTTTTTCGGGAACCTTTGTCTGAAAATAAATGTGTTAATTTTTTATCTGTGTGCTAGTATTTTCTCAGTTTTCAACGCTATTTCTTCTACAGTTTATTTGTGAAGGTTGTAGTGTGAATTATTTGGTATTTGTCGTAGTAGATAAATTGTTAATTTAATTAACAATTAGAAAAATAATTTCCAGTTGTTGCGATAGGATTTCAAACTTGAATTTTTCACAATTTCCAGTGGACACAGGGTCTTGATTACGAAAACACGGCCTTCAGATGCCATGTTTGTAACCAAACATGACATTTGCAAGATTCCTACCATCTAGTTCGAAAACCAGCAAACAAGAGAAAGAACTGTAGACTAAGACAAAGATCTGACAACCTTTTGAGCCCCCTTTTTCAGATAATGAAGAGGTAGATCTAAAGGGCTACCCCAACAAAGATAATGAGGAAATGCCTGAAAATACAGGATAAGCTCCCCCACAAACCATAGATCCCAATCAGAATATAGAGATGGAAGTCATACCAAATCTAGCAGTGATCAAAGAAACAACAACAAAGAATCAGTGAATGTCAGGAACCGAAAGAAGTCATGAAACAAAGAGCTTTGAATCTGAAAAGGATCTTCCCCCTGCGGCAAACACGACAGAGACGACACTAACAGTTATACAAACTGTCCCAGAGGTATGGAAGGAAGTAAAAAACAATAAAGCGAAGAAAGGCAAAGTGGATGATTTCTACAACTACAGGGCGTTGGCTCTTCAATGAGATTTTTCTCTATTTTTTGCTTAGTCATGAGGGCTTTGAGCCACTTTCTGTGACAGGTCTAAGTGATCCTCTATTTCCAAAATACATGTAGGTCATGTATCTACATAATGCAATTTTATTTCTTTTGATAATAAAATTATGTTTTTTTCAGAGGAAAAAAAGTTATGTCCTGTTGATAGCTTCTTATTTAATTACTTAAGCTAATACATAACATTACATTATGACTTCGTCCTAACTTTATTAAAGCTATGTAAAGTAACATGCTGCCCAACGATGGCCTATCTCATGGCCTTGCTCAGATTTGTACACCACAGTGCCACAATACTTTGGATTTTCCTTCACAGACGTCTGGAGATTATTGCAATGTGCCTTGGATTCTGCTTCACTAGGACTCTCGGGATTATTTTTCTAGAACTCTGAAACCATGTCATAAATCATAGTTTCACACAAAGTACTATAGCAGATAATACAAAGGATAAAAGAGAGAGATGATGGTGCAAAGATGTTATTGTTATGAATAAAATATATATAAAAATAATATAAATAAATATAAATAATATCAATCATAAATAATGAATAGTTAACTAATAACAATGAAGAGTCATGTCTCTAAGAACAATGGGTACCTATCTAGGTATATAAACCAGATTCTCAATTATAATAAGTCTTATATTTCATATCATTTGTACCTTTTTTATATAAATAAATTTGTCCTATCATGGATATTTATATATTTCATGTCTTCTGAGTTTTCTGCTGCATTTGTAAACTTTGTTCAAAACATTGGTATTAGAGTTTGAATTTAATAAACATTGATTTTTTTTTGGGAAATTTAAAATAACTTTGAATAAAGTGGAAAATTATAAAATTAAAAGGAAAAAAAGGGGGAAGTATTATTATAAAAATTAAAAGAATTACTTCAAAACTCTAAGTTCATCTCCAAAAAAAACAAAATGGAGTTTAATTCAAAAATTAATGAACTATGGATTTCATACATAATTTTACATTTTGGACTAAATGTCCGTTTTGTAAAACATACATTGAATATCTGTGGATTTATAAAAATTGTGAATTATGTTGTCTAACATGTGGAAAATTATTTAATATGGAAGAATGTGAAGATAATGAGCAGATACAAATGAAAGGACTAGAGGAAAATTTTTGCAGAATTGGAACAAAAATTCGAGGCATCACAAAAAAGACATAAGGATATTGAAGATGTGTTTTACGAAAAATTAATAGAAAAGGACAAAGAAATTTTGCATCTAAGGAACCACAACCATAAATTATTTACGAAAGTCAAGAGGTCAAAGGAAATAAATAAAAAATTAGAAGAAAAATAATGTGTCGAGAAGAAATTCAACGAGAATCTATCAAATAAGGGAAAAAAATTGTGCTTAAAAGACCTTAATCAAAGATTATTAGAACAAATCAGAGTTTGAAAGAAGAAAAGAAACATACTAAGGATAAAGTCAACAATTCAGAAAACAAAGAACAACTTTCACATTGAAAGAATCATAATCAAAACCTTCTTACACAAATAAAGAAACTTAAAAGTGACAAGAAGTTGCTAAAAAATAAGTTAGAACAACTTATTCAAAAAGAAGGAGAAAGCTTTCTGAAGTGGAAGACAATGTTATGAATAAAATATATATCAAAATAATATAAATAATAACAATCATAAATAATGAACAATTAGTAATTAATATTGAAGAGTTATGTTTCTAAGGACATGACCATTCGTGAACCTACCTAGGTATATAAACGGGACCTTCAATTGTAATCATCTCATATCTCATATTTTCTGTACATTTCTTATATAAATAAATTTGTTCTATCATGGATATTTATATATTTCAGATCTTTTTCTGCATCTCATATTTTCTGTACATTTCTTATATAAATAAATTTGTCCCATCATGAATATTTATATATTTCAGATTTTTTGAGTTTTCTGCTGTGTTTATGAATTTTGTTCATAACAGCTATATTGTGATTTAAAGCCATAACATGCAGGGTTATGTAAGTTATGTCCACTTGATTAATGTGATACATTACATTAAATTAATGGTCTTATCCTAATTTTGTTAAAGCTATATAAAGTGGCATTATCAATAAAGATCCTTCACGTGACATGAACATTATAAACATTTATTCATACATCCTCATTGACCTTAGGATCTTGAAGTGTCTTTGAAGTAGTTGCAAAGCTTCAAGTAATGTTACTGTTATGTTAGCCAATCAGGTTAGGCCTAACGATGGACGTTTCACACCTGAAGGCATTTTCCAACCAATATAGGTGTGCTGTCCAGGTTTTAGCAAGGCTTGTGGGCAGTTGCACTAAGCTCAGGAGAATAGTCCAGTCCCACTGATTCGATCCCAGGTTTCCTAGGTGACAGGTGGCAGGTCTACTGATTTTTCTGAAAAAGAAGAAAGAAGAGGTTACTGTTATGTTGGGTTGCAACTCCTTGTAGCATAACGTTTTCATTCAATCTATCCTTGCAGTATGCAGAATAGGTCTAGAAAGGAACTTGATTGGTGTTTAGTTGACAAAAAAGCATCCTTGGTAAAAGTTAATGTGTAGGCAAATGCTAGCTGCAAAAGGTGTGCACTTTGTATCTTTGTGCGGCTTGAGCGTCTCGCATTCTTGCTATGTTTATTTGTTTATTTCATGTAAATTATTTCCATGCCGCATCATTTTAGATCAATTATCCCAATGTAATAAAGTTCGCCAAGTACTTTGTATAGAGGAACCTGTTTTCATAGTTTTCAAACAAATAGGAAACAAGTGTTTGTTGCTGTTTTCTGATTTACAGCATATCGGTGCTGTATCAGGCTGCAATTTATTTCAATAAAATCCAGTGCTTTTGTTTTGAGGAGCAACGCTTACTTCCTGGCGAGAAGATTGACATGCCTGTAAGTAAACACCATCCTTTGATCTGCATTCTACTTTTTGAAATATTCCTGCAAGTAAACACCATCCTTTGATCTACATTTTACTTTTTGAAATAATAAAGCTAATCTTTCCGGGTTTAATTTATTTGCAGGTTTTCTTTTATGTTGATCCTGAGTTTGAAACAGACCCAAAAATGGATGGCATAAATAATATGATTTTATCATATACTTTTTTCAAAGTGGACGAGGATGAAGCGCTACAGTAGATGGCACGGAAGGTAACCAACAATAATTGGAAGAACCATTCGGTCATGCTAGGCGACGTAGGCGGGCCAGGCAATAATATTCCTCGCAGTCAACAAATTTGCATTCATGGGTGGTGGCTAACACTAATTTTTGTTGCAGCTGTATACAATTGGGTGACAGTTAATATTTGCTCAACCATGGCATGCTAATCTTAGTTTTTTCCTGCAAAGCCGATTTGTATTACTTAGTGCCTCCACAGGAGATATTGAAGGAATCCTTAAGAGCTTATGTCACTCTTTATTTCTTTTGGAGATGACTTATTTTTTCTTGACATTTTTATAAATGCAACTTTAAAGTGAATGAAGTGGGAGCTTTAATATCCCAAAACAATGTTGGGAGCTTTTGATATTTTTTTGAAAAAGTTATTGACTTCAAAATTTACAATAATGTGGAAGAGTTATCATTGTTTGGTTGGATTTTGCTATACTTTTTGAAGTGTCTGCATTATTATGCTGACAACTCAGGTTCATATTTGAAATTTGCTCTGTCCACTTTAAAATCGGTCACGAGGTCATGACGGTGTGTAAAATAAGCTGTAATAGTTCACCATTCAATAAAAAGGCCTTTTACTGAAACCAAAACCATTACGAAGAAAATATATGTTTATAGAAAGGCATTTATTATGGCCGGTAAAATTTAAGATTCAAGGGCAATTAAATTTGATTTAAATTTGTATTAATTTAAGTGTAAGTTTTTATTATTATCTTTGCTGTTTGTATTTTGTCGATTCAAAATTACATTGATGTCATTAAGTAAATTAAATGTTTACTTTTTGTGATTTGTTAATTTTTGAATGAATAAAGGATTGAAATTATGGTTTTAATATAAAATATTAGGTTACATTGTTGTATTTATAGGCGCATTTTATAACTTAGTAGGGATTTTTTGTATTACATTTATAATATCTCACAAATATTTCTTTCAAAACTATGCAATCCAAACTTAGGTCCATATCTGATTACATGCATGATTTGTGCAACTCGGAAAATCATACAACTTATGGTACATTGTCCCTGCACTTTAGACTCAACTGAGTCTTTCTCAGAACTGACATGCATGAGTTTCTCGAGTGAATCTCCAGTGAGCTATAGTAACACTGATGATGCACCATTGCACCAACTCACTACTAGACCTCTACTAGTTCCTCCAACAGATAGAACTAGTTTAACTGACTATAGCTTAGTCAAACTAAGTTATCTAATTACAATTCAAATAAACTCAATTTGGAACTCTAAAATTTAGGGATCACACATACATGACTATAAAAAGTCTTCCAACTCGAAATTCCTGAGATATTTAAGAGAATTAAACTTAAATAAATATTTACAAGTTGTTATGAGAATATAATTCAATTTTAATTCACAATTTAATTCAAGGACAAATTAAATTGGAAATCCTTGTTGTCATTTCTCAACACTCCCTCTCAACAAGAAAGGGATTATTAGCTACCTCGATCCTGTCTCTGTGAAACTCGAATTTACATCTTGATAATACTTTTGTCAAAATGTCAGCATCCTGCTCCTTTTTGGGAATGTACTCCAACAACATAATCTGCCTCAATACACAATCTCGAAGATGATGATATCGCATATCAATATGCTTGGACTGATCATGAAAAACTGGATTTTCAAAGAGTATGATACAACTTTGATTATCACAGTAAATCACAGTTGGATACATTTGTTGACCAAACAAACCAACCAAAATCTTCCTTATCTAGATGGCCTCACATGATGTTTGACTTGCATCCATGTACTCTGCCTTTGTCAAACTGAGTGCAATCGATCTCTGTTTCATGTTGTACCAAGAAGCAATGGTTGACCCAGTACTGAAGATCCCACTTGATGTGCTCTTCTTGTCATATGTACTCCCTCCCTAATTTGCATCAGTGAAGCCTTGAAGCTTCACTCCCTCTGTCTGTCTGTACCATAATTGATGCAGGAGCATAGGAAAATCTTCAAACTTATTCCAAAAATCCCAAAAAATCTACATGCAAAGGAGTGGGGTCCTTTAGCTAGTAGTTTCCATGCTTTTCTAGTTTAAGATAGGGATAGAATTAAGAATAAAAGCATTCTGTAATATTTGCTTATGGATAAGCGATAATAAGTTTTATGCATGATTGCTTTAAATCACTCTATGTAAAAGGCATGCTTTTGTATGGATAAGCACCGAGAGGGCTTATCTATTATTTATAAAATGAAATAACGGGACGCTCTGAGTAAGTCGAGCCTGAAAGCATTATCATCTGGAGAAAACCCTCTCTGTGCATCTGATGTTATGGTTTTCTGTTAACTGTAATTTGTATTTGTATCTGGTTGCGATTCTTGCCTTCTGAATGTTGTTAATGGTGATTCAGATCAGTTTTTCCTCTTAACATTGGTTTTAAGCTTGTTAACATGTTTTCCCTTATATCGGCACATCTATTTCCTCTTACATGCATTGTTGAGCTTCAAAGCGGAAACTTTGTTTTACACAGAGAATTCGTGAAAATACTTAGTCACAACAGAATTTTGGACTTAAAATTTTACAAGCTCTGGTTCATTCTCGTATCGGGTCCGAACCAAGATCGCATCGCATAGTCACAAGTGGACTAGAAAAGGCCGTTGGAATCGCCGAAGTCCGAAACTCGGATTGTTTAGATCCGAACCACTATAGAGAGGAGTGGAAAGGTTGTCGGGTCCGCAATCTTTATCGCATTGCAAGCCCAGAGCGGAGGAACCCAGCATTGGTGTATTGAAGTCGCCGACAACGCTTGCTGAGAGGCGATTGTTATCGCATCGCTAGATCGGAGCGGGAGGAGCCTAGCATTGGGAACATTAAAGTCGTTGATTGCGACCTTCGATAACACTACATGTTATCACATCAGGGAAAGGAGTGTTGGAAGGGCCGATGGTTACCGCCAACAATGTTAATTACGATAAATGCATTTAGTGGTATTAAAGTGCCGATAGTGTATTACGTTCCTTTGGAACGAAAGCCTCTGCCTATGTATCCGATAGTGTATTTTCGTTCCTTTGGAACAAAAGCCTCCGCCTGTGTATCCGATAGTGTTGCTCTATTCCTTTGGAACGAAAAAGCCGCGATTGTGTTCATTGTGTTTTAAACGCATTATCAATTGTTGCTCTATTCCTTTGGAACGAAAAAGCCGTGACTGTGTTCATTGCGTTTTAAACGCATTATCAATTGTTTTAAAGCAATGATAGACTGTCTTTATAATTCCTATGGAATTATATCCCGACAGAAGGAAATAGGCCTGTGAGATGGTTTGCCTGATAACAGGGGTTGGGTTGATAAGAGGAAAACCTCATGAGACAGTCGGTCTAATATTAGATGACTGATATAGAAAGAGGAATTCAGCCAGAAATTCAAGAAATAATATCAGGCTTCGGTCGTTTGTCCATATCACCTACACCCAGCCCACCATTAGTGGTATCAGAGCAACCAACTGACATTGAATTGAATCTTAGAAGCAGGAGAAGGAAAGTTACTATGGCTTTCAGAGTTGGAAGAGGACGAGGACATGGTGGAAGAGGACAACCTGTTGCAAACGCTGAAGTAATGGAAGCTGTGCAACATATGCAATCTAGATTGGATGCATTAACAACATGCAGAAATATAGATGATGGAGATGTTAGTGAACCTGAGGTTGAAGCTGTAGAGGAAGAAGCTGTAGCAGTTACCCCTGAGATGAGATTCTTCTAGTCAGTGTTGAGATCCACAGCTAGGCCAAAGACCGAGGTTTCAATATATGAAGGAGGACTGAATTCAGAAGAATTGATAGATTGGATTAATGACATGGAGAAATTCTTCGACTATGAAGAAACAGAAGATGAAAAGAAAGTAAAGTTTGTTGTCACCAAGTTAAAAGGCCATGCAACGCTTTGGTGGGATGGTGTGCAGGCAGAAAGAAAGAGACTTGGCAAGCAACCTATCAAGAATTGGAGTAGGATGGTAGCAAAGCTAAGAGGTAAGTTTCTACTAAGTAATTATCAGCAAACCTTGTTCAGATAGATGTAGAATCTTAGACAGAGGTCTTTGACAGTGAAAGAATACACAGAGGAGTTCTACAAGGTAAGCATAAGAGCTGGAGAAGCCCATGATACAGATGAGAAGGTGGCTAGATATATGAATGGACTTAGGATGGACATTCAAGATGAGATAAGTATATTGTCTCCTAAAACAGTAGAGGAAGCTTATCAGATAGCACTGAAAGCTGAAGAAAAACTCGTGAGGAAGCAATTTGCCAGAGGGAGAGGTACTTTCAGAGGAAGGGGAAGTCAAGGTGGTAGAGGAAGATCTACAACACCTAAAGATGGATCTAGCAGCAGTTCAACCCAGCATGCACCCATAGGAGGTGATGCAAGAGGCAGAGGGGGTTTTTCTAGCGGAAGAGGATGCAGAGGAAGAGGAAGAGAAGTAAGATGTTACAGATGTAACAAACTGGGACACAGAGCCTTTGAGTGCCCAGAGAAAGCAGAAACAAATAAGAGGAATGTTATTGTTGCTCAAGCTGAGGGGGAAGCAACAACAACAGTGACAGAAGAAGAAAATATACCAGAGAGAGGAGAATCTTTGGTAGTTAATAAAGTTTTGCTCAAGCCAACAAAGGAGATAGTTGAACCATCACAAACAAAGACTTTATTCAGAACAATGTGCAAAGTGCAAGGGAAATGTTGTCAGATGATCATTGATAGTGGCAGCATTGATAATTTGGTCTCTACAGAAGTGGTGGAGAAATTGAAACTAAAGACAATGAAACATCCAACACCTTACAAGGTATCATGGTTACAAAAGAGACATCAGTTGTTAGTGAATGAACAGTGTGAAATGGAATTTCAGGTGGGCAAGTATAAAGATAAAATTGTATGTGATGTGATGTCAATGGATGTGTGTCACATATTGCTTGGAAGACCTTGGCAATATGACAGAGGAGTCATGCATGATGGGAAAAGAAACACCTACAAGTTTGGAAAGGATGGTGTCAATAGTACGTTGCTTCCTCTGCAAGAAGAAGATGTACCAGGAAAGAACACTGATCCAAAAACTCTGTTACTAGGAGGAAAGGAATACTTGAAGCAGATTGAAGAGAATGAGGTAAATTTTGTTGTAATTTGCAAGCCCAAGGTAATAGTGACTTTTACTAAAAATTCTGATTTACCCATTGAAATTCAAGAAATGTTGGAGAAATATTGTGATATTATTGTTGATGATTTGCCAAATGAGTTGCCACCCATTAGAAGAATTAGCCATCATATAGATTTGATCCTTGGAGCAAGTCTACCTAATAAAGCAACTTACAGAATGACTCCTACAGAAAATGAAGAGGTTAGGAAGCAGGTGCAAGAATTGCTTGATAAAGAGCTGATCAGAGAAAGCTTGAGTCCTTGTGCAGTGCCAACAGTGTTGAGTCCAAAGAAATATGGAGGCTAGAGAATGTGTACAGATTCAAGAGCCATCAATAAAATCAAAATCAGGTACAAATTTCCTTTACCTAGAATTGAATATTTAATGGATTGCTTGAGTGGAGCAAAGTATTTTTCAAAACTAGATCTTAAAAGTGGGTATCATCAAATAAGGATAAGAGAAGGGGATGAGTGGAAAAACGATTTTAAGACAAATGAGGGATTGTATGAGTGGAGAGTAATTCTTTTTGGGTTGTCAAATGCACATGTACGTTTACGAGACTCATGAATGAAGTTTTTAAAGATTTCATTGTTAAATGTGTAATAGTATATCTGGATGATATATTAGTTTACAACAGGTCTAAGGAGGAGCACATGAGACATCTGAATTATGTCTTACAAAGGTTACAACAGGAGAAATTATTGTTGAATTTGAAGAAGTGTTCATTCATGAAAGAAGAGCTAGTGTACTTGGGTTTTGTAATTTCCGCTGAAGGGCTGAAGATGGATCCGGAGAAGATCAAGGCAATCATGGAGTGGCCTTCACCCAAGAGTGTTTTTGAGGTAAGAAGTTTTCATGGTCTTGCTAGCTTTTATAGAAAATTCATTAAGAATTTTAGTAAGATTAGTGCACCTATTATTGAGACCATAAAGAAAGATAAACAACCATTTAAATGGACTGCTGAAGCAGAAAAGAATTTTCAGCTGTTAAAGAAGAAAATCACTGAAAAGCCTATTTTGGTTCTACCTGATTTTAGTAAACCTTTCCAAGTGAAGTGTGATGCCAGCGGAGAAGCTATTGGAGGTGTTTTAAGCCAGGAAGATAGACCTATAGCCTACTTTAGTGAAAAGTTAAATGATTCCAAAAAGAAGTATTCTTATGATAAGAAGTTCTACGCAGTTGTACAGTCATTAAAGAAATGGAGGCATTATCTAATGTCAAAAGAATTTATCCTTTACTCAGATAATCATGCACTACAATATATTATGCAGCAGCCAAAGCTTAGCCAGAAACATGCCAAATGGGTAGAGTATCTTCAAGGTTTCCATTTTGTTTTGAAGCATATAAATGGCCAATCAAACAAAGTTGCAGATGCCTTAAGTAGGAGGAATGTATTATTTCAAGAGAGTCAAATCCAAGTGTTGGGTTTTGATTTTCTTAAAGAATTGTATGAAACAGATCCAGATTTTAAAGAGGCATTTGAAGCTTGTAAAAATCCTGTTTTGATGGATAGGAGTAGATGGTTGGATTACTTCTTACAAGATGGACTGTTGTTTAAGAAAAATCAGTTGTGCATACCAAACTGTTTAATGAGGGAGAATTTAATCAAAGAAAAACATAGTGGAGGACTTGCAGGACATTTTTGTGTAGAGAAGACTTTTGAATAGTTGAACAAATTTTATTTCTGGCCAAAAATGAGATCTGAAGTGGAGAAGTATGTGAAAAGTTGCAAAGTCTGTCAATATGCAAAGGGAAGGAGCCAAAACACAGGTTTGTATGTCCCATTACCAATTCCAGATAGGCCTTGGGATATAGTAAGTATGGATTTTGTTTTGGGCTTACCAAAGACTCGGAGGTAATGATTCAATTTTTGTTGTAGTGGACAGATTTTTAAAAATGGCACACTTTATTCCATGTTATAAGACTAGTGATGCTTCTCACATTACTAATTTGTTTTTTAAGGAGGTTGTAAGATTGCATGGGTTGCCTAAGGGTATTGTCTCAGACAGGGATTCCAAATTTGTTGGACATTTCTGGAGGACACTATGGAAGATTCGGAACTATATTAAGTTTCAGCTCTGTTTATCATCCACAAACTGATAGACAGACTGAAGTTGGGAATAGGAGTTTGGACAATTTTTTAAGAAGCTTTACTGCAGAACATCCAAAGCAATGGGATCAAGTGTTGGCACAAATTGAATATGTATATAATGACTCACCTAACAAGAGTACAGGACAAAGTCCATTCCATATTGTTTATGGAATGCATCCAAGAGGAGTATCTGAGTTAAGAAACTTGGGAAAAGAAGAGATGAGAAGTGCAGAGGGTGAAGATTTTGCTTTAGAAATGCAAGCAATACAAGAACAAGTGAAACAACAGCTGTAGGATAGCAATATCAAGTACGAGACCAGAGCAGACATGAGAAAAAGAGAGGTGAATTTTGAAGTTGGAGATCTGGTTTTAGCACATCTCAGAAAGGAGAGGTTTCCAAAGAGGGAGTATAACAAATTGAAGTTCAAAAAAATTGGACTGTGCAGAGTGTTGAGAAAATTTTCTGCAAATGCCTATGAGATTGAGTTACCCCCTGATGTTGGAATATCACCAATTTTTAATGTCGCAGACCTGTCCAAGCATGAAGGTGAAACTGCAAATGATATAGCACAAGATCAAGAGACCCAAGAGATTGACTAGGTAAAACAGTTACCCACAACAAAGAATTTGCAGCCAGAAAGAATTCTGGACAAGAAGGTGGTTAAGAAAACAAGGGGACAAGAGTACTTCCAGTATTTGGTAAAATGGAAGGATATGCCAACTGCTGAAGCTACTTGGGTTACAGAAGACATGCTACAGAAACTGGGCAGTTCTGTAAATGAACTCATGGACAGGAGCCCATGAAGAATTTTTCCTCAGGACTCTGATGCAGGAGCATGTGACTTGGAGGGAAAATCTTCAAACTTATTCCAAAAATAAAAAAAAATCTACAGGCAAAGGAGTGGGGTCCTTTAGCCAGCAGTTTCCATGCTTTTCTAGTTTAAGATAGGGATATAATTAAGAATAAAAGCATTCTGTAATAATTGCTTATGGATAAGCGATAATAAGTTTTATGCATGATTGCTTTAAATCACTCTATGTAAAAGGCATGCTTTTGTATGGATAAGGACCGAGAGGGCTTATCTATTATTTATAAAATGAAATAACGATACGCTCTGAGTAAGTAGAGCCCGGAAGCATTATCATATGAAAAAAAAAACCCTCTCCGTGCATTTGATGTTATGGTTCCCTGTTAATTGTAATTTGTATTTGTATCTGGTTGCGATTCTTGCCTTCTAAACGTTGTTAATGGTGATTCAGATCATTTTTTCCTCTTAACATTGGTTTTAAGCTTGTTAACGTGTTTTCCCTTACATCGACACATCTATTTCCTCTTACACGCATTGTTGAGCTTCCAAGCGGAAACTCTGTTTTACACAGAGAATTCGTGAAAATACTTAGTCGCAGCATAATTATGGACTTAAAATTTTACAAGCTCTGGTTCATTCCCGTATCGGGTCCGAACCAAGATCGCATCACATAGTCACAAGTGGACTAGAAAGGGCCGTTGGAACTGCCGAAGTCCGAAACTCCGACTGTCCGGACCCGAACCACTATAGAGAGGAGTGGAAAGGTTGTCGGGTCTGCGATCTTTATCGCATCGCAAGCCCGGAGCGAAGGAACCCAGCATTGGTGTATTGAAGTCGCCGACAGCGCTTGCCAAGAGGCGATTGTTATCGCATTGCCAGATCGGAGTGGGAGGAGCCTAGCATTGGGAGCATTAAAGTCGTCGATTGCGACCTCCGATAACACTACGTGTTATCGCATCGGGGAAAGGAGTGTTGGAAGGGCCGATGGTTACCGCTGACAGTGTTAATTACGGTAAATGCATTTAGTGGTATTAAAGTGTCGATAGTGTATTCCGTTCCTTTGGAACGAAAGCCTCCGCCTGTGTATCCGATAGTGTTGCTCTGTTCCTTTGGAACGAAAAAGCCGTCACTGTGTTCATTGCGTTTTAAACACATTATCAATTGTTTTAAAGCAACGATAGACTGTCTTTATAATTCCTATGGAATTATAGTCCCGACAGAAGGAAATAAGCCTGTGAGATGGTTTGCCCGATAACAGGGGTTGGGGTGATAAGAGGAAAACCTCATGAGACAGTCGATCCAATATTAGATGACTGATACAGAAAGAGGAATTCAGCTAGAAATTCAAGAAATAATATCAGGCTTCGGCCGTTTGTCCATATCGCTTGCACTCAACCCACCAATAATCCATACTGAGTAATGTCTCTGAGGTATCTCAACACATGCTTGGTCGCCTTCCAATACAGCTTGGTAGGCCTAACCATCGCTTGACTAAGCTAGTTAATTGCATAGCACATGTTCGGTCGTGTGTTCACCAAATGCATGAGTGAACCCACAATCTGCTTGTAAACAGTAGCTTCCATTATTTCACACGAAGTAGTGTCCTCCTTCCTCTAGTTACCTGCTAGAGGAGTCTCCATGGGTTTACTGCTCTCCATGTGGAACCTCTTGAGTATCTTGTTGGCATACATACCCTGACACACAAATAGTTCCCCATCACCCTTCCATACTTCTATGCCCAGAAAGTAATGCATGAGCCCCAAGTCCTTCATCTCGAAGTCTCTTGCAAGATCCTCCTTGCAAGACTTGATCAACTTATCACCGCATGTCAAAATCAAATCGTCAACATATAACACAATAATCAACAATTTACCTTCCACCACAATATGGTACAGGTTCGCATCTGCTTGAATTTTGGTGAAGCCCAACCCGATGAAGTAGCTACTGACCCTGGTGTACCAAGCACGGGGTGCCTGCTTCAGCCCATACACCGCTTGCTTGAGTCGGCACACATGTGAGTAACGGTCAAAGGTCTCAAAACCTTCATGTTGTTCAGTGTACACCTCTTCCTCAATCTTGCCATTAAGGAAGGTTGTCTTTACATCCATCTGATGTGTCTTCCAACCCATTTGCGTTGATAGTGCCAATATGGATCTGATCGATGAGTACCTTGCAATAGGAGAAAAGGTCTCATAATAGTCACGTCCCTCTACCTGTGAAAAGACACAAGCCACAAACCTGGCCTTATGCTTCTCCACACTACCATCTGTTGCTTGCTTTACCTTGTAAAGCCATCGGGAGCTCACCACTGACTTGTCTGTCAGTCTTGGGACCACATCCCAAACATTGTTATGAACAATGGAGTCATACTCCTCCACCATGGCATCAACCCAAACCAGTTGCTACACTACCTCCTCAAAGGAAGATGGCTCTGTCTCAACACATTCGCTCATAAGAGCCATGTATCCAGTGTACCTCTCAGGTGACCTCCTCTGCCTGCGCTGTGATGTGGGTGCTCCCACATTCTCTCTCACATCCTGCAATAAATTGTTAGCCTCTTTGGTGCGCTTTCTCCCATCTTTGGAAGACTTTGCTTGAGTGGATGTCTCCACTCCTAGATCCTTTACATGTGGTTGCTACACATCAATCTAAGGCTCCTCAACCTTAGGAGCTAAAAGCTTTTCAACCGCATGTAGCTGAAGCTCCTTCTCAAGGGAACATCGCATGGCCTTCTCCTCATCGAATCTGATATCCCTGCGAACCACTATCATCCTACTGGTCGGCAAGTACACCTGATAGTTGTGAGGTGTATTAGTGTACCCCACAAATATCCCCAACTCTATTGTTGGCTCAAGCTTCTTCCATGCATCTTTGGTCACATGGAAATATACCGATGACCCAAAAATCCTAAAGTGACCAACATCTGGTCTCTTCCCTGAGAAAGCCTCCTCTAGTGTACTCATCCCAAGAATCTGATGTGGGCTTCTATTATGCAAATAAACAGCTATGTTGCATGCCTCAACCCACAAGTGTAGTGGTAGGCCCTGATCATGCAACATCGCCTGTGCTACCCCTACAATGCTTATGTTCTTCTTTTCAGCCACCCCATTATGTTGTGGGTTATGGGGTGCCGTCAACTCTCGTTTAATCCCTTCTGTTGCACATAATTTTTTAAACTCATTTGAGACATACTCATCTCCATTATCACTCCACAAAGCTTTAACCTTCTTGTCAGACTCTTTCTCGGCCAATGCTTTAAATTCACAAAACTTTGCAAAAGTTTGATCTCTCTTCTGCATGAAAAAAATCCAACATTTACGAGAAAAATCATCAACAAATATAGCATAATACCTGTGTTTGGCTGTGGATGCTGTGAAGAATGGTCCACACACATCTGAATGGACTCACTCTAGAATCGCATGTGCTTGACTGTCTCTGTCATGAAAGGAAGCTTTGGTGAATTTTCCCAAAGTACACCCCTTGCATGTATCAACTTGCTCTAGCGTACCTTTGGGAAGACTGGTAGAAATCTGTTGCATGATTTTCAAACCGCCATGATGCAAGTGACCCAACCACCTGTGCCACAACTCACCGATGTCTTGGCTCTACACCTTCTTTGCTTTTGTGCTCAAGGCAACACAATCTTCTACCTCCAACTTGTAGAGATTCTTCACTCGAATCCCTATCCTCTTTTACCTGTCTTGTGGCTATGTGACGAAGGAATGGCTTTCCTTTATTAAACATCACATCATAGCCTCTATCCTCTAGCATGGCAATGGATACCAAGTTCTTCTTCAACCCAGGAACATACATAACATCGCTAAAGGTGAGAGGAGCACTTGACTCCCTATGAAAGGTAACCATACCCAATTTAGTAGCATTATACCTCCTGTCATCACCCATCTCGATATGAATTTGGAGATCTTTCTCCTTCAAGTAATTGAAGAGCTCCTTGTTTCCAGTCATGTGCAATGAAACTCCATTGTCTAGGTACCATACACTACCCATCATTGATGACACCATACATGCAATGAGTGTAAAGTCCAATTCGAATTGAGAGGCAAGAGCCTCACCCGCCGCTCCTCTTGAGGACTTCTTCTTGGACTTCTTGAGCAAACAATTTGTAGTAAAATGTCCCAGTTCGTGGCAATGAAAACACTTGACTTTCAACATATCTTTCTTCTTGCCTCCATGACAAGAATTTGATTTGGAATGGGATGCCTTACCCTTCCCTTTCTTTGCCTTACCCGCTAAGGCACAATTTTTCTCATCATCAATCTTTGATGAGGAACCGTCTCTGGTGTTCCTTATGATCTCTTCCTACATCAAATCCGACCACAGTCGTTCCCAATCTGACAATTTCTCCCTTCCATTAATAGAGTCCTGATAACTATGCCAACTCTTGGGGAGTCCTAGAAGAGCTAGGCTCACCATATCATCCTCGGCAATGGTAATCCCAACACTTCCAAGCTCATCTCGACAATGAGTGAACTTGGTCAAGTATTTTTGAATTGAGTCGCCCTTCTCCATCTTGATCTTTCTGAGTTTGTCCTTCAGTGCCAACTTCCTATGGTCACTACTATTCTGAAATAGGTCCGTCAATGTCTTCCACATTGAGTGCCATGGAGACTCGAGACAATGTGGTCTCAAACTCCCTCAAGAATAATCTGCCTCGCCTTTGCCACACACTTCTTCCATTCGGCCAGATCATTAGCATCCGATGTTGGTGGCTTAGGAATGTCTTGATCAATGAATTCCTTGAGGCCATTGTCTTCCAACACTGCTTCCATCATGTCCTTCCAGGCTATGTAATTCGAGTTGCCTTCCAAGGCATACTCAAGTCTCAAACTGTAGAAAGCCATTTGTCGATCTTGAAGTTTGAATTGCAAATTCGAATTTCACATGTAACCCCAAACTCGAAATCTCCTCTAGTATATTGTCTTCAACTCCGATACCATGTAGATTTTCCTGTAGATTTTGTTGAAGGAAATGTAACTAGGTTTGGTCTTCATAAATGTACTTTTGATATTTGTATTTATTCAAGAAAAGAAATATTATTTTTATAATATATGTAAATGAGTTTCTTGCTCATTGAGATAGGTCTAGCACATGTTAAAGTGTTATAGGCGAGTCAAAGAGTCAAAAGAATTGTGTTGAAGACCTTAAGGGTATGTTACATTATGTATATTTATGTATAAGAGTCAAAGAAGACACCTCCAACCAAAGTCAAGTCTCCTCATAGAAAATACACCATCAAAAGAAGCAATATATATAATTGCTCAAAACCATGACTATGTATGTTGCATTAGTCAGAAATCCAAGATGAAAATGCAATGCTTGTTCTCACTAGAACAATCCATGCACAAATATAATCAACTCTCTGTCTCAGAAGCCTGCTCTGGCCAACACTTAGTCAATTTTGTTGCTTACCAAGCCCCTATTTCCTTACGCAATTCCTAAGAGGATCAACCCATATTTAATTGGGAAATCCTTCTTCCAAAACTACACCAAGCTTAGGTCCATAACTGATTGCATTGCATGCATGATCTGTGCAACTCGGAAAACCATCCAACTTATAGTACATTGTCCTTGCACTCTAGACTCAAATGGGTCTTTCTCTGAACTAACATGCATGAGTTTCTCTTGAGTGAGTCTCCATTAGCTAGAGTAGCATTGAGGATGCACCAGTGCACCAACTCACTACTAGACCTCTACTAGTTCCTCCAACAGTTAGAACTAGTTTAACTGACTATAACTTAATCAAACTGAGTTATCTAATTACAACTCAAATAAACTTAATTTGGACCCCTAAAATTTAGGGACATGACTACATAAAGACTTCCAACTTGAAATTCCTAAGTTAATTAAGTTAATTAAACTTAATTAACTATTTACAAGTTGCTATGAGAATAGAATTCGATTTTAATTCACAATTTAATTCAAAGACAAATTAAATTGGATTTTTTTGTTGCCATTTCTCAACAATTTCTTCCATTATGTATAAAATATATAGTTGAGACTATGGAATTTTACTATAATGACACATAAATAATATGCATATATAATCAGTCTGGAAATATGCATGAACAATATGAATAACATAGTGGAGATTATATTCACATTGACTCATCTAAACCTTGTATTTATTAGGTGCCAAGAGGAAACCAATCTCTTGAGATATGAATAGAGTAAGCTAACCGGGAATTAAGAATTATGGAAGTCACCAAAAGGAGGATATTGGAGAAAGGAGAGGCAAAACAAAGGTTGAAAAGTGGGGCCAACTAGCTAGTCCAAAGTGATGAAAATATCAAATTGTTGATAATTAGGAGAATAAAATACAATTTGGAAAATAAGGTAGGATGGTTGCATGGCAAGAACTTTTCTTGAAATTGCTAAAAAAATATCGTAATTATTTGTTTCAAGAATCCCCAAGGGAAATTAAAATAAAGCTGTTAAAGTTTGTCTTTTTATTCTCCAAGGTTGATTGATGAGCAACAAAATGAGGAGTTAAGAGCAAAATTTTCAAATGAAAAACTCAAAATAGTTTTACTCTTTCAAAAAGACAGATTTCAGGTTTAAATGGATGTATGATTTTTTTTTCTAAGGCTTCTCTAACTTGTAGAAAGAATTGATAAGGATGATAAAGAAATCTAGAGTCCTCAAAAAGACAATGGGGGCTTTCAATGCTACATTTGTAGCTTTGATTCCAAAGAGGAGAGATCTTTAGACTTTTGAAGGCTATACATCAATCTCATAATGTAACTCGATGCTTAAAATTATAACTAAGGGATGTATAAATTACTACGAATGTTCCACCGTAACATTTTGTCACAACAAACTTGACAAGTGTTTGCAATCTATTCCCATGGAATCCTTTACTTAATATTCAAATTTAATATTACTAGTTTAAACAAGAAAATGTTGAAATAAATGAAATTGAAATGAAAGAAACTAAGAAAATAACATAGCATCCACAAAATGAACACAAGATGTATCGTGTGAAAACCCAATATGGGAAAAACCTATCTAGAAGGTGAGGCCTATGCTTTATTATTTGTTGGTCAAAATTGTCATCTATGTCAATATGAGAATTGATGAAGATAATGATGGCATGGATGATTGTTGAAGGTCACACTTGGAGCCCTAAAGAAGAAGCCCTTACCCTAATGAAACCCTAGCTATATCTCTACCCTATATACATGATACCCTAAAGATGTCATAAGAATACTTATATGTTGTCCTTGCTCTTGATGAAGAAGCCCTAACCTTTATGGTTTGATTCATGATGTTGACACCTTTCTCTAATTCTAGGACTGTCATAAAGAAAAATATTGTTATTAACATTTGAGACATCATCTTAAAATGACTCTTTCACCAGCTTGTAGAGGATATTTTCCCCTTTCCAACGAGCCCTTACTCACCCTCTAACTCCTCTTAGACTGAGAGAAAATGATTTTTCAAGATGAAAAAATATATTTTTTATCCTAGCCGACATAAACCTACTTGTGCAAGTTGGCTTCCTCTCTAAAGGACATGTCTTTTCGCTATAGGTCAAATCTAGTATAAATAGAAGAATGAACTTGTCCTTCTCATCATCTGATTCGGTGAAGAATATCACAGGAAGACAAAAAGGTGAGAAGTGTTCACATCGTGAACCAAGGACGCTGAGGAGTAGAAGTTTATTGTTTGGGAATACTTATGTGATTGGGTTATCATTTAAGGTCTCGAGAAGTAGACCTTAGAGCTACAACAACCTACTTTGGACTTGTGGTAAACTAGACATAGACTTGTGGTAATTTGATTCTTAGGTAGTGATAATTGGATAAGGAGCTTGGCCTACAAATAATTATCACCTAAAGTGGCTCAGAGTATTATAAGTACTATGGAGACCTCGGACAACTACCTTGTGGAAGCCTCAGACTAGTGTTGGATCAATGGAAAGGTGCAAAGACTCGGACTTGTGAGAGACTACACCTAGGACCTGTGACAGGTAGACTCCTGTAGAATCTCGGGTTGTGGGCAGTTACACCTGAATTGGCTCAGAATTGTGGATAGCTCGAACTAAGTAGCATAATCACCTATATTGGATTTAGACCTCAAGAATTAAAAATCTGTGGAGGTTCGGTTGGGTGGACTATGGAACTCAGAAACTGTTAGTGAATTGAAGGCTCAATGAACATTGTAGAGGTTCATAATTGTTAGCATCGCTACCTCAGAACTTCAGACTTCGAAGATCAGTTTTGAAGCAACCCATTGACATCATTTCGAGCTTTGGATAGTGAAGTATTTGGAGTTTTGAACGTGAAGAAAAATCTCATTCATATCTTGAAGAATGGAAAAATTGGAAGTTTGGAGCAGTCTAGTGGAGTAGTTGAAGTAATTAATTTATACATTATGTTTATTAGAAGTTAAAGGGTTGGAGCCTCACAAAAAAAATGTTGGAGCCTTGTGAAGGATAGGGTTGGAGCCCTAGAGGTTGGAGCCTTGTAAAGCCCAAATTGGAGCCTGGTGGATTGAAGGGTTGAAGCCCTCAACGTTATTGTAAAAAGAGATTGGTGTACTCATTTGTTCTTAATAAAATTCTTATTATTTACTTTCTGGTTGTAACTGCGAAAAATCTTAACTGGCATTAACTATAACAATTAAATGAAATCTGATTCACTCCCCTCTCAGTATTTCAAAAATTGGTATCAGAGGCAACTTCTTCATAATCAACCTAACAGCTAGAAGAAGGATTCTTAGTCACAATGACTAGTAAGGACTCTGGAAAAATCCCTCAACTTGATGGAACAAATTTTGCCTTTTGGAAACATAGGATGAAATTTTATTTAATGTCTCTTGGACCAGAAGTATGTCAGTCAGTTCTAGATGGGTATAAAGTTCCATCTTCTCCACCAACAGATCAAGACAGAAGAAAAACTTATATAGCAAATGCCAAAGTACTAAATTCCATAACAAGTAGAATTACTGATTCAGAATTTACAAAAGTTATGAACTCTGAATCTGCCAAGGAAATGTGGGACAAGCTTATTGTTGTCTCTGATGGAGACTCCAAGGTTAAGAAGAAAAAACTCCAAACTCATAGAAGACAATTTGAGGGTCTTAAAATGGATGGCAAAGAAGACATTGAAACCTTTTTCCTCCGACTGGATGAAGTTGACTCACTCAAGGGTCTAGGTGAAAACGTTGAAGAAAGTACAGTTGTCCAAAAAGTTTTAAGATCACTTCCAGAACGGATTGATTCGAAAGTTAGTGCCGTAGAAGAAATGAAGGACCTGGATACCCTAAAAATGGACGAACTTCATGGGATTCTCATTGCATATGAAATGAGAAAATGGATCCCAAACCCTAACGAAGAGGCATTCAAGGCTTAAAAAACATCGAAAAAAGGGAAAAATCGTAATTATAGTAATGATGATTCCGATACTGAAATAATACTAGCACAATTCGTGAAGAAACTAAGGAAACAGTCCAAACTCAAAAGCAAGTATCCTCTCATTTGTTTCAAGTGTGGTAGAATAGGACATTATGTTGCAAAATATCCTCATAAACATGATAGCGATGATGAAGATGAATACAAAAAGAAGAAGTTTAAGAAGAAAGGGTCATATAAAAAGAATTTCTTCTCTAAACAAGATGACTCTGATGAAGAAGAATTCATGATTACAAAGAAAAAATCAACTAAAAATACCTTTCTACTCAAAAGTGATTATGATGAGTCTGATGAAGAGGATGACTATGATGGAAGTAGTGAAGTATTCATGGCATTCACAAATGATGATCATCCTGAAAGAAGATGAAGGAAATGTAGATGAATTACTAATGAGTGCTATTGAAGGAAATGATAAATTAAGGAAGAAGGTCATTTCTCTCAAAATAGAAAAGGAAGAAGCAAAAACGAGGAAGAATTTTTTAACAACAGATTAAAAGAAAGAGAAGAAATATGCGAGAAACGTGAAGCTGAAATTGTCTATCTACAGAAAGAGTTGAATCAAGCTAATAAGAGTTGGAAAATTTCTTAAACTCTTGATATCATCCTTAATGCTCGATGACCTCAACATGATAAGACTGGAATTGGTTTCAAAGGTGAATCACCAAGTTCAAAGAAGAATGCAAATGAAGAAATCCAAAGAAGTTATGTTGACGTCCTTTGCAATCATCCAAAAGAAGAGAAGGCGTTCTACCTAGGCCAAAGATCCACCTACAACAACCCAAGGAATGAAAGAATGTTATCTCGAGGAAATAATATTGAATCAAGTAAAGGCTATCCAAATAGGTATCAAAGTATCTCTCTTGGTTATTGTTTCTACTATAAAAAAAATTGGTCATCAAGCTAAGCATTGCAAGGATTATAAGGAGAATAGCTCAAGGAGATGTAAGACCAATTATCAAAGTCGCTTGGCTCAAAAGGACAAGGTAAAATCAAGACCTATAATCATTTGGTCCTTTGGCTAAGTATGATCTAGTATGTTCAAAATGCAATGATTTTGGTCATGATGCACAAAATTGTCCATTTATGTCAAAAAGGGAAGAGTCGAAAAAGGAGGAACCCACTACAGATAAATGTGGTCTAGCTTTATGTGCACAAATTGATGAAAATCAATGGTTTGTGGATGTTCAAGACACATGACACTGTGACCAGAAGAAGTTTATCTCATTAAACAAAAAGGATGGAAATGCATCCTTTGGAAGTGGATCTGCTAAAATTGTCGGAAAAGGGGCAGTTGCTCTTGTTAATGGAAAGGGAAAAGCACAAAACGCGCTGTTGGTAGAAGGGCTCAAACACAATCTTCTAAGTGTTAGCCAAATTTGTGACCAAGGACATAATGTTATATTCACTACTAATTATTGTGAGGTAAGAAAATCCTCTTCAGGAGAACTTGTGGGAAAAGGAGTAAGAACACCAGATAATGTATACATTTTGAGTAAAATTCAAGAAGAAAAATGCTATATGAGTCAAACAGATGAAAGTTGGTTATGGCACAAGCGATTGGGACATCTAAACTTTGACAACTTGGTTAAAATCAACAAAACAAGTGCAGTAAGGGACATTCCAAAAATTCTAAAGCCGGAACAGGTTGTGTGTGGCCCATGTCAACATGGAAAGAAAACTAGAACTTGCTTCAAGACTAAGGAATTCTCAACATCAAAACCTTTGGAGATCATACATGCAGATTTATGTGGACCAACCAGAACTCCAACTCTACAAGGAGAAAGGTACTTTTCTCTATTTGTAGATGACTATACTAGAATGATGTGGGTATTCTTTATAAAATTTAAATCTGAAGCTCTTGAATGTTTTAAGAATTTCAAAGCTCTTGTGGAAAATGAAAAAGAATAAAAAATCAAGTGTCTTAGAACAGATAGAGGAGGAGAATTTACTTCAAAGGAATTCAATGATTTCTGTAAAATACATGGAATCAAAAGAGAACTTTCTGTAGCTAGAACTCTTAAAAAAATCTAGTAGTGGAAAGAAGAAACAGAATTGTGCAAGAAATGGCGAGAACAATATTACTAACAATTGATTTGCAAGCCAAGTTTTGGAGAAAAGCATTTGGGGCAGTGGTGTATACCTTGAATAGAGCCCAACTAAGACCAAATAATGACAAGACTCCGTATGAATTATGGAAAGGAAGACCTGCTTCAGTAAAATATTTTAGAATTTTTGGAAGTAAATGCTTTATGAAGATCAATGATGACTCACCAGGCAAGTTTGATTCTCGTGTTGATGAAGGGATATTTTGTGGATATTCTACAAGGAGAAAAGCATACAAATGCTACAATAATCGACTATGAAAGATAATAGAAAGCATTGATGTGAATATTGACGAGGCGCTTCCAGAAAAGGAAATTGAAGTCCGTGAAGAAGATTCTATTCTTGAAGAATCTGAAGAAGATACAACAAAGGAAGAAAATGATCAAGAAAATCAAAAGGAACCATCTCAAACTCCATCAAAAGTAAAATTTGTTCAAAATCACCATCTAAAAGAACAAATTATTGGGAATGCATATGATGGAATACAAACCCGAAGAAGGATGACAAATACACCAAGAAAGGATGATGTTGCCTTACTCTCCATGGTAGAACCAAAAAACTTTTCTCAAGACAGTAAGTATCCTCATAGGGTAAAAGCTATGGAATAAGAATTGTTTCAAATCGAAAAGAATGAAACATGGGAACTTGTACCTCATCCAAAAGAAAAAAATATTATTGGAACCAAGTGGGTATTCAAAAACAAAATGAGTGAAGATGGGCATATCATTAGAAATAAGGCAAGGCTTGTTTGCAAAGGATACTCACAAATTGAAGGAAGTGACTTTGAAGAAACTTTTGCCCCGGTAGCTCGATTGGAAGCTATAAGAATGTTCTTGGGATTTTTGCTTTTTCAAAAGGTTTCAAAGTTTATCAAATGGACGTGAATTCAACATTTCTTAGTGATGATCTAAAGGAAGAATTTTACATGGAGCAACTGGAAGGGTTTGATTTAGAATAAGGAAAATACTTTATTTGTAAATTAAAAAAGGAATTATATGGATTAAAACAAGCTCCTAGAGCTTGGTACACAAGATTGGATCATTATCTACAGCAACAAGGGTTCAAAAAGGGGGTGGATGGAAGTAATCTCTACATGAATATAGACAAGGATAAATTATTGATCACCCTTGTATATGTTGAAGATTTGATTTTTGCCAGCAACAATGATGAGATGAGTCATGAATTTTCTCAAAACATGTCTAAGGTATTTGAAATTTCTATGATTGGTGAAATATCTTACTTCCTTGGATTACAAGTAATACAAACTAAAGCAGGTATGTTCATATCCCAAACAAAATATCTTAAAGACATGCTTAAAAGATATGGGATGGAAGAATGTGTTTTCATGAGCACATCGATGACTAGAGATTGAAAATTAAGCAAAGATGATGAATCCCCTTCGGTAGACGCAACTCTTTACAGATCAATAATTGGAGATCTTCTATACTTAACTACTTCACGACCCGATATTATGCAAGCACTAGGAATGGTGTCAAGATTTCAATTAGCTCCTAAGGAATCCCATTTGATGGTTGTCAAAAGAATTCTCATGTATTTGAAAGGTACTCCTAATTTTGGCTTATGGTATCCCAAAAGCACAAATCTTACTTTGACATCTTACACTGATTTTGATTGGGATGGAAGCATAGATGATCGAAAAAGTACTAGTGGAAATGCATTATTGATCCAAAATGGATTCTAGAAACCCTCTAAGTCTTCAAAAATCAAAATACTATCACAAAGGATGAAATTTTAAAAATGGCGGAAAACACTATCGGGAGAGAAAAACATGAAGAAAACAAGATAATAGAGTTATCATGGGCTTAAACAACGATGCACAGGAGTCGTCGGATCTGGGCGATCAACGGTCCAGATCCGATCGACATATCGCAATCGAAGATGGCAAGCAGAGGCTATTGGAGGCTACCATATGAAAGTTGTGATAGCAATCAGCGCGAGTCAATGAAGACCATCGATCACGCGCACAGATCGACGGCCGAGGTTAACTCGCAATATCGCATCGGCAAAACACAAGGGAGCACTTACCAAAGGCCCGGGGACTATGTGATATGCGATTGCAACATATCGCATCGCAATATTGCATCGAAGCAATACAAAGGAGCGGGGCTGATACAAATGCGACTTGCGATAGCCGGACCCGACGGGGTTATGGATGAAATTTAATAATATTTCAAGTCCGAAAAAGGCGTTTTGTCGGATTTTTACAGTGCTGCTGTGTATTTCCCTGTGTAAGCAGAGAATGACAATTTGGGGGATTTCAAAGGTGCCGATGGTCCCTTCCGTTACAAAACAGGTGGCCACCATCCCTGAAGACGTTAGCAATGATTGCTTAACACTCATAGGGGATTTGAGTGATTAGAGGCCAGGAGCCAGAGAGCCCAGAAGAGGAAACAAACAGACAACACCAAATGGCTTAAAAGCCACTGAATGACAGAGACAGAGGCAAGCAGTGCTGAGACAGAGGGAAGACAGAGACAGAGAGCGAGAGAGAGAGTCTGTGTACTCAGAGAGACTTGAGGGATTCAAGTAAACTCCTACTGTTTTGTATCTGTTGTGTTGAGACTCAAATTGAGCTCACTTTTGTAAAACTCTGCTCTTGAAGACATAATAGAGAGGTCACCACTGAAGGCTAGACCAGGAGACGTAGCCCAAGATTTTTGGGTGAACTCCTTGATTATTTGTTGTGTTATGTGTGTGTGTCTGTTATGTTTCTCTAATTGCTTCATTGTCTATATTATTCGTAATCTTTTTGATCCGTTGCACTAAGTAATATAGGCAAATCCTACACATGAGTCTGTAATACCTTAATATTAGTCTAAGATCTCATTTTCAGATCAAGTGGTATCAGAGCTTTAGGTTTTCTAAGGTTAGACAAGCTTGTGTTGGATTCTTGAATGCTAACTAGGTCAAAGCTCAAACTAGGAGAAGGAGAAATTGTTGAGGCTAATCCAGAGATTGGAAGAGTATACTCTCAGAGGAGAATGGCTAGAGAAGTCCCATTGGAATCAGAATCTCAGTTCATGGACAGTTTCATGGCCATGCGAGCCATGGTGGAAGAGATGTATCGGGAATTTAAGAAGGGTTGAGGTGAAAGAACCTCAACACCCGAACAAGGCAAAGGAGCAGAGGAACCTCTTCTATCTGCCCATCCAGAAGGAAAAGGGAAAGGGGAAGAGCCTCCTCCATCATCTCCTCCACCATCACCTCCTTCTGGCCCTGAAAATAAAAAGAAGAAAACTTCTTTGATTAAATTAGATGTAAAGTTTGATTTTCCAATTTATGATGGAGAATTAAATGCAGAAAAGATAGATAACTGGATTAGACAGATTGATGTATATTGCAGGGTGCAGAACATTGATTCAGAAAGGAGAAAGATTCAGGTAGCTCACCTCCGCCTTAGAGGAACTACACTAGTGTGGTGGGAAGGCAGGACACAAGCTGGTTTGAAGAAGCATGGTAAAATTCTTTCCACCTGGAATGAATTTGTTTCTACCATTAAAAAATAGTTCTATCCTCTAGCTTATATGCAGCAAGCAGTGATGAGTTGGCAAACTCTTCACCAATTAAAGGGCCAAAATGTACAAAGCTATACTCAGGAATTTAGAAAAAGAGCTTTAACTCTAGGCATTTCTCTAGACTCTCCTGAAACTTTGTTGAAGTATATAGGTGGTTTGCATAGCTATTTGAAGCACACCATTCTCATGTTTAATCCCACTAGCCTAGATGATGTATCAGTCCATCTATACATCTAGAAGCTAGAGGCAAGAATGTGAACCCAGAGATTGGGGGATCATCAAAGCCCTCTGCAAGCAAGAACAAGGAAAAGAAGAAGCTGAAATTTAAGGAGAGGAAGACAAACGTTGTACAGAAGGACAAACCTTCATGCATTCACTGCAAGAAGGATGGACACGATGATGAACACTGTTGGTATTTGCATCCGGAGTTGAAACCCAAAAATTTCGGTGGAAAGAAGAAGAAAACTGCTGCTGCAATTTAGAAAGACCTGGGGTCAGACTCAGGTGATGAAACAACGGTCACAACCATAAGTATAAAACGTTATCCGCTTTAGAGAATGCAGAGATCAAGAAGTAGGTATAGGAGCTGCTTAATAAAGGGTTCATAAGGCCAAGCACATCACCATTTGGATCTCCAATCGTACTAGTGAGAAAGAAAGATGGTTCATGGAGGATGTGCATTGATTACAGAGCACTGAATAAAATAACGATCAAGAATCGTTATCATCTTCCTCGCATTGATGATCTATTAGATTAGGTGAAAGAAGCAATTTACTTTTCCAAGTTGGACTTGCATAGTGGCCATCATCAGGTCAGAGTAGCAAAACAAGATGCATGGAAGACTGCTTTCAAAACAAAGAAAGGGTTGTATGAATGGCCTGTTATGCCTTTTGGCTTAACTAATGCTCCTGGAACTTTCATGAGAGTTATAAATGATGTACTCAGACCTTTTATTGATGATTTTGTAATTGTATATTTAGATGACATTCGTGTTTTCAGTAAAACATGGGAAGAACATTTGAATCATGTAAATTAGACTTTAGATGTTTTGAAAAGAGAAAATCTCTATGTGAAGCTATCAAAATGTGAATTTGGCAAAACATCTTTAAATTATTTGGGTCATATTGGAGGGGGTGGTGAATTGAAGATAGATCCCTTTAAGGTTGAAGTCATTATGAATTGGCCTAATCCCAAATCTGCTACAGAAGTTAGGAGTTTCCTAGGAGCAACACAATATTGGGGAAACTTTATTGCTAACTTTTCCTTGATTGCAGCTCCCTTACATGCTTTAACGAGATTGAACAAGGTGTTTCAGTTGGGAGGCAAACAACAGAAAGCCTTTGACACCTTAAAAGAAAAAATTAGTACAACACTAGTACTAGAACTGCCAGATCTTCAACGACCATTTGAGATTGAAACAGATGCTAGTGACTATGCCATGGGAGAAGTGTTGATGCAACATGATAAACCCATATGCTATCATTCTGAGACATTTAATTATGCAGTAGTTAATTATCCCACATATGATAAAGAATTGTATGCATTAGTACAGAGTGTGAAAAAGTGGAAACATTACCTAATGGGCAAAGAAACAATTATACATATAGATCATCAACCACTACTATATTTTCACTCACAAACTAAATTGCAGCAATCAAGACACTATAGGTGGATGGGTTTTCTACAGTAGTTTCATCTTGTCATCAGATATAAGAAGGGCATAAACAATAAGGTTGCAGATATGCTATCGAGATCAATCATAAATGCATCTACTATACCTAAGCATAACTCAGTAATGCATGAAATCTACATTGAACAATATGCTCAAGATGTAGATTTTAAAGATGTATATGCAACTTTAAGTCATGGCAAACAAGTAGAATAATTGGATTATTATGTTAAGGACCAACTCTTGTATCATTTGGGAAAGTTATGCATTCCACAAACTGAAAGAGTTAACATAATCTGAGAAGCACATACTTCTCTTATATCAGGTCATTTTGGTGTAAGTAAAACAGTTGCACAACTGCAAAGGTTCTGTTATTGGCCAAGAATGCATGAAATAGTTTCTAGATATATTAAAGGGTGTACTATGTGTGCTAAAAGCAAGCCCAGTAATAGAAAATTAGGATTGTACGCTCCACTTCCAGTTCCTTCTTGTCCTTGGGAAAGAGTTTCCGTGGACTTTGTTGGGGGATTGCCAAAGTCTAGAAAAGGTCATGATTATTTATATGTTATTGTGGACAGGTTTAGAAAAATGTGTATTTTAATACCTTGTAACAAGAAGATTACAGTTGCAAAAACAACGAAGTTGTTCTTTCAGCATGTCTGGGTTAATTTTGGGTTACCCACTTCCATTGTATCTAATTGAGATTCCCGATTTGTTGGGATGTTTTTTTCAAGTCTGTGGGAATTGATGGACACCAAATTGAAGAAGAGCATAGCATTTCATCCACAAATAGATGGTCAAACAGAGGTGGTCAACAGGACAGTGATCCAGTTGCTCAGAGGCTATTGCAGCAAGCATCCCAAGCTTTGGGATGAACATTTGTGTTATGTGCAACAAGTTTACAACCATGCCAAGCACTCTTCTACTCAGAGATATCCTTTTGAGACTTGTTTTGGTTTTACACCAAAGTCTCCCTTGGATTTTGTCTTTAGTAAAGACATATCAGTTGATGGACACAGTGATGTGGACAAAGCAACCAAGTTCATTCAATAGATCCAAGAAATTCACCAGGCAGTAAAGGAACAGCTGGAAAGAAGCCAGACCAAGTACAAGGCAAGGCATGACAAGCATCGGATTGAGCATAGCTTCCAAGTTGGTGATCAAGTCTAGTTGTACATCAGCAAAGACAGAATGCAAGGTGAAGGTAAGAAGTTGAAACCAATAAGGTATGGGCCTTACAAATACTTGAGAAAATTGGTGAAAACGCTTTTCGCCTTGATTTCTAGCCTATATGCATATCTATTCATTCGTTAATGCAGAGAACTTGAGACTATATGAACCTTCATTGATTGAAGATCCCGAAGAGAAAAGTTAGTTGCCTTTTATTGATGGTCTGTTGCCTGAATATCTCAATGAGTTGCAGGAAGACACGGTTCTGGATAGGAAGGTGAGAACTAAGCGCAGAGGGGATGTTGAGTACCTGAGAATTGGAATCAAAGGTTCAAAACCAAGCAGTGCACGATGGATAGAGATTGGACAAGTGAGGAAGCTATATCCTCGCTTGATCGATGCTTAAAAACCAACTTTTGGTGGTCCAAAAGCTTTTTCAGTGGGAAGGCGTGATCCAAAATGGATCCTAGAAACAATATAAGTCCTCAAAAATAAAAATAAAAACTATCGCAAAGGATGAAATTTTAAAAAATGCGGAAAACACTATCGGGAGAGAAAAACATGAAGAAAACGAGAAAATAGAGTTATCGGGGGCTTGAAAAATGATGCACAGGAGTCATTGGATCTGGCCTATCAACGGTCCAGATCAGATCAGCATATTGCAATCGGAGATGGCAAGCAGAGGCTATCGGAGGCTACCATATGAAATTTGTGATAGCGATCAACGCGAGTCAACAAGGACCGTCAATCAAGCGCGCAGATCGATAGCCCAGGTAAACTCGCAATATCGCATCGACAAAACACAATGGAGCGCTTCCCAAAGTCCCGGGGACTATGCGATATGCGATTGCACCATATCACATTGCAATATCACATCGGAGAAATACAAAGGAGCGAGGCCGATACAAATGCGACTTACGATAGCCGGACTCGACGGGGTTATGGATGAAATTTAATAATATTTCAAGTTCGGTAAAAGGGTTTTTTCTATGTATTTCGCAATTTCGTTAAATAAATGAAAACAAAGGAAATGCAAATGGAACGATAAAACGGACCCGAAAGGGTTTATACATTCAATTTTAACGTATTTGAGTTCCGTAATTAGCGGGATTTTGGGCGGGCCTTAGGCAATAAGTGGTATTGGACGGGCTCCGCCCGATCCCATCCACTGGCCGACACGTGACTTTAGAAAACCACCTTTTCGGGCGGGTAATCTCCATACACATAAGCCACCCGAAATGAACAACAACCATTGGATCAACGATCATATGGATCAATGGTGGACATGCGATAGCGATATAAAGGTGGACCTAATGGAGTTATAAGGTGGAATTAATAATGCTTGAAGTCCGGAAAAAGGCATTTTGGCGGATTTTTACAGTGTTGTGTATTTCTCTTTGTAAGCAGAGAACAACAATTTTGGGGATTTCAAAGGTGTCGATGGTCCCTTCCGTTACAAAACAGGTGGCCACCATCACTGAAGATGTTAGTAATTATTTCTTAATGATCAGAGGGGATTTGAGCGGACAGAGGCTGGGAGCCAAAGAGCCGAGAAGTGGAAATGAACAGACATCGTCGAATGGCTTAAAAGCCACTAAATGACAGAGACAGAGGCAAGAAGTGCTGAGACAGAGGGAAGACAGAGATAGAGAGAGAGAGAGAGAGAGAGAGAGAGAGAGAGAGAGAGAGAGTCTGTGTACTCTGAGAGACTTGAGGGATTCAAGTAAACTCCTGTTGTTTTATATCTGTTGTGTTGAGACTCAAATTGAGCTCACTTTTGTAAAACTATGCTCTTGAAGACATAATAGAGAGGTCACCGCTGAAGGCTGGACTAGGAGACGTAGCCATGGAGTTTTGGGTGAACTCCTTGATTATTTGTTGTGTTATGTGTGTGTGTGTGTTATGTTTATTTAACTACTTCATTGTCTATAGTATTCACAATCTTTTCGATCCGTTGCTCTAAGTAATATAGGCAAATCCTGCACATGAGTCTGTAATACCTTAATATTAGTCTAAGATCTCATTTTCAGATCAATTATTCATGGGATATTTTCATGTATATTGGCTCAGCAAAAACAATCATCTATATATCTCTCCACAACTGAAGTTGAATATATAGTTGTTGCAAATTGTTGTACTCAAATATTGTGGATGAAGGAAGCTCTGAAAGATGTCAACATAGAAACTAATTTACCAGTCACTATCTATTCTAATAACACCACCACCATCAGTATTTCAAAGAATTTGGTAATGCATTCAAAGACAAAACATATTCCAATCAAATACCATTCCCTCTGAGAACAAGTTGCAGAGAAAAATGTCAGATTGGAATATGTCAATACAAAGGAACAAATTGAAGATATTTTCACAAATCCCCTACCACGATAAGCATTTGAATATCTTCGTTAGAAGGTGGGGGTTGTTTCTCTTGCATCACATTAAGACAACACATTGATAGGGGAAGAAGCATCTTGACAGGGGGAGCAACATGACAAGAAGCAACTTGATAGGGGGAGTACTTGGACACACTATTTTCCAATGATGTCAAAGGGGGAGAAAAGGTTGGAAGAGGAAAGAATATTTCCATCAATGAAAAAGGGGGAGATTGTTGGTCAAAATTGTCATTGATGTCAATATGGGCATTGATGAAGATAATGATGGCATGGATGATTGTTGAAGGTCACACTTGGAGCCCTAAAGAAGAATCCCTTACCCTAATGAAACCCTAGCTATATCTATACCCTATATACATGATACCATAAAGATATCCTAAGAATACCTATATGTTGTCCTTGCTCTTGATGAAGAAGCCCTAACCTTTATGCTTTGATTCATGATGATGATACTTTGCTCTAATTCTAGGACTGTCATAAAGAAGAATATTTTTATTAACATTTGAGAGATAATCTTAAAATGACTCTTTCACCAGCTTGTAGAGGACATTTCCCCTTCCAATGAGCCCTTACTCACTCGCTAACTCCTCTTAGATTGAGAGAAAATGATTTTTCAAGATGAAATAATATATTTTTTATCCTAGCCGACATAATCCTATTTGTGCAATTCAGCTCCCTCTCTAAAGGGCGTGTATTTTCGCTATAGTCAAATCTATTATAAATAGAAGAATGAACTCATCCTTCTCATCATACAATTTGGTGAAGAACATCACAAGAAGATAGAAAGGTGAGAAGTGTTCACATCTCATGAACCAAGGAGGCTGAGGAGTAGAAGTTTATTGTTTGGGCATACCTGTGTGATTGAGTTATCATTTAAGGTCTGGAGAAGCAAACCTCGAAGATACAACAACCTACTTTGGACCTATGGTAAACTAGACATAGACCTACGGTAACTTGATTCTTGGATCTTGGACTGTCATTTGTGGAGTCTACCTAGAAGCTTGAATTAATACTTTAAACAATGGGCAATGATATTTGAACAAGGCGCTCAGACTACAAAGAACTATCACCTGAAGTGGCTTGAATTGTTATAAGTATTGTGGAGACATCGAACAACTACCTTATGGAAGCCTCAGACTAGTGTTTGATCTATGGAAAGGTGCAAAGACTCGGACCTGTGAGAGACTACACCTAGGACCCGTGACAAGTATACTCCTGTAGAATCTCAGATTGTGGGAAGTTACACTTGAATTGGCTCGAAATTGTGGATAGCTCGAACTAAGTAGAACAATCACCCGTATTGGATTTAGACCTTAAGAATTACAATCCTGTGGAGGTTCGGTTGAGTGGACTGTGGAACTCAGAAATTGTTAGTGAAATGAAGGCTCAGTGAACATTGTAGAGGTTTAGAATTGTTGGCATCTCTACCTCAGAATTTCAGACTTTGAAGATCAGTTTTGAAGCAACCCATTGACATCATTTGGAGCTTTGGATAGTGAAGTATTTGGAATTTTTAATAGTGAAGAAAACTCTCATTCAGATCCTGAAGAGTGAACAAATTGGAAGTCTAGAGAAGTTGAAGTAAGTCATTTATACATTTTTTATTAAAAGTTGAAGGGTCGGAGCCCTAGGGGTTAGAGCCTCACAAAAACAAGGTTGGAGCCTTGTGAAGGATAGGGTTGGAGCCTCGTAAAGCCCAAGTTGGATCTTGGAAACATGTTGGAGCCCTCAACATTATTGTATTCAACTTATTGTAAAAAGAGGATTGGTGTCCTCATATGTTCTTAATAAAATTCTTATTATTTACTTTCTGGTTGTAATTGTGAAAAATATTAATTGGAATTAACTATAACAATGGAATGAAATATTGATTCACCCCCCCTTAGTATTTCAACATTATTTTCTTCTTAGTCATGAAATGCAAATACAAAGAAATAGACACTCACTATGGAGTTGCCATGGGCATTGTGGAAAATATGGTTGCCACAAGATCTTCTACTTCATCTGTTTTGTTGTAATTTCCTACTCCTAGATACTCTACTCAAATATAGAACAATAAACAATACAATAATAGTGGAACCCCTTCCTTTCCTAGTAGGCCAATGTTTTACATGCATTGATAATCTTCCCGGATTAATATTAGGGTGTTAGATCCTTTAGAATCTTCTTGAGTGCCCACACCTAACTAACTAGATATGTGTGAGTAATGGAAGATTATGCAATGCCAACTTGGTACCTTGGTGGTAAACATGATATGTCAACTTGTGGGAGGCATAAATTCCACATACAGACTTCAATTGAGGTGATATTTGTGTTGTTGGAAAGCAGAACACCATTGAGAGGCTACTGACTTTATTTGCAAAATTTTGACCCTAAATATTACTATTTAAGGCCTCAAACAACTCAGAAATTTTAGACCCCAAATCACCAATGTGGCACCTACCCTTAAAGTGAGCCCTACAAGCCAATACCTCTCATTTTTCCACTCAAAAAGTGACAAAATAGATGACAATTATATAGTGATCCATTTTAGTTAATTGAGATACTAGCTGATAGACTTAAAATATATTGTCAAGTTTTATCTCATAATAGTAATGCAATTTCTTTTATAACAAAAAAATACATGTGACAGTGAGAACATCTCAAGAAGGTTTGCACAAAATAAAGATTAAAATAATTCCAACCTCAAAAATGAAAATTAATCTAAGGAAGGATCGTGACAAGCTTTGTGGTTGTATTTAAGGTGATTGTTGATTCAAATTGGTATGAGTATCCAAATTGTAAACAAGATATTGAGATTCTTCTCTTCGGACTCATTTTTGGTACTTATAAACGGTTCCCCTTCTCTATCTTTCTATACCACAATGGGACTTGGTTAAGGATGTCTAATTTTTCCTTTCTTATTGTCATTGGTTGTTAAGGAGTTGAGAGGCTTGATCTTAGCGTAAAATAGAAAAGGGTCTATAAAATATATAATGTTAATGAACACTACCAATTTGTCTCTCCTTTTTCAAGTAGATGTAATGTTATTTGGAAATGTAACATTAAGTGAAGTGAAGAAATATAAAAACATTATATATTAGTATCATAAAGAAATGGGAGTGGAGGAGAATGAATCAAAGTTCTCTATTCTTTTTTATAGGTTATTGTGTCAAGAGGTGCTCTCTAGCCTAATATGGTAGAGATGTTGTAATGTAAAGTCCTGTAAACATTTTTACTCAATCAAAAAAAAAAACCTCTGTTAAAATAAAAATAACTTCAAACTAAAATAATAAAAATAAAAATAAAAATTCTGCGTTATTATTTTTATTTTTATTAATTTTTGTTAGGCAGTTAAGGTAAACTTGACTTGCTCAAGGTACCGGTGGTTTTTGAGCTCCAAGTTTATGAGAACCCATAGTATTAACTGATGGTATTCATGTGGAATATAGCCTATTTAAAGGGGTGAATTAAACCAACAGAGATCCATCTTAACTATAGATCCACCAAGCGCCAAGAGGGATCAAATCTCTTTTCACTCTAAAAAAGGTTTGCATCTCAAGATATTTGATCCCTCTTGGAGCTTGGTAGATCTGTAGTTAAGATGGATATATGCTAGTAGGAAAAAGTGGAAATATTGTTCTCTCAAATCATTCTCTATAAGTCATATCTCTTTAGAATGGGATCAAGTATCTAGGGTTTCAATTAGAACCAAATGACTAAAATTTGAAGACCAATATTGGCTATATGTTAAAATTGAAAGTTGGGGTGACAAGTTGGTGCTATATATGGTTATCTCAAGGAGGTAGGTTGACTCTAGTTAAATTAGCCTTGGAGGGAAATCATGTTTATTGGTATTCTCTAACACACATTGCCAAAGGAATGCTAGAAAATATATGAAGAAATTGCTTTAGCCTTTTGTGGTTGGGGGAACAAGAAAAAGAGATGGTGTTATTGGTTATAAGAAGGATAATAACAAGGAAAAAAGAGGCAGGTGGGTGGGGCCAAAAAAACATACACCATTTTAGACAAGATTTGGCAACAAAGAGCATATGGAGGATGATCCATAAGGAGGGACTATATAGAAAAGTTACAATAGATAAATATATATCCCCATGATTTGTGGAATATTGGATAAGAAGGGAAGGGAATTCAATTAATAGAGCTTCAATAATTTGGAAGGCGTTGGTGAAAACCTTCCCACTAGTTGGGAAATGGATAGCTTGGAAAGAGAAAGGATAATAATGTGAGGATTGGAGAGGATCCTTGGGTGGGATGTACATGTAATTACAGATTCACAGTACCACTAGAAAATGCACTTCATAACTACGGTGTAATTTGAATCATTTTATTGATGACGTTGATACTAGTTCAAATTCTTTATGGAACCAAGGATGGAAAAGTGCACCACGACTAGTACTTAAGTAGAGATAATAAAAGTGTGGATCCAATTCATTCTTAGATCAAAACACAATACTCTTAAACTCATTTATGGTGATGATGATTTAATGTGGACTAACAACAAAGGATTGGGGAATTACACAACAATGTTAGGATATGCAACTAAGATGGAGGAAGATGCAAGGGAAAATAAATGGTAGTGGAAAAATAATATGGAATCTTAACAATCTACTTAAAACCAAGATATTTCTTTGGTTTTTCTTGTCAAATAATAACTACTTTGGATTGTTGTTAAAAGAGAACTTGACATAATCTAGGAAAGTACATTGTTTGTAATATGATAAAGAAACCATTGATCATTTATTTGTGCACTACCCTTACACAAGTGAAGTAATGAAGTTAGAAAAGGTAATTGAAAATGGGATGAGGATTCTCTTCTAACATGCTTTGAAGGGTGGTACAAAGATAAGTCAATGGCTCATCAAAGGCATTGCCATGCTTTGTGGTGTGGGGACTATGGCTTGCATAAAATTATATGATTTTTCAAGATAAAGAAAATACCCTAGTTCAAGTTTGTTATAAAATAATTTTTTCTTAGGGAGGATTATGGTAATCTAGTAAACCAAGAACTTTGAAGGATTTAGAAATCAACAAAGTTGTTGTTGGGGATTTTGTGATGGTGCATATGAAGGAACCTTGGGTATCTGTAGAGTAGCATGCATTCTTTTCATTGAAGAAAAACATTTTATTACTTAGCTAGACAAGTGACTTGTTGCTGAAAAATCTAGCAGACCTTGGAGAAGGAAACCATACAAGGTATAAATTAGACTTATAAGCAATAATGGGGCAATGGCCCATTGTCACCACAGCAAAAAACCCTTTTTATTTATGGACTTTCATCGATGGGAGGAGTCTTGGTAGGATAGAGATCACTCACAATAGGTGTTATAGGGTTAAGGTATGAAATGTTATCATTAGGAGGTATTCCAGAAAGACACCATTTTGGTTCAAGGCTTCACAGGAAATTCACTTTCTACGAAGATACCTATAAATGGAGGCACACGACCTAGGGTTTGATTGATTTTATGAGTGTTGGAGTAACTCAAGGTCAAGGTGAGAAGAAAAGGTTTCTTACGTTGTATATTAGCTAAGCCAAGGTTCATGAAACCTTCAAGAAAGTACTTAAGTTGAGGGAAGAAAAACTAGGGTTTCCCTCTTAGGAAAAATGCAAGGAAAGAGAATTTATGGATGAAATTGAAATGGATGCCCACCAAATTGACATGTTTTGTGGAAAACGTTATCTAATTCATATTTAGGTTCTACAACCACCAAAATTTTCTATCCCTAGAAATTCACACCAAGCCTTAGATTCCTTCTCTAGCCTTGAAAGGACCGAATTTAGGAGAGAAAAGAAAGATAAAATGTGAGGTTGATCACCAATTATTTGGATCAATGCCTTGTCCTTTGGGCATACAGAGTCAAGAATGTTTTAGATTAACCAATCTTGTTTATAAGGAGGCCGAAATTTGATGCCATAACAACAAATTTTCTAGCATTTATCCACTCAATGAAATAATGGATATTTATGGGAGAGATACTAGGAGTTCACCACTAGGATAATTATTACATGTCATGTATGGGTAATGCATGCATTTTTCATCTATCTAGCATTCAATTAATCTTCAATAAAATTAGGGCGCAATTTTATCATGAACTAGAATCAATCATTCCATACGTTAGACATAGGAAATAGATCTTCAAAAATTAAGAGTACTTACAAGACAATATGCAATAAATACATCCATTAATTCAAATAATATCCAAAAATCAGCTCCAAACATCAAAATGCATCCAAGATCCAATATAGTCCACAAAAGAGCATGTGTGAGTTTCCTCTAAGGCCGAATTCCATGTGTGATGATGATGAGAGATCAAATGAGGTATCTCCAATATATGTGTGTTCTAATATAACTTATTTTAGCCACAAGCCCCTCCAATAATAAAATAATGTGTAAGTAATGGCCTAGGTCACAAGCCAACCTAGTAGCTTTTGAAAAATTAAATTTATCTCCACAAATGCTAGCCAAAATGTTGATTGCGTTATTGCGTGGGCTTATTGAAGGCTGAAGTTGAGGCATTTTGGTTCCATGACAAGTGTATAAGGCCTCTAAAATCAAGATATATGGGTTGGCCTTTGTATCTCGATGCAAATCATCCTGTGGACACCAAATGTGAGTTTGGGGCACAAAACTAGGTCTCATGGGTCTCCAAGTAAGAAAAAATTGTATCTCTGATCCAACATTGAGGGCACTAAAGATGGTGCTAGCCGTCCCATGTCTCAAGGTATGATACAAACCTCATATGGGCCCTACATCAACTACCACACCATGTATATACTGTTAAGTTGGATGGGGGTGTTGAAATATGTAATTGGGTTAAGTTTTCATAATGACATGTGTAATCATGATTTTATGTAATTGATGTAAAGAAGAAAAATAAAATTATTTTGTTATGCTTGAGTCATGGGTTTCATGCTCAAGGAATTTTATTTTTATAGATGAAGCTCCCATTGAGATCTATTAGGATTGGTTATCAAGTATATTGAGTCAATGCCAAGCATTGATGACCCAATTGGGCATGTTATACATTGTAAAAAGAGAAGTTATTTGTGTCACAAAGCCTCCAAGTCCTTGTCACAAGTACCTCATCAAGGTGGCCTTAAAAGGGGGATGAAGATGATTCTAAAATGGCAAGTCAGCCTACCCCATGGCACAAGTCGGCTTATTTTCTAAGGGAAGATCATTATATATTGAAAGATCTCAGCCTCTCTCATGGCACTATTTTAACCAAGGATATGAAATAAGAAGAAATGTGAGAATCACAAGGAGAATAGCCTCATAATCAATGAGAAGGAAGGGAAGAAGAGCAAAGAAATTTGGTACTGTTTTTTGGTCATCCTCCTCACACGTGTGACAAAAGATAGGGTTTCTGCAGTAGGGTTACACCAGCCTTTGTAGAATCCAAACAGAAGGTCACTACACCAACAATCTTGCTAGCCGAGGTTACAAGGATAAGCCCTCAATTCAAGCGAAGAAGGAAACCATCATCAAGATCCATAATTCATCCCACATGTGTGATCTTGCAAAAGTTTCAAAATAGTCGAGAATTGCAGGACTGTGGAAGAAGGCCGAAATACCAGAGTAGTCAAAATTTGCAGTGTTAGAAGTCAATTTGACTATTGTTGACTTGGGAAATAAGAAGAAGCAATGAAGAAGGGTCTTGTGACTTGTTCTTAGAAAGGTTGATAAGTGAAGGGTCTTGGTCGTGGAATTCGTCACTTGAAGTTTCTATAAGAAGAAGAATTTGTTTGGGTTTTCCTCCCAAGTTGGAGAGATTTTGGCCCTGGTTGATCACCTACATCATGTGTCTCTTCTCTCATTATTGTTTATTGTTTGGTAGTTGTTTGATGAAGAAGAACACTATAATAGTTCAAAAGAAGAACCTAATCTAAAGAAGTAAAAGATTATTCACAAGAAATTATCATTGCTAGAGAAACCACATTTTGCTTCAAGCCCTAGATTTCTCAACATGGTTTAAAGCTAAGGTAACAAATCAAGGAAGGGTAGCTCATCAAGCAACACTCAAGCATTCAAGGGCTGAAAATCTAGAAGGGCATAAAATTAGATCTAGAAGATCATCTCATCCTAAAAGCATTTTTGAAGTAAAGATCTAGAAGGAAGAGTCAAAACCTTAGATCGAAGAAGAAGTCTACACTAGAAGAAGTCTTGGGATCCTCGCTCAAGTCATCATCAACGAAAAAGGACCACAAAGACACTACATTTACTCAAGTTTAAAATATCTACAAATCAAAGCAACTTGAATTCTACTCATCCAAGAGAAGCAAGATCAAGAACGTTGTCATCATCATCATAAGTTACGTTAGTGTCAGTCTTTCCAGCCTTCCTCCAGTGATCAAATATGCTCTTACAAAGTGGTCTCAGAGTGTCCAGGTCAAATTTTGTCATTTCAAAGAGTTTTCAAACAAAATTTGGTCACTAGGCATTAAGTCTAGGGTTTGCTCTCACTCTTTTCAAAGTTGCCCAAAGGCCCATCCATGTCATCATTCAGCTGAGTCTATCATCATTCATAGGGTTTTCATTATCATGTCAGTGTCTAATGAGTCATTTTACACCTTGTCCATGCTTCAGTTGCGCCCAGGCAAGGTCATTTCCCTCTCCTAGGGTTTTGAAAGCTAATTTCTCTTGGACGGTCAAATCATCGGCAAAACCTGTATCCAGATGTTCATACACCTTCCCCTATTCTTCATGTACCTTATCAAACACTTTCCATCACTGAGATCCCCCAAATTCCTCATTTTTGCGCAAACCCTAGTTTCTTGCTACAACCTGGCAATTTTCTAGGTTTGGCCTGTGTTTTTCCCTTTTGGACCCCTTCCCCTCGCTCAATCTCTGAGATTCCACTTTCCCCTGCTTCCTAACATCCCTCCCCACTCCCAAAAATTTCCCCAAGAATTTAGAAGCCCCCTATCCCCTTCATTTCACTCCATTTCAACAAAATTCCTTGTTTCACACATCGGGACAAGTCGCACTCAAATGATGTTCCAGAGTAATAAAAGATGAATTTTGGAAAACTGAGAAAGGTTTTTGTCCATAACGTGCCAAAGAAGAAAAAATTCCTTCACTTTTTGCACAGGTGTCATGGTTTTAGAGAAATGTCAAAATTGCAATCGCCAGATCCAAGGAGGTTGACCAAGGCACTAAAACGACGGAAAAGGCCCGATCCACTCCAAATTTTGGCCAAAGCCTCTTTGACTGAGCATGGTACTTTATTGGGGACTCCCAGCCCAAATTTCAAGAAATTTGGAGAAAATTTTGTCAATTGTGAATTTTTTATGCCAAAAACAAGTTTTCTCCACGCGGCGTGCGACCCTTTCGTTTGGCAACTCCATTTTGGGAAAACTCAGCATTTCTGGATTTGTAATGAAAATTTACACTTGCTCGGCCATTGCCAAGAAATTTCACCAAGTTTTGGGCCTCCAGAAAGTCAAAAAAACAAGCAAAAAATGACTTTCTGCCACATTTTTGACACACAGGAAGCAATCTTGGGAGATTTCAATTTTGGAGGGGTAAATGACTACCAAATTCCGAAATTCTACTTGGTTTGGAACGTATACATCCAGACCTTTCCAACAAGCCCACTTTTGCCTCATTTGGACACCCGGAAGTGCTTCAAAAGTGCCTCCAAAGGCGCGCGACCCATTCAGGAATTGTGCGCGACCCATCAGGCAGTTTGCACAGGAATTCAACCTACAGCTCAGCAAAACACAGTTTTGACTGGATTTGACTTTTTGGAGTTGATTTTCATCCTCCTTGTTGTAAATGATGTAATTTTATGATATTTTGACACTTATTTATCTCTTCTAGAAGATTCATTCATAAGATAGGCAAAAATTTAATGAATGAATTGGTTTCCTAGCTTATAGAGGCAAGTTGTTTTGATTACCTAGTTTTCAGTGCTTAGTTAAGAATTGGTTGAAACAGCTCCTAGGATAGTGAGCTCGACCCCTAGAGGCAGGGAAAGATGTTAGATGGCCTATATTATGTACTTTCTTGCTCATTTTCATGGTTGGACTCTTGAGGGAGAAGCTTTATTGTATTACTCATTGTATCTCTGCAATTTTGGCAAAGGAAGAAAGACCAGGGTTTTGCAGTCCTTTTTGGGATTCTTGTGGTCACATGTATTGATGTTGTGTTTCTCTTTGTACTTGTAAGTGTGTTATGTGAATCATTTCCTTACTTTTCCTTCTGCAAATTAGGCAAATGAAGTGTTAAAGTAGAATTCATGACTGTCATGCTCTGCTTTTAAGTTTGCTTAATATCAATGTTTTCAACTGTTTAAGGGGAATTCAAGGTTATTGCTTGCTCTCCTTAACTCCTCACCGGTCATTCTCATCCATCCACCTCTATCAAAGGCATCAATACTGTTGTGGGGAAAAGTATCCGATGCGGATGACACTAACCCTTTCTAAAGGTGACAGTCTTTAGCAACAACTGAATGATAAAGTTTTCATGTTCCACTTTATGAAAGCACAGAGAGAATGGAAAGAGGGTCAACCAACCTGGTGTCTTGCGCTTAGTCGATCCTTGTCCTTCTCGCTTTGTATCCTGTTCCCAGCTCTTTGCTCTCCAAGCCGATCCAGCTACACACAGAATCTGCACAACAAAAGGGAGCAAACTACGAGATACAAGCAATCATAACTGAAGCATGGATTAGGTTGCATCAAATATACATGTAAACACAAAAGCATCTATGCAAAACAAGTATATAGAAGAACATGCAAACTTTATTGATAGAAAGTAACAGGGTTCCAGAGGAAGTTACAACCAATGATGTTGGCTCCAATCCAGCAGCACCTCCTCGGCAGCAAGAACTCTCTTCTTCACCTCTAGTAAAACAATCACCCAATAATCCTGGCAGTATACCAACAGCACCTCCTTGCTTATACAAAATTCCAGCCTCCTTAGACCTCATAGAAGAGTTCTATATATAGGAGGGAAGAGGAAAGGATGAGTCAGCTGGAGGCTGGCATATAGCTGACTAGTGTCCTCTCCATCTTCAGTTAATCTTCAGTTCCTGTGTCCACTTGGAGATCCTTGCTTACACATGGTGATCAAGTACCTCTTACTCATCACAGGGCGAATCGCATGACCCAAGTGTCAGTTTGGAAGCTTCCTGGGCAACTGACACCTTGCAGGATGACTGTGCCACTTGGCCAATCTCGCCCAGCGCAGGTAGCCTTCATTGTTTTTGACTTCCAGCGCAGGTACAGAGTGGGACAGTTGCAATACAGCGCAGAAGCTCAGTTAAGCAGCTGACATGATCTAAAATAAGCCTGTTCTGAAGTGTTTTCAGGTGGAGAACTGATTGGAAGTGCTGTTGATTGATGACCTTGTTCTTTTAGGGGTAAGAACAACATGTTTAGGGACTGAGGATCCCTGTAATTATCGACATTCCCTGCTCCTTGACGCGAGGCACAAAAATGTCTATAACAGTTGCCCCCTAAAGTATGAGGCCGTTAATCGGGTGAAATGCTTTAGCTAGAGGGTCCGAAGTTCGTTCCAGTGCTGAGGAGAGTGCCCTGTAATACAATACAATACAATACATTATCTTTCATTCATCATTATTCTCATGATCTAGCTGAGGCGGGCATTCCCATGCTCAGCTTTTACAAATACATTTTGGTACATATGACAGATGATCGTCTGAAGACAGACTGATAATCTTCCGCTAAAATTATCATCCTTTGAGGAGGATGATCATCTGCTGCAATGATGTACATGGCAAATGCTTTTATATTTCCTGAATATATATCGCAGCCCGGATGGATGAAACTAGATCCGGGGTCTTCAAACTCGTTCGATCTTCACTCTAAGTACAAGTCGATCCATGTGAGAATTACGCTGAAGTCGAACATGGAAAGACATCGCTTGATTACCGGTCAATAATGGAAACCGTTAACAAGCGCGAGAGGAATCACCAATAATGACGACGACCCTCAAGGTACGGCAGTACAATTCACGTGGCGTGAATAAAGGACTTGGCGTCGAACGCCACGCAAAATCTTCTGGTCGAAGGTCATTGATGTATACCTGTCGCCGGAAGTGAGAAACTTGCCATTGAGGCATGCAAGCTTCAAAGTACCGATGGGGGTGTTCCTAGATCGACTTCTTGGATAATGAGCTGAAGTCGACAAGAAGCGATCCGTCAAAGGAGGGCCTTAATGAATCCCACATCAATGACACGGAACGGAGCTAATGATTTAGTGGAGGTGGAAACAAACTGTGACATATGATTCAGGGTGGCGATCATGAAATGGATGAAGGACAATGTATGGTAGTGGATGGGACACGGTTGACACTTTCTGAATGACCCCTCTTGAACATATAACGACACTGATGTGATGGATCGGTAGCATTACCCCAAATGGATGGTGTGGCGAGGACCATGGTGATGAAACCGGTGAATGAGACAACCCAACCCGATGTGATACGGAGGAAAAGTGTCATGTTCAAGAGTGACTTGCTACCTTTAAACTTTGATGTTCTCCCAATTTTTCCCCAGTCATTTCTGACCAGTACCTCTTTATTTTTGTCAAGCTTGAGGAGGATAACATATGCTTGTTCTATAACCTACCCTTCGGGCAAGCCCATCGCTAAGATTTAACGAGCCTAGCGATAGGGAAACTCGTTCTCGTCTAAAGACAAGTTTGTCGCTATTTAATCATTTTAACGAGTCTAACGACAAGGAAAACTCGGTCCTTTTCATTTTTAGAGAGTCTAAAAAGGTACGGAAAGTTAACTCCATAATTCCTTTTTCGTCAGCAAATCCCTTAAGTCCGAAAAAGTATAAAACAATACAGAAGGGATGGCTGTTCGGTACTTTTAACGAGCCGAACAAGACAAGCGCTCGATCCTTTTGTGCAATAATCCCTCAGGTCCAAAAAGATTAAAATTTAGAGGAGGGATAGCGTTCCGGTCATTTTAACGAGCTGGAAGGCCAAAACTCGGCAAACTTTTCATATTTTACGAGTCAGTGAAAAGAGCTGAAAGAAGACTCGTCTTTTGAGGAACGAGTGATAAACAGGGATAGCTACAGATTCCAGGTACAGGTTGGAATTTCCAATCACGGCAGTGTCACAAGGATGGCTAGGTGAAATCACTCTTCGCAGCTGTTTCTCAAAAGAGGTAAACACACAAATGGAAGTGAATGATCGGCCAAATGAACGGTGGAGGTGGTGGATGAAAACACGATCAAGGTTCTTATGGCTAATGAATTTACGATCTCAAAAGGTTATTTACCGGTTCATTTTTTTCCATGAGCTTGAACTCTGGGGGAAACTTTTGCTCACACTTTTCTATTTTTTAACGAGCATAAATTCAGTCATAAAACTGCTCGAATTTGCGTTTATTTTTTAACGAGCATGAACTATATGCTAAAACTGCTCGATATACCAGTCATAAAAAGAACGCCTCCTCTAAGGATCCATTTTTTATAGAGCTTGGGCCTTACCACAGCTATGCTCCAATTTTGGCAAATTTTACTTTTGCCCCACAGGCTTTCTTTATGCAAGCTCGGAAACGGCTAATCCTACGAGTTTAACGGGTTAGACCTACAGGTTTAAAGGGAGGACCTAAAAATTTAAAAAATCAATAGTCGTCCCTTGCTTGCATTCCAAAAGTTTGCATGCCCCCAGGTATAGGATAGAATTTCGAGGCTGCCCCTCCTCTCCCCTACTTCTGTTTTTCTTTGGGTGTTCTTACTTATTTGTCATCTTGCTAATCTAATGCTAACGATACTTGTCTTCTCGTTATTTTAAGGGGTCTTACGCAGTACTCAGACTTCCTGTCGGCCCACTTTTAACAAACAGCTATGTGACAATAGAAGAACACTACTCAAAGATAAAACATTGGTATTATTGAGGGAGGCTTGCCTCTTTCTTATTATCCGAAGAGTGGTTCTATTCGCTGCCGCAAATCAACCTCTTTCTTCGGCGGTGTCTATCATTGGGTTGTCCAAAGATGGTTACCCTCTGTTACAACAATACGGTCTCCTTCTTAGTTTACTGCCCCTGCTTATCCTTCAAAACACATGTTTCGATGGGCGAGGCTTGAATTTAAAGATGGTGACTACTTGTTACAATAAGGGAATTCCTACTTGGGCATTGCCCACTTTTTTAGACAAAAGGTGAATGATTCCCAAACACATAACTTTAACAAAAGATCATTATTCCAGAACAACCCCACTTCCTTCGGACGGGGTACGGACTAGTCATGTTCTTCTGCGGAAATTCTTCCTTATACCCGGAGTTTCTTCTGCCCGAAGCAGACCAGGGTGCATGCCCCCTGGGTCCTAGTCTTTCTTTCCGAATTACTCGCGCTCATCGGGAAGGAGGACTGGGGGCGGAGGCGAATCTTGAGCGAACAGACCATTTAGGATTGGTATTTGACTATTTGCGATGCGAGATCCCGGAAATGAAAGTTGGTCTACGAGCTTGACCACCCTTCCTTCGTGTGGAAAACACATTACTCTAAAGAGTGAGGAGACTATCGCTCCCATGCAATAAACATAGTCGCGTCCAAGGAGTAGGTTATAATCCAAGGGTCCTTGAACTACCAACACGTTCATCCTGACGGTCTTCCCTTTCAATGTAACAGGTACATCGGGGAGGATCCCTAATGGTCGACTGGTTCCTTTATCAAAACCTAAGAGATTTCTCAACTCAGGTAAAAGCGTTGGGGAACCCAGTGCTTTCCAAGCAACAGAGGAAAGGATACTCACAGACGCCCCTTCATCAATGATAGTACCGGCCATAACCATTCTATAGATCTGGACAATGATTCTGAATGGAACACTGGCTGGTAACCGGGGTCTGCCTAGTTGATTCCAATCAAAGGATACAACCAGGTTGCTTGGTGGTGGGACCGAATAAACGGCCGGATACGACTCTGATGATGTTCCTTCTTGCGATAAAGGAATGGGCGCATTGCCCTGATGCTCATCTGAGTCGGTGCTGATAAAGAGAACCTGGATGGTGTCATCCTTGTTCTCATCAGTGAGGGTGTCACATGAAGACGACACTTCGGTGACGGTGTCATTTGAAGACGGGTCTTCAATGACGGAGTCATTGGACGATAGAACCTTTGAAGGAAGAACCGGGTCAACTGCCGTTTCGACCTTTAGACTTTCGTCTGGTCTAGATTCGGTAGGTTCATTCTCAATGACTGACACATCAGCTGACCACTTGAGTGGTTCAACTGGATTTTCAACTATCGAGGGATTAGGCGCGAGTTTTCGGTATCCAGGCGGAAGTTGCACCGGTGACACCGGGCGGTCTTCCAAAACTCTCTTTGCCTCATCTAAGAATGGACATTTGTGGATGGCATGGTGACCTTCACACAATAGACAGGGTGATCTTGGTCCCCTTCTTCGTCCTTCACTCTCGCTAGTTGAGGGAATGCAATCAACTTGACAACCAGAGGTTGATGCTACCGGATTGTGCAACCTCGGGGACCAGTCCCTTAGTATCCGGGGAATACAAGGACAATCACGATGGAAATGGATCCCTTTGCAAATGACACATGGCGATTTAGGCCCGGTCGGTGCAGTGTGTGGGTTTTTGTCAGTTTTCTTCTGCTTGCCCCCAGTCGCCTTCGCCAGAGGCTCCTTCTGCTTCTTCTCTCTCTTCTTCTTTTCCTTCTTCTCCTTGGGAGGCTGACTTTTGCCAGCTCTACCTTGCGAAGATGAAGGATCAGAGGAAGTATCACAAGAAGTGGAAGGCTGGTGGGTAGTTCTAGATTGTTCTGACAGTTGATTCGACTGCTCAGGATTAGTGGCGATTTGGACAACATTAGTTGAAAAGAGCCAAACAGGGAGGCCGATTGTCAATCCTGGAAGTGACAATGTAGCCATATGAGGTGCACCAACATCTCCCCAAGAGGAGAAGGGATTTGGACTTCCGCCAAGGTTACTTCCTTGGTTGGTGGGCTCCATACTTTTCAACTGAAAGATCAACGTGGGAATAACAGGTGATTATGTTCCGCTTTAAAATAAATTTTATTTACGACGCTTTTAGACACAAACTTGCTTTTTCATGTTTTAAGAGTCGAGAAAAAGCTAAAGATGACTCTAGTCGCCTTCGATGTATTAACGAGCCCGAAGTGACAAATGCTCGGTTGGACCTTTTCAGTTATAGAGTTTGAAAAAGGCCAAAAGAAACTGCTCTGGAGATCTAGGCAGAGGGTGTGCCAAACCTTTCGCGAAACCACAGAATACGTTTTACGGTACGGGTGGTCGATCTTCGTGAATGCTGTGTTCACTGCATCGCGATCAGTAGGGCGGCCGACACGGTTTCCTAAGGATAAAGGATAAAAGCCTATAGGGGTCTCCCAATATACGCGACGGTACGCGGGAGCTCAAATCCGTGTTAGTGCCACCGACTCTCAGGAGGAATCACCCACCTTCGTAGAGATCGACAGTCACTATGTTTAACGACGCCGGAACACGTCTCTACCTAGACCTCTAGATGTTTGCGTTAAATTCCAAAGCGTTGTTATGTAAATTGAGTTTATTTTAATGTTGATCTTTCTTAACAGTTTGCCTTTCAGGTTCGCCACGAGATGTATATATACAACTTCCTATATGCAATCTAAGAATGAGAAGCAAAATCTTTTCAATCTTTCAACTTTGAAAACCTTAATCTACTTGAGGAAAGAGCAAGACACAACTTTTTCCACAGATCAAAGAACACACACTAAAATGCACATTTTCCTAAATCGTCAAGCATACAGTCAAATGCAAAATGCACAATGCATGTATTTCTTTTCGTTATCCTTAATGTTGATGCTTAACAAAACGAAACTGTTGTATGATTTTTGAATCAACTTTCAAGTAGAAATAAACAAGCTTGTCCACAATCAAAAGAACACCTTATGAAAGACTTGTTTTAAATACAGGAAAAGTATAGATTCAAACCATAAAGTGAGAAGCAAACCAATCCAAAACAGCTATGAACAGCAATAACACTAACTCATAAGATCGCAATCTAAGAGGCCACAGCTACTAGGTTCGCTTTTCACAATGGGAAATTGTAACTGAAACAAGAAATACTGAAAGAACGTTTACAATTTCATCACACAACTGAGGCGGAATAATGTCAAGGAGAAGTGGTCTACAGCAAATACAATAACCAGCAAGCAATCAGCCAAAAAACAAGTGCAAACAGGGCCAAGACACAAAGGAAGAGCTGAGCTAGACTAAGGCTAACTGGACCAGCGCAGGCACTGGTCTGCCAGTTTCACTCTCAGCGCAGTTCCCGAAGGGAGCACCTGCGCTGTAATGCAGACTGCCTGTGGACAGCCTGCACTGACTTACGAGAGTTACGTCTGCTAAGAATTCCGGGTCATAAAAAGCTCAAAAATGTACTGTTTTGACTGAAATAAAATGCTATGGGTTAAGTACAGGTTAAGGGATGATCAAGAGGATAAAGATCTATCACTAAGAGTAAGGATTCATCTGTAGATTAGCTCTTTAAATCTTGAATTTGCTCAGCAAAGGAGCAAGAGTAGCAAAACCCTCTACTTCGCTTTTGATAGAGTCAAAAGCTTTTCGATTCGGTACTCCTTTCTTCAAGAAATGAATAGCAAAATTCTACAACAACAAGATACTAGGATCTCCCCAGCGGAGTCGCCAGTTTGTTGTGGGGAAAAGTATCCGATGCGGATGACACTAACCCTTTCTAAAGGTGACAGTCTTTAGCAACAACTGAATGATAAAGTTTTCATGTTCCACTTTATGAAAGCACAGAGAGAATGGAAAGAGGGTCAACCAACCTAGTGTCTTGCGCTTAGTCGATCCTTGTCCTTCTCGCTTTGTATCATGTTCCCAGCTCTTTGCTCTCCAAGCCGATCCAGCTACACACAGAATCTGCACAACAAAAGGGAGCAAACTACGAGATACAAGCAATCATAACTGAAGCATGGATTAGGTTGCATCAAATATACATGTAAACACAAAAGCATCTATGTAAAACAAGTATATAGAAGAAAATGCAAACTTTATTGATAGAAAGTAACAGGGTTCCAGAGGAAGTTACAACCAATGATGTTGGCTCCAATCCAGCAGCACCTCCTCGGCAGCAAGAACTCTCTTCTTCACCTCTAGTAAAACAATCACCCAATAATCCTGGCAGTATACCAACAGCACCTCCTTGCTTATACAAAATTCCAGCCTCCTTAGACCTCATAGAAGAGTTCTATATATAGGAGGGAAGAGGAAAGGATGAGTCAGCTGGAGGCTGGCATATAGCTGACTAGTGTCCTCTCCATCTTCAGTTAATCTTCAGTTCCTGTGTCCACTTGGAGATCCTTGCTTACACATGGTGATCAAGTACCTCTTACTCATCACAGGGCGAATCTCATGACCCAAGTGTCAGTTTGGAAGCTTCCTGGGCAACTGACACCTTGCAGGATGACTGTGCCACTTGGCCAATCTCGCCCAGCGCAGGTAGCCTTCATTGTTTTTGACTTCCAGCGCAGGTACAGAGTGGGACAGTTGCAATACAGTGCAGAAGCTCAGTTAAGCAGCTGACATGATCTAAAATAAGCCTGTTCTGAAGTGTTTTCAGGTGGAGAACTGATTGGAAGTGCTGTTGATTGATGACCTTGTTCTTTTAGGGGTAAGAACAACATGTTTAGGGACTGAGGATCCCTGTAATTATCGACATTCCCTGCTCCTTGACGCGAGGCACAAAAATGTCTATAACAAATACTGTCTCCTACCTTGCCCCAAAGAACCCCGTGCAAAAACTGTGTCCAATCCCCGCACCCAAAATTGCCTTTCCCCAACTTTCCACCAAAATCTTAAAATTTCCAATTCAAACCTTTTTTATCAGTTTACTAGCCTAAAATCAATGTTTCCTTATTGGTTATCTCGCCCTTTGAAGATCTTTATCGAGATAGACCGGAGAGAGCCCTCTCCTGCCCCGTAGGGCTAGCTACAAGGCTAAGTGGTTTGATGTTGCCTTGGAGTTTACCTTTTTCAGCCTGAGGTGAAATTTGAAGCGCTAACATATTGGCGACCATACTGGGGAGAAAAAATTGTCTGTGGATTGATGTGTTTGTTTCATAAGTCTTAGATGGAGCCTGAAGTTATGCCAGGTAGCCTTCGAAACGCTTTTGCTTTGCATAAGCGGAAGTAGATAAACGCTGCTTCAGTCCATCTCCATGAGCTTGTGAATACAACACTTCATTTTCATTTTACCCCAGTACATATATCAAGTTCAGATCTGATTGTTGATGGTGGACAACGATCAGACACTGACAAGGCTGAAATCATTCACCTGGCGACTCTTTTCACTGAAAACTCCAGAGATCAATGCTTCATGGTGACTTCACTACAGGAAGATTAGTAGCTTTGAGCTTTTCAAGATGGATCGGATTGCAAGAAGATACGCTCCCCTGAGCCGAGATCACATCCCTGGTTTTCCAAATAAAATTCCGAAGGTAGATTGGTCAAGGAATCTTCCTACATTTAAAGATGATGGTAAGAAGGATGATGCTCTTCATCTAGTTAGATTTCATATGCATATTCGCAAATTGAAGGTGGATTTTCCTGAAGATTTCTTGATGAAGATATTCCTGGCCACTCTGGAAGGTGAAGCCCAATCATGGTATGAAAGTTTGCCGCGTGCTTGTATTTACTATTTAAAGGATTTTCATGCTATGTTCATTGAAAGATATCAAACATCTTATCCATCATTAAATTTGGTTCATGACTGTTGCAAGCATGCTTATAGTTTTATTGAAAGCCTTGAGAAATATTATGAAGATGATAATTTTATGGATGTTGAGATCATGGAGGCTCTGTATGAGAATCCATTTGAGCAACATGAAGAGAACCTAGTGGATACCCATCAAGATGATCAGGAAATTTTGCAGCAGAATCAATATCAACAGGTTGAAGATGGCCATATGGCTGAAAATGATGAAAGAGAGGGTTCTATTTCAGATCTGCGCACAGAAGAAGACAGCGTGCAGGGTGGTCAAGATTCAATTTCAGAATGTGATGCAGTCAAGTCAGCTATTTCAGATCAACATTCAGATCATGATGACCAAGCATACCTTGTGCTGAATCCTGAAAAGGAGAGTTTTGTTGTTGAGATCATAGGCAGAGTTTTGGATTCAGATGTTCATAAACAGCAAGGTGAGATCTTTGTGCAAGTAAGTGATGAATCTCCTTTCAATAAATCAGTAACAAATAATAGTTTGAATGCCCTGTCATATGAAGATAATTACTGTTTAAACAGAAGAGAACAAAAGGCATTGTCTCCTTTGTCTGAAGAGGAGATAGATCAACTTTTGAAAGGTCTTGTTACAGCAGATTTGCAATGCACACATAGTCAGGAAAGTGTTGGGGAAACTTCTTCCTCTGTTGAAGAAGATGACTGTCTTGTAGATCAGCAAACAGATAATGTTTTCCTTCACAAAGATGATAATCCGGCTGTCATATCATATGAAGATGACCTACCATATTGTCAGACTACCGAAGATCATAGCATACAGGATTACCTTTCAGATTCTTCATATGTTTCATGTGCTGAAATGTTTTTCCAAGAAGAGATCTGCCCATCCATTTGTTCAGAGTTTTTTGAAGCCCATGAGCATACTTTTACCGAAGCACATGATGAAGGCAGATCAGAATTTGAAACAAAGGACACCTTCTTTTTTCAACAAGAGGTAAATCTTCATGTTTTTCAGGATCTAATGGCAAATTTGTTACAGTCAGTAGTGAAGGTGATTATTGCAGTATTCAGTGATGAAGGAGAATATAGTCGACTATATTTTTGGATGCCCAGTTACCAGTATTCAGTGTTGACCAGAAGATCTGATCAGGAGAATCAATCAAGAAACCATCTTCTTGATTGGTTGCATTGGCATTTCGATATAGTTTGATGGTATATTGTCTTGTAAGAAACATAGGTGGTTGTCATCATGATTTCAAATCTTGATGGATTGTTGCCCTTTAATAAGCTTTGTAAGTTCTTGTTTTCGTTAAGTCAGTCATGAGTCATTTATGAGTCAATTTTCAGTCATGTTGGTTTCATAATTGTGTTGGCTTGAGTCAGGTTTCAGTCAATAAATGAGTAAAATTCTTGCGTCGTTTGCCGAAATAATGGACTCCATTGCCCAATGGTCAAAAGCACTGGTCTGCTCTCCCAGAGGTCTAAGGTTCTTGGTACCTCCAAGGAGCTGCCATCCCCATTGGAGCCAATGTTAGTGTCAGTCTTTCCAGCCTTCCTCCAGTGATCAAATATGCTCTTACAAAGTGGTCTCAGAGTGTCCAGGTCAAATTTTGTCATTTCAAAGAGTTTTCAAACAAAATTTGGTCACTAGGCATTAGGTCTAGGGTTTGCTCTCACTCTTTTCAAAGTTGCCCAAAGGCCCATCCATGTCATCATTCAGCTGAGTCTATCATCATTCATAGGGTTTTAATTATCATGTCAGTGTCTAATGAGTCATTTTACACCTTGTCCATGCTTCAGTTGCGCCCAGGCAAGGTCATTTCCCTCTCCTAGGGTTTTGAAAGCTAATTTCTCTTGGACGGTCAAATCATTGGAAAAACTTGTATCCAGATGTTCATACACCTTCCCCTATCCTTCATGTACCTTATAAAACACTTTCCATCACTGAGATCCCCCAAATTCCTCATTTTTGCGCAAACCCTAGTTTCTTGCTACAACCTGGCAATTTTTTAGGTTTGGCCTGTGTTTTGCCCTTTTGGACCCCTTCCCCTTGCTCAATCTCTGATATTCCACTTTCCCCTACTTCCTAACATCCCTCCCCACTCCCAAAAATTTCCCCAAGAATTTAGAAGCCCCCTATCCCCTTCATTTCGCTCCATTTCAACAAAATTCCTTGTTTCACACATCGGGACAAGTCGCACTCAAATGATGTTCCAGAGCAATAAAAGATGAATTTTGGAAAACTGAGAGAGGTTTTTTTCTATAACGTGCCAAAGAAGAAAAACCTCCTTCAATTTTTGCACAGGTGTCATGGTTTTAGAGAAATGTTAAAATTACAATCGCCAGATTCAAGGAGGTTGGCCAAGGCACTAAAACGACGGAAAAGGCCCGATCCACTCCAAATTTTGGCCAAAGCCTCTTTGACTGAGAATGGTACTTTATTGGGGACTCCCAGCCCAAATTTCAAGAAATTTGGAGAAAATTTTGTCAATTGTGAATTTTTTGTGCCAAAAACAGGTTTTCTCCACGCGGCGCGCGACCCTTTCGTTTGGCAACTCCATTTTGGGAAAACTCAGCATTTCTGGATTTTTCATGAAAATTTACACTTGCTCATCCATTGCCAAGAAATTTCACCAAGTTTTGGGCCTCCAGAAAGTCAAAAAACAAGCAAAAAATGACTTTCTGCCACATTTTTGACACACAGGAAGAAGTCTTGGGAGATTGCAATTTTGGAGGGGCAAATGACCACCAAATTTAGAAATTCTACTTGGGTTGAAAAGTAGACATCCAGACCTTTCCAAAAATCCCACTTTTGCCTCATTTGGACACCTGGAAGTGCCTCCAAAGGCGCGCGACCCATTCAGGAATTGCGCGCGACCCATCAGGCAGTTTGCACAGGAATTCAACCTACAGCTCAGCAAAACGCAATTTTGATTGGATTTGACTTTTTGGAGTTGATTTTCATCCTCCTTGTTGTAAATGATGTAATTTTAAGATATTTTGACACTTATTTATCTCTTCTAGAAGATTCATTCATAAGATAGGCAAAAATTTAATGAATGAATTGGTTTCCTAGCTTATAGAGGCAAGTTGTTTTGATTGCCTAGTTTTCAGTGCTTAGTTAAGAATTGGTTGAAACAGCTCCTAGGATAGTGAGCTCGACCCCTAGAGGTAGGGAAAGATGTTTGATGGCCTATATTATGTACTTTCTTGCTCATTTTCATGGTTGGACTCTTGAGGGAGAAGCTCTATTGTATTACTCATTGTATCTCTGCAATTTTGGCAAAGGAAGAAAGACCAGGGTTTTGCAGTCCTTTTTGGGATTCTTGTGGTCACATGTATTGATGGTGTATTTTTCTTTGTACTTGTAAGTGTGTTATGTGAATCATTTCCTTACTTTTCCTTCTGCAAATTAGGCAAATGAAGTGTTAAAGTAGAATTCATGACTGTCATGCTCTGCTTTTAAGTTTGCTTAATATCAATGTTTTCAACTGTTTAAGGGGAATTCAAGGTTATTGCTTGCTCTCCTTAACTCCTCACCGGTCATTCTCATCCATACACCTCTATCAAAGGCATCAATATTGTCTCCTACCTTGCCCCAAAGAACCCCCTGCAAAAACTGTGTCCAATCCCCGCACCCAAAATTGCCTTTCCCCAACTTTCTACCAAAATCTTAAAATTTCCAATTCAAACCTTTTTTATCAGTTTACTAGCCTAAAATCAGTGTTTCCTTATTGGTTATCTCGCCCTTTGAAGATCTTTATCGAGATAGACCGGAGAGAGCCCTCTCCTGCCCCGTAGGGCTAGCTACGAGGCTAAGTGGTTTGATGTTGCCTTGGAGTTTACCTTTTTCAGCCTGAGGTGAAATTTCAAGCGCTAACATATTGGCGACCATACTGGGGAGAACAAATTGTCTGTGGATTGATGTGTTTGTTTCATAAGTCTTAGATGGAGCCTGAAGTTATGCCAGGTAGCCTTCGAAATGCTTTTGCTTTGCATAAGCGGAAGTAGATAAACGCTGCTTCAGTCCATCTCCATGAGCTTGTGAATACAACACTTCATTTGCATTTTACCCCAGTACATGTATCAAGTTCAGATCTGATTGTTGATGGTGGACAACGATCAGACACTGACAAGGCTGAAATCATTCACTTGGCGACTCTTTTCACTGAAAACTCCAGAGATCAATGCTTCATGGTGACTTCACTGCAGGAAGATTAGTAGCTTTGAGCTTTTCAAGATGGATCGGATTGCAAGAAGATATGCTCCCCTGAGCCGAGATCACATCCCTGGTTTTCCAAATAAAATTCCGAAGGTAGATTGGTCAAGGAATCTGTCTACATTTAAAGATGATGGTAAGAAGGATGCTGCTCTTCATCTAGTTAGATTTCATATGCATATTCGCAAATTGAAGGTGGATTTTCCTGAAGATTGCTTGATGAAGATATTCCTGGCCACTCTGGAAGGTGAAGCCCAATCATGGTATGAAAGTTTGCCGCGTGCTTGTATTTACTATTTAAAGGATTTTCATGCTATGTTCATTGAAAGATATCAAACATCTTATCCATCATTAAATTTGGTTCATGACTGTTGCAAGCATGCTTATAGTTTTATTGAAAGCCTTGAGAAATATTATGAAGATGATAATTTTATGGATGTTGAGATCATGGAGGCTCTGTATGAGAATCCATTTGAGCAACATGAAGAGAACCTAGTGGATACCCATCAAGATGATCAGGAAATTTTGTAGCAGAATCAATATCAGCAGGTTGAAGATGGCCATATGGCTGAAAATGATGAAAGAGAGGGTTCTATTTCAGATCTGCCCACAGAAGAAGACAACGTGCAGGGTGGTCAAGATTCAATTTCAGAATGTGATGCAGTCAAGCCAGCTATTTCAGATCAACATTCAGATCATGATGACCAAGCATACCTTGTGCTGAATCCTGAAAAGGAGAGTTTTGTTTTTGAGGTCATAGACAGAGTTTTGGATTCAGATGTTCATAAATAGCAAGGTGAGATCTTTGTGCAAGTAAGTGATGAATCTCCTTTCAATAACTCAGTAATAAATAATAGTTTGAATGCCACGTCATATGAAGATAATTACTGTTTAAATAGAAGAGAACAAAAGGCATTGTCTCCTTTGTCTGAAGAGGAGATAGATCAGCTTTTGAAAGGTCTTGTTACAACAGATTTGCAATGCACACATAGTCAGGAAAGTGTTGGGGAAACTTCTTCCTCTGTTGAAGAAGATGACTGTCTTGTAGATCAGCAAACAGATAATGTTTTCCTTCACAAAGATGATAATCCGGCTGTCATATCATATGAAGATGACCTACCATATTGTCAGACTACCGAAGATCATAGCATACAGGATTACCTTTAAGATTCTTCATATGTTTCATGTGCTGAAATGCTTTTCCAAGAAGAGATCTGCCCATCCATTTGTTCATAGTTTTTTGAAGCCCATGAGCATACTTTTACCGAAGCACATGATGAAGGCAGATCAGAATTTGAAACAAAGGACACCTTCTCTTTTCAACAAGAGGTAAATCTTCATGTTTTTCAGGATCTAATGGCAAATTTGTTACAGTCAGTAGTGAAGGTGATTATTGCAGTATTCAGTGATGAAGGAGAATATAGTCGACTATATTTTTGGATGCCCAGTTACCAGTATTCAGTGTTGACCAGAAGATCTCATCAGGAGAATCAATCAAGAAGCCATCTTCTTGATTGGTTGCATTGGCATTTCGATATAGTTTGATGGTATATTGTCTTGTAAGAAACATAGGTGGTTGTCATCATGATTTCAAATCTTGATGGATTGCTGCCCTTTAATAAGCTTTGTAAGTTCTTGTTTTCGTTAAGTCAGTCATGAGTCAGTTTTCAGTCATGTTGGTTTCATAATTGTGTCGGCTTGAGTCAGGTTTCAGTCAATAAATGAGTCAAAGTCTTGTGTCGTTTGCCGAAATAATGGACTCCATCGCCCAATGGTCAAAAGCACTGGTCTGCTCTCCCAGAGGTCTAAGGTTCTTGGTACCTCCAAGGAGCTGCCATCCCCATTGGAGCCAATGTTAGTGTCAGTCTTTCCAGCCTTCCTCCAGTGATCAAATATGCTCTTACAAAGTGGTCTCAGAGTGTCCAGGCCAAATTTTGTCATTTCAAAGAGTTTTCAAACAAAATTTGGTCACTAGGCATTAAGTCTAGAGTTTGCTCTCACTCTTTTCAAAGTTTCCCAAAGGCCCATCCATGTCATCATTCAGCTGAGTCTATCATCATTAATAGGGTTTTCATTATCATGTCAGTGTCTAATGAGTCATTTTACACCTTGTCCATGCTTCAGTTGCGCCCAGGCAAGGTCATTTCCCTCTCCTAGGGTTTTGAAAGCTAATTTCTCTTGGATGGTCAAATCATCGGCAAAACTTGTATCCAGATGTTCATACACCTTCCCCTATCCTTCATGTACCTTATCAAACACTTTCCATCACTGAGATCCCCCAAATTCCTCATTTTTGCGCAAACCCTAGTTTCTTGCTACAACCTGACAATTTTCTAGGTTTGGCCTGTGTTTTGCCCTTTTGGACCCCTTCCCTTCACTCAATCTCTGAGATTCCACTTTCCCCTACTTCCTAACATCCCTCCCCACTCCCAAAAATTTCCCCAAGAATTTAGAAGCCCCCTATCCCCTTCATTTCGCTCCATTTCAACAAAATTCCTTGTTTCACACATCGGGACAAGTCGCACTCAAATGATGTTCCAGAGAAATAAAAGATGAATTTTGGAAAACGGAGAGAGGTTTTTGTCCATAACGTGCCAAAGAAGAAACACCTCCTTCACTTTTTGCACAGGTGTCATGGTTTTAGAGAAATGTCAAAATTGCAATCGCCAGATCCAAGGAGGTTGGCCAAGGCACTAAAACGACGGAAAAGGCCCGATCCACTCCAAATTTTTGCCAAAACCTCTTTGAATGAGCATGGTACTTTATTGGGGACTCCCAGCCCAAATTTCAAGAAATTTGGAGAAAATTTTGTCAATTGTGAATTTTTTGTGCCAAAAACAGGTTTTCTCCACCAATGGCGCGCGACCCTTTCGTTTGGCAACTCCATTTTGGGAAAACTCAACATTTCTGGATTTTTCATGAAAATTTACACTTTCTCAGCCATTGCCAAGAAATTTCACCAAGTTTTGGGCCTCCAGAAAGTCAAAAAACAAGCAAAAATGACTTTCTGCCACATTTTTGACACACATGAAGCAGTCTTGGGAGATTTCAATTTTGGAGGGGTAAATGACCACCAAATTCAAAAATTCTACTTGGGTTGGAAATTATACATCCAGACCTTTCAAACAAGCCCACTTTTGCCTCATTTGGACACTTGGAAGTGCCTCAAAAGGGCCTCCAAAGGCGCGCGACCCATCAGGCAGTTTGCACAGGAATTCAACCTACAGCTCAGCAAAACGCAGTTTTGACTGGATTTGACTTTTTGGAGTTGATTTTCATCCTCCTTGTTGTAAATGATGTAATTTTATGATATTTTGAAACTTATTTATCTCTTCTAGAAGATTCATTCATAAGATAGGCAAAAATCTAATGAATGAATTGGTTTCCTAGCTTATAGAGGCAAGTTGTTTTGATTGCCTAGTTTTCAGTGCTTAGTTAAGAATTGGTTGAAACAGCTCCTAGGATAGTGAGCTCGACCCCTAGAGGCAGGGAAAAATGTTAGATGGCCTATATTATGTACTTTCTTGCTCATTTTCATGGTTGGACTCTTGAGGGAGAAGCTCTATTGTATTACTCATTGTATCTCTGCAATTTTGGCAAAGGAAGAAAGACCAGGGTTTTGCAGTCCTTTTTGGGATTCTTGTGGTCACATGTATTGATGGTGTGTTTCTCTTTGTACTTGTAATTGTGTTATGTGAATCATTTCCTTACTTTTCCTTTTGCAAATTAGGCAAATGAAGTGTTAAAGTAGAATTCATGACTGTCATGCTCTGCTTTTAAGTTTGCTTAATATCAATGTTGTCAACTGTTTAAGGGGAATTCAAGGTTATTTCTTGCTCTCCTTAACTCCTCACCGGTCATTCTCATCCATCCACCTCTATCAAAGGCATCAATACTGTCTCCTACCTTGCCCCAAAGAACCCCGTGCAAAAACTGTGTCCAATCCCCGCACCCAAAATTGCCTTTCCCCAACTTTCCACCAAAATCTTAAAATTTCCAATTCAAACCTTTTTTATCAATTTACTAGCCTAAAATCAATGTTTCCTTATTGGTTATCTCGCCCTTTGAAGATCTTTATCGAGATAGACCGGAGAGAGCCCTCTCCTGCCCCGTAGGGCTAGCTACGAGGCTAAATGGTTTGATGTTGCCTTGGAGTTTACCTTTTTCAGCCTGAGGTGAAATTTCAAGCGCTAACAAGTTCTAAGGTGATCTCCCTCTCTTTGGAGCCAAGGATCACTCTTGCAGGATATTGTCTTCATCAAGGATAAGTTTTCCATTATCTATATCATCATCAAATTCAAGGAGGAAGCAAGTGGAAGAATCATATTCACGAAGCATATTCACAAGTAAGTTTCTTTATGTCTACATCTAAATCTGTCAAAATATCTTTTTGCAAGGAAAGCAACAAGTTGGTTGGGGCTTCAAAATTTTCTTGCATGGAAGAAAAGGAAAGATCTGAATCTCATTGAAAATGAGGTCATGGAACATGTTAAGGACACAATCACCAAACCTCCAAAGGAATATGCTCAAGCACTTGCAAGTTTTATGAAAGGGGAAGTAAGGACTCAAAGGATTCTGATAGAATCCATCAAGGATCCCCTCATTCCATATGTATCTAAACTCGAAACTTTAAAAGAAATATATAAAAAACTGGTAGATTTGTTTTTCATAAGCACTACAGGAGAATTTATCTGATTAAGGCAAGAAATATACAAGCTAAGGATATCAAAATAAGAATGAATAGGCTCCTACTTTATTAGGATATCTAAAATCAGGGATCAACTTCAAGATCTAGGAGAAATAATGTCAGACAAAGAGATGACTACCATAGTACTAAATGCTCTACCATAGGAATAGGGTAACTTTACATCAAGCATTTATGGGAAGAAGGAAGCTAATCCATTCAAGGATATATGACCATTATGCAAGATTGATGAAAACAGGCTAAAGGAAAAAAATGATGTAGGATCAAATGAGAAAAATCAAGCATTTGCTACAATGACAAAAAGAAAAGGAAAATTTGGAAAATCTGGTCCTCAGAAAAGGAAGAAGAATATGGCTAAGGTTAAATGCTATGGATGTCAAGAATATGGGAATTACAAGAGAGATTGTCCTAAGTCAACAAGGACAATAATAAAAGGGGAAGAGAAGAATCCCATATCACCAAAGAAGTGGAGGAAGCTAAAAAGAAGAAATCCAAGAAAGAGGAAGTAAAATATCTCTAGTATGATTAAGATAGTCTTCTTCACCTAGTTCTTTTCAAGATTATGTTTTCCGAGTTTTCATGAGTCACTAAGGAGCATGATAGGATGCATCATGGCATCATAGAAGCATTGAAAACAATATATTGTGACATCATCATAGAGAAGCATGAAAGATAGCTGAAAATATGAAATCTATGACAGTCACCTACAAAAGGATATAGCTCTTGGTAACCTTATTAGAAGCATAAGTGTTACTTATGAAGAAAATGTCATCAAATAAAAAGTTCATCATACATCAAAATGAAACATTTGTTGGATAAGGATACTCAAGATCCTCTATTGGAATCTTCATTGTGAGGTTCTGTGAAATTTTGGATGCCCAAATTTCTATTGCAACAACTAATTATGTTTCTTCTATTTGTTAATTACTGGACAAAATTATTTACTGTTTCCTAGAGTAAACACCGAAACTAATACACTACAACCTTCACCATTTAAATAAAATGTGAAACCAAGAAACTGAGCAAGAAATAAATACACAACACATTACATAGTTATTTTTTAACAAATGTCCCCAAAAAAACCCAATGTAGGATAACCGGTGCAACAACTGAGGGTTTTATTATTATGCAGTAGTAATTTCTGAATAAAATCTATGGATTCCTTCCTAGATATCTAGTACAGAGAATATCATTGACATAAAGATACGTGAGATTACCTCACACTATCACTGGATATCCTAGTTGATCTAGCCACTTAATGAACAGCCCCTGGCTGCCTCTGCACAATCACCATGTCAGCCAGCGTCACATCCTCTAGGAACAACATCACCCCTTCTGTTGATCGATTTTCTGCCCAGGAGTTTCGATTTTCACCTCCTGGTCTCACACCCCGGGTTTTGGCTTCAGAAATTGATCCCTCCAGCAAATTTTGGATCTCCTCAAGGCTTTGCGCTACCTTTGCGTCAGCCTACACTGCCTCTACGTGGCCCTGCATTAGCCTCTTCTGGCTCTACGCTACTTCTCCTGGATCTCTTTCTACCTCCTCTGCTGAGTATTCCTGGATCAGGAGAAATCTCCAACCAGAACTATCCCTGCCCCTCACTGCAAAAGATCACTTTGAAATTCTTTCTGGCAGTTGCTCTGCTTTAGAAAATTGATCTTTTGATCTTCACTTGATGTGTTCTCCAAGTGCCCATTGATGTCCTTCTTATAATCCTCCAGTTGAGAACCAATGACCCAGATTAGATTCTAATCAATGGCTCAGATCATTTGGACTCGATCTCTGTCTTCTTCTAGAAGTTTCACCTACAGTTTAGATTAATACCCATTAATTATTTTAATTTCCTAAGTTTAGACTTAGGGACCCATTAAAAATAATTAATTATTTTAATAAAAATGTCTCCAGGTGGAATTTCCCAAAACGATTTCTAGGTATTGGAGAATGCATTTGTCTAAGCCTTCATGCAAATTTTGAGACTTAGATCACATCCAATACTACCAGAAATCAAAACTTACTCTAAGTGAGGAATGTGCTCTAATAATGCACCTTGATGAAGCATCACTCTGTTATGTAACATCTCCACTACTAATGTCTGACATCGTGTCCATCAACTATTGTGAAAATGTTGCATTTGTACTGCTTCTGAACCTGCCACTCTCAACACTGCATCTGTACTGCAACTCCCTCTCAATTATGCATTTCTGCTGTTGTTGGCACTGCCACTACTAATACTACATCTACACTGTAACCTTCTCCAATTGTTGTTGCTACTGCATCAACAATGGAAAAACATCGCATATTATTGAACAAGTGTTCAGTATGATGCATCTCATTGTTGGAGTTTTGACTTCTACTAGTCTCTGCGCTAACCCTCTAAAGCTCTGTGTTTTTGCTGACTCTACTTTGTGTCAATTGCACTGCTGCCAACTCTATCTTTGCGTTGTTCAGTCTCTAGTGCACCTAGCCACTACAAATGTCACTCTGGCACTCCTCTGCATCAACTGATCTGGTCCATCCTGCTACTTTTGATATGGGCTCCCGTAGAAAGGAATTGATCTGAAAGGTGGACTCATCAAGGGTCCTACCCATCTGCAGTCCTTTTGAACTACAACTCTAAATCATCCCTTGTACTTCTTGAGCGGATCTCGATCTGCAGGCTCAGCTACCACACTATCGACATAAGTCTTGAGAAAATGTTCATCCAGAAGGCATGAATATCACATAGTTAGATGCACCATCCAACCAATCCTCATCTATCAACCCATTGGTTGCCATCTCTGCCAATAAAAAACTTTGAATGACCCCCTCTCTCCTGTTGTTGCTCAGCAAGTGAGAATTAGAATTCCCTGGCTAGGAATTCTCTGAGAAATAAATTCCCTCAAGTGTCTCTTCTTCCCTATGACGTTTTTTTTCCTAGAAATTGGCTGCAGAAAACTATGTCACACTAGCAACCCCTCTTTGTTGAAGCTATTGTTCCATTGCTCCTTCTGTCACTAACATATTTCGATATGGAAATCCTACCTCTCTTTTGACTCACTCAGAGAGAGATTTACCACGAAAATCTTCCTTCCTGGCCTGAACTGCATAAGCGCTCTGGGGATTCGATTTGCTGCCTCTACAAGAATTTTGAATTGCCTTCCTCCTTCAGCACTAGTCTCTTCTGGCACTGCTCTCTTATTTCACCTGCAGCTTTGATACCATGTGAAAATTTGGATGCCCAAATTTCTACTGCAGCAACTAATTACATTTCTTCTATTTGTTAATTACTGAACAAAATTATTTAGTGTTTCCTACAGTAAACACCAAAACTAATACACTATAGCCTTCACCATTTAAATAAAATGTGGAACTAAGAAACTAAGCAAGAAAGAAATACACAACACATTACACGGTTATTTTTGGACAAATGTCCCCAGAAAAACCCAATGCAAGAAAATTGGTGCAGTAGTTGAGGGTTTTATTATTATGCAGTAGTAATTTCTAAATATAATCCCTAGATTCCTTCCTGGCTATCCAATATAGATAATATCACTGACATAGAGATAAGTGAGATTACCTCACACTATCATTGGAGATCCTCGTTGATCCAGCCACTGAATGAACAACCCTTGTCTGCCTCTACATTGCCTTTGCGTACTCACTGTGTCATCCCAACGTCACCCCTTGTACTGATCGATTTGTTGCCCAGGATTTTTGATTTTCACCTCCTAATCTCACACCCTCGCTTCTGGCTTTAGAAATTGATCCCTCCAGCAAATTTTGGATCTCCTCAAGGCTCTGCGTTGCCTTTGTGTGGCCCTGCATTAGCCTCTTATGGCTTTGTCCTTCCTCTCCCAGATCTCTCGCTACCTTTTCTACTAAGTATTGCTGGATAAGGAGAAATATCCAACCATAACTATCCCTGCCCCTCACTACAAAAGATCACTTCGAAATTCTTTTCGATAGCTGCTCTGCTTCAGAAAATTGATCTTCTGATCTTCACTCGATGTCATCTCCAAGTGCCCATCAATGTCCTTCTTATAATCCTCCAATTGAGAACCAATGGCCTAGATTAGATCCTAATAAATGGATCAAATCATTTGGACTCAATCTTCGTCTTCTTCTAGAAGTTTCACCCACAGTTTAGATTAATACCCATTAATTATTTTAATTTCCTAACTTTAGACTTAGGGACCCATTAAAAATAATTAATTATTTTAATAAAACTGTCTCTGGGTGGAATTTCCCAAAACGATTTCTGGGTATTGGAGAATGCATGTGTCTAAGCCTCCACGAAAATTTTGAGACTTAGAGCACATCCAATGCTACCAGAAATCAACAAGTTCACCAATTAAAAGGAAGCAAGTATTTCATCAAGAATTCCAACTTGTAGGAATTCATGGGATGATGGAATGATGTCAAAATAAGTAAATCAAGTCAAGGATTGAAGGTCCTTCAATCAAGGAAGCTATTGAAGGAATTATAGATTACCTAAAGGAAAATGAGGCATGTATGCTTGTATTTGATAAAATAGAGTCATGTCATATGGTTGCAGGTAACATGGATGAATGCTCTACCTCAAGAGCATGATCAAAAGAAAGAATATCCTCCTTTGGAAGAATGAAGGAAGGCATGGTTCACACATTGACTAGATGAAATCAACATAATATGTCCTCATATGAAATATGAGGTGGTTGACAAAAATTGGAGGAACTCTGATTAGAAGTTCCTAGAAGGAAATTTGTGAAAAAAAAAAGGAAGAGTTCATAAAATATGCAACTATGGAGAAGGAAATCAACATCCAAATACTGAGAGATTTGACTATGATATCTCCATGAAAAATATAAAGGCCCTAATGAAGTCTGAAAAAGAAAGAGACCCTTGACAGTATACATGTTTTGGAGATGTGTCAATATGTATGCAGGATGTTGATGCAAACAGGAAGATGTCATGATGAAAGACCATCACAAAGGTAATTTTGACTTAATGTTCATCTCTTATTTTTTGAACAATATATGGATGGGCTTATGTAGGGATGCTAAGGGAAGAACTGTGGAAGTCTTCTACAACTGATGCTCATGTGGTAGGATGAAAGGTCCTTAAGGAAACATGACATGACATGAATATGGAAACAAGGCATGAAGGAAGGCCATATATGGACTAATGAATCACTTTTCAATAAAAGAAATGATAACATTACTGACATGACTCATGGATGAAAGCGATGTATGGTATATGCCCTAAAAAGAAGTCCCACAAGATGTAGACTCTATGTTATGAAACCAGCTCAAGAAAAGATAGAAAAGATAGATCAACGCCTTAGAATTCAGCCTCTTCGAGGGGGTAACCTCCTTTACATTACATAAATGAACAATTCTTGGATGATTCAAATGACAAAACCTCATTTCTATATATAGGAGTCTAAGGAATCACAATATAATCCAGTTGACCTAACAATAATAATATAAATCCACAAAAATAACAATAGAGGGATTCTATGGGGCACAGTGATAACAATATGGGGGCAATAGGGGCACAACAATATTAATAAGGGGTATAACTACAATAGTAATGGGGTAATCACTAGTATTATAGGGACCCAACATGCCCCTCTCCTTCAAAAAAGTGTTGTCCTCAACGCTTGAGTAGTTCTGGATACTTCTGCATAAAATTCTCATCCTCCCATGTGGAATCTTCAGCGGATAAGTTCTTCCACTTGATAAGATACTCTGAAATTGATCGATTTCGTAGCTGTCGAGTTCTTGTTTCTATGACTGCTTCCGGTCCAATATAATTTTTCCTTCCTCGTCAAGTTCTGGCAATATTGTTTGAACTGGGAGCTTGTCGCCTATAACCTTCTTTAAACATGAAACATGGAAAACTGGGTGCAATCGAGAAGCTGCAGGAAGCTCCAATTTGTATGCCATAGTACCAATCTTTTGCAACACCTTGTACGGACCATAATACTTTGGTGATAATTTATTATCCTTCTTAGCTTGCTTGAGGGACATTTGCTTATATGGTTGTAGCCGTAGGAATACCCAATCACCTACATCAAAACTTCTTTCACTGCGATGTTGATCTGCCTGTTGTTTCATTCTATTTTGTGCCAACACGAGGTTATCCTTTAAGAGTTGGAGGACTTGTTGTTGATGTTCGATGTGATGTTCCACTGCCTGAACCTTAGAATTTTCTCTTAAATATGATGTGATGGATGGTGGTTGATACCCATAAAGTGCCATAAATGGGGTCATTTTTGTTGCTGTATGGAAGGAAGTGTTATACCACCATTCAGCCAGAGGCAACCATTTGACCCATTGTGTCTGTTTATCAGATACAAAGCAACGAAGATATCCTTCCAAACATTTGTTTACTATCTCAGTTTGCCCATCAGATTGAGGATGATAAGATGAGCTATGAGCTAACTGAGTACCAAGACAAGAAAATAATTTTGTCCAAAAATTTCCAGTGAAAATGGGATCTCTGTCACTTACAATAATCTTTGGGTTTCCATGTAGCTTTTGAATTGTTTCCATAAATGCAGTAGAAACTGTACTGGCTTTAAATGGATGTGATAATGCACAAAAGTGTGCATACTTGGTAAGTCTGTCAACTACCACCATGATGACACTCTTTCCCTCAGACTTGGGTAAACCTGTGATAAAATCCATTGAAACCTCCTCCCAACATTGGCTTGGAATGGATAAAGGTTGTAATAGACCCGGTGTCTTAATTGTTTCAACTTTATTTTGTTGGCAAACCAAACATTCCGCCACAAACTTTTGAATATCTGATTTAAGGCCATCCCAAAAAAATTCCTTCTTAACCCTGTGGTAAGTTTTTAAAAATCCTGAGTGCCCTCCTAAGGGAGAAGTGTGCAATTCCATAAAAATCTTTTGTTTTAGCTGGGAATTCTTACAGAGGTATAAGCGATCTTTGTACCATAACGAATCATTTTGCCAGCTAAATGTATCAGACGTACTGGAATCTTGTTGTAACTTTCGAATAAGTGCCCACACTTCTTCGTCATTCTTCCATTCCTCCCTTGCTTCATTTATCCAATCTGGTTGGATAATAGAAATGGCGCACAACAATGCTTCCACATCCTCATCCTTTCTTGAGAGTGCATCTGCCACCACATTTTGCTTCCCTTTTTTGTAGATGATTTCAAAGTCATAACCCAACATCTTTGTGACCCACTTTTGTTGCTCTTCAGAGGATAATCTTTGTTCTAAAAAGTATTTAAGGCTATCATGATCCGTTTTTACCTTGAAGTGTCTTCCCATTAGGTAGGGTCGCCATTTCTTAAGTGCATGGAGTATTGCCAACATTTCCTTCTCATAAATAGCTTTGCTTAAAAACTTTCCCTTGATTGGACGACTTTCAAAAGCAATGGGTCTTTCATCTTGCATTAGAACAACACCAATTCCATTTCCTGAAGCATCACATTCCACAATAAAGGTTTTTGTGAAGTCCGTGTAGCTAAGACTGGTGCTTGGCACATTGCCTCTTTAAGATGTTCAAAGGCCTTTGTTGCTTCCGGAGTCCATGAAAATGCATCTTTCTTCAATAATGTTGTTAGAGGTGCTGCTATTCTCCCATAATTCTTAACAAACTTGCGATAATACCCTGTCAACCCGAGAAATCCTCGCAGATGCTTTATGGATGTGGGGATTTTCCATTCCTTAATGGCTTTAATTTTGCTAGGGTCTACCTTAACTCCTTCATGAGATACAATATGACCCAAATATTCCACCTCCTGGACTCCAAAGAAACATTTGGATCTTTTTGCATATAATTGTTTCTCCTCCAATAGTTGTAGCACCCTGTCAACATGTTCAACATGATCCTTCCAAGACTTGTTGTAGATTAGTATATCATCAAAAAATACTAACACAAATTTTCTAAGGAATGGTTTGAAAATTGAATTCATCAAACCTTGAAATGTTGAAGGTGCATTGGTAAGGCCAAAAGGCATGACCAAAAATTCATAATGACCCTCATGAGTTCTAAATGTTGTTTTTGGAATGTCTTCAATCTTCATTCTGATTTGATGATATCCTGAACGAAGATCCAACTTGGTGAAGTAAATTGATCCATGCAATTCATCCAGTAATTCATCAATGACAGGAATGGGGAACTTATCTTTAATAGTGAGCTTGTTGAGCTCCCTATAATCTGGACACATGCGCCATGATCCATCCTTCTTGTGCACCAATACTACTGGAGCAGAGAAAGAACTTTGACTCGGTTGAATTATACCAGCCTCTAGCATTTCTGCAACCATACGTTCAATTTCACTCTTTTGGACATAGGGATATCTGTACGGCCTGATGTTTGGAGGAACACTTCCTGGAATCAGATGAATAGCATGATCATGATCACGCATAGGTGGGAGACCTTTGGGAGTCTCAAATACCTTGGAATGATTGTCCAGGACTTTTTGGAGATCTGGAGAAATAGATGATTCCAATGTGGAAACATCTAGCGAACATAATTGTGCAATTACACCTCTTTGCTCCTTTTTTAGAAGCTTTGTCATACCATTAGAGCTGATTATCTTTCCTGGTTTCCCTGCAATACCCCTTAATTCAACTTCCTTTCCTTCTGTAGAAAATTTGATGAAAAGTTCTTGAAAATTAAAAGCTATTGTACCCAAGGATTGTAGCCATTGGACTCCTAGTACAACATCAGCACCTCCCATTGGAATGGAAAGCATTGGGCTAGTCAATACATATTCTCCCATGGATAGCTTGATATTATGGCACTTTCCAGAGCAATTTATTGTTCCTCCATTTGCAATCATCACTTGACACTCTGGTGCTGGATATAGGAAGCAATTCAATTCTTTTGCTACCTTACAATGAATAAAATTGTGGGTGCTTCCTGAATCAATCAACACTATTACCTTTTTCTTCTTGATTTGTCCTTCTATCTTGATGGTTTGAGGAGTGGTAATTCCCGCCAATGCATTACAAGATATGGTCGGATTTATTTGTTCTTCATCTAGGCTTTGTTCCTGGAGTATATCCTCTTCTTTTGACCTTTCTTGCTCCTTTTCTTCTTCCTCTTCACAATCTATGTAGAATAATTTCTTCTCAGCACACTTATGACCTTTAGTGTATTTGCTATCACAACTGTAACAAAGCCCTTTTGCTCTTTTTTCTTCCAATTGTTGTGGTGTCAACCTTATAGGTTGTGGAAGACTAGGGGCAACAACACTTTCGTCTTTATAGTTGTGAGTGGTATGCTTCCTGGTTGCCATAATTTTGCTTTCCATTTTTCTTGCTAACCTGAATGCCTTCTCTAATGAATCAGGTTCCCAAAGGCGAACATCATGTTGGATATTATCCTTTAAAGACCCTATGAACACATCAATCCTATGCTCCTCTGGAATATCTTTTACCCTTATGTTCAATTTTTGGAACTCCTCAATGTGCTCCATTATTGAACCCTTTTGTTTGAGACTTATCAATTGGCTAAAAAAAGTGTTGCTTTTTGTATCCTCATAATGTGCTATCAATTCTTCCGTAAAAATTGCCCAAGTGATAAATTGTTTACGAGAGCAAAGCCATTGATACCATACAAACTGATTTGGTTCCAAATATAAAGTTGCCATACGTACCTTTTGTGTGTTTTGCACATTATTGAGATCAAAGAATTGCTCCATCTGTAATATCCATGTGGCAGGATCCTTGCCATCAAACTTCCTCATATCGATTTTTGGAATATGGTGAGTCTTCGATCCAACATTAGAGTCTATGGAATCATGATTAACATTTCTTTTGTTCTCATCATGAGTTTCCTTTAGTACCCTTTCACCCTTAGTGACCATTTCTTGTAGCAACTTATTCATATTTATCTTCAATTCGTCCATGTCTGTCTTCATATCTATCTTCAAATCGTCCATCTTAGCTTCTACGCCTTTCTTTAAACCATCCATCTTAGCTTCTACATCTTTCTTTAAACCATCCATCTTAGATTCTGTTCCTTTTTGTGCAAGTGACAATTGTTGCACTTGGTCTCGTAATTTTGATATATCATGTTGCATTTCTTCCTCTTCTTCATGGGTCATGCTAGAGCTTTCAGGTTGCCTACTAGGTGTTTGCATTTTCTTTCCTCGGGGCATCAATTACCAATAATAATGCTTTACTATGCCTTTTGAATTCCTTCAAACTAATTTTTCAAACCAATCTTGTGCAAAAATTTTAAAAACTACACACCTTTTTTTCACTTTGTAGGAGCTTGATATTGCCTCTGATGTATCTCTGCACTTTCCGATCATCTAGTTCTGAATTTATGACCTGCAGTAGCCCTTTGTGTCCTCTTTCCAATGCCACAAGTCTGACCCAAATTGGATTCTCCAAGGAAGAGTTATGCGAAATCTCCCACACTGACTTGATTATAGACTAGTTCAGTAGAGCGAACTTGTACGACATGCCACGAGTCACTGTTTCGACCTTTGGATCTGAAAAATGCATACAAGAAACTACATTCCGTCCTCTTTCTATACCTTCTTATGAAATTTCAATCCGATCCCTAGAGAGAAAGTTATGACGATTTTCCCCAGGTCACCTGTTTGGAATGTAATTCAGGAGTCTGCAAAAAGACCAACTTCCTCAGATCATATATCCGCAAATATAGTGCAAAAAGCTCTGAAATTCAGACCCAAGGTTCAGCACGATTTCTTCTCAAATGAGTTTTTTTTGCAACTTCTGAAACGTTGCAGAAAAAAGTTATAGCGAAAATGCCACGAAGACCTGTTTGGAGCAGCGAAACCCTAGAATCCAAAGCTCTGATACCAAATGTTATGAAACCAGCTCAAGAAAAGATAGAAAAGATAGATCAACACCTTATAATTCAGCCTCTTCGAGTGGGCAACCTCCTTTACATTACATAAATGAAAACTTCTTAGATGATTCAAATGACAAAACCTCATTTCTATATATTGGAGTCTAAGGAATCACAATATAATCCAGCCGACCTAACAATAATAATATAAAGCCACAAAAATAACAATAGAGGGATTCTATGGGGCACAGTAATAACAATATGGGGGAAATAGGGGCACAACAATATTAATAAGGGGTATAACTATAATAGTAATGGGGTAATCACTAGTATTATAGGGACCCAACACTCTATGACAAAGAAGAAATTCATACATAAAATAAAGGAGTTATACAAGCAATTGTTTATCCTATGATCTCCACCAAGAGAGCTACTGGAAGCAAGTCCCTAGTCAAGAGGGAGAATCAGGGGAATTTTTAAGTCTAAAATGGGCCTCCTAAGGAAATTTTAAAATAATAGTGGAAATAATAAAATAAGATTAGATTACATTATCAAATTTTAGAGGGAAAAAAAGGAAAAACTATTTTCTCAACTCGTATTTTCAACTTATATCCCTATGGGTTTACTCAAATTTCGAGTGGCAACACTTGATGGATGCAAAATTTTATTCCTCATCCAAGGAATACCCATGTTGCATACTTTCAATGGATCCTACCACATGAAAAATGTGAATGCAATCATGTTTTTTCATCTATTTCTCATTTTTCGTGTAGTAGGGTCTGTCGAAAGTATGCAACATGGGTACTCCTTGGATGAGGAATTAAATTTTTCATCCAATGAGTACTTCCCCTCGAAATTTGAGTAAAAACTTAGGGATATAAGTTGAAAAAATGAGTTGAAAAAGTAGTTTTATTATTTTATTATTTTTTAATCTTTTTATTTTTTTACTCCAAAAATGGTGAATCATCCCCCATGGTTGACATCATCATCTTGAATCTTATTGATTCTTATAAAGTTTATTTTGGTTGTACATTTTTCTTAGGAGGCCCATTTTAGACCTCAAAATTTCTCTAATGTTTGGTCAAGTACTTGATTAAGAGGGAGCTTGGGTACATTCCTTTTATAGTAATGGGTACATTCCTTCAATGGAATGGGTATGTTCTCCCTAATTTGAGAGGGAGAGATAAACACATCATTCGTATCTTTACTTGGGAAGATAGAATGGATGATTGGGTAAGAATCCGACATCCGATACTCTTTGAGGATGTGGTAGGGCATCCAAGATAAGAGTAGTTGTAGAGGAATGATATTCTTTGAGGACTGGGAATCCAAGATAAGAATAGTCCTAGTGGAACATACTCTGAGAGAACCTAGGTAGGGTATGTTCCAAGAGAGACAATGATGAGGGCGTTTATAAATCATTGGTCTCGCCAACATTATGCTCTAATATTGTGGAGAGATAGAGGTGTTAGTCAAGGCCTTGTTATGTGACAATGTTGGAGGATATGATGTTAAACAGATGGGTTACCAATTTGACTCTTCTTATGAGAATTCTTCAGAGTGAGAGTGTCCAAGTACCTTGTGTAGATAATGAATACCTCCCTAGTTAAGAGGGAGTGTTGAAATATGTAACTAGGTTCAGTATTAATAATGACATGTGTAATCATGATTTTATGTAATTGATATAAAGAAGAAAAATAAAATTATTTTGTTATGCTTGAGTCATCGGTTTCATGCTCAAGGAATTTTATTTTTATAGATGAAGATCCCATTGAGAGTTATTATGATTGGTCATTGAGTCATAAATTCTATTGAGTCAATGTCAAGTATTGAATAGCAAATTGGGCATGTTATACATTGTAAAAAGAGAAGTTATTTGTGTCACAAACCATCCAATAACTTGTCACAAGTACCTCATCAAATCTCCCTTAAAAAGGGGATGAAGATGATTCTAGAATAGAAAGTCGGCCTACCCCATGGCACAAGGCAACTTATTTTCTATGGGCAGATCACTATATATTGAAAGATCTTGACCTGTCTCATGGTACTATTTTAACCAAGGATCTGAAATAAGAAGAAGTGCGAGAATCACAAGAGAATAGCCTCATAACCAGTGAGAAGAAAGGGAAGAAGATCAAAGAAATTTGGGATTGTTTTTGGGTCATCCTCCTCACACGTGTGATATATTTAGGGTTTCTGCAGTAGGGTTACACCAACCTTTGTAGACAGCAAGTAGAAGGTCACTACACCAAAAATCTTGTCAGCCGAGGTTACAAGAAGAAGCCCTCAAGTTAAGTGAAGAAGGAAACCATCATCAAGATCCATAATTCAACCCACACGTGTGATCTTGCATAAGTTTTAGGCTGCTGAGAATTGCAGGACTATGGAAGAAAGCTAAAATACTAGAGTAGTCGAAATTTGTAGTGTTAGAAATCAATTTGACTATTTTTTACTTGGGCAAGAAGAAGAAGCAATGAAGAAGGTTCTTTTGACTTGGTCTTGGAAAGGTTGATAAGTGAAGGGTCTTGGTCTTGGAATTCATCGCTTGAAGTTTCTATAAGAAGAATAATTTGTTTGGGTTTTCCTCTCAAGTTGGAGAGGTTTTGGCCCTGGCTGATCACCTAGATCTTGTGTCTCTTGTCTCATTATTGTGTATTGTATGGTAGTTGTTTTATGAAGAAGAACACTTTAATAATTCAACAGAAGAACCTAATCTAAATAAGTAAAAAAATATTCACAAACAGTTATCATTGCTGGAGAAATCACCTTTTGCTTCATGCCCTAGATTTTTCAACACGGGGAAAACTAGTCCAGGTGCATCATCCCATGAACAATTGGGAAAATGCAGGATCTCTATGGGCGTTAAAGTTGCCCAAGGCTATGAATGATTCTCTACAATTATCCAAAGTCCCATGGCTCTTAATGCATCACTTGTGGGTGTCAATACGTTCCTCTGTAGGACCTGGACCCCAATTAAGTTGCCCAGACCTATAGATGGAACTACCTTCCAATTACACAAAATATCTGGTGTTGTAAATTTCATCATCAGGTACATTAATCATTATTGCATATAAGTAAACCAAGCTTGAAAGAAATGGGCATAATGATACTTCATGTGTGGAATCTCTTCCAAAATTGGTGCCTTAGTCATGTAATGGTGTTACCTCCCTAGGTAGAAGTGGTTAATAGACGACCCTATTAGGTATTCCCAACCCCCAAAGGAAAGTGACATGTTCTCACTCCACTCTTCAATCGAATGGTTCCATGTGAATAATGATCAAACCGATGGGGAAAGAAATCAATGGCCAAATGTCATGGTCAAGGGGACCAACTATGATCGAATACCTCATCTTGGGTGTATAAATGTGAGGACGGAGCAATCGTGGAATCATAAATTACCTTGTCCTTTGGTTTTCCACCCCTCAATATTTCCTTTTACTTTTTCTTGATTTTTCCTTGTATTTCTACTTGTAGCTCGAGGAGTGACAATTTTCTTTGTATTTGATCGGAAAATGGGTTTTTAAGTCTATATTTAAGGTATTACAAACTCATGTGTAGGGAAATGCATATTCCACTTAATGCAATGGATCGATAAGATTACAATGAAATAGACAATCAACAGTAATTAAAACACAGCAAAACACACATATCAACACAGTCAAATTAATAATGGAGTTCACCAGAATTCCTGGCCACGTCTCCTGGTCCAATCTATCAGTGAGGGCCTCTATATTATGTCTTCAAGTGTGGATTATTACAAGAGTGAGCTCCAAAACAGAGTCTCAACCAACAGTGACATTCACAGGGATTCACTTGGTAACTTCGAGTCTCAAAGAGTACACAAACTCTCCCTTTGTCCTGTTACTCTATTCAGCTGTGTGCTATCCCTCTTTGTCTCAATCTGTCTCCTCTCTGACTCCGCCTCTGGGCAACCTCTCTTTGAACAACTCTGTCGTCTGTCCTGCCATGTGATGGCTTTTAAACCTATCAGCGCTTGTCTTTTCGTCTCCCTTTTCGGGCTCTTTGGCTCCCGAAACTGTCCCTTCATCTTCCAGTTGAGCGTTAAACAATCATTTTCATAGCGCTTAAGATATCATTGCCACCTATTTACAAACGGAAAGGACCAGGTGTGGGTGAAAATTCCAGAAAACACTATTCTCTACTTACATAGAGAAATACATAGAATACACTAAAAAACAGTGGAAAATCCACCAAAGCCGGACTTCAAAAGATATATAGTTTTCCTTATAAACCTTTCGGGTCTGCGTTCTATCGCTGTCGCAAGTTGCAGCGATTCAAATGCCATGGTCCCCTTTGTATTTGGGTTTATAACGGAAATATGCAAAAATACATTAAAACACTGAAAAAACCGACAAACGCTTCATATCGGATTTCAAATTTTATACTTCCACACCTATAAACCTTGTCAGGTCCACCTTGATCGCAATCGCAATTCACATGTAAGTGACCCTTGGTATATGGTTCTGATCCCATTCCTTCGTCGATCGTCGATCGTCGATATCAATGTATCGCATATCATGGGGTCGCGGGACTCTGTGTTGTTCCACCAATCCACTCGCCGATCGGCGCCATCGGCCCATCGAAATCGCAATCGTATTACCCACGTCCTATCGGCATCACCCCTTTGCATTGTTACGATGCGATAAGCCGCAATCGCATATCGTTGAGTCTTTGGGCCTGTGGTAAGTCCTCCCTTTGGAAATCTGTGATGCAATATTGTAATCTCCGTCATTGATCTGTGCGCTCGATCAACGATCCACGTTGTGTTGCTGGATCACGATCACAATTCCCATAAGGTTGCCTCTGATACACTCCGATGGCCTGCTCCGATGCGATTTGATATCATCCGTTGATCCCGTGGATCCAACAGCCCTGGTGCATTCCTGTTTCACTCCCGCTTTCCTTTGTATTTTCAAATTTTTCCGCCATTCTTTCATTTGCGCTATTAAGTAATGAAGACTTTAGACTTAGAGGTTTTTATACGTGATCCATTTTGGATCACACCTTCCCACTGAAAAGCTTTTGGACCACCAAAAGTTGCTTTTAGGCATCGATCAAGTGAGGATACAATTCCCTCACTTGTCCAATTTCTATTTGTTGTGCCTTGCTTGGATTTGAACCTTTGAGCCCTACTCTCAGGTACTCAACATCCCCTCAACACGTAGTTCTTACCTTTCTGTCCAGAATTGTGTCCTCTTGTAACTCATTGAGATACTCAGGCAACAGATCCTCAATAGAAGGCAACTGACTTTGCTCTTTAGGATCTTCAATCAATGAAGGTTCATACAATCTCAAGTTTTCTGCATTTATGACTAAGTAGATCTGCATATAACCTGGAAAATCAAGGCGAAAAGCATTTTCACCAATTCTTTCAAGTATCTTGAAAGGTCCATACCTTATTTGTTTTAACTTCTTACCTTCACCTTGCATTCTTTCTTTGGTAATATATAGCCAGACTTGGTCACCAACTTGGAAATTATGCTCGGCTCAATGCTTGTCATGTCTTGCCTTGTACTTGGCTTGACTTCTTTCCAGTTGTTCCTGTACTACCTAGTGAATTTCCTAGATTTGTTCAATTAACTTGGTTGCTTTGTCCACATCATTGTGTCCATCAACTACTATGTCTTTACCAAAGACAAAATCCAAGGGGAGACTTTGGTATAAAACCAAAAGAAATCTCAAAAGGATATCTCTGAGTAGAAGAGTGCTTGGCACGGCTGTAAGCATGCTACACATAACACAAATGCTCATCCCAAAGCTTGGGATGCTTGCTGCAATAGCCTCTGAGCAACTAGATCACTATCATGTTGACCACTTCTGTCTAACCATCTGTTTGTGGATGAAATGTTGTGCTCTTCTTCAACCTGGTGTCCAACAACTCCCATAGACTTGACCAAAACTTCCCAACAATCGAGAATCTCGATCAGATACAATAGAAGTGGGTAACCCAAAATGAACCCATACATTCTGAAAGAACAACTTTGTTATTTGTTCAGCTGTAACCTGCTTGTTACATGGTATCAAAATACACATTTTACTGAACCTATCCACAAAAACATACAAATAATCATGACCTTTCCTATACTTTGGTAACCCCCCAACAAAATCCATGGAAACACTTTCCCAAGGACGAGAAGGAATTGGAAGTGGAGTGTACAAGCCTAATTTCCTATTAATGGGCTTGCTTGTAGCACACATTGTACATCCTTTGATATATCTAGAGATTGTCTCATGCATTTTTGGCCAATAACAGAATCTTTGCAATTGTGCAACTATTTTACTTACACCAAAATGACCTGATATGAGAGAAATATGTGCTTCTCGAATTATGTTAACTCTTTCAGTTTGTGGAATGCATAACTTTCCAAATGAAAGAAGAGTTGGTCCTTTACATAATAATCCAATTCTTCTACTTGCTTGCCATGACTTAAAGTTGCATATACATCTTTAAAATCTACATCTTGAGCATACATTACTGAATTATGTTTAAGTATAGTATATGCATTTATGATTGGTCTTGACAACATGTCTTCAACCTTATTGTGTATGCCCTTTGTATATCTAATGACAAGATGAAATTGTTGTAGAAAACCCATCCACCTATAATGTCTTGATTGCTGCAATTTAGTTTGTGAGTGCAAATATTGAAGTGGTTGATGATCTGTATATATGATTGTTTCTTTACCCATTAGGTAATGTTTCCACTTTTTCACACTTTGTACTAATGCATACAATTCTTTATCATATGTGGGATAATTAACTACTGCAGAAGTAAATGTCTCAGAATGATAGCATATGGGTTTTCTGTGTTGTATCAACACTGCTCCCATGGCATAGTCACTGGCATCTGTCTCAATCTCAAATGGATGTTGAAGATCTGGCAGTGCTAGTACTGGTGTTGTATTGATTTTCTTTTTTAAGGTGTTGAAGCCTTTTTTCTGTTTGCCTCCCCACTAAAACACCTATTTCAATCCTGTTAAAGCATGTAATGGAGCTACAATCAATGAAAAGTTAGCAATAAACTTTCTCCAGTATTGTGTTGCCCCTAGGAAACTCCTAACCTCTGTAGCAGATTTGGGTTTAGGCCAATTCACAATGACTTCAACCTTAGAGGGATCTATCTTCAATTCACCACCCCCTACAATATAACCCAAATAATTTAAATATGTTCTGCCAAATTCACATTTTGACAGTTTTACATAGAGATTTTCTCTTTTTAAAACATCTAAAGTCTGCTTTACATGGTCTTCCCATGTCTTACTAAAAACAAGAATGTCATCTAAATAAACAATTACAAAGTCATCAATAAATGGTCTGAGTACATCATTCATAACTCTCATAAATGTAGTAGGAGCATTAGTTAAGCCAAATGGCATAACCATCCATTCATACAGCCCTTGTGTTGTCTTGAAAGTAGTATTCCATGCATCTTGTTCTGCAACTATGACCTGATGATAGCCACTTCCTAAGTCTAACTTAGAAAAGTAAACTGCTTCTTTTAATTGATCTAACAAATCATCTATACGGGGAAGAGGATAACGATTCTTGATCGTTATTTTATTTAGTGCTCTATAATCAATGCAAATTCTCCACAAACCATCTTTCTTTTTCACCAGCACGATTGGAGATCCACATGGTGATGTGCTTGGTCGTATAAACCCTTTATCGAGCAACTCCTGTACCTACTTCTTTATCTATGCATTCTTTAAAGCTGACAACCTATACATTCCAATGTTAGGTAATGGAGCATCTTGCTACAAATAAATATCATGTACTCTTTCCCGCTTGGGTGGCAGACCTTTAGGTTCTTGAAATAGAACATCATACTCTGAAACAAATTTAACTAAATCAGCTTTTTGTTTATAATCACAGCCTTCAAATGCATTGGTTTTATCAGGGTCCTTTTCCTTTACAACCATTAGTAAATTTGCTTACTTGAATTCACAATTCTTTTCATCTGTCCGGAGTTGATGAGAGAATAGTTTCCTTTGAGTTTATGAGCTCTTACAATATATTCCATTCCATCTTTAGTGAGTTGATACTTATTTTCAGCTCTATAGAAAATAGTTTTCCTATCATACAAGTATGGACTTCCCAAAACAATACCACATATATCCAATGAAACTATATCTAACTCAACCTCATCTACAAATGTTGACCCAATAGAAAACCTAAGTTTACATTATCTTGTTACTTGCAACTTTGTTTTATCACACACCCAACCTAATGGATATGGCTTCTCATGAGGTTTCATTTTCAGTCCCAACTTCTTTACAATTGTTTCAGAAATCATATTTACTTGTGATCCACTATCAAACAAAGTATCAATCTAATTGTGCTTGGAAATTACTCTAATACGAAAAATCTCATTTCTTTTCCCCTCATTATTTTCATTATCAACAGATTGTGCAGAATTACTTGTGGATGCTTCATAATCTTTACATTTAATACGTATGGTTGTAACTATTGTTTCATCGCCTGAATCTGATCCCAAGTCTTGCTGAATAGTAGTAGCATTCTTCTTCTCCTTTCCACCAAACTTCTTGGGTTTTTGTTCTGGATGCAAAGACCAACAGTGTGCCTCATCGTGTCCTTCTTTCTTACAGTGAGTGCAGGAAGGTTTTCCCTTCTTTGTAGTGTTTTCTTTCCTCTCCTTCCATTTCAGTTTCTTCTTTTCCTTATTCTTGTTTACAAAAGGTTTAGATGACTTCCCAACCTCTGGGTTTACATTCTTACCTCTAGCCTCTAGATGTGTTGCTTGGACTGATACATCATCTAAGCTAGTGGGATTAAACATGAGTATAGTATGCTTTAAATAACTATGCAGACCACCTATATACTTCAATAAAGTCTCAGGTGAGTCCAAGGATATACCTAGAGTTAAAGCTCTTTTTCTGAATTCCTGAGTATAACTCTGTACACTCTGACCCTTCAATTGTCGAAGAGTTTACCAACTCATCATTTCCTTCTGCATGTAAGCCAAAGGATAGAACTATTTTTTGATAGCAGAAACAAATTCATTCCAGGTAGAAATGATTTTACCATATTTTTTCAGGTCAGCTTGTGTCTTGCCTTCCCACCATACTAGTGCAGTTCCTCCAAGTCAAAGGCTAGCCAGCTGAATCTTCCTCCTTTCTGAATCAATGTTCTACACCCTGCAATATACATCAATTTGTCTTATCCAATTATCTAGCTTTTCTGCATTAAGTTCTCCATCATAAATTGGCAAATCAAACTTCACATCTAATTTGATTAAGGAAGTTTTCTTCTTCTTCTTAGAAGAGCTAGAAGATGATGAGGATGATGATGGAGGAGATGGTGGAGGAGTCATTCCTCCTTTTCCTTTGCCTTCTGGAGGGGCAACTAGAAAAGGTTCCTCTGCTCCTTTGTCTGGTTTAGGTGTTGCAATGCTTTCACCTTGACCCTTCTTAAACTCCAGATACATCTCTTCCACCATGGCTCATATTGTCATAAAACTTTTTATAAACTGATATTTTGATCCCAATGGAGCTTCTTCTACCATTCTCCTCTGAGAATAGACTCTTCTTATCTCTAGATTAGCCTCAACAAGTTCTCCTTCTCCTAGTCTAAGCTTTAATCTAGTTAGCATTCAAAATCCAGCACAAGCTTGTCTAACCTTTACAAAACAAAAACCAAATTCAAAACCAAAAGCTTTGATACCACTTGATCTGAAAATGGGTTTTTAAGTCTATATTTAAGGTATTACAGAATCATGTGTAGGGAAATGCCTATTCCACTTAATGCAATGGATCGATAAGATTGCAATGAAACAGACAATCAACAATAATTAAAACACAGCAAAACACACATATCAACACAGTCAAATTAATAATGGAGTTCACCAGACTTCCTGGCTACGTCTCCTGGTCCAAGCTATCAGTGAGGGCCTCTATATTATGTCTTCAGGCGCAGATTATTACAAGAGTGAGCTCCAAAACAGAGTCTCAACCAACAGTGACATTCACAGGGATTCACTCGGTAACTTCGAGTCTCAAAGAGTACACAGACTCTCCCTCTGTCCTGTTACTCTATTCAGTTGTTCGCTATCCCTCTCTGTCTCAATCTGTCTCCTCTCTGACTCCGCCTCTGGGAAACCTCTCTCTGAACAACTCTGTCCTCTGTCCTGCCATGTGATGGCTTTTAAGCCTATTGATGCTTGTCTGTTCGTCTCCCTTTTCGGGTTTTCTGGCTCCCGGCGTTGTCCCTTCATCTTCCTACTGAGCATTAAACAATCATTGTCATAACGCTTAAGATATCATTTCCACCTGTTTACAAATAGAAAGGACTGGGCTCGGGTGAAAATCCCATAAAACACTCTTCTCTATTACATAGAGAAATACACAAAATACACTGAAAAATAATGGAAATCTGCCAAATCTGGACTTCAAAAGATATATAGTTTGCCTTAAAAATCTTTCGGGTCCGCGTTCTATCTCACAAGTCACAATGATTCAAATGCCATGGTCCCCTTTGTATTTGGGTTTATAATGGAAATATGCAAAATACATTAAAACACTGAAAAACCCGACAAAAGCTTCATATCAGATTTCAAATTTTATATTACCGCACCTATAAACCCTGTCGGGTCCACCTTGATCGCAATCGCAAGTCACATGTCAACGTCCCTTGGTATATGGTTCCAATCCCATTCCTCTGCCGATCGTCGATCACCGATATCGACGTATCACATATCGCGAGGTCGCAGGTCTCTGTGTTGTTCCGCCAGTCCACTCGCTGATCGGCACCATCGGCCCATCACAATTGCAATCGTATTACCCGCGGTGTATCGACATCACCCCTTTGCATTGTTTCAATGCGATATTGCGATGCAATAAGTCAAAATCACATATCTTTGAGTCTTTGGGCTTGTGGTAATTCCTCCCTTTGGAAATCTGCGATGCGATATTGTAATCTCCGCTGTTGATCTGCGCGCTCGATCAATGGTCCACATTGTGTTGCTGGATCACGATCGCAATTCCCATAATGTTGTCTCTGATACACTGCGATGGCCTGCTCCGATGTGATTTGATCTCATTCGTCGATCTCGTGGATCCAATGGCCCTGGTGCATTCCTGTTGAACAAAATGGATCACATATAAAAAACTCTAAGTCTAAAGTCTTCATTAATTAATAGCGCAAATTAAAGAATGGTGGAAAAACCCGAAAATCCAAAGGAAAGCAGAAGCGCAGCAGGAATGCACCAGGGCCGTTGGATCCACGGGATCAATAGATGAGATCAAATCGCATCAGAGCAGGCCATCGGAGTGTATCGGAGGCAGCCTTATGGGAATTTCGATCGCAATCCAGCGACACAACGTGGACCATTGATCGAGCGCACAAATCAACGGAGAAGACTACAATATCGCATCGCAGATTTCTAAAGGGAGGACTTACCGCAGGCCCAGAGACTCAACGATATGCGATTGCGACTTATCGCATTGCAATATCGCATCGCAACAATGCAAAGGGGTGATGCCGATAGGCTGCAGGTAATACGATTGCGATTATGATGGGCCGATGGCACTGATTGGCGATCGACAAGTGGACTGGTGGAACAACACAGAGACCCGCGACCCCGCGATATGTGATACGCCGATATCGGTGATTGGCGATCAGCGGAGGAATGAGATCGGAACCATATACCAAGGGCCATTGAAATGCGACTTACGATTGCAATCAAGGCAGACCCGACATGGTTTATAGGTGCGGTAGTATAAAATTTGAAATCCGATATGAAGCGTTTGTCGGGTTTTTCAGTGTTCTAATGTATTTTTGCGTATTTCTGTTATAAACCCATATACAAAGGGGACCATGGTATTTGAATCGTTGCGACTTGCAACAATGATAGAACGCGGACTCGAAAGATCTATAAGGCAAACTATATATCTTTTGAAGTCCGGCTTTGGCAGATTTTCCACTGTTTTTCAGTGTATTTCTTTGTGTAAACAAAGAAGAGTGTTTTCTAGGATTTTCACCCACGCCCAATCCTTTCCGTTTGTAAACAGGTGGCAATGATATCTTAAGCGCTATGACAATTATTATTTAACGCTCAACAAGAAGATGAACGGACAGCACCGGGAGCCAGAGAGACCGAAAAGGGAGACGAACAGACAAGCGCCGAAAGGCTTAAAAGCCATCACATGGCAGGACAGAGGACAGAGTTGTTCAGAGAGAGGCTGCCCAGAGGTAGATTTAGAGAGGAGACAGATTGAGACAGAGAAGGATAGCGAACAGTTGAATAGAGTAACAGGATAGAGGGAGAGTCTGTGTACTCTTTGAGACTTGAAGTTACCGAGTGAATCCCTGTGAATGTCACTGTTGGTTTAGACTCTGTTTTGGAGCTCAATATTGTAATAATCCGCGCCTGAAGACATAATATAGAGGCCCTCACTGATAGCTTGGACCAGGAGATGTAGCCAAGAAGTCTGCTAAACTCCATTATTAATTTGACTATGTTGATATGTCTGTTTTGTTGTGTTTTAATTACTATTGATTGTCTGTTTCATTGCAATTTGATCGATCCATTGCAATAAGTGGAATAGGCATTTCCTGCACATGAGTCTGTAATACCTTAAATATAGACTTAAAAACCCATTTTCAGATCAAGTGGTATCAGAGCTTTTGGTTTTGCATTTGGTTTTGGTTTTGTTAAGGTTAGACAAGCTTGTGCTGGATTTTGAATGCTAACTAGATTAAAGCTCATACTAGGATAAGGAGAACTTGTTGAGGCTAATCTAGAGATTGGAAAAGTATATTCTCAGAGGAGAATGGCAGAAGAAGCTCCATTGGGATCAGAATCTCAGTTTATAGAAAATTTTATGACAATCCGAGCCATGGTGGAAGAGATGTATCTTGAGTTTAAGAAGGGTCGAGGTGAAAGAACTACAACACCTAAACCAAACAAAGGAGCAGAGGAACCTTTTCTAGTTGCCCCTCTAGAAGGCAAAGGAAAAGGAGGAATGACTCCTCCACCATCTCCTCCATCATCATCCTCATCATCTTCTAGCTCTTCTAAGAAGAAGAAGAAAACTTCCTTAATCAAATTAGATGTGAAGTTTGATTTGCCAATTTATGATGGAGAACTTAATGCAGAAAAGCTAGATAATTGGATAAGACAAATTGATGTATATTGTAGAGTACGGAACATTGATTCAGAAAGGAGGAAGATTCAGCTAGCTAGCCTTCGACTTGGAGGAACTGCACTAGTATGGTGGGAAGGCAAGACACAAGCTGACCAGCAAAAATATGGTAAAATAATTTCTACCTGGAATGAATTTGTTTCTGCTATCAAAAAACAGTTCTATCCTTTGGCTTACATGTAGCAGACAATGATGAGTTGGAAAACTCTTTGAAAATTGAAGGGTCAAAGTGTACAGAGTTATACTCAGGAATTCAGAAAAATAACTTTAACTCTAGGTATATCCTTGGACTCTTCTGAGACTTTATTGAAGTATATAGGTGGTTTGCATAGTTATTTAAAGCATACTATACTCATGTTTAATCCCACTAGCTTAGATGATGTATCAGTCCAAGCAACACATCTAGAGGCTAGAGGTAAGAATGTAAACCCAGAGGTTGGGAAGTCATCTAAACCTTTTGTAAACAAGAATAAGGAAAATAAGAAACTGAAATGGAAGGAGAGGAAAGCAAACACTACAAAGAAGGGAAAACCTTCCTGCACTCACTGTAAGAAAGAAGGAAACAATGAGGCACACTGTTGGTCTTTGCATCCAAAACAAAAACCCAAGAAGTTTGGTGGAAAGGAGAAGAAGAATGCTGCTACTATTCAACAGAGCTTGGGATTAGATTCGGGCGATGAAACAACAATTACAGCCACAGGTATTAAAGGTAAAGATTCTGAAGCACCCACAAGTAATTCTGCACAATCTGTTGATAATGAAAATAATGAGGGGGAAAGAAATGAGCTTTTTTGTATTAGAGTAATTTCCAAGCACAATAAGATTGATGCTTTGTTTGATAGTGGATCAAAAGTAAATCTAATTTCTGAAACAATTGTAAAGAAGTTGGGACTGAAAACAAAACCTCATGAGAAGCCATATCCATTGGGTTGGGTGTGTGATATGTTAGGGCCTAGATTTACCTCAGGCTAAAAAGGTAGGATCCACGGCCAACATCAAACCACGCTCAGCCTGGTAGCTAGCCCTACCAAGTCAGGAGAGGGCTCTCTCCGGGTCAATCTCTGCAAATGATGATCTATGGGGCTTGAGATGACTGAAATATCTTCTGATTTTAGGCTAGGTATATGTGCAAAAGAGTTGATTTGATAAAATGGAGTTTTGTTGGCTCAGAGGGAAAGACACATTTTGGGGTGCGAGGATGGAGGCTCAGTTTTGCAAATGATGGAGCAAGGTAGGCAATTGTTTTGGCACTTAAATTTTAGTGAGATGGAAGGAAAAGATAGGTGAGGTGTTGAACAGGGCAAGAGAAATCATGAATCCTCCCCAAACAGCTAAAAACATCAAACAACTAAAGCAAACTTCAAGTAGAGCATTGCACTTTCAATGAATTCTACTTACACTCTTGTTTGTTTAGTTCAGAAGAAATAAGATAGATAATGCAATCACATTGTTAGCGCTTGAAATTTCACCTCAGGCTGAAAAAGGTAAACCTCAAGGCAACATCAAACCACTTAGCCTCGTAGCTAGCCCTACAGGGCGGGAGAGGGCTCTCTCCGTTCTATCTCGATAAAGATCTTCAATGAGTGAGATAACCAATAGGGTAACACTGATTTTAGGCTAGTAAACTGATCAAAAGGGTTGATTTGGGATTTTTAGGGTTTTTGGTGGCAAATTGAGGAGTGACAATTTTGGGCGCGGGGATAGGACACAGTTTCTGCAGGGGGTTCTTTGGGGCGAGGTAGGAGACAGTATTGATGCCTTTGATTGAGGTGGATGATTAAGAATGACAGATGAGGAGCTAAGGAGAGCAAACAATAACTTTGAATTCTCCTTAAACAGTAGAAAACATTGAAATTAAACAAACTTAAAAGCAGAGCATGACAGTCATGAGTTCTACTTTAACACTTCATTTGTTTAATGTGCAGAAGGAAAAGAAAGGAAATGATTCACATAACACACTTACAAGTACATAGAGAAACACACCATCAATACATGTAACCACAAGAATCCCAAAAAGGACTGCAAAACCCTGGTCTTCCTTAGCCAAAAATTGCAGAGATACAGTGAATAATACAATGATAGCTTCTCCCTCAAGAGTCCAACCATGAAAATGAGAAAGAAAGTACATAATATAGATCATCTAACATCTTTCCCTGCTTCTAGGGGTCGAGCTCACTATCCTAGGAGCTGTTTCAACCACTTCTAAACTAAGCACTGAAAACTAGGCAGTCAAAACAACTTGCCTCTAAGGAAACCAATTCATTCATTTAATTTTCACCTATTTCATGAATGAATCTTCTAGAAGAGATACATAAGTGTAAAAGTATCAAACTATTACATTATTTACATCAAGGAGGATAAAAATCCACTCCAAAAAGTCAAACATGGTCAAATCTGCGTTTTTGTGAGCTGTACAGTGAAATTTTGAGAAAATTGCCTGATAGGTCGCGCGCCTTTGAGGGCACTTTTCGGGCACTTCCAGGTGTCCAAATTGGGCAAGAGTAGGCTTGTTGGAAAGGTATGTGAGTCTACTTTCCAACCCAACTAGAATTTCTGAATTTGGTGGTCATTTTCCCCTCCAAAATTGCAATCTCCCAAGACTGCTTTCTGTGTCTAAAAAATGTGGCAGAAAGTCATTTTTTGCTTCTTTTTTTACTTTCTGGAGGCCCAAAACTTCACAAAATCTCTTGGCAATGGATGAGAATATGTAACTTTTCATGAAAAATCTGGAAATTCTGAGTTTTTTCAAAATGAAGTTGCCAAGAGAAAGGGTCGCGCGGGGGGTGAGACCCGTTAAAGGGACAAAACCTGTAAATTGCCTGAAAAAACCAAAATTGACCCAAAATGCTCAAAATTTCTTGGGATTTGTGTTGTGGCTGAGCTATTTAGTGCCTTGCTCCTTCAAGGAAGCCTCGGCCAAGATGTGGAGGGGATCGGGCCTTTTTCTCCTTTTTTGTGCCTTGGCCAACCGCCTTTGGAACATCTTCATCTTCGCCTTGCACACGTGCATCCGCGCCCAATAATGGTTCTTCATGTTTCTCAACAATTTCTTATCTTGGTTGGCCTTAGCCAACAGCCTCTCCAAATGAGCATTGAGCTGGATAAGCATAGACTCTCGCTCAGCGGGCAATGGATCACCGGGTCTTCTTCGATTCAAGTTGTGGTCACTACGGATCCTCCACAACTCATCAAGAGCTTGCTCATCCTCCAACTGTTTGTTGCGCTGCTCTAGATATGAGATTGTCCATTGTGCCCCCTCTAATCTCCTCTGCAATGCATCATTTTCAGCTCTAAGGTGTTGAATGATCTCCTTCGACTCTAGGCTAGGAGAACTAACATCAAGATCAATAAGCTCGATAGCTGGAACACCTGATGGCCCCTCATCAATCTTGGGCTGCTTGCCCCTCTGTGCTGCCTGTGTTGCTGAAGAAAGTGAGGCCCCTTCCACCTGTTGTGGAGATAACACTCGCTGAGCTGATGAAGCAGGCGAGACCCCTTCCACATGCTGTGGAGAAAGTACTCGCCGAGCTGCTGCAAATAAGGCCCTTTGGCCTCTCTGATAAGTGACAAGCAGAGGAGAGCTGACATGGCTAGTCCTGGGGATATCATGCTGCTGTGATGGTCCTCCCTCCTCATGAACAATCTCTGGATGTGGTGGTGGTGCTGTGAAACGCTCACGAGAGATAAACTCCTCCCATTAGATGCCCTGCTGAGCCAACTAATGTAAGACCACAAGCTGAATCAAACCATAATGGTAAAGGCTCCTATACTGTTGTGCCGGGCTCTTCCGCTGCATCACAGACACCATCGTCTCAATGTTCTGGCAGAAGAAAACAGGGATGTTCATCATTTGTACCCGTGTGAAATGCATCAATAGGCGAATATGGTACGAATATACCTGTGAAAATATGCCCTCACAGGTAAAATAGAGCATGATGAGCCTCATCATGGGAGCATACTCACTCCTGAGAAATCTGAAGGGGAACACACCTGTCAAGTGTCTCATGAGTGCGGGTCTAACGAAAGGCTCAAAATGAACATTGTCCAACACCTTGCGCTTATTCCATACCTCTCCGACATTAGGTATCCCTGTGGCCTGTGCAATCATCTCGGGTGTCAATGTAAAGTCCACCCCGGCAAGGTTGACATGTCCATCATGCAAATGTAAAACAAATAGGCGAGCCAACTCTCTGTGATGTTGAATCCGAGAGATCCTCTCGCAAAACTCATAACAAGACATATACTGGAAACATGATACTGCCATAGGACAAGCCTGTAAATCTGCCAAAGAAGTGGGCTCCTCTATCTTATGATGACCACCCTTTCCACCCTTATGAGGCCTCCTTTGTACCTCAAAATCTGAAGCTGATGCCTGGTCATCACTTTGCTCGTAATTGGTTTCGGTTTCTGACATTGTTTAAGGAGCAAAGTGGCTGAAATGTACTGCTATTTCTGCTTGATAAAATGCTAATTAAAATGTTGTTTCAAGGGGACAAGGAGCATGAGGGTAATGTTAGGGGAGGGACACTTTAAAGGGAAAATGGGAATAAATATATAAAACAGGGATTTTGGGAAAAATCATTACAAAATCATTGCATATGCATCATTATATAAATTTGTTTACATGGGTATTATGAGAGGTAGGATTAAGGCTTGATTTTTTTTTTTTTTAGGGAAGATGGGTAGGGTTTAGTTTTTCTTTACAAATTTAAAAGGGAAATTTACATAGGAAGACAAGGAAAATGAAATGGGAAATGGGGAAAAATGATTACAAGGGAATACCTTAAAACAGCATAAAACCCTAGCCATTTTTTACAATTTTAAACCACAGCCACATGGAGCTTTTCTCTTGCAAATATAGATCTTTAAAAATGCAATCACGATTTCCTTTGACCATAATAAGCAACAATTTTTAAGTTGGAGGGCCTACCTTAGGCAATTCGGCAATTTTGGTGGTTCCTTGGATGAATTTGCAGGCAGTTTGATAAGGAGGGCGTTGACGGGTCGCGCACCTCACCCAACGGGTCGCGCGCCACTGACGGGTCGCGCCCGTTAAAAAATTGCACTGTCGGAGGGCGCTCAACGGGTCGCGCGCCTGGTCTGACGGGTCGCGCGCCTGTCCAGCTCTCAACTTCGGCCAATTTCTCACCCAATCTCTCTTGCAAGTGACTTAGATGCACAATGAGGCTCGATGGAGGGAGATTGGGCTTTTATAACCTTGATTTGAATTAATTTCATGCCCAAACCCACTTTATAATGTTTTTCTTTGACACTTTATAAACTCTATGTTTTTGGTTTCCTTTTATCCTGAAATTGACTAATTTTATGCTTTTGCTCGATACTTTTTGCAGGGATAACATCTGAGGGATCTTGGCAAGGGAGCTAGGGTTACATGCTGTCCTTTGAAGCCTTTTGAAATTTTACCATTTTTTACAAAATTTTGAAAAATGACCTTGGCTTTAAAAACAGGGTTTTTAAATCCAAGGTGAAAATTAACTGGACAAGATAGAAATTTTCGAAGAAACACCTTGAAAATCATCCCTCTGGCTTGCTGAGCACTTATTGACCTTCAGAGACATGACCTTGAAGACAAACTTGACAAAAACCCTAGACCTAGAATTTTGACTTCAAGACAAGACAAGTAAGCTTTAAAAGAGTTTAAGGATTGAAACAACTTTGATCCAGCAATGCCAAGAGGGGAACAAAAACACCAGCTCCTCCATCAGAGTTATGGCATGCCTAATGGAATGCAAAAATTGACACTGATGAGACACCTACTTATGCAAATTCAAAGAGTTTTGATCGCTGATGGAGGGCTACTAGACCGACTCTAACACACATAAACAAATTCACAATCATAAAGAGAAGCATTGTACCAAGACAAATTGCCACATGAATCCCAAAGAGTGCTGCAAATCCTGGTCTCAATTCCTTAGCCAAAACACTGAAAATGAATGTACAATAAAGCTCAAGGCTTTCTCAAGAGTCCAACCATGCTAATGATTGAAAAACAACATAATATAGACAAACATAGCTCATCCTTGCCTCTATGGGTCGAGCTCACATGTTTAGGAGCTGTTTCAACTAATTCTAAACTGAGAACTAGAAATTAGGCAACAGAACAGCATGCCTCTAGAAATAGGACTTTTCCCCTCCAAAAGTCCATTCTCCCAACACTGCTTCCTGTGTGTCGAAATAGGGGCAATGAGGTCATTTTTTTAGTGTTTTTGACCTTTTAGAGAGCTCAAAACCTGCCCAAATTTCTTGTCCATAGGTAGAAAAGCATAACTTTTCATCCCAAATCCAAAAATGCGGAGTTTTTGTGCTTTGGAGGGTCCTAGAAAAAGCGAGCGCCACATGGCGCGACACATAAAGCAGAAAACCATGTGTTAAGAATTTCTTTGTGTAGCGCCTTTTTTCAGACCAGTTTTAAGGGCCTTCCCGGTGTCAAAATTGGGTGCACAATAGCTCGTTGGAAATATTATTGAGTCTGATTTCCAACCTAACTTGAATTTTTCAATTTGGAGTTCGTTTTCCCTGTCAAAAATCAAATCTCCCAAGACTGGTCAAAATGTGCCAAATGAGGCTGCCTAAAGGCAGAGTGTTGTTGCAGTCAACTTTTGAAGGTCTTCCTCAACTTCAAATTGATCTCATGATAGCTCATTGGAAATATATTTGAGTCTAGTTATCATTTGACTTATCAAGAAATTCATTTGGCCAACCAAGCTAGGAGAAAGCTTGATTTTCCCAAGGTCGCTTTAGAGGTGCATCAATTCTCCTGAGGCAACCATATTTTTGACATTTCTATAAAAACATGACACCTGTGTAAAAATTGAAAGAGGTTTTTATTATTTGGCCTATTGTGGAGAAAAAACTCTCTCAGTTTTCCAAAATTCATATTTTCTTGCTCAGAAACATCATTTGAGTAAAACCTACCTCGATGTGTGGAACAGGGGATTTGTTGAAATGAAGCGAAATGAAGGGGATAAGGGGCTTCTAAATTCTTGAGAAAATTTTTGGAATTAGGGAGGGATGTTAGGAAGTATGGGAAAGTGGAATTTTGAAGATTGAGTGAGGGGAAGGGGTCCAAAAGGGAAAAACATAGGCTTAGCCTAGAAAATTGTCAGGTTGTAGCAAGAAACTAGGGTTTGTGCGAAAATGAGGAATTTGAGGGATATCAGTGATGGGAAGTGTTTAATAAGGTACATTAAGGATAGGGGAAGGTGTATGAACATCAGGATACAAGTTTTACTAATGATTTGATCATCCAAGAGAAATTGCCTTCAAAACCCTAGGAGAACGAAATGAACCTTACCTAGGCGCAACTGAAGTAGGAACAAGGTGTAAAATGACCCATTGGAACCTGACATGATGATGAAAACCCTCTGAATGATCGTACACTTAGCTGAATGGTGACATGGACCGACATTTGGACAACTTTGAAGGAGTAAAATCAAACCCTAGACTGAATGCCTAGTGACCAAATTTTGCTTGAAGACTCACTGAAATGACAAAATTTGACCTTGACACCTTAAAATCACTTTGTAAGAGCATGTTTGATCACTGGAGGAAGGCTAAAACTGACACTAACATTGGCTCCAATGGGGATGGTAGCTCCTTGGAGGTGCCAAGAACTACAGATCTTTGGAAAGAAGACAGTGCCTTCGTCCATTGGGCAATGGAGTTAATAACTTCGACAAAACAAAACCAATTACTATGAAACTTTGACTCAAGACTCATAGTTGAAATGACTAATCCAAAACTGAAATAAGACTCTCAAAAGCTGAAACTAGACATTCAGCAGCTGAAACTAGACACTCAAAACTGACGAAAACAAAATATGACTCAAGACTTACTTAACTGAAACAAGTACTTACAAAGCTTTCAAAGGGCAGCAGTCCATCGAGATTTGAGGGCTTCAAATCATGACGACGACTACCTGCTTACTGATGAAATATGTACAATCATGTGAAGTGGGCCTTCCAATGTAACCAATCCAACAAATGGCTACTCAATGAAATTTTTCTCTCTCTTTCCTCGAGCAGGCAGAATGATGTACATGTAGGCAACTCACAATAACCACTAAAACCAAGGCTTATGATAACGAACCAGGCAACATTTATCTTCTCTAATGCTTGCAAAAGAATGCCAAAGGGATCTTGATAATCCTGAAGCATTAGCTTGTCTTGAGATCCAGCAACAAAAATACAAGTACTCCCTTTATTCTGATCTGAAAGAACAGTTGGTTGCTGATTGATAGTAACTGACTTGAATTCTGGCATACTGTGTCTCTCAGATTCACATTCCTCGATTTCATGGTCTAGGTCATTCTTAAACAGAAAACAATCTTCAAGATTATCAAACATGACAGCCTTATCATCTTCATGAAAGAAAATATTATCTGTTTGCTGATCTATAAAGCTAATTACAAGATTGTCATCATTTTCAAAAGAGGAAGAAGTTTCACCAACACTTTCTTGAGCATGTGCGCACTGCAAATCTGCTTTAGCTTGGGCTGTAATATGACCTTTTAGGAGTTGATCTATTTCATTTTCAGACAAAGGAGATAATACTTTTTGTTTTCTTTTGCTCAAACAGTGATTGTCTTCATGAAATAACATTTTAAAACATGAAAAACCTTAATGACAGTCCACTATTCCCTGATCTTCTGAAATTTGAAAACATTGTTGATCATCTTCATATGACATGGCAATCAAATTATCATTTACCACTGAGTTATCGAAAGAAGATTTTTCACTTACTTGAACAAAGATCTCATCTTGTTTTTCATAAAATGATTGGATTACCTCCTCATGCAGGCTTGGTTGTAATGAAATGAGAACACTTGGGTCAATAACTCTATCTTCTTCATTCCAGATGATCTCAACAGCGGAGCTCTCCTTCATGGAATTCAGACCAAGGTACTTTTGATCGTCACGATCTGAAATAGCTGACTTGACTTTATCACATTCTGAAAGTGAAACTTGACTTTCCTGCATGCTGTCTTCTTCTATGGACATATCTGAAACAAAACCTTCTCTTTCATCATCTTCCATCGTACTAAGATCTTGATCCTGCTGCAAATTTTCCTGATTATCTTGATAAGTATCACTCTATTTATGCTATTGAAATGGATTTTCATACAGGGCTTCCATGATCTCATCATCTTCATAAACTTTCTCAAGTTGTTCAATAAAACTATAAACATGTTTGCAACAGTTCTGAACTAAATTTAATGATGGATAATATTCTTTATACCTTTCAAATAACATGGCATGAAAATCCTTTAAACAGTAAATACAAGCAGGTGGCAAACTTTCATACCAAGATGGGGCTTCACCTTCCAGAGTGGCCATGAATATCTTCATCAAGCAATCTTCAGGAAAATCAACCTTCAACTTGCGTATATGCATGTGAAATCTAACCATATGTAAAGCAGCATCATTCTTATCATCATCTTTAAACATAGGCAAATTCCTTTGCCAATTTACCTTCAGAATTTTATTTGGAAAACCTGGAATGTGATCTCGGCTCATGGGAGCATACCGTCGAGCAAGCAAATCCATTTTGATAACAATGAATTGACCAAGAAATTTTTCAGGCTACTAATTCTTGAAGGGTAGAGTCGCCATAAAAATTCTGAACCTTGGGATTCTTCGACACTGGAGTCGCCAGGTGAATGATTTCAGCCTTCATATTTGTCTGACTGCTGTCCACCATCAACAATCAGATCTGAACTTGATTACATTTTACTGAGGAAATTTGCAAGTCAAATGTTTATGTTTATAAGACTAGACCGGAGATTGACTGAAGCGGCGTTTATCTACTTTCGCCAATGCAAAGCAAGAGCGTTTCGAAGGCTACCTGGCATAACTTTAGGCTCCGTCTGTAGTTTATAAAATGAAGAACACTAACAAACAAACAATTTCTTCCCCAGTATGGTCGCCACTATGTTAGTGCCTAGATTTACCTCAAGCTAAAAAGGTAGGATCCAGGACCAACATCAAACCATGCTCAGCCTGGTAGCTAGCCCTACCAGGTCAAGAGAGGGCTCTCTCCGGGTCAATCTCAGCAAATGATGATCTATGGGGCTTGAGATGACTGAAATATCTTCTGATTTTAGGCTAGGTATATGTGCAAAAGAGTTGATTTGATAAAATGGAGTTTTGTTGGCTCAGAGGGAAAGGCACATTTTGGGGTGCGGGGATTGAGGCTCAGTTCTGCAGAGATCTCGATGGGGAAAGGTAGGAAATCGTTTTGGCACTTAAATTTTAGTGAGATGGAAGGAAAATACAAGTGAGGTGTTGAAGAGGGCAAGAGAAATCATGAATCCTCCCCAAACAGCTGAAAACATCAAACAACTAAAGCAAACTTCAAGTAGAGCATTGCACTTTCAATGAATTCTACTTACACTCTTGTTTGTTTAGTTCAGAAGAAATAAGATAGATAATGAAATCACATAAACAAATTCACAATCACAAAGAGAAGCATTGTACCAAGACAAATTGCCACATGAATCCCAAAGAGTGCTGCAAATCCTGGTCTCAATTCCTTAGCCAAAATACTGAAAATGAATGTACAATGAAGCTCAAGGCTTTCTCAAGAGTCCAACCATGCTAATGACTGAAAAACAACATAATATAGAAAAACATAGCTCATCCTTTCCTCTAGGGGTCAAGCTCACATGTTTAGTAGCTGTTTCAACTAATTCCAAACTGAGAACTAGAAATTAGGCAACAGAACAGCATGCCTCTAGAAACAAGGGAACTGATTCATTCAATTTCAAACAACTTTTAAACTGATGAATCTACCTCTACAAGTGAACATTTGACACATTTACATCATGATCCATAAATGTACATTAAATTACATCACAAATTTTCCATTAATAAAGTGAAAAATTCAAACTGGCCAAAGCTGGGCGAAAAACAGAGCAATACTTGGTCAAACTGGTAATTTTTCCTCTATGCGCCGCACCTGATTCTCTATGCGTAGCGCCTGTTTGGACCCACTTTTGGAGGCCTTCCTGGTGTCCAAATGAGCTCCAAGTGTTCTTGTTGGAAAGGTTTTCCTGTCTACTTTCCAACCCAAGTAGAATTTTTCAATTTGGCCTCCATTTTTCCCTTCAAAAGTCCATTCTCCCAACACTTCTTCCTGTGTGTCAAAATAGGGGCAGTGAGGTCATTTTTTGAGTGTTTTTGACCTTTTAGAGGGCTCAAAACCTGCCCAAATTTCTTAGACATAGGTAGGAGAGAATAAATTTTCATGCCAAATCCAAAAATGATGAGTTTTGTTCTTTTGAGGCTCCTAGCAAAAGCGAGCGCCACGTGGTGCGGCGCATAGAGCAGAAAACCCTGTATTAAAAAATTCTGTGCATAGTGCCTTTTTTCAGACCAGTTTTGAGGGCCTTCCTGGTGTCCAAATTGGGTGCACAATAACTCGTTGGAAATATTATTGAGTCTAATTTCCAACCCAACTTGAATTTTTCAATTTGGAGTTCATTTTCCCTGTCAAAAATCAAATCTCCCAAGACTGGTCAAAATGTGCCAAATGAGGTTGCCTCAAGGCAGAGTGCTGTTGCAGTCAACTTTTGAAGGTCTTCCTAAACTCAAAATTAAGCTCATGATAGCTCATTGGAAATATCTTTGTTTCTAGTTATCATCTAACTCATCAAGAAAGTCATTTGGCCAACCAAGCTAGGAGAAAACTTCATTTTCCCAAGGTCACTCCAGAGGTGCGTCAATTCTCCTGAGGCAACTGTATTTTTGAAATTTCTATAAAACCATGACACCTGTATAAAAAGTGAAAGACATTTTTATTCTTTGGCCTATTTTGGACAAAAATCTCTCTTAGTTTTCCAAAATTCATCTTTTCTTTCTCAGAAACATCATTTGAGTAAAACCTACCTCGATGTGTGGAACAGGGGATTTGTTGAAATGAAGCGAAATGAAGGGGATAAGGGGCTTCTAAATTCTTGAGAAAATTTTTGGAAGTAGGGAGAGATGTTAGGAAGTAGGGGAAAGTGGAATTTCAAAGATTGAGTGAGGGGAAGGGGTCCAAAAGGGCAAAACACAGGCCTAGCCTAGAAAATTGTCAAGTTGTAGCAAGAAACTAGGGTTTGTGCGAAAATGAGGAATTTGAGGGATATCAGTGATGGGAAGTGTTTAATAAGGTACATTAAGGATAGGGGAAGGTGTATGAACATCAGGATACAAGTTTTTCTAATGATTTGATCATCCAAGAGAAATTGCCTTCAAAACCCTAGGAGAAGGAAATGAACCTTACCTAGACGCAACTGAAGTAGGAACAAGGTGTAAAATGACCCATTGGAACCTGACATGATGATGACAACCCTCTGAATGATGGTACACTCAGCTGAATGGTGACATGGACCGACATTTGGACAACTTTGAAAGGAGTAAAAGCAAACCCTAGACCTAATGCCTAGTGACCAAATTTTGCTTGAAGACTCACTGAAATGACAAAATTTGACCTTGACACCTTAAAATCACTTTGTAAGAGCATGTTTGATCACTAGAGGAAGGCTGCAAAAACTAACACTAGCATGATAAAACAAAGCTGCAAATAACAAGACAATGTAAACTTAGATTTGTTATTGGGTCAACATTTGTAGATGAGGTTGAGTTAGATATAGTTCCATTGGATATATGTGGTATTGTTTTGGGAAGTCCATACTTGTATGATAGGAAAGCTATTTTCTATAGAGCTGAAAATAGGTATCAACTAACTAAAGATGGAATGGAATATATTGTAAGAGCTCATAAACTCAAAGGAAACTATTCTCTCATCAACTTAGGACAGATGAAAAAAATTGTGAATTCAAGTAGGCAATTTTTACTAATGGTTGTAAAGGAAAAGGACCCTGATAAAACCAATGCATTTGAAGGCTGTGATTCTAAACAGAAAGTTGATTTAGTTAAAGTTGTTTCAGAGTATGATGTTCTATTTCAAGAACCTAAAGGTCTGCCACCCAAGCGGGAAATAGTACATGATATTTATTTGCAGCAAGATGCTCCATTACCTAACATTGGAATGTACAAGTTGTCAGCTTTAGAGAATGCAGAGATAAATAAGCAAGTACAAGAGTTGCTCGATAAAGGGTTTATACGACCAAGCACATCACCATGTGGATCGCCAATCGTGATGGTGAGAAAGAAAGATGGTTCGTGGAGAATGTGCATTAATTATAGAGTACTGAATAAAATAATGATCAAGAATCGTTATCCTCTTCCTCGTATAGATGATTTGTTAGATCAATTAAAATAAGCAGTTTACTTTTCTAAGTTAGACTTACGAAATGGTTATCATCAGGTCAGAGTTGCAGAACAAGATGCATGGAAGACTGCTTTCAAGACAAAGCAAGGGTTGTATGAATGGTTGGTTATGCCTTTTGGCTTAACTAATGCTCCTGCTACATTTATGAGAGTTATGAATGGTGTACTCAAACCATTTATTGATGACTTTGTAATTGTTTATTTAGATGACATTCTTGTTTTTAGTAAGACATGGGAACACCATGTAAAACATGTAAAGCAGACTTTAGATATTTTAAAAAGAGAAAATATCTATGTAAAACTATCAAAATGTGAATTTGGCAGAACATCTTTAAATTATTGGGGTTATATTGTAGGGGGTGGTGAATTGAAGATAGATCCCTCTAAGGTTGAAGTCATTGTGAATTGGCCTAAACCCAAATCTGCTACAGAGGTTAGGAGTTTCCTAGGGGCAGCACAATACTGGAGAAAGTTTATTGCTAATTTTTCATTGATTGCAGCTCCATTACATGCTTTAACAGGATTGAAACAAGTATTTCAGTGGGGAGGCAAACAGCAGAAAGCCTTTGACACCTTAAAAGAGAAAATTAGTACAGCACCAGTACTAGCACTATTAGATCTTCAACATCCATTTGAGATTGAGACAGATGCCAGTGACTATGCCATGGGAGTAGTGTTGATGCAACACAGAAAACCCATATGCTATCATTCTGAGACATTTACTTCTGCAGTAGTTAATTATCCCACATATGATAAAGAATTGTATGCATTAGTACAAAGTGTGAAAAAGTGGAAACATTACCTAATGGGTAAAGAAACAATCATACATACAGATCATCAACCATTTCAATATTTGTACTCACAAACTAAATTGCAGTAATCAAGACATTATAGGTGGATGGGTTTTCTACAGCAATTTCATCTTGTCATCAGATATAAAAAGGGCATACACAATAAGGTTGCAGACATGTTGTTGGGACCAATCATAAATGCATCTACTATACTTAAGCATAACTCAGTAATGCATGAAAGTTATTGATGAGCCTCATAAATGGGTAATTACATGGGCTCATTTTACCTCCTAACCTAGTCAAATCAACCATTCTCTTAGCTTATTGTATGATTTTCTGATTATATTTATGCTTATAGAGTGAGTTGAGTTAGTTATGATGCCATATGATCTAACATGTATTTAATGCAGATTATTGATGGATTTTAAGGTCAAAGTCATGGATCCAGTGGTCAAATGGCAGCAATAACTCAAAGTAAACAGAGGAGAGGACTTATAGGAGGGAATCCCCCTCATTTATTACTCCTCACTTTGAATTCCCCTTCATTCAGCTCAGAGTACAATCAGCCGAATCATGCACTAGAAGGCAGTCGAGCAAGTGGACGATGATTGATAGTTATCTCGAGTTTTAGGAGCCAAGCCTCCCTGATTTTAAGGAAGCTATTGGTAGCTTCATATGTATAAGTAGAGAGGCCTAGGGCCCCACTAGGGTCGGATTTTTTTGCTTATGTAAACTCTGCTCAAATTTTCAGCTTACTATTTTGTGACAGTTTCATGTAAACTTGCTATTTTTTGAAATTGAAGATGGAATCCTTTTTGAGCTAGCACTGAGTTACCTCAGAGGGCTGAAACTCTTGGGTTAGGTCCAAATACAAGCAGCGAAGCTTCTTTTTACTTGTATTTGTATTCAGTTGTAGATTTATTTGTTGTTAGATGTATTTCTTTTCTTTTGATGATTCAGTAGTTTGCTTCCATTTGTGCTTTTTGTAGCAGGTTAAGCAACGATCAGAAAAGATTCACAATGCTAGCAATAGTGCCTTGGCCTCTCTTCCTCCCTCTAGGACCATGATTTGAGGCAAAGACTCTCTTGCTGCCCCACAAACACAAATTTTCCTCATTCATAGGACTTCTAGTGTTTGCATCTCTTTAGTAGGTTCATAGTCCAGTTTTGTTTTGCTTCAGATCTTCCTTATCATGTTCATTTCCTGATTTGAAATAGTCATTTTTCATGCTTTCCTTGCTTGCAGCATTTCCTTTCGTAGGTCATAGTTTAGATTATTTTAATACAAAACTCTGTTTTTCCTAAATGTACTCATTTCATTGTTTGCTTGATCTTCTTGGTTAACTGTCAGTTCCTTTGCAGCAGATCTCTTCCAGTAGTAGGCCAGCTTATTAGCAATCACATCCCCCATCTGATCCATGCCCTACAGATCTTCCCAAACCTCACCTCAATTCTGCCTTAGTTTCCTGCATTTTTCATAGAACTTCTTCCTCTCTCCTTGAGCAAACCCAATCATCTTTCTCTCTCCTGGTGGTTCATGGTAGACCATAGGCGCCCTAACACCTCCTTCCAACCTTCATCCACCTTTTCCACCCACTCTCACACCCTCAAAATAGCAGAAATTGCTCTCGGCCTCCTCCTGTAGGCCTCATGTAGTTTCCCTGTGTCCTCCTGTAGTTTTTCCTGTAGGCTTTCTTTTGAAGGCCGAGTGTGGGAAAAGCCTCCAAAAGGCCACCTAAGACCTCCTAGGACCCATCCACACCATCTTCCATCCTCCCAAGCTCCAAAACCACCCTTTAACGCCACCTGTTCACTGCCACACTCACACACAATAAATTAGATGCATGTCAAATTCACATAAAAATCCAAAAATATGTTTTTTTCTTATTTACTTCCAGAAATAGCATGGTTAGATGTTGTTTGCTTTCTTGAGTAGGTAATGGAATTTCTTTCATGGTTTTCATAGTGTTTTTGGAAAAAGTAGAATTAGCTTGTTAATTAGGGTTTACTAGGTCTTGCTTTACATTCCAGTCTTTTTCCTTTCTGCAATTAGAATAGCTTTTGTAGAGTAATCTTTCTTTCTTTCATCACACATAGAGCTTCTTTTGAGATCTATAGAATTTGGCTTGAGCTCCTAGTGATCTTGCGCCGGCTGACCAAGTGACAACCTGCAGTAAGAACTAGTACTTTTGCATACATCACTGACACTTCCAAGTTTGTTACAAACTACTGGGTTGATAAAAGTAAAGTTTGCAGCCCAGGAGTTGCAGCATTCTTGCTGCAATATTGGCGCTCACCAGTTACATTGAACAATATGCTCAAGATGTAGATTTTAAAGATGTATATGCAACTTTAAGTCATAGCAAGCAAGTAGAAGAATTGAATTATTATGTAAATGACCAACTCTTATATCATTTGGGAAAGTTATGCATTCCACAAACTGAAAGAGTTAACATAATTTGAGAAGCGCATACTTCTCTCATATCAAGTCATTTTGGTAAGTAAAACAATTACACAATTGTAAAGATTTTGTTATTGGCCAAAAATGCATAAGACAGTTTCTAGATATATCAAAGGATGCACAATGTATGCTACAAGCAAGCCCAGTAATAGGCAATTAGGCTTGTACACTCCACTTCCAATTCCTTCTCATCCTTCGGAAAGTGTTTCCATGTATTTTGTTGGGGGGTTGCCAAAGTCTAGGAAAGGTCATGATTATTTTTATGTTATTGTGGATAGGTTCAGTAAAATGTGTATTTGGATACCATGTAACAAGCGGGTTACAGCTGAACAAACAGCAAAGTTGTTCTTTCAGAATGTATGGGTTCATTTTGGGTTACCCACTTCTATTGTATTTGATCGAGATTCTCGATTTGTTGGGAAGTTTTGGTCAAGTCTATGGGAGTTGATGGACACCAGGTTGAAGAAGAGCACGGCATTTCATCCACAAACAGATGGTCGGACAGAAGTGGTCAACAGGACAAAAACCCAGTTGCTCAGAGGCTATTGCAGCAAGAATCCCAAGCTTTTGGATGAGCATTTGTGTTATGTGCAGCATGCTTACAACCGTGCCAAGCACTCTTCTACTCATAGATCTCCTTTTGAGACTTGTTTTGGTTTTATACCAAAGTCTTCCTTGGATTTTGTCTTTTGTAAAGACATAACAGTTGATGGACACAGTGATGTGGACAAAGCAACCAAGTTCATTGAACAAATCCAGGAAATTCACCAGGCAGTACAGGAAAAGCAGGAAATAATTCAAGCCAAGTACAAGGCAAGAAATGACAAGCATCAAGCCGAGCATAATTTCCAAGCTGGTGACCAAATCTGGATGTATATCAGCAAAGACAGAATGCAAGGTGAAGGTAAGAAGCTAAAACCAATAAGGTATGGACCTTTCAAGATACTTGAAAGAATTGGTGAAAATTATTTTCGCCTTGATTTGCCAGCTTATATGCAGATCTACTCAGTCATAAATGCAGAAAACTTGAGATTGTATGAACCTTCATTGATTGAAGATCCTAAAGAGCAAAGTCAGTTGCCTTCTATTGAGGATCTGTTGCCTGAGTATCTCAATGAGTTACAGGAGGACACAGTTCTGGACAGAAAGGTAAGAACTACGCATCGAGGGGATGTTGAGTACCTGAGAGTAGGGCTCAAGGGTTCAAATCCAAGCAAGGCACAATGGATAGAAATTGGACAAGTGAGGGAACTGTATCCTCACTTGATCGATGCCTAAAACCAACTTTTGGTGGTCCAAAAGCTTTTCAGTGGGAAGGCGTGATCCAAAATGGATCTTGTATAAAAACCTCTAAGTCTAAAGTCTTCATTAATTAATAGCACAAATGAAAGAATGGCGGAAAAACCCGAAAATCCAAAGGAAAGCAGAAGCGCAGCAGGAATGCACCAGGGTCGTTGGATCCACGAGATCAACAGATGAGATCAAATCGCATCGGAGCAGGCCATCGGAGTGTATCGGAGGCAGCCTTATGGGAATTGCGATCATGATCCAGCGACACAATGTGGACCTTTGATCGAGCACGTAGATCAACGGTAGAGATTACAATATCGCATTGCAGATTTTCAAAGGGAGGACTTATCGTAGGCCCAAAGACTCAGCGATATGCGATTACGACTCATCGCATGGCAATATCGCATCACAGTAATGCAAAGGGGTGATGTTGATAGGCCGCGGGTAATACGATTGCGATTGCGATGGGCCGATGGCACCGATCAACGATTGGCGATTGGACTGGTGGAACAACACAGAGACCCGTGACCCCGCGATATGCGATACGCTGATATCGGCGATCGGCGATCGGTGGAGGAATGGGATTGGAACCATATACAAAGGGCCATTGACATGTGACTTGCGATTGTGATCAAGGCGGACCCGACAGGGTTTATAGGTGCGGCAGTATAAAATTTGAAATCCGATATGAAGCGTTTGTCGGGTTTTTCAGTGTTTTAATGTATTTTTGCGTATTTCCGTTATAAACCCAAATACAAAGGGGACCATGGCATTTGAATCACTGCGACTTGCGACAACGATAGAACGCGGACCCGAAAGGTTTATAAGGCAAACTATATATCTTTTGAAGTTCGGATTTGGTGGATTTTCCATTGTTTTTCAGTGTATTCTGTGTATTTCTCTGTGTAAACAAAGAAGAGTGTTTTCTGGGATTTTCACCCGCGCCCGGTCCTTTCCGTTTGTAAACAGGTGGCAATGATGTCTTAAGTGTTATGACAATGATTGTTTAACACTCAGCAGGAAGATGAAGGGACAGCATTGGGAGCCAGAGAGCCCGAAAAGGGAGACGAACAGACAAGCGCCGATAGGCTTAAAAGCCATCACATGGCAGGACAGAGGACAGAGTTGTTCAGAGAGAGGTTGCCTAGAGGTGGGGTCAAAGAGGAGACAGATTGAGACAGAGAGGGATAGAAAACAGCCGAATAGAGTAACAGGATAGAGGGAGAGTTTGTGTACTCTTTGAGACTCGAAGTTACCGAGTGAATCCCTATGAATGTCATTGTTGGTTGAGACTCTGTTTTGGAGCTCACTCCTGTAATAATCCACGCCTGAAGACATAACATAGAGGCCCTCATTGATAGCTTGGACCAGGAGATGTAACCAGGAATTCTGGTGAACTCCATTATTAATTTGATTGTGTTGATATGTGTGTTTTGTTGTGTTTTAATTACTGTTGATTGTCTGTTTCATTGCAATCTTATCGATCCATTACATTAAGTGGAATAGGAATTTCCCTGCACATGAGCCTGTAATACCTTAAATATAGACTTAAAAACCCATTTTCGAATCAATGTATAACAATTATTACCCCATTTAGGATGGGGAAATTCATGGCCTATTAGGGGTCGGGACATGCAAGAGTTCCTTGTGTTTTATGAGATAGAGAAACATTGGCCCAGGAATTCAGTGATGGCCATATGATAGAGGTAAAGTTCTTTCTTGGCATTTTCCCATGCACTAATTGTAAGTCTTGGCCGTCTTTTACATTTTTATTTTTCTTTTGTTTTTCTTGTGGCCATCATATGCTCTTTCTTTTTATTTTAGCTGCATCAACCTCCTAGCGTACATTTATATGCCCTACCCAAAGTATGAGGATGTGTGTGTTCCAAATCCCAATGAATTAATGGTCGGTTTGTTATGCAACCAACTCACAAAATAGCAGAAAATATAGATCAACGTCTTAGAAATTATCCTCTTCGAGGGGGAAACCTCCTTTACATTAAATAAATGAAAAATTCTTGGATGATACAAATGATAATACCTCCTTGGTATATATAGGCGTCTAAGGGGTCACAATATAAGCATATCCTACATATCAATAATAATGTAAGGGCACAACAATAGCAATAGTGGGATTCTATGGGGCACAATAATAACAACATGGGGGATACATGGGCACAATAATAACAATAGGGGGCTACACTAACAATAACAATAAGGGGAATATACTAGTATTATAGGGACCTAACATGCCCCTCTCCTTCAAAAAAGTGTTGTACTCAACACTTGAGTAGTTCTGGATGCTTTTGTATAAATTGTCATCCTCCCATGTGGAACCTTCAGCTGGTAAGTTCTTCCACTTAATGAGATACTCTAAAATTAATCGATTCTATAGTTTTCGAGATCTTGTTTCCATGACTACTTCAGGCTCAAATATGACTTTTCCTTCTTCGTCAAGTTCTGGGAACATTTTTTGAATTGGGAGCTTGTCACCAATAACCTTCTTTAAGCATGAAACATGGAAAATTGGGTGTGCTCGGGAAGATGCAGGAAGCTCCAATTTGCTTTTCATAGTATCAGTCTTTTGCAACGCCTTGTAAGGACCATAGTACTTGGGTGATCATTTACTATCCTTCTTAGCTTGCTTTAGGGACATTTGTTTGTATGGTTGTAGTCATAAAATACCCAGTCGCCTACATCAAAACTTATTTCATTGCAATGTTGATCTGCCTGTTGTTTCATTCGATTTTGCACCAGCGTGAGGTTATCCTTTAAGAGTTGTAGAACTTGTTGTCGATGCTTTATGTGATCTTCCACGGCTTGAACCTTAGAATTTTCTCATAATGATGATGTGATGGATGGTGGATGATATCCATAAAGTTCCATAAATGGGGTCATTTTTGTTGCAGCATGGAAGGAAGGGTTATACCACCATTCAACTGGAGGTAACCACTTGACCCATTGTTTGGTCAATTCAATGTCCTTGAATTGGCAATCATAAATTTTCAACCAGGGTGCGTAGACTGATGAAGTACAGGTGCACAATATGTGCTTAGAATTTATTCACTATGTTGTTATGTATTTGTCAAGATCTAAACTTAAGATGGGGCGATGTTTGTCAATTGTATTAGTGTTGTAATTCTTAGGGATGTTGATTAAGTTTCCTAGGAATTAATCTCTATCCAATTAGTTTGTAGATGATGTGAGGGTGATTTTACTTATGTTAGATTGTTGGGATTTTTTATCTTAAATCTCTTTTCTGCAGCTCCTAATTCTCTAAGTGCAAAAAGAAACCTATTCTATCAACTATGAAGGAATACTGTTGAACTCAATTGTTTTAGGAGAGGTCTTCTTGCTTGTTCAATTTCTACTCAAACAAAGTAATCCAAGCAACATCTATGAATTGAACACACTTCAATTATGCTGGATAATAAGCAAAGGAAATAACTGTGCAGTACCAGGTATAAAGCAAATTAGATAACAGTCTAAGCTAGGTATAAAGCAAATTAAAGTTCTTATGCAGATAACAATTCGAGATCATTATACAACATTATCACACAAAACAGAGCAATTGAAGAATTAAAGGAAATCATATTGTATTTGATTAAAACCTGCCATTGTTTGTAGGGGCCCTCCACATAGCAGTTCAGAGCTTCAAATCAATACAACGCTTGCACACAAAAACCAAATTCATTCACATGAAATTCACAAATTGTTCATAAAACATATCATTCAGCGCGCACCCAAATAACAGTGCGGCCATTAGCTTTATAGCAGGTCTCTTGGCATAATCGCGAAACTTTCATTTTGCTATTTCGAAAGCAAAATGATAAGGTTTCAACTGATCTCGGGTTCTGTTATGTGTTAATCCGGCAGTTGACTCAAAGTTTGACCGCGATCTCATGTGCCTCTTTTAGCGAACAGTTTTGAGTGGATAGGAGGGTATCCATGAGGGAGTCATCCTCTATCCATCCGCACCTTTCACTGCTAACCTGGAACTCTGGAACCTCACGAAAAATGAAGACAGCTACGGAATCCTGGACTAGCTACGAAAATAGACTAATTCGGCAGCCAATTACAACTTTAATTAAAACAATAGGGTATATAGTTGAATATGAACAAGAAAACATACTAATGCATACCTTCATCAAAACCTGGTAGATATGGCTCTATTAAGTGGTAAATATATATGAAAAAGAGAGGATCATTAGGCAAAGAGGACTTCATGGTAGGAAAATCTTCATACTCTACATTCCCCCAGACTGGAGATGTTGTATGTCCTCATACACTTATTCATTCCTTGTCTTCTGCTTGTGTCTCTTGTTTGTCATCTCCCTGTTTCACTGTTTTCTTCTTTTTTGCAGAGATTGGCATTCTAGGCTTCCTCATTAGAATTTTGTACTTTAAATTGATTAGCTCTCTCTACATAATTATGTTCTCTTTCTTCAGCTTCTTGTTTTTCTTATACCACAAGCTTAGATGTAGGATCAGATTGTCACTCTTGGAAATCTATATCTCACTTTGTGTCTTCAGGGCTTGATTTTTGTTTTTAATATACCGATTCAGTGTTTCTAGTTCAAAGATATCCTGCTTCAAGATTTTTGAGGCCGATTTTTCATTCACCTGGTTGCTTCCTTCTCCAGGGCTCTATATTGTCTCCTTTTTTGTTGTTTCCTTCCTTTCTAGTGACTCTATGTAGTCATATATTTCCTATTGTGCGGGGTCAATACCTAGACTATGTATTGGGCTTCCTAGAGGTGAGCTGTAAGGTTGTGGTGATGATCTTGGTGACCCTTTTGGAGAATTCCCAGACCTTCCAATTGGCTCATCCTCTATTGGACCGTCCTCTGTTGGATCAATATCTATTGGAGTTTTCTTTGTTGGCTCAATCTATGTTGGAGTGTTCTCTATTGGCTCCTCTTCAGTTGGCTCCTTTTCATTTGGCTCATTTTCCTCAAGGTTAATGTATTATGTAGTCTTTGAGGTTGTTTTTTGAGTCATGCTCAACCTCGTGCTCCTTCTCAACCCTGGGGTTTGTGTTTTCTGCACTTTCCTCCTCTTATTCTTTGATTTTTCTTTTGGAGGAGAGGTTTCAGTTTGTGAGATTTCTTCTTTACCTGGGTTAGCTTCCTTTCTTCTAGGGTTTCCCCTCTTCATTCTCTACAAAATCTTTACTATAGGCAACTCTTCTTCTGTTACCTCTGTCTAAGTTTGAGGTGCTTGTTCCTTTATCATTTCTATGGTTCTTTTTCTCCCTCTGAGGGCCCTGCTGCTACTTGGTTTTTCTAGGGATTTCTCCTTGAAATGGTTCCTTATTAAGAAACTTTCCCAGTCATCCCCTATACTTCGGAGGTGAAACTGGACCAATATTTTTACCTGGCCATGATGGTACATGGTGTTTTTTATGCATTGAATTTTCTTCTGAACATTCGTAGCCATTTTCCTGAGGCTATTCAAGAGAAAATAGGGTAGGTTCATCTGATGATCCTCAAGGAAGTGCATCATCATTCTAACATGATAAAAGTACATTTGTCCAAACCTACCTTCATAAGTGATAAACTTTTGAAGCACAAGCAATAAGTTTCTCCATTTGTTTTTAAGATCAGAGATTGGAATACCTTTTTTGTAGACCGTTGTGTCCATGTTAGGATTCTTGAGGAAAACCTTCCAGTCCTCGCTATTAATCCCTCTATTTTTAAACCATTTTTCTCCATGCCTTGGCAACTCGGTGGCCTCAGCGATCATAGACTCCGTTACTATGACATTTATGTCCCCAATTTCAGCCTCCATTCCATTGAATGAGTGTGCAAATGTCTTGGTTACCTCTTTTTGGAAGCCGTTAAATTTCTCAATGAACTGCAATCATTGTCTTCTTTGCAGCAGCTCCCTAGTTTATGGGTACCCCTCTAAGAATTGCTTCCCTGTTGGCTCAATTCGAACAATTACCCCCATGTTGAAGGATGCTTTGCCTTGAAGATTGGCTACCTTGATAGGAAAATGGGACTGGTAGGGTTTGCTAGCTGGCGGAAATATGGAGTGACTGTGAAAGAAAAGAGGAGTGTAGGAATAGGGAAGAACAGATGGGTTATCAAGAGGATTATGGGGATGGATTCGCTCGTTAGGCGCATTCAAACTTATGATTTGGTAATTAATATGGAAAAATTGGCACAAGGTCGTGACATGACTTTTAGAGTGGCGGCATATGATATTTCGTTAGGCAACCATTACCCTTAGGTTATAATGATTGCACATTAGTACTATATTTTCTTACTCATACATGCTATATATCTTTCCCTATTGTTAAATTAAAGCATCACGTACCTTTAATTTTCTGTTGTTAACCTCATTTGTTGTCCTTTGATCTCCTGCAAGTGTATTGTTGTCAGCTGTCCTTTAATCTAGATCACCAAGCATCCTTGTAGACTTCAAAATTATTGGGTTGTAGAAATTTGTTTAGCTGCGGAATTTGTCCAAGGTGCGGAAAGTTGTCCAGGCTGCGGAAAGTTATCCAAGCTGTGGAAAGGTGTTGTTTCTACAGCTTAAGAGAAAGAAAGCTTTAGTAGATGGGCTTTATTATTTTTTTCTTTTGAAAAGAAAATTTGAAGTGCCAACAAATTGGTTTTCACTTTAAATTTTTTGTATAAACATGCCAACAACATGTTGGTTTTCATGTTTATACAATTTTATTATTATTATTATATCCATATATATATATATATATATATATATATTATTCATATTATTATATGTATATATATATATATATATATATATATATATATATATATATATATATATATATATATATATATAATAATATGAATAATATATATATATATATATATATATATATATATATTATTCATATTATTATATATATAATATGAATAATATATATATATATATATATATATATATATATATATATATTATTCATATTATTATATATATATATATATATATATATATATATATATGTGTGTGTGTGTGTGTGTGTGTGTGTGTGTGCATATATACACATATAATACATTTTTGTTGTATTTTTTTCTTCTTTCTTTTTTTTTATTTAAAGGAAGAACAAACTGAATGAAAATTTCTAAGGTGGAAAAGAAGAAAAATTCTTCTTGACCATCTTCAGTTCTAAATTATCCTAAAATATTTTGACAAATTCTTCTCTTGTTAATGGTTATTGGTAAAGCTTGAGTCGATGTCCATTTACTAATAGAGGAGTTCTTTCTTCGTCAATAGCCCTGATTCTAAGTACACCATTATCAAATACATTTTCAACCTCATAAGGTCCAAGCCAATGGGTTTGGAATTTCCCTTGAAATTTTTTGAATTTTGAATCAAAGAGAAATGCCCAATCTTCTGGATGAAATTTCCTTTCTTTAATGTACATATCATGCCATCTTGACCTCTGTTGTTCCACTAAGCTGGTCCTCTGGAAGGCTTCTTGCATGATTTCATCGAGCTCATTTAATTGTGTCATCCTTTGCTTCTGGGCTTCTGACAAGTCAAGATATAACTAGACTGTTGTCTTATAGGTCTGGATCTGGAATTATATTGGAAGTAAGACTTGCTCCCCATAAACAAGTTCATAGGGAGTATGTCCTGTAGTATTACTCCATGTAGTATTACTCAACTTGTCCATTGGCTTGTGGACGATATGGAGTTGACTTTCGATGTTTTATCTTGTATTGGTCCACAAGCTTCTGCACTAGTCTGGATGTGAACTGTGTCCCTTGATCTGTTATAATTTCTCTTGGCACACCAAAACAAGTAAAAATATCCTCAAAATGAAATGAAACTACAGTATTTTTAGTAGCAAAATGAAGTGCTTTAGATTCTACCCATTTAGTGGCATAATCAATACATACCAGAATATACTTCTTTTGCTTTGAAGGTGGGCTGATTGGTCCAACAAAATCCAGTGCCCATTTTTCAAATGGTTCGATAAGTACCTGTGGTTGCAGTGGCATCTCATTTGAAAGAGTAGGTTTTCCCATTCTCTAACAACTGTCACATCTCTTAACATATTCCTTGGTGTCCCTGAAAATGGAAGGCCAATAATATCCTAAAAGCAAGATTTTGTAAGCGGTTCTCTTGTCAGAAAAATGTCCTCCACATGGCTCATCGTGACAAGCTTTTAGTATCTCTGGTATTTTGTCCTCCCAAACACATCTTCTGATGATGAGGTCTGGTCCTGTCTTATATAATTCCTCATTTATCCATGAGTAGGATGTGCTATTGTGGACTATTTGTTGTAGGGAAAAGTATCCGACTCGGATGACCCTATCCCACTCTAAGGGTGACAGTTCCTTAGCAACAACTGTAAAACAAACTACTAAAGGTTTACTTCTTTATGAAAGCAAAAGAGAATGGAGAAATGCACTAACCGTTGCCTTGCGCTTAATGTCGAATCCAAACTCTTCTCTTTGGCTGCTTGCTCCTAGCTCCTTGATCTTTTGCTTGCCCAGCTACAATGAGATCCTACAAAATAACAAAGAAGGAAACTACAAGAGGCATGCAATCATAACTGGTTCATGGATTAGTGTAAACCAAACATGCAATCATCACAATATATTATTGAAACAAGAGCACATAGAAGAACCTCAATAGCTTTTATTAATGTAGAAGAAAAGGTTCTGAGAGTATTACAACCATTGAAGGCTCCAACCCAGCAACACCTCCCAGCAGAAAGAATTGCTCTTCTTCACCTCTCTCAAACAATCACCCAATAGCTCAATAGTGAAACCAACAGCATATCATTACTTTGCACAAAATTCCAGCCTCTTGAGCTCATAGGAGAGAGCTCAATATATAGATGAATTGAGAAAGGATGAGTCAGCTTGCAACTGATGTGTAGCTGCCTTGTGTCCTCTCTCTCTTCAGTTAATCTTTAGTTGATCTTCAGTTCTTGAGTCCACTTGGAGAGCCTTGCTTCCACTTGGAGAAACAGAGCCTCTGACTCATCACAAGGCGAAATCCCTTATCCAAGTGTCATTTTTGGAAGATTCCAAAGAAATGACTCATTGTGCCACTTGTCCCATTCCGCTCAGCGCAGGTGGCCTTTGTTCCACTTGCTTTGCAACGCAGGTACACCATGGAGAAACTGAGTTTCAGCGCAGAAACCTAGTGGAGCACCTGCTTTGATTTCAGGATTGCTTGTTTTTGAGTGTTTTCAGGTGGAGAACTGATCTGAGAGCTATTGGTTTGCTGACCTTGTTCCTCTAGGGGTAGGAACATCATGTTTAGGGAACTTTGGATCCCTTGGATTATTGACAATTCATGCTTGTTGCTGTAAGGCACAAAATTGTCTATAACAGATGCCCCCTAAAGTATGAGGTCGTTTATCGGGTGAAATGCTTTATTGAGAGGATCCGAAGTTCATTGAATCTGCTGAGAAGTGTCCTGTAATAAGATACAATACAATACATTATTCATACATTTTCATGATCTAGCTGAGGCGGGCATTCCCATGCTCAGCTTTATAAATACATTTCGGTACATAGAACAGACGATCGTCTGATTGTAGACTGATAATTCTCTGCTGAAATTATCATCCTTTGAGAAGGATGATCATCTGCTGTAATGATGTACATATCAAATGTCTTTATGTCCTGAATATATATCACAGCCCGGATGGATGAAAATAGATCCGGGGTCTTCAATCTCTTCCGATCTTCACTCGATGTACAAGTCGATCCATGTGAGAATTTCTTGAAGTCGAACATGGAAAGACATCACTTGATTACCGGTCAATGATGTAAACCGTTAACAAGCGCGAGAGGAATCACCGATAAGGATGATGACCCTCAAGGTACGGCAGTACAATTCACATGGTGGGAATAAAGGACTTGGCGTCGACCACCATGCAAAATCTTCTGGTCGAAGGTCATTGATGTATACCTGTCGCCGGAAGTGAGAAACTTGCCATTGAGGCATGCAAGCTTCAAAGTACTGAGGGGGGTGTTCCTAGATCAACTCCTTGGATAATGAGCTGATGTCGACAAGGAGCGATCTGTCAAAGGAGGGCCTTAATGAATCCCACATCAGTGACACGGAATGGAGCTAGTGATTGTGATGAGGTGAAAACAAACTGTGATGTATGATTCAGGGTGGCGGTCATGAAGTGGATGAAGGATAATGTATGGCAGTGGGTGGAACACGGTTGAATCTTTACAGAACCACATCTCTTGAACATATAACGACACTGATGTGATGGATTGGTAGCATTACCCCAATTGTGGATGGTGTGGCGAGGACCATGGTTATGAGACCGGTGAATGAAACAACCCAACCCGATGTGATACGGAGGACAAAGTGTCATGTTCAAGAGCGACTTGCTACCATTAATGCTGTGAGGTTCTCCCAATTTTTCCCCAGTCATTGCTGACCAGTACCTCTTTATTTTTGTCAAGCTTGAGGAGGATAACATATGCTTGTTCTATAACCTGCCCTTCGGGCAAGCCCATCGCTATGTTTTAACGAGCCTAGCGATAGGGAAACTCGTTCTCGTCTACAGACAAGTTTGTCGCTATTTAATCATTTTAACGAGTCTAACGATAAGGAAAACTCGGTCCTTTTCATTTTTAGAGAGTCTGAAAAGGTACGAAAAGTTAACTCCACAATTCCTTTTTCGTCTTCTAATCCCTTAAGTCCGAAAAAGTATAAAACCATACAGAAGGGATGAATTTTCAATTTCTTTAATGAGTCGAACAAGACAAGCGCTCGATCTTTTTGTGCAATAATCCCTCATGTCCAAAAAGATTAAAATCTAGAGGAGGGATAGCTCTTCTTGTCCTTTAACGAGCTGGAAGGCCAAAACTCGGCAAACTTTTCATATTTTACGAGTCAGTGAAAAGAGCTCAAAGAAGACTCGTCTTTTGAGGAACGAGTGATGAACAGGGATAGCAGCAGATTCCAGGTACAGGTTGGAATTTTCCAATCACGGCAGTGTCACAAGGATGGCTAAGTGAAATCACTCTTCGCAGCTGTTCCTCAAAATAGGTAAACACACATATGGAGGTGAACGATTGGCCAAATGAACGGATGGAGGTGATGGCATATAAACACGACCAAGGGCTTTTAATATGGCTTTCAAAGGTTACATTTCTCTAGGTTATTTACCGGTTCATTTTTTCTGGATGAGCTTGAACTGCTAGGGAAAGATTGCTCACAACTTGTGTTTATTTTTTAACGAGCATGAACTCTGTACAAAAATGCTCGATTCTTGCGTTTATTTTTTAACGAGCATGAACATTGCTAAAACTGCTCGATTATACCAGTCTTAATACAAGGAATGCCTTAGGTGAGGTAATCTTATTTAAGGAGCGATACCCCACTAATTACTCCAATTTGGCAGGTTTTAACTTTTGCCCTTCATTCTTTCTTTATGCAAGCTGGAAACGGCTAATCCTACGAGTTTAACGGGTTAGACCTACAGGTTTAAAGGGAGGACCTAAAAATTTTAAAAATAAATAGTCGTCCCGTGCTTGCACTCCAAAAGGTTTGCATGCCCCCAGGTATAAAGTATAATTTCGAGATTCTGTCCTCTTACTTATTATCCGAAAAATGGCTTTGTTTGCTGCCGCAAACTAAACTCTCTTTTCGGCGATGTCTATCATTAGGTTGCTAAGGATGGTGACTACTTGTTACAGCAATTTCCTCTCTTTCTTTGAAGACTGCCCCTACTTCTCTTTTTAAAACATATTGTTTTAATGGGTGAGGCTTGACATTCAAAGATGGTGCCTTCTTGCTGCCACAAACAGATCCCCTCCTTAGGAGAGCCCACTTCTTTAGACAAAGGGAGTGATTCTTCCGCTTCAACATAACTTTGACAAAAGAATTTTATCCTAGAACAACCCTCTCTTCCTTTTCCGGACGGGGTACGGACTAGTCCATTCTTCTGCGGAAATTTACTTTATACCCAAGGTTTTCTCTTCCCAAGGCAGGCCAGGGTGCATGCCCCCTGGGTCCCAGTTCTTTTCTTCTCGAATTACTCGCATTCATCGGGAAGTAGAACAGGGGGCGGTGGCATTCCTTGAGTGAATAAACCGTTAAGGGATGGTATTTGACTATTTGCAATGCGTGATCCTGGAAATGAAAGTTGGTCTACGAGCTTGACCATTCTTCCTTCGTGCGGAAAACACATGACTCTAAAGAGCGAGGACACTATTGCCTCCATGCAATATATATAGTCTCGTCCAAGGAGTAAGTTATAAACCAAGGGTCCCTGGACGACCATGATGTTCATATGAACTGTCTTCCCTTTCAATGTAATTGGAACATTGGGGAGAATCCCTAACGGGTGACTGGTTCCTTTATCAAAACCTGATAGATTTCTCATCTCAGGTAAAAGCGTCGGGCAACCCAGTGCTTTCCAAGCAACAGAGGAAAGGATACTCACAGATGCCCCTTCATCAATGATAGTTCCAGCCATCACCATTCTGTAAATTTGGACTATGATTCTGAATGGGATACTGGCTGGTAACTGGGGTCTGCCTAGTTGATTCCAATCAAAGGACACAACTAGGTTGCTTGGTGGTGGGACCGAATATACGGCCGGATACGACTCTGACGATGTTCCTTCCTGCGATAAAGGAATGGGCGTATTGCCCTGATGCTCATCAGAGTCTGTGTTGATGAAAAGAATATGGACGGTGTCATCCTTATCCTCTTCAGTGAGGGCGTCATTTGAGGATGGGTCTTCAATGACGGAGTCATTGGATGATGAAACCTCTGAAGGAAGAACCGGGTCAACTGCCGTTTCGACCTTTAGACTTTCGTCTGGTCTGGATTCAGTAGGTTCATTCTCAATGACCGACACTTCAGCTGACCACTTGAGTGGGTCAGCTGGATTTTCAACTATCGAGGGATTAGGCGTGAGTTTTTGATATCCAGGAGGAAGTCGTAACGGTGAAACCGGACGATCTTCTAAAACTCTCTTTGCCTCATCTAAGAATGGACATCGGTGGATGGCATGCTCGCCTTCACACAACATACAGGGTGATCTTGGTCTCCCTCTTCGTCCTTCACTCTCGCTAGTTGACGGACTGCAATCAACATGACTACCAGAGGTTGATGCTACCGGATTGTGCAACCTTGGGGACCAGTCCCTTAGTATCCGGGGAATACAAGGACAATCACGATGGAAGTGGGTCCCTTTGCAAATGACACATGGCGATTTAGGCCCGGTCGGTGCAGTGTGTGGGTTTTTGTCAGCTGTCTTCTGCTTGCCCCCAATCGCCTTCGCCATAGGCCCCTTCTGCTTCTTTTCTCTCTTCTTCTTTTCCTTCTTCTCCATGGGAGGCTGACTTTTGCCGGCTCTACCTTGTGAAGATGAAGGATCAGAGGAAGAATTGTAAGAAGTGGAAGGCTTGTGGGTAGCTCTAGACTGTTCTGACTGTTGATTCGACTGCTCAGGATTAGTGGCGATCTGGACTACATTAGTTGAAAAGAGCCATACAGGTAGGCCAATTGTCAATCCTGGAAGTGACAATGTTGCCATATGAGGCGCACCAACATCTCCCCAAGAGGAGAAGGGATTTGGACTTCCTCCAAGGTTATTTCCTTGGTTGGTGGGCTCCATACTTTTCAACTGAAAGATCAACGTGGGAATAACAGGTGATTATGTTCCGCTTAAAATAAATTTTATTAACGACGCTTTTAGACACAAACTTGCTTTTTCATGTTTTAAGAGTCGAGAAAAAGCTAAAGATGAATCTAGTCGCCTTCGATGTTTTAACGAGCCCAAAGTGAAAAATGCTCGGATGGACTTTTTCAGTTATAGAGTTTGAAAAAGGCCAAAAGAAACTGCTCTGGAGTTCTAGGCAGAGGGTGTGCCAAACTTTTCGCGAAACCACAGAATACGTTTTATGGTACGGGTGGTCGATCTTCGTGAATGCTGTGTTCACTGCATCGCGATCAGTAGGGCGGCCGACACGGCTTCCTATGGATAAAGGATAATTGCCTATAGGGGTCTCCCAATATATACGCGACGGTACGTGGGAGCACAAGTCCGTATTAGTGCCACCGACTCTCAGGAGGAATCACCCACCTTCGTAGAGATCGACAGTCACTATGTTTAACGACGCCGGAACACGTCTCTACCTAGACCTCTAGATGTTTGCGTTATGTTACAAAGCGTTGTTATGTAAATTGGATTTATTTTAATGTTGATCTTTCTTAACAGTTTGCCTTTAAGGATCACCACGAGATGTATATAACAAATTCCTGAATGCAATCTAAGATGAGAAGCAAACTTTTCAATCTTTCAACTTTGAAAACCTTAACTACTGAGGGAAAAGAAAGGCAAATCTTTTCACACAGATCATAGAGCACACACTAAATACAAATTTTTCCTAAATCGTCAAGCAAACAGTCAAATGCAAAATGCACAATGCATGTATTTTCTTTTCCCTTTCTTAATGTGGATGGATACAAAAAGAAAGTGGTTATATAACTTTGATTTCGATTTAGAGCGAAAACAAACAAGTTTGTCCAAAAATCAAAAGACACCTTAAGATTCACTTGCTTAATCACTGGAAATACATGAAATCAAACCTTACTAACGAAAGTAAAATGACTAATCAGCTATGGACAGCAAACAAGCTAACTCTTTAGACCAGCAAAATGCCTAACACAGGTTCAGATCTAAGAGGCCAAAAGCAAGACTAGTTTACTTTTCGTTATGGGAAATTGTAAATGAGTAAGAAATACAAAGAAAAAGTACAATTTCGTTATATAACAGAGGCAGAATGATGGCAAGTAATATTGGTTTTAGAACAAGTACAAGACTGACACTTAGCAGCAAATCTAAGTGAAAACAGGCAAGAGAAAGGAGGAAACCCCAAATGCACTAGGCAAATTTGGGCCAACGCAGGCTCTGCACAGCCAATCTGGCTCTCAGCGCAGGTAGCCCCTTCGGGACCTGCGTTGCAAAGCAGGTAGCCTGTGTACTACCTGCTTTGGAAAACGAGAATTGCGTTTTCACAGTTTCCGGGTCATAATTTTCTCAAAAATGCACGGTTTTTGTTCAAATCAGAAACATCCAGTCAAGCACACTTAAAGGGATGATCAAGAAGGTGCAAAGCTATCACTAAGAGCTTACAAGGATCTTTGTAGATCAGCTCTTCAAATCATGAACTTGCTCAGAAATGAGCCAAAGTAGCTGCCCTCTACTTCGCTTTTAATATAGTCAAAAGCTTTTCGATTTGGTACTCTTTTGTTCAGGAAATGAATAGCAAAATACTACAAACACAATCAAACGGATACGGTCCCCAGCGGAGTCGCCAGTTTGTTGTAGGGAAAAGTATCCGACTCGGATGACCCTATCCCACTCTAAGGGTGACAGTTCCTTAGCAACAACTGTAAAACAAACTACTAAAGGTTTACTTCTTTATGAAAGAAAAAGAGAATGGAGAAATGCACTAACCGTTGCCTTGCGCTTAATGTCGAATCCAAACTCTTCTCTTTGGCCGCTTGCTCCTAGCTCCTTGATCTTTTGCTTGCCCAGCTACAATGAGATCCTGCAAAATAACAAAGAAGGAAACTACAAGAGGCATGCAATCATAACTGGTTCATGGATTAGTGTAAACCAAACATGCAATCATCACAATATATTATTGAAACAAGAGCACATAGAAGAACCTCAATAGCTTTTATTAATGTAGAAGAAAAGGTTCTGCGAGTATTACAACCATTGAAGGCTCCAACCCAGCAACACCTCCCAACAGAAAGAATTTCTCTTCTTCACCTCTCTCAAACAATCACCCAATAGCTCAATAGTGAAACCAACAGCATATCATTACTTTGCACAAAATTCCAGCCTCTTGAGCTCATAGGAGAGAGCTCAATATATAGATGAATTGAGAAAGGATGAGTCAACTTGCAACTGATGTGTAGCTGCCGTGTGTCCTCTCTCTCTTCAGTTAATCTTTAGTTGATCTTCAGTTCTTGAGTCCACTTGGAGAGCCTTGCTTCCACTTGGAGAAACAGAGCCTCTGACTCATCACAAGACGAAATCCCTGATCCAAGTGTCATTTTTGGAAGATTCCAAAGCAATGACTCATTGTGCCACTTGTCCCATTCCGCTCAGCGCAGGTGGCCTTTGTTCCACTTGCTTTGCAACGCAGGTACACCATGGAGCAACTGAGTTTCAGCACAGAAACCTAGTGGAGCACCTGCTTTGATTTCAGGATTGCTTGTTTTTGAGTGTTTTCAGGTGGAGAACTGATCTGAGAGCTGTTGGTTTGCTGACCTTGTTCCTCTAGGGGTAGGAACATCATGTTTAGGGAACTTTGGATCCCTTGGATTATTGACAATTCATGCTTGTTGCTGTAAGGCACAAAATTGTCTATAACACTATTCTTATTTTTTCTCTAGGAGATAAATGAAATGACATTTTTCCTGTGGCCAAATAGTTAGCAATATCTGCATACCAAGGTGATTTAGTAGATACTGCAAAAATATATTCATCAGGAAATTTATCTTCTACGGTTCGATCATTGTTTTCATTTTGTATTTTATATAGAAAATTGGCAATTGTGTTTTGTTTTCCTGACCTGTCTAGAATGGTTATGTTGAATTCTTGTAAAAGTAGGAGCCATTTGGTTATTCTTCCATTAGTGATTGGTTTATTCATTAGGTATCTAATGGCATAATGGTCTGTGTGGACAAAAGTTTCGTAGCCAATTATATAATGTCTGAATTTATTAATGGCATGAATTACAGCTAAGAACTCCTTCTCGGTTACAGTATAATTTAACTCTGCAGGGGTTAAATTTTTATTGGTATAATAAATGGCATGAGTGAGATCTTTTTGTCCTAAAATAGCTCCTAAGGCTGAATTTGAAGCATCTGTTGAGATATGGAAAGGAAATTTCCAGTTGGGTCCTTTTAAGGTGGGTGCTTCAGAAATTCTCTTTTTCAATGTTTCAAAGGCAACTTGGCATTCGGAATCCCAACTGAATTCACAGTCTTTGGTAAGTAATTTAAAGAGTGGGGATGCAATTTTTGTGAAGTTTTCTATAAATCTTCTATAGTATCTAGTAAAACCGAGAAAACTTCTAACATCCTTTTGACAACTTGGCACTGATAACTTGGAAATGACTTCCACCTTAGATGAGTCTACCTTAAATCCATCTCCGGAAATATGGTGACCTAAAACAATTCCCTCGTTAAACATCATGAAACATTTTCATGGATTAATGAGAGGCTTGTTTCTTGACATCTTATTAATACTTTCTCTAGGTTTTCTAGTGCTTCATTGAAAGAATCCCCATAGACTGTGAAATCATCCATGTACACTTCCACACAATCATGGATAAGGTCAAAGAAAATGACAAGGACTGCCCTTTGGAATGTTGCGGGAGCACTACATAACCCAAAGGGAAGTGCTCGGTAAGCATAAGTTCCCCATGGACAAGTGAATGTGGTTTTATCCTGATCTTCAAGGGCTACCTGAATCTAGTTGTATCCACTGAACCCATCCAAGAAGGAAAAATATTTTTTTCCTACTAAAGTATCTAAGACATGGTCTATGAAAGGTAGCGGAAAGTGGTCTTTTAATGTTGCTTTATTTAACTCCCTGTAATCGATGCATACTCTCCATTTTCCATTCTTTTTAGGGACGATTACTAGGGGTGAAACCCACTGACTGTCAGATATTGGATAAATGAAATTTACATTTAATAATTTATGCAATTCTTCCTTAACAATTTCTTTTAGATTTGGGTTCATTCTTCACTAAGGTTGTCTAGCTGGTCTTGGATTTTGTTCAATGTAGATATGATGTATGCAAGTTTTAGGATCAATCCCTCTCATGTCGATGTATTCCCATGCAAAATCAGAAGAATGTTTCTGTAAAAGTTCTATCAATTGTTTCTTTTGAATGTCTTCCAAGTTTTCATTGACATTTAAGGTTTTTCCTTTTCTATCGAGGAATTCCCAAATTTTTCCATGGACAACAATGATACGTGTTTGGGGGAGAGATATTCATTTTGACTATGCTCATAATGTGAGGAAGATTCATTATTTTCTAGTAGATTTAAAAGTTTGTCTTCCTCTTCTAGTTGTTCAGTGACAAAAATAGGTTGTGTATCTTCTCCATCTGCTACCCATTCTTTAGTTTTTATAGATATTGTTGTTCTTGCAGGGGGGTATAATGTAAATTTCTTTGTAGAATTTCCATCTGAGATAAATATATCACCTGACCTACAGTCAATGAAAGCATCTACTGTAGCCAACCAAGGTCTTCCTAGAATTAAGGGATGTCTTCCTATATTGTTCTTGGGCGTTAAGACCATGAAATCAACAGGATACTCCCAAGAATCTAAGGATACACAAACATCCTCTAACACACCATCTGGTTTAATAACAGATACATCTACTAATTGTAATAAGGTTGGTGTGTATTGAAGGTTAGGAAGCCTAAGTGTGTCCATAACTTGTTTGCTCATTATGTTTATGGCTACCCCTAGGTCAATTAGTGTGTTTGGTATTTCAGTTCCATTGATGTGAATTTTTACAATGGGGCTTCTTGGGTCTAAATATTTCTAAATTGTCATCTTCCCCATCATAATGTCTGCAATTTTTCCAACTAACTGAATTCTTTTTATATCTTTTCTTCTTCTCCTTGATCATTGTGTACTTAATTCCTTAATTATTTTTGCAAAAATTGGTATTTCTTTTATGGCTTGCAATAAAGGAATCTTAATACAAACATTTCTCAATTCATCCATCATATTGTAATCAGGCAAGATAATTTGTTTCTCTACTCCTTCATCGATTTTCAACCTTTCTGGGAAAGGTGGTTTAACTGATATTGAAGGTTGTTCTATGATAGGAGCATCTATTGGAATTTCTTCTGTTTGTTTAGTTCCTTTTTTAGGGAGAGAAGTCTCCCCTTCTTCTGATTGATTCTTATGTTTTTGAAGATCAGATTTTGTTTTTTGAATGAAAACAGGAGGGTTTTTTGGTAATACCATTCCAGACCTTAATTGGACATTGTTTAGGTCTAGTGGGGTTATCACATAAGTTTGAGGATTTTGACCCTCCATGTTGTATACTGGTTGTTGTGGTACCTTATTATTAGGATTTGGAAGTGGTTGAGTGGGTAGTTGATTTGAATTTTGTGGAAATGGTAGGGAAAGTTGTGGGTTTTGACTCTGTACTAGGACCTGTGGCAATTGATTGGCTTGAGGAATTTGATTGGATGGGGTTAAGAATTGTGGTGGAATGTAGGATGGCGAGTATTGTTAATATTGAGCATAGCCTCCATAAGTATTTTTCCATCCTTGATTCCAAGGTTGTGATTGTGGTAGAGCCCAACGCTGTTAGGCTAAATTCCAATTACTTTATGAAGACTAGGCAAATTGTTATGGTCTAAATCCTTGTGGTTGATTTGGTTGGGGGTTTTTCCATGGTCTTTTGGTTATAAAGTAGAGAGGGTCTATTGGTTCTGAGATTCATTCATCATTGAATACAGGTTTCTATGACACAGGTTTCTATGGCTTTTGAGTCTAAGGGACACTCTCTCAGAGCATTTTTCTTCTGATATTTGGGACAGAAGATAGATAATGCAACATTTTCTGAATTTTGCTTGTTTTTTATTTTAAGGGTGTATATTTTTTCACTTAGGCTCCCTAAAATATCTGTTTTAAAGGTGTCAAGAAGGTTTCTTATTTCTGCCCTACTAACTGTCCCAGCTGCAGACTTGTTTATTCTTGATAAGAGAGGGTCTCTAGGACTCTTTCCAACTCTTGCTTTGCCCCTTGAGATATGTACACATAAATCACAAATATCTGCAAATGGTAGTTGGGAAATATCTCCTTTTCCTGTTAGGTTAAGGAGATCGATCCATTCATCTTTAACAGCTCTTTTAAGGTTTCTTCATCCAAATTTTTTTCTCTTTTAACATTATAAACAAATCTTTCTACCAAGTCTTCAATATTCTCATCTTCTTTCTGTGTCATTTTGAAGACTTCATCTTTAAGGTTACTAGGCATACAATAATCTCTATACTTGCCCAAGAAAGCCTCCTTCATCTGTGCCCATGTTGTTATGGAATGCACTCCTAGACTCATGAACCATTTTAATGCTGAGTCTTTTAATGTGGCAGGGAACAATTTCAACTTTTGAGCATCATGCAGATAGTCATATGATCTGCATAATATTTCAAATTCAAAGAGAAATGTCTCTAGATCTTCGTTTTTTTTCCCATGAAAATTAGGAAGAATCGAGGGTGATATATTTTTCATTGTGAGGGTTGTATCTTCATCAAGAATAGGGAATCCCAAAGGACCTTGATTTCCTCTGCCTCTACCCCCTCCTCTACCTCTACCCCCTCCTCTACCTCTACCTCTACCTCCAATCCTATCTTCTTCACCATGGACATTGTGTACTTCTCCTTCCCCTTCTTCAGCCATGATAGATTCTTCAGAGCTAAGATAGTGTTCTTCTAATATTTCTAGTTCCTCTATCAATGGTTGTTCAGAATAAGTTTCCAATTCCTCCTCTTCACTAGGAATTTCTAATTCTTCTCCCACAATTTGTTCACCAGTGGGGGTCAAAAAGATTACTCCTGTGGTTAGGGATGTAGGATTTTCTTCAATTATAGCTTTAGTAGAAGAAGTAGGTGAAGTTCTGGATTGAATTTCTGATCTTGAGACTTCAGGAAGTCTTTGTCAACCTCTAAATGGAATTCAGGTTTGAGTAGGTGGTGTGGAATCTTGAAATCATGGTGGAGTGAGTGGATTTGTGGGAATTAAACTTCTTTCTCGTCCTAAAAATCTGCCCCTAGAGTCTCTATCCCTACACATGTCATGTTTTAAATTAATGATGGTTTTGTTTGTTTTTTTTATTACTTTTAATTGTACTTACCTGGCAACAGCGCCAAAATGTTTGGTCAATTCAATGTCCTTGAATTGGCGATCATAAATTATCAACCAAGGTGCGTATACTGATGAAGTACAGGTGAAAAATATATGCTTAGAAGTTATTCACTAGGTCTTTATGTATTTGTCAATATCTAAACTTAATATGGGGCGATGTTTGTCAATTGTATTAGTGTTGTAATTCTTAGGGATGTTGATTAAGTTTCCTAGGAATTAATCTCTATCCAATTAGTTTGTAGATGATGTGAGGGTGATTTTACTTATGTTAGATTGTTGGGATTTTTTATCTTAAATCTCTTTGCTGCAGCTCCTAATTCTCTAAGTGCAAAAAGAAACCTATTCTATCAGCTATGAAGGAATACTATTGAACTCAATTGTTTTAGGAGAGGTCTTCTCACTTGTTCAATTTCTGCTCAAACAAAGTAATCCAAGCAACATCTATGAATTGAACACACTTCAATTATGTTGGATAATAAGAAAATGAAATAACTGTGCAGTACCAAGTATAAAGAAAATTAGATAACAGTCTAAGCTAGGTATAAAGCAAATTAAAGTTCTTATGCAGATAACAATTCGAGATCATTATACAGCATTATCACACAAAACAGAGCAATTGAAGAATTAAAGGAAATCAGATTGTATTTGATTAAAACCTGCCACTGTTTGTAGGGGCCCTCCACATAGCAGTTCAGAGCTTCAAATCAATACAATGCTTGCACAAAAAAACCAAATTCATTCACACGAAATTCACAAATTGTTCATAAAACATATCATTCGGCGCACACCCAAATAATAGTGCGGCCATTAGCTTTATAGCAGGTCTCTTGGCATAATTGTATGAATATTTTAAGCCTAATATCTCTTAATCCTATCTAAACTTATATCATGAAACCGTCGTTTTTCTATTTCAAAAGCAAAATGATAAGGTTTCAACTGATCTCGGGTTTTGTTCTGCATTAATTCGTCGGTTGACTCAGAGTTTGATCGCAATCTCTTGTGCCTCTTTTAGCGAATAGTTTCGAGTGGATAGGAAGGTATCCATGAGGGAGTCATCCTCTATTCATCCACACCTTTTGTTGCTGACCTGGAACTCTGGAACCTCGCGAACAATGAAGACAACTACAGAATCCAGGACTAGATGCAGAAACAGACTGATTCGGTAGCCAATTACAACTTTAATTAAAACAATAGGGTATACAGTTGAATATGAACAAGAAAATGCACTAATGCATACCTTCATCAAAACCTGGTAGATATGGATTTATTAAGTGGTAATATATATGAAAAAGAGAGGATCATTGGGAAAAAGGGATGTCATGGTAGGACAGTCTTCAAACTCTACGCCCATTGTGTTTGTTTATCAGACACAAAGCAACAAATATATCCTTCCAAACATGTATTCACTATCTCAGTTTTCCCGTCAGAATGAGGATGATAAGATGAGCTATGAGCTAATTGATTACCGAGACCAGAAAATAATGTTGTCCAAAAATTTTCATTGAAAATGGGATCTCTGTTACTTACAATAATCATTGGGTTTCCATATGCCTTTTGAATTGTTTTCATAAATGCAGTAGTCATTGTACTAGCTTTAAAAGGATGAGATAATGCACAAAAGTGTGCATACTTGGTAAGTATATCAACTACCACCATGATGACACTCTTTCCTTCAAACTTGGGTTTGAAAATGGAATTCATCAAACCTTGAAATGTGGAAGGTGCATTAGTAAGGACAAAAGGCATGACCAAAAATTCGTAATGACCCTCATGAGTTCTAAATGTTGTTTCCGGAATGTCTTCAGTCTTCATTCTAATTTGATGATATCCTGAATGAAGATCCATCTTGGTGAAGTAAATTATTCCATGTAATTCATCCAACAATTCATCAATGATAGTAATGGGAAATTTATCTTTAATAGTGATCTTGTTGAGCTCCCTATAATCCGAACACAGATGCCATGATCCATCCTTCTTGTGCACCAATACTACTGGAGAAGAGAAAGAACTTTGACTAGGTTGAATTGTACCAACCTCTAGCATTTTTGTAACCATACATTCAATTTCACTCTTTTGGGAATATGGATATTTGTAAGGTCTAATGTTTGGAGGAACACTTCCTGGAATCAAATGAATTGCGTGATAATGCTCAGAAGTATGTTGGAGGCATTTGCGAGTCTAAAATACCTTGGAATTGATTATCCAAGACTTTTTGGATATCTGGAGAAATAGAGATTTTGATGTTTGAACCTATAGTGAGCATAATTGTGCAATGACGCCCCGTTGTTATTTATTTAGAAGCTTTGTCATGACATTAGAGATGATTATCTTTCCTTGTTTCCCCATGATACCCCTTAATTCAACTTCCTTTCCTTCCCAAAAAAAATTCAAGAAAATTTCTTGAAATTTAAAAGCTATCGTTCCCAAAGATTGTAACCATTAGACTCCTAGTACAACATTAGCACCACCCAATGGAATGGAAAGAATTGGACTATTCAATACACATTCCCCCATGGTTAGCTTGATATTATGGCACTCTCCAGAACAATTTATAGTTCTTCTATTTGCAACCATCACTTGACACTCTGGTGCTAGATATAGGAAGCAATTCAATTCCTTGGCCATCTTACAATGAATAAAATTATGGGTACTACTTGAATCAATCAGACCTATTACCTTTTTCTTCTTGATATATCCTTTTATCTTGAGAGTTTGAGGAGTGTTAATTATTGCCAATGCATTAAAATATATGGTCGTATTCATTTCTTCTTTCTCTGGGGTTGGTTCTTGGTGTATATCCTCCTCTTTTGATGTTTCTTGTTCCTTTTCTTCCTCCTCTTCACAATATATGTAGAATAATTTCTTCTCAACACATTTATGACCTTTAGTATATTTTCTATCACAAATGTAACAAAGCCCTTTTGCTCTTTTTTCCTCCAATTTTTTTGGTGTCAACCTTGTAGGTTTTGGAATACTAGGAGCAACAACACTTCCATCTTTATAGTTGTGAGTGGTAGACTTCCTTTTTGCCATAATTTTGCCTTCAAATTTTCTTTCCACCCCGAATGCCTTTCCCAATGAATCAGGTTCCAAAAGGTGAACCTCATGTTGGATGTTATCTTTTAAAGTCCCTATGAATACATCAATCCTATGCTCCTTTGGAATATTGATCACCCTAATATTCAATTTTTGGAAGTATTCAATGTGCTCCACCTTTGAACCCTTTTGTTTGAGATTTATCAATTGGCTAAAGAAGGTGTTGCTCTTTGTATCTTCATAATGTGATATAATATCCTCCGTAAAAATTGACCACGTGACCATAGGTTTACAAGAACAAAGCCATCTATACCATACAAATTGTTTGGGCTCTAAATATAAATATGCAATACATACCTTTTGTGAAGGTTTCACATCCTGTAGATCAAAATATTGCTCCATATGTAGTATCGATGTTACCAGATCCTTGCCATCAAACTTCCTCATATATGTATTTGGAATGTGGTGGTTCTTGAATCCCACATTGGAGTCTCTAAAATCATAATTCATATTCCTTTTGTCCTTGTCATGATTTCCATGGATTACCTTGTCACCGCTGGGAAGCCTTTCTTGCAATAACTTTGTCAACCAACTTGACATTCATTGCATCCATGTCTACTTTAAAAACCTTCATGTTGCATTTTATACCATCAATATCCCCTTTTAATCCATCCATGTCCCCTTTTAAGCCATCCATTTCATCTTTATTTTCTCTTTTTGAGAGAGAAAGTTGTTTCACTTGGTCTCATAACTTTGATATAGCATGTTGCAATTCTTCCTCTTCATGCGTCATAGTAGAGATTTCTGAGCTCTTAATGGGTGTAGAATTCTTTTGTTTGGGAGAAATTTTAAAACTAAATACTGATATCTATGCTTCAATATGTCCTTTGAATCACTTCAAACTTCTTTTTCAAACAAAAGTTATGCAAAATTAAAAAATACACACCGTTTTCTTTATTCTTAGGAGATCGATATTGAAAATATTGTATATTTGTAACTTTGGATCTACAAGGTCTGAAATTTCATCTTGTGGTATCCCTATGAGTCATCTTTCCAACCCCATAATTCAGACCAATATCGGATTCTTCATTAAAGTGTTATGCCCAATCTCCCACGATGACCTGATTATCGATGGGTTCAGTAGAGTGAACTTTTACGAAGTTCCACGTGTCGTTGTTTCGACCTTTGACTCTAAAAATGATATACGGAAAACTACAATATGTGCAATTTTAGTTAACTTTTACGAAATTCAAATCTGATTCTCAAAGAGAAAGTTATGATGATTTTCCTTAGGTCACTTATTTGAGATTAAATTCTGGAGCCTGCAAAAACCCTAACTTCCTCAGATCATATCTCCAAAAATATAGTAAACCAGGATCTGGAATTTGTAGACGAAGTTCATCAATATTTCGGCTCTACGTGGTTGAAATTTCAGCTTCTTAAGCCTTGTATAATAAAATTTATAGCAAAAATTCCAAGATGGCCTATTTGAAGAAGCGAAACCATAGAATCCAAAGCTTTTATACCAAATGTTATGCAACCAGCTCACAAAATAGTAGAAAATATACAAATGAACAATTCTTGGATGATACAAATGATAAGACATACTTGGTATATATAGGGGTCTAAGGGGTCACAATATAATCAGAGCCTACATATCAATAATAATGTAAGGGCACAACAATAACAATAGGGGGCTACACTAACAATAGCAATAAGGGGAATATACTAGTTTTATAGAGACCTAACATTGTTGTGGGGAAAAATGCCTATGCAGGACGATCCTATCCACCTAAGGTGTGACAATGCCTTAGCAACAAACGAGTACAGCTATGCTGGTTTCTTCCTTTATGAAATGTGAAAGAAGAGAGATCAATAGACTTACCAATGTCTTCCGTTTGTCCCTCGATCCAGTCTCTCTTCTCTTTGGGTGTTCACAGCTACTTGCCTTCTTGCTTATCCAGCTTCAACTTCCTGCAAGATCACAAGAGAATAGCTACTTTCGACAAGAGAAGAACTCTACACAAAGACAGATATTCACATTCATAACTAGTTTAGGATTAGAAATAAACCAAATACACTAAAGCATTCATACATCAAAATACATCAGCATATAGGAGAAACCAAGATAGCTATATTGATGAATAACAAGGTTCAGGAAGAGATACAACCTAGAGGGCTCCAATCCAGCATCTCCTTCCCAGCAAATGGAATTCCTATCTTCAGCCCCTTCAAAGCATTAAGCACCCAATGATTCCAGTCTCAAACCAACAGCAATTCTTTGCAATAACAAGATTCCAGCCTCTAGATCTCATGGAGGAGAGATCCATATATAGATGTTTGGAGAGAGGATGAGTCAGCTTGAGATCTGACTAGTGTCCTCTCCCTCTGTCAGTTCTTGAGTCCACTTGGAGGTTCTTGCTTCCACTTGGAGATTTGGAACCTCTTACTCATCACCAGTCGAATTCCCTGAGGCAAGTGTCATTTTGGAAGCTTCCTGGGTTTTGACACCTTGAGAAATGAGCCTGCCACTTGTCCATTCTCGTTCAGCGTAGGTAGCTAGTGTTCCAGTTGACATTCAACGAAGGTAGCCAGTGTTGGCTTTGACATTCAGCGCAAACAGCCAGTGTAGCCATTCAACGAAGGTAGCCAGTGTTGGATTACTATGATCAGAAAAATGTTTCCATATGTTTCCTTTATTCATTTCTATAGAAATTATATTTGAGTAGGTATATAAGCTCGCTAATGAGGCCTTATCTATGTAGAAGGATATGATGTATGAATAAATCGAAAAGAGAAAGTGTGTATTCATGAACCCTTAAACTTGAAATACAACCAAGTAATACAAATAATACAATTGCAATAACTACATACAAGAGACAATAAGATAAAAAAATGTCAACAATACCCTCATATTAAGATAATCCAAAGAACGAATTCACCTACATCTTTAGGAAGGGGCAACCTTTCATTAAGCATAGCTTCAAATATGAAAATAAGAAAAACATTCCATAATATAATTTATCTTTAAATAACTTTTCAAATCCAAAAGCCCTAACTACTTGTGGTCCCATCACTAATAGGAAGTATCAGTGGTCTGTATTCCAATAAGATGGTTAGATTCAGATTGGATCGTTATATTTTTGTCATCCATCTTGATGCTTTCAGAGCGGAATACCACTTTGTTCAAGAACAGGTTGTTTGAAAATAACATAAAGGTGGAATATATTGGGACAAAGGAGAAAATAACTAACATCTTCACCAAACCTCCACCGCATGAGACTTTTGAGTATCTTTAGAAGAAGCTTGGGATTCTACCAGGTTCACATTGATATGCAGGCAAGGGGAGAAAAGGCAAGTTACAGGAACAGAGAAGCATGCAACTTTTCAAGGGGAGATACTCTTTTCCATTAACGTCAAAGGGGGAGAGAAAATAGCTTGGGAAAATCAAAGGCATGGAGTCAAGGGGAGCAGTGATCGTAGGGGGAGTACATGTGTTTCCATCAAATATGAAAAACGGGGGGAATGTTGAAATGTGGTTGTCATCGAAGTCAACCCAAGCAAGGCCAGAAGAAACCTCGCCCTTAATGACACAAATGACAAAGTAAATTAAGGTTTTTAGGTTCTACGTCATATTCATTGGATGGTCCTCATCATGTTGATTCCAACGATATGTAGCATGTCACCAGATACCTCATGGTTTGAGAGATATGTCAAATTAAAGTTAATGCCACCATCTTATGTTGAAAGTTCCCAAAAAAGAAGATGACGTGGCAACACATAATTGGATAGAATATGGCTCATTTCAAAAGGATAAAAAGGGTTGTTTTATTAATGAGATAAATTTAATAAATGCATCCAAATTCAAAATAATATGGTTCAAAATTGGAGGGTATATTTGGGTCCAATTAAAATTCAAAATTTAATATGAATTTTGGCTTCCCTCCAAAATACTTCAAGTCGGCTTCCCTCAAGGACGTCCCTCCAAAATTATATAAAGGCATGTGTGTACCTCTCAAGAGCAAGTATCAAGCATTGATCTGAAGGTAAGTAAGCTATGAAATCACCTATGTCCAAAAGTAGTCATGCATATCCTAAGAAGAGGTCAAAGTTATGAATCTTTTGAGTTTAATGTTTAATCCCTTTTTTGGCTATGGGTATACGTTGTATTTTAAAGGTAATTTCTGAAGAATATGTAAAGACCATGTCGAAGGTCTGAAGGGTTTGGGCATATCATTTACATCTTTTGAATTTGGTGTTTCGATTTAGAATTGTGCAGTGATATGGACGTAGTCTGAAATTTGTAATCACGTGCTCTCCTGTGCATATGAGTTTTGTCTTGTTTTCTTGCTCTCTTTTGGATCTAATATTTCACTAGGGTTTAACTGAGGTTAGTCAGTAGTTGTGTAAGGTCTCTTAGTCCTATTTTCAAAAGGACGTTAACATTATCATGAGGTGGGATTTTGTGGAAGTTTCAGTCTTTTGGGCAATTTTTTTCTTGGAAAATCATGGAAAGCAACCTTAACCCATTTATCTTGTAAAGATAAGGGTCCTTTCGCATAAGATTTGAATCAAAACTTGGATTGTTTATTTTTAATCTATGCCCTTGATTTAAAGTTACAAACTCGCACCTGTGACCAGAACTAGACCGTGTGTCGTTGAGGGTCTCCTTTATCATATTTCAAGCCTTTATACATCTGATGTGAATTATCCGAAGTAGTTGTTGAAATATGGTCTGAATACTAATACAAATCAGACCTAGTTTGTTGGAACTTGTAGTCAGTTTGAATTGGAATCATGTTCAAACAATGAAGTTAAGTGCATATGCTTGGTCTGGATGAGAATATTCACCCGATGGACATAATCATGTTTGCTTGAAGCATCAAATATGAGCTTGTTGTATAACATTTTCTGAAGACGTTATTACAATGCATTGTTATGATTAGTTAAATATCTACTGTATCCTTTTCAAATAAGATATGTGTAGGGTTTAATCTTGATTGGTTTGACAAACTTATTTAACCCTCCAAAAGATCATGTGTGTTATTTGGTGAGCCCTATTTGCTACAAGAACTGTCACTATTGTTTTCTATTCAAAGATAAGGTTTAAATACATTGTGAAGCTAATTTGATCACGTCGATTTATGTCTATAAAGAGTACTTAAATACTGTGGTTTTTTAGAGTCTTTGTGAGAGTTGAATAAGAGTTTCAGAAAATTTAGTTTTCAAGGGCTATATCATCGTAGTACTCAATCACAACATTCATCATTAATTAACACAATAAATAACTACAAGATTGAAGGCCTTAGTAGTAGTAACATTGAAAAGTCACATCAGATCATCATTAGCAAGTTGAACGAATCATAGTATCAGGTACTTGAGTTGTTCAAATGATGTTGAAGGCTAGTGTTGCTCAATTACAGTGTCACACTATTTAGCAAAATATTTTAAAAACTTGTTTGTGTATATGAAGCACATAATTGCAAAAACATTTTTATTGAATATCATTGTAAGTGGGTCATTGTCCCTTGTATGAGAGCCCACAGTTATTTCTCTTTTACTTCAAGATGGTTGGGTGGTGCAAGGCAGGAGATTGAAGTCTCCTTCAGGTTGAAGCCTGGAAACACTTCCGGGTGGTAGGGTGGTGTTAGGGAAAGTTGAATCTTACAGGGTGTTGGAGCATCTTATTAGTGGAAACTGATAAAATAGGGCATTGGAGTGTCCTTCTAGTCGGAGCTGGTAAATTGAACATTTTTCTAGAATAATAGGGAGTTGGGGTTTCCCTTTTTCAGTTGGAACTGAAGCATATTTTGTACTCATAAAATTTATTAGAAAAACATTTGACGGTTTACTCTTGGAAGGGTTTCCACCTAAAAACTTCTTGTGCATTGTTATTTTGATGTGTTGATGTTTACTTGTTGTTAATGTTGTAAAAATTAATAAATTTACTAATTGATAAGGAATATTGATTCATGCCCCTATTAGTATTTCCGACACCCCCAAATAATTGAGGGGTGCTTATGGATTCTTTGGGGAGATACAGAACATTATGTCCATCTTTCTAAATTCAGTGGTGTACTCTTATACACTCTTCCCTTGTTTTTGCCTAAAGTAATGCCACCAGATCCAATGGTCCTCTACATACCTGATAGGGTAAAATTGTGACTTTATGAGGGTTTTGAAATCCTCTCACTTAGTCACTAGGGGACCTCCCTCCAACTTCAAGGTATCCATGTGGCTTTCCCATCAGGTTAGTTCATGGTCCTCTAATTTCATCCTAGAAAAAAAGAAAAAATTGTTCATCCTCTATATAATAAACTCTGAAATAAACTTCTAATTGTCGCAACCAATTATTTAAATCAAAGCATCGATATCACCTTGATATAACTTGATGTCAACCTATGCTTCCATTTTGAATAAGGAATGTGAATGGTTCACAACACACGAACTGGGTTGATCATTTTTCACTTATTTATTAGACACCATCTTTAGTTCTTCTTGATTTGTCAATTTCCACTTTGATTTGACCTCCGGGTTAGAATCACCATCTTCTCAAAATATACTGAGCTTACTTTTCAACACCACCATGAGGAGGCTCACATTGCGATTTATATTTGTGACTTATGCTTCCAACCACACAAACTTCTTCTCTATGGGATCATGAGGGTAATTCATATATTCATTGGCCATGACTGTGGTTTGTGAATTTTAGCTTAACCTATATCCCCACAATATACCCAAAGAAACTTGCTTTTATACCCACATGACTCCTAAAATTATGTGGATATTCCACTGGACAATTCATCACAAAAAATCTACTAAAATATATTAGAGAATCTGAAATCCACACTATGATGGTTTATTTCTCCTCAGATTTATGGATCTGTTAATTATTGTTTATTGTGTATGCATGCAAATTATAATTATGCAGAAAATAGACAGTGAAATAAAACTCACAAACCACAAACTAACACAAGATATAACCTAGGAAACCTTTTCAGGAGAAAACCCCATTGGAAGGTGACGCTACTATGCTCACATTTTTTGAATGGAAAATGGATGCAAGTACAAATAAGTGAGGCATGTGGCTTGTGGGATGCTACAATGCACAAATTCTCTTTGTTTGTTATTTTGCTATTCACTCTTGGCTACCTTTCTCATTTATGGAACAAAATGCACTCGAATAGAATGGAACCCACTTTTCTCCTACTGGTCTGATTATAAAGCAACCTGATGTTGGAAATAATACTGAGAGAGGGGGTGAATCAGTATTATCAAACTAATAATTTTTCATTTCCATAATCATATTCATATACGCTACTTCAGTTAAGGGAACTCGCGTGTACACGCAACTGTGTTAAGTGCAACTAGCGTCTAACCAACAAACTTATGATTCAGTCAATTCTTCATGTATTGATCTTTAATCAGTGCATCAGAACCATACAAATAGTAACCAGCTGCAGTAAAAATAGAACAAATCATCAAACATAAGAAACACACATGAACACCAAGATATAAGGTGGAAACCCAATGTGGGTGAAAACCACATGTTGCAATCGTCTCTGTATTCTTTTAATAATAACATAATTCTGTTTACAATTTTTGTACTGGTGCAGTCTTATACCAGTACGCGGGCTCCTACCTGTAGAAGGCTACAACCTTCTCTCATTCTCCAACTTCTACTGGAAGGGAGCTACAACCCCCTAACTCTTGTACTAACCGATATGTTTACTGGTACGTAGGTGCTAGCCTACAGAAGACTACAACCTTCTCTTTTCTTCCAAGGACCACGTTTCATTAATTTTCAGACTGGATCCATCAACAACATCATTAAATCATCAAATATATCTACATCAATCAAACTCCTTTTGAACCAACCACAACCGAATCAATCAATCACTCTGACCATTCAGAATGTTGTCACCAAAATACAGTGACCAATAACCCAGAACACTGCAACAACAAACAAAAGAAACTAAAACATATTTTATAAGATATACGATACTTCCATGTGTCGAACCTGCGTGCATACGCGCTTTCTTCAAGGCGAACCTGCGTACAGATCTTCAAATCAAATTTATGATGTATATATTGTTTCGATATGCAGAACCTGCATGTGTATGCGCCTTTTCTAAGGTGAACCTGTGTACATATCTGTAAATGATGATTTAAATATTACAACAATTCCATACTTCAGTCATACCTAGATCATCACATTTACAAACTACAACATGCGCCAATTATTCAGATAAATGATCAAACCACATAGATATGATTCTCTTCAAGTCTTAAGATCCTAATACATCATCAGATCTTATCCTTCATCAAGCGCTAAGGTTCGTCCTTGGTTCAGATCTAGCAATGCACCATAACCCAATAACCTGCATACTAGATCTCACCCTTCATTAGATATTCAATACTTGAGTGCCTTGGCCTAATGATCTTATCCTCCTTTTATAGTTTTGGGCCTTTCTCAATACCATGGACCAAAACCATTTAGGATCAATACCTTGGACCAAATACCTAGGGTCAATACCTTGGACCAATACCATGGATCAAAATACCATGGACCAAATACTTTGGACCAAAAATTTAGTTTTTCAAGGTATGCGCACCTTTCCTTCTTTGAAAGTGCGTGTGTACGTATATGCACCTTGATTATAGTGAACCCACATGTACACGTGACTTGGCCAATGTTGAACCTGCGTATACCTTTCTTTCTTCATTTTGTGAAGTCTGATCTGTAACTCTATGTTGTTAACCTGTTGCACTGTGATCTATCATCTGAGTGAGTTGCCATCAAGGACAACACCTGTGTCATAATGCCAACAATCTCCCCCTTTGGACTTGATGGAAACACCAAGTCACGATCCCCCTTTGTCATCAAGGTCAAAGGGTCATGCTCCCCCTGAGTACATGCTGAAATCTCTGATATGCTGAAGTGTTGATTGAGCTCCTATGATCGAGTCCATGCTCCCCCTGAGCACAAGCAAGGTCTGAAAAAAGATAATATGACTCTATACATACATCACCAATGACCTTCCTATCACCAAAGACTCATACATACATCCATCTCCCAATCAAATGGGGATATACCAAATTTGACTCATCCACCCAACCAAGTGGGGATATACAATTGTTTATACATGTCAAAACACAAACATTACATCATCCATCCCATGCATAGTGGGGTTACAAACTAGGTCTTTTCATGACCTTTACATTAAAATATGTACATGACTTATATAACAGAGACAAAATATATTAAACAAGACCATGATAGTCATCAATAGCTATCATCAGCAGCATTTGTCAATCAACATCCAGATCAGCAACCATGTTCTCTCCCTGAAAAAAAATCTGCACCGAGATCTTCTAAGATAATGCCAACAATGCATTATAAGAAGCATTGTCATCAATCAGATATATATCAAGTTATCAATAACTTATGAAAGCCAACATATGTCATCAACAGACTGTAACCATCATCAAGTAGAGCAGAGCAGATAATTCACTGAACCATATCAAACCCCTTTCTCATGAGTCTGGCCCACTGCTTTTCTTCAAACCAACATATACGCGCCTGTACCCACAGAAACCTACGTATATACACGACTACGCTTCATGAAACTCGTGTATAACCACATTTCTCTGAAAAAATGGATTTTTAACAGCAGGATGATGCAACAACTACTCCCAGCTTTTGTCTAAGATATTCAAATGTCTCTCTAGGTAGTGGTTTAGTGAATATATCAGTAACCTGGTTTTTGGAGAGAACATACTCCAATTTGACCTTTTGTTCAAGCACTTGTTCACGTAAAAAATGATATTTGATGGGTATGTGCTTGGTCTTGGAGTGCATTACTAGATTCTTTGAAATACTGATGGCACTTGTATTATCACATAGAATGGAGGTGGGTGGAGTACATGTAATCTGAATGTCTTGCAAGGTTTGCATCATCCAAAGTAGTTGTGTGCAGGAAGATGAAGCAGCCACGTATTCTGCTTCAGCTGTAGATAAAGCAATTGAACTTTGTTTCTTGCTGAACTAAGACACTAACCTTGAACCCATATAAAATGCACCACCACTAGTGCTTTTTCTGTCATCAACACTTCCTGCCCAATTTGCATCTGTATATGCATGAAGTGTAAGATCTGTATCTCTAGGATACCATAAGCCAAAGTTCTGTGTTCCTTGAAGATATTTGAAGATCCTTTTGACTGCCTGAAGGTGTGATTCCTTTGGATTTTCTTGGAATCTTCCAACTATTCCCACTGCATGCATGATGTCCAGTCGAGTACCTGTTAGATAAAGAAAACTGCCAATCATGGATCTGTAAGTTGGTTGATGCACTGCTGTTGATTCATCATTTGAGCTGAGACTGCATCCTGTTACCATTGGGGTACATACTGGTTTAGAATCTTCCATGCCATACTCTTTCAGGATCTGTTTGAGGTATTTGGTTTGTGAGAGAAAAATACCATCTTTATTTTTCTGCAATTGTAGACCAAGAAAGTAGGTGAGCTCACCAAGAAATGACATTTCAAATTCTTGCTACATTACTAAAGCAAAATTCTAACTCATGGATTCTTCATTACTACCAAAAATGATATCATCAACATAAACAACAATTATTATCAATTTACCAGAGTCAATCTTTGTATATAGATTGTTATCTGTTGATCCCTTTGAAAAACCCTGTTGGTGGAGATATTTGTCAAGACGGTAATACCATGCCCTTGGAGCCTGTTCTAGACCATAGAGAGCCTTTCTAAGTTTGCATACAAGTTTTGCATCATTTCTAAGAATGAATCCTTCTGGCTGTTCAATATAGACTTCTTGTTCTAAGTCTCCATTAAGAAAGGCGGATTTGACATCCATTTGATATACCTTGAATTTCTGAAAACTAGACAGAGCAAGAAACATTTTGATGGCTTCAAGTCTAGCAACAGGTGCAAAATTTTCTTCAAAATGTATACCTTCTTGTTGAGCATATCCTTTACAAACAAGTATGGCCTTGTTTCTAATAACTTCTCCATTTTCGTTCAGCTTGTTTTTGAAAATCCATTTAGTTCCTATGATATTCTTATCATGAGGTCTAGGAACTAATTCCCAAGTATTATTCTTTTCAATTTGCTCAAGTTCTTCATTCATGGCCTTGACCCAACATTCATCTCTACATGCTTCATTTAAATTTTGAGGTTCAGTGGGAGATAGTAATGCTAGATAGCTTGAAGCTTCAGCAATGGTTCTTCTAGTCTACTCAGCTGCTCCTTTTTCTCCTAAGATTTGAGTTTCTGGATGATTTTTCTGAACATACCTAGACGGATTCTTTTCTTCTATCGTTATCTCTTCTTTTGGTGCTTCATTGGTTTCTTCTTCAGAACCAGTGTGATTTGATGTGGGAAAATGATCCTCATCTTCTTATCGTCATAATCTTTGGTTTTTATCTGTTTTGGATTTTTGCATGCTTCATCAACCACAACATCAATACTTTAAATAATTTTCCCAAGTCTTTTGTTGTAACACTTATATCCTTTACTTCAGGAAGAGTAGCCAAGAAGAATACCTTCATCTGCTCTGGGTTCAAACTTACCAAGTTTTTCATCAGTCCTTTTGATGTAGCATTTGCTTCCAAAAACTTTGAAGTATTTTACAGTAGGAGTCTTACCATACCAAAGTTCATGTGGATTTTGAGTGTTGTTTACCCGAACATTTACTTGATTTAGAATAGTGACGGCGGCGAATGTAGCTTCACCCCAGAAGGTTGCAGGAGTTCCAGATTCATCTAGCGTAGCACGAGCCATTTGTTGAATAGTTCTGTTCATCCTTTCTACTAATCCATTTTGTTGAGGAGTCCTTGTGGTGGAGAACTACCTTTTTATTCCATGTCGTTCACAAAAGTCAAAGAATTCATCTGAGGTAAATTCCCCTCCTCGATCATATCTGAGGCATTTGATTTTGCGATCTGATTCATTTTCAACCAAAGCTTTGAAGGCTTTGAACTTTTCAAATTCTTCATCTTTATGCTTTAGAAGACCTATCCAACACATTATGGAAAAATCATCAATAAACAATATAAAGTATTCTTCTCCTCGAAGTGACTTTTTCCTTGATGGACCACATAAATCAGTATGAACAAGTTCAAGAGGCTTACTAGCTGACCCTTCCTTTTCGATGAATTGAGATCTAGTTTGCTTACCAAATTGACATGTTTTGCATATAGTATTTTCATGAATGTTGACATTTGGTAGATCGTGAACATCCTGGAATCTGCATGCTTTCCTTATTTGAGAAAAGCTTATATGTCCCAATCTTTTGTGCCATAGCCAATTTTCATCATTTTTGCTTAGATAACATTGTTTTTGTCCTCCCTTGAGTATGTATAGGTTGTTTGGAGTTCTTGTCCCTTTAATCATGGTTTCTCCTGTATCAAGCTCATGAACAACACATCCATTTGATCGAAACACTACTTCATTTCCTTGATCACACATTTGACTCACACTCAACAGATTATGCTTTAAGCCATCAACATACATAACATTCCCAGCTTTAACTTTTTCTTTCAAGAAAACAGAGCCTTTACCTTTTATGATAGCAAGAGTGTCATTTCCAAAAGATACACTCTTCTCCTTTTCTAAGGCATTATATGAGTGTAGTTTTTCTCTGACACCTGTCATGTGTTTTGAGTATCCACTGTCAATGTACCACTAGTTTTCTTGTCCTTCTGCATACAATGCTATACCACATCTTTCTGTTTGTGGTTCTTTCTTTCTCCATATTTTGGGATTTAATGGAGTTTTCTCTTTTTGAGCTATTTGCCGAAATTTACTCCTGCATTCAGATTCTTCATGGCCAAAGTTGTTACAATTTGAACATTCTTTTTCATTTTCAAGAAGAGAAAAGTTATTATAGGAACTTTTCTTGATCCCTATCACATTGCTTTGATTTCGTTCTTATCTAGTCATGATAGTTTTGTAAGCAACACATTGAGCAGCTTTGTGTCCAAAATTATGACATGAGAAACATTGACCATTAAAGAAGTTCCTGTGATTATCGAATCTACTGACCTATTGATTGTAGTTGAAGTTCCTCCTACTGACCTGTTGATTGATATTCTTTGAAGCAAATTGAGTATGATTTACCTGAGGTTGATTATGGCTTCTGTTCATCCTTGAAGTAAATTGAGCCTGATTCACCTGGTGATCTGCTTTATGCCTTTGCTGACGATTGTCGAACTGTTCACTACTCTTTGCTGCATCACGATAGCTTTTAGTGGAGGTTGACAGTTTCTAAGATGTTTCTTCAGTATATCCAAGACCTGTCTTTATCAAAGGAGAGCACTGCACTTTGATAATTTCATTTAAGGTTTCTGATCCTTTAGCAAATCTAAGATTGAGAGCTTTTGTTTTCTCAAGATCCTTTCTTAGACCCACAATTTCACATTCTAGCTTTTCATTGTGTTTTTCTCTTTCAGCAAGTTGGAATGTCAAGGTATCTATAATCATATTCTTTTCTTCTAAACAGATTTTGAGTTTAGAGATTTCTTCATAAAGGTCATCTTCATCTAAAGCATCCAAAAAATCATCATCTTCATAAACCATCAGAAGTCTATAGTCATTACTATTTTCATCTTCATCACTATTTGATAACCCATCGCTATCTCCATGAGTATAGTAGCTCTTCTTACTTACACTTTGTTTTCTATTCCATTTTGCAGTTTCCTTCTCTTTATCATATTTATCTTTATGAGGACATTTGGCAACATAATGACCGACTCTACCGCACGCAAAACATTTGAAAGATAATTTACCTCTGAATCTACCAAAACCCCGTTGAAGATTCTTGACAAAGTTCACTTCCTCTTCTTCTTCTGAAATATTTCCTGATTCATTGAGTTCTTATTTTCCTTTTGCTGAAGCTTTAAATGTAGCTTCTCTCATATCTGATGGACCTCCTTTTCTCATCTCAAAAGAAGTTAAGATTCCATGAAGTTGTGTCATAGTAATAGTCTGTAGATCCTACTTTTCTTCTATGGAAGATACTTTTGATTCAAATTTAGCAGGTAAGGATCTTAAGACTTTTTCAACTAAGGTAACTTCCTTTATCTCTTCACCCAAATTCTCCATGCAATTAACAATCTCATATATACGTAAGAAGTAACTAGTTACACTTTCATCATTGTGCATCTTGAGAGTTTCATATTGAATTCTTAGAGTTTGCAGTTTAGCATGTTTTACCTGAGAGTCTCCTTCGTAGCTTAGAACGATTTTGTCCCATAGTTCTTTGGCTGATTTGAGTTGCATAACTTTGACAAACTCTAGTTGTGACAGACTTCCAAATAATGTATTGACAGCCTTGGCATTGGTTTCATATTGCTTTTTACCTGTTGCGTCTGTAGGAATTGTTGATGCAAATGTATATCCTCCTTCCACGATTTCCCAAACATATGTTCCAAGAGATTGAAGATAGGCTCTAGTTCTTACCTTCCAATAAAAAAAGTTTCTCCCATCAAAGATTGGCGGTCTGATGGATCCTCCTTCTTGATTACTCATGATGATTGATCTTCCTTCAAGCGATCAAGATTCTTCTGAAGGACCTACTCTTATACCAATTGTTGGAAATAATACTGAGAGGGGGGGTGAATCGGTATTATCAAACTAACAATTTTTCATTTCCATAATCATATTCATATATGCTACTTCACTTAAGGGAACATGCGTGTAAACGCAACTGTGTTAAGTGCAACTAGCATATAACCAACAAACTTATGATTCAGTTAATTCTTCAAATATTGATCTTTAATTAGTGCATCAGAACCACACAAACAGTAACCAGCTGCAGTAAAAATAGAACATATGATCACACATAAGAAACAAACATGAACACCAAGATATAAGGTGGAAACCCAATGTGGGTGAAAACCACCTGCTGCAATCATCTTTGTCTTCTTTTAATAATAAGAGAATTCTATTTACAATTTTTGTACTGGTGCAGTCTTATACCAGTATGTAGGCTTCTACCTGCATAAGGCTACAACCTTCTCTCGTTCTCCAGCTTCTACTAGAAGGGAGCTACAACCCCCTAGCTCTTGTACTAGCTGATATGTTTACTAGTACGTAGGTGCTGGCCTACAGAAGGCTACAACCTTCTCTTTCTTCCAGGGACCACGTTTCATTAATTTTCAGACTAGATCCATCAACAACATCATTCAATCATCAAATATATCTGCATCAATCAAACTCCTTTTGAACCAACCACAACTGAATCAATCAATCACTCTGATCATTCATAATGTTGTCACCAGAATACAGTAACCAATAACCCAGAACACTGCAACAGCAAACATAAGCAACTAAAACATATTTTATAAGGTATACGCTACTTCCATGTGTCGAACCTGTGTGCATATGCGCTTTCCTCAAGGCGAACCTGCGTATAGATCTGCAAATCAAATTTATGATGTATACGTTGTTTCAATATGCAGAACCTGCGTGTGTACGTGCCTTTTCTAAGGTGAACCTACGTACAGATCTGTAAATGATGATTTAAATATTACAAAAATTCCAGACTTCAGTCATACCCAGATCATCACATTTATAAACTACAACATGCGCCAGTTATTCAGATAAATGATCAAACCACATAAAGATGATTCTCTTCAAGTCTTAAGATCTTGATACATCATTATATCTTATCCTTCATCAAGCGCTAAGGTTCGTCCTTGGTTCAGATCCAGCAATGCACCATAACCCAATAACCTGCATACTAGATCTCACCCTTCATTAGATATTCAATATTTGAGTGCCTTGGCCTAATGATCTTCTCCTCCTTTTATAGTTTTAGGCCTTTCTCAATACCATGGACCAAAACCATTTAGGATCAATACCTTGGACCAAATACCTAGGGTCAATACCTTGGATCAAATACCTTAGACCAATACCATGGATCAAAATACTTCGGACCAAAAATTTAGTTTTTCAAGGTATACACGCCTTGAATATAGTGAACCTGCGTGTACACGCTGCTTGGCCAATGGTGAACCTGTGTATACCTTTCTTTCTTCATTTTGTGAAGTCTGATCTGTAACTCTATGTTGTTAACCTTCTGCATTGTGATCTGTCATCTGAGTGAGTTGCCATCAAAGACAACACCTGTGTCATAATGCCAACACCTGATAACCTACTAGTGGTTAAGTTTGACTCCTTCAACTCTTAAATATAGTTACAATATGGAATCTCATAGAGTATTTTGTTGATATGTGTTGTCATTGATGTCAACCCAAGTAACACCAGAGATGCCCCTCCTTTTGTCAACTAATATGCCATGGAAATTTATGGTTTTTCATGTCAAAATCATCCTTGATGGATTCTCCTTTTCAGGATGTTTCTGGTGGTATGTGGCATGCCACGTGGTTCTTCACAGTTTGTGATATGTTCTCATTTGAATTTTAAGTCCCCATTGTGTGGGACGACACCCCAAAGGGTCCTGAGGTGGTAGCATCTCCTTAGTCAAAGAAACAAGGCTTTTCTCAAAAGGATTAAAACAATCTTATTTATGTGAAATAATATATTTTGGACGATATCTATGGCAAGCAATCTATTTTGGAGGATTTTTTAAATATATTTTTTAAAAATCATAAATTAAGAGGAAGGGGTGTTAGGCCTAAAAGGCAAACTATGTTTCAAAATCCAAAACCGCCTAAGAAGTGTCTCCCTCCAAATGGTGAATTTAAAATTTGATATCTCCCTCCAATGATGGAACTCGACTACCTTCAAGAAGATATTCAATATCTATATAAAGGATTAATATTCCCCACCAAAATTAATCAAATTAAATGATTATCTCTTGACGTCACTTGTTCTGAAACAAACTCGGTGCCTCTAGAGAATTGCAAAATCAGAAGAGAGGGTTTTGTTAGGTGTTTTTAGTTTTTTTTTTGGTATTCGTCTTGCAGGTCTTTGTATTGGTTTGGTTCAGGAATTTTCTAAGAAAGGAGGCAACACTATGGAATCTCAGATCACCGAGGTTTTGTAAGGTTAACATCTATGAACTTGAACAAAAAATTACTTGAACTATTACCCTGAAATTCTTCGGCCTTCCTATGGAAGAATGCTACATCATAAGTGAAGGACTTGTTTTGAATTATTTATGATTTGGGCTCTTGGGGTCAATCTATTATCTCCTCGAGGTCTCAACTTTTCAAGAACATATCTTTAGCGTTGCCTAGTGAAAGCATTTTTTTTTGTTTCAGGACCATTAGGCCTCTTGATCCAAGTTTTGTTACAGTTGGAAGAAGCAACACATCTCTCGATTCCTCTAGGGCATTCATCCTTTAGTCATATTTACAAATAGCGAGAGGTATTTGAAGATCAAGCTCTAATTTCATCTGCGATTTATCTTTTGTAGCTCGATCTGTGATACTACCTTACATCTAATCACAGACAGACTTGCGGTTAGGGCTTGAGACAATGATAAGGTTCGAAAGCAAATACGAAATTTGAGGGAATTCTTCAAGTCTTCCTTTTGTGACTTTGATACCTAAAGATATTGTGGCTAGATTAATCAGATTGAAACCTTCTTAAGATTATACTTATCAGATTCTTATGGCCTTTTTCAAGCCAAAGTGAAACCACAATCTATTACAGTCGTACTTGAGGCATTATCTTTCTGATTGGAAGTATTGGAATTACATTCTTATCTAAGGGATTAGTTATGCCTTAATTTGAGACCTGAATTGACATGGTGTTGAGATATCCAAAGGATATAAATATACATGTTACAGTGTCACACAAAGGGAAGTCGATCTTTCTAAGAAAATTGTGTAGTATATCCCTTTCCATCAGTAGGAAGATAATTGTTTATTAACTGTCATGATCAGTTCAAGGCAACTTATATAGGAAATTTATGATAAGTTAGGTATATTATATGTCTTTATAAACATAAGTATGTTGAACATCTATATTTATTGATCCCTATGTTCAGGGTAGGAAATTTTGCAAATTGTTTAATCATAATCTTACAACAGCAGTATACTCAAAGGTATTAGTGCTTCTAAATAATGGACAAAGGTATTGTATGTAGTGCAGTTTTTCTTATTAACTGAAATTGGATATCTAAACGAGAATTTGTTTTAAACTATAGTAAGGATATCGTCATCAGCATTGGCCTCATGACCAAAAGTTCATTTGCATAGTCTTGTTTACAACAGTTTTTTTTAGATAAGGCGTAGTTAGGGTCTCATCTTATAGAGTTGTAAGGAAAAAGTAGTTTCATCATTGATGGCAGAGAAATTTCATCATTATTTACAATAGTAAAGGTTGGAAAACACTCAAGGTTTCATCATTAGCAACATCCTCACTTCAGAGACATTTTCATTGTACAATTGTGGTATGTAAATTCAAAGTCTTGTGAAAATTTTGTAAAGGCATTATTGTACAGGGAATTGTAGGAGTCATTTGGTCTTAGGGTTTATTGTTGGGACAAGGGTTTAGGTCTTAGGGTTTTTGTTCATTGGAAGTAAAGTCATTGTATATCATTGTAAGTGGACCATTATCCTTGGTATGGGAGTCCATAATATTGTATTAAATTTTTGTCATTTTTAGGGTGGTAGGGTGGTGCTAGGGAGGTGGTTGAAGTCACCTTTAGGTTGGATCCTGAAAACACTTCAAGGTGGTAGGGTGGTGCTAGGGAAAGTTATAGATTTCTAGGGTGTTGGAGCATCCTTTTAGCTGACTATTGATAAAACCACGGAATTTGGGTATCCTTCTAGTGGGAGTTGGAGAACGAATGTTTTGTTAGAAAATTATATATTACAGAGCAATGGAACACATAAAATATTGCAGAAACAAAACACAGAAAATGCATAAAACAAGAGAGAGAGACACAGATATACGTGGTTCACCCAATTTGGGTTATGTCCATGTAGAAACATCTAGTCCTTCCTTTTATATTATCCAACAAAATTAAAAGATACAGCCTACAGTTGATCCACTGTAATTTCCTCTTCGCTCTCACATAGTCTCCTCTCTCTTTCTCGCTCAGAATACACATATATTCAGTTGCAATACAATTCCCCCATATATAGAGAGGGGTTGATTTCTAGGGGAAAAAACCCTAAATTAAACACAACTTTTGCTGCCAGATCATTCGCCTAATGAACGACCCAAATTGACTATGAAATTACAATATTTTACAAGGCAATTTTACATCTATTTTTAGCTTCGGGGGCACTGCCCCTAAACCCCCATCAGGGGTGACTCATAAAAATCTTTTTCCACTCCCCCCAGGGACCCCCCTGGTGGCGAAACAATGGGCAGCATTACTACCCCATTACGAACTGGGGTTCAATGCGGCAATACCTCTAAATAAAGAAGATAATCAAGCTTCACACCCAACAATATCCCACTTGGAGACTGATTATAGCAACTCCACCGTTGTTTCATTTGTCGGATAATGACTCCACTTTGGACCTGGTTATTTCTCATCTTCATCATCATACTTGAAGACCAATTGAAATCGAGAAGAATCTCAGTTTCTCTCTAGTTAAAACTTTTGTTAACATATTTGTAGGATTTTGGCTAGTGTGTATCTTTTCTAGCTTCAACTGTCCATCTTCCAACATTGGTTGTATGAAATGGTAATTAAGTTTTATATGTTTAGTCTTGGAATGAAATGTAGAGATATTTGTAAGATGAATGGCACTCTAGCTGCTAGTGTATAACCTGCCCAACTCCTGCTTCTTACCCAATTCATCTAGAAATATTTGTAACCAAATCATTTATTTACTAGCCTCTATAGAAGCAACATACTTTACTTCCATCGTTGAGAGTGCAACAACACTCTGCAATTTTGAAACCCAACTGACAGTTGTTCCACCTACAATAAACACATACCCTGTGGTGCTCCTCCTGTTATCTCTATCACCTGCCATATCTGCATCAACATATCCCTGTAGAGAAATGTTTGAACCACCAAATCATAATGCTTGATATGTGGTACCTCTCAAATACCTGAGAATCCACTTCACTACCATCCAATGTTATTTTCCTAGATTGTTCATATACCTGCTTACAACTCCCATTGCATGTGCAATATCAGGCCTTGTGCAGACCATTGCATACATTAAGCTTCCAACTGTTGATGCATATGGAACTTTAGACATATAATCCATCTCTTCCTGAGTCTTGGGACACATCTCCTTACTTAGTTTGAAATGGATAGCCAAAGGTGTAGTAACTAGTTTTTCATTCTGCATATTAAATCTTTTCAGCACCTTTTGTATGTACTCACTTTGAGCCAATGTTAATTTTTTATTTTTCCTGTCTCTATTTATTCTCATACCAAGGATTTTTTTTGCAACACATAAATCCTTCATTGCAAATGTATTTGCCAATTTTCCTTCGAGCACATTTATTTCCTGCATGTTAGACCCTGCAACAAGCATGTCATCTACATACAATAACAATATAATATAGCTGCCATCATTTTGTCTTTTGAGATAAACACAATGGTCAAAGTGACATCTAGAATAACCTTGTTCAGACATAAACTTTTCGAATTTTAGATACCACTGCCTTGGAGCCTGTTTTAAACCATACAAGCTCTTCTTCAACCTGCACACTTGTTTCTCCTTCCCTTTGACCTCATATCTTTGTGGTTGTTTCATATAGATCTCTTCCTCCAAATCCCGTGGAGAAAGGTTTTCTTTACATCTAACTGCTCAAGATGCAAATCTTCTGCTACTACTAGACTTGAAATAGTTCTGATTGAAGTCGTTTTAACAACATGAGAAAATATTTCATCAAAGTCTATACCCTTTTTCTGTGCAAATCCCTCAACCATAAGTCTAGCTTTATACCTTTTTCTACCTCCATCTTCTTCCTTCACCCTATAAACCCATTTATTCTGCAATGTTGTTTTACCTATGGGAAACCTAACTAAGTCCCAAGTCTGGTTATGTACAAAGGAATCTATCTCTTCTTTCATGGCTAGCTCCCCCTTCTTCTTGATTTCTACTTCACTGCTTCTTCATAACATTCTGGTTCACTAGAATCAGTCAAAAATACATAATATAATCGTTCAAGGAGCCTACTTATCCTAGTAGATCTTCTAACACCACATTTAGGTGTTTGAGGTGTATGTTGTTGTTGTTAATCTGCCTATTGATCATTATGATTTTCTGGCACCTTTACTTTTTCTGTGATCTCATCAAGCAATGTGTATTCTCTGTTTTCTTTTTCCTGTTTCTTTTCCTGCATCTAATCCTTATACAAAACATTTTCATTGAATATGGCATCTTTTCTCCTAATGATTTTGTGATTTTCGTAATCATATAAGCGATAACCAAAATCATTAACACCATATCCAACAAAGGTACATTTCTTTGCTTTTTCCTCAAGCTTTGTTCTATTTTTTTATTAATGTGGACAAAGGATTCACAACCAAAAGTCTTTAAAAATGAGTTAGTTTACCTTTTTACTTGACCATGCCTCCTCTGGAATACCTCCATCCAAGGAACTTGAAGGCCCTCTGTTTATTATATAAACAACAATATCTACAACATCTGCCCAAAATTGTAAAGGCAATCCTGAATGCAATCTCGTGCACTTTGCACGCTCCATGATTGTCATGTTCATCATTTATGATACACCATTTTCTTCTGGTGTTCCTAGAACTCTCTTCTCTCTATGAATTTCATGCTCTAAACAGTACTTATCAAACTCTTTGCTGCAATATTCACCTCCATTGTCAGATCTGAGACACTTCAACTTTTTTCATGTCTCATTCTCAACCAAATCTTTCCATTTCTTCAAAGTACCAAATACATCATATTTATTTCGAATACAATAAATCTGAGTTTTTCTAGTTGCATCATCAATAAAAGTAACATAATAGCGAGAGCCACCGAGAGATGATACCTGAGCAAGTTCCCATAAATCTGTATGCACAAGCTCTAATTTTTCGCTCTTCTTTTCTTTCCCAACTCTGTGCAATATGACTATCTTCTGTTTTCCATAAACACAATTCTCACATAATTCCAAATCAACATACTTCAAACCTGGTAACAAATTTCTTGAGTGAAGAATCTGCATCCCCTTCTCACTCATGTGCCCAAGCCTATGATGCCACAATGTTGTGTCTGCTCCTGTAGAGGTTAAATCATTAACAAAATTAGAAATACCATTGCATAAATACAATGTACCAACCTTTTCTCCTTTTTCTATTACCAGGGCTCCTTTAGTGACCTTCCAGGTTTTATCTGTAAAAGTAGTTACATAGCCTTCACCTCCCAACTGCCCTGTTGAAATTAGATTTTTCTTCAGATCTGGAACATGTCTTACCTCCTTCAATATCCATTTATTTCCATTCTGTTGTTTTATGAAAACTTTACCCATTCCAATGATTTTACAGGGTTTATCATCACCCAATTGAACCTGTCCAAAATCTTCTTTAACATAATCATGAAAATGTTTCCTATCAAGTGTGGCATGGAATGAGGCCCTTGAATCTACCACCCATGCATCAATAATATTTTCTAAAGAAATAGTCAAAGCATCTTGCAACACATCACCTATCACATTCGCTTCATGATTGTTTTCTTGTTGCACGTCTCCTTCTTTTCCCTTCTGAGACTTATAGTCTTTCTTCAGGTGTCCTTTCTTCCCGCATTTCCAACACACTATCCCCGATTTGGGCTTGGATATTCCTTTCCTTGACTTACTGTGATATCCTGGGCTCTTTCCTCTTTCCATTTTTCTTCCCCTAGTCTCTACAGTCAAAGCATTACCGGATGTCTCATCAGAGCTTTTCCATCACATTTCCTCGCTACGGATTGCACTGACAACATCATCAAAATTTAAAGTACTAGATCTAGAGACAGAGTTACTAATGTCCATAACCAAACCATTCCAACTTAATGGCAATGAGCACAAAAATAACAGACCCCTAACTTCATCATCAAAAATTACCCCTACAAAACTTAACTGACTGGTAACTGTATTAAATTCATTTAAATGATCAATAACATCCACCTTCTCACATCTTCATATTGAATAAACGCTTCATAAGAAATACCTTATTTGAGGCCGAGGGTTTTTCATATCATTTGGCCAATGCCGACATTAACCCCTCTGTTGTCATTTCCTTTGAAATATTAAAGGCTACCAACACTGCTAGGCACAGTCGTATTGTTCCAAGTGCCTTTCTGTCGACAATATCCCATTTTGTATTTGTCATACTCGTCGGCTTCTTTGCCTTTCCGCTTAATGGTAGGTATAAATATTTCTAATAAATATAATCTTCCATCTCCATCTTCCACAGATGGTAGTTTTGGTCATTAAATTTTTCGACCCTAAACCTACCATTTCCGTCATTGCTCCCACTCAAATCAAGAACCCTTCTCTCCTGCGAAATTATCAGCCAAATAGACCTTCGGCGCTGATACCAGTTGTTAGAAAATTATATATTACTGAGAAATGGAACACATAAAATTTTGCAGAAACACAAACTTAGAAAATGCATAAAACAAGAGAGAGACACATATATATGTGGTTCACCCAATTTGTGCTACATCCATGGAGAAACAGCTAGTCCTTCCTTTTATATTATCCAGCAAAATGAAGAGATACAACCTACAGTCGATCCGTTGTAATTTCCTCTTCACTCTCATGTAGTCTCCTCTCTCTTTCTCGCTCAGAATACACATATATTCAGCCGCAATACAATTCCCTCATATATATTGAGGGGTTGCCTTCTAGGGCAAAAAACCCTAAATTAAACATAACTTCTACATTAGATCATCATGGCCCAGATTGACTATGAAATTACAATATTCTACAAAGAAATTTTACATCTATTTTTAGCTTCGGGGGCACTGCCTCCAAACCCCTGCCAAGGGGGGGGGGGGGGGGGCCTCATAAAAATAGTCGTTGTCTCCCCCTGACGGCGAAAAAATGGGCGGCGTTGCTGCCCCATTACGAACTGGGGTCCAATGCGGTGATACCTCCAAATAAAGAAGATAATCGGGCTCCACACCTAACATGTTTTTCTAGAGTTATAGGGATTTGGGGATTTATTTTCAGTTGGAGCTGAAGATTAAAAGAACTTATTAGAAAAGAGTTTGGTAGTTTTGAACCAGAGGGGGTTTTCTACCTAAAAAATATTTGTGTTCATTGTCTACTATTTATTTATGGCTTTAAATACTGGTGAATATTAACTAATGCTCTAAAAAGATTAATAAATCACTAATTGCTAAGAAATACTAATTCACCACCCCTCTTAGTATCTCCAACAATTGGTATTAGAGCAAGGTTCCTTCACTAGCAATCTAACAACTGGAAGGAGATCATGGAGTGGAAAAAGACAAGAATTATAGTACTAAATGGAAACAACTATGCATTTTGGGTTGGAAATATGAAGTCATATCTTCAAGCAAAAGGGTTTGAATTTTGGAATGTTGCATTAACCGAATACAAAGAACCTTCAACTCAATCTTCATATGATAACATATGAAGACTTTACGAGTGCAATGCTAAAGCTAAGAATGCCCTTATTTCTGGTGTGACAGATTCTATATATGTCAAAATAATGCACTACAAATCAGCGAAAGAAATTTGGGACAAGCTTCAAAATACATATGAAGGAGACAAGAAGGTAAAAGAGGCCAAGCTCCAGACCCACCGAGGACAATTTGAGCAACTGAGAATGAATGAAGAGGAAAATATTTAAGCCTACTTCCTCTATGTTGATGAAATAGTGAATGCTATAGAAGCATTAGGAGAACCAATGGAAAGCAAGGTAGTTTTCTGAAAGGTTCTGAGATCTCTTGTAGAGAGATTCGATGCTAAAGTATTTGTGCTATAATAAAGATATCATTTGTAAAATCTCACCATAGATCGACTGCATGTAATACTTACATCATATTGTTACACCGAATAAATCCCTCTTGAGGACAAGAGCGATCTCCCTAGATCATTGATGGAAACTAGAAACAAGCAAGACAATTGAACTGACCCTTGCACTAAGTTGAACTTGTTTGAATTATCAGATTTATATCTAATGGATGAGCCTCTTACCGATTTCACGAAATGCTCGATGAAGATCCCTTGTTGTGATTCGATGTAGTTCTTCAATGCTTGATAAGACCTGCAAACATCAACCATAAAAGGATCAAAATCACATGCGATATAATAATCCAAATAACTTAACCTAATGATCAAGGAGATTAGGAATTGAATTTGCCTTAATAAACATTATAAACAATTGTAAACCATTCATTATTCCAATAAGACAAATCAATGGGAGAAAGTGTTCATTTGTATCAGTCAAAGATTAAGAGGGGCCTTACAACCTTCATCTTGATGTCGTGAGGTCCCTCCCAAATGCCTTCAATCTCCTCCTTAAATGAGAGGCTTTCCAATCTCAAACCAACAACATAAGCTTGTCTTCTCTGAGTTCTGACCTCTTCAATCCCTCAACCCTATAGTCATTTTATACGCCAAGAGGAAGAATTTTCAAATCCAAAAGAGGAGGATGAGACTCCTTCATTGAGTGATTGGGTTACCATGAGAAAAGGGATGAAGATGCATCATCTGAGGGTTATAGTTCGAATAGTCATCACCTAGAAGCTTCAGTTGGGAAATATTTGACCAACTATGTTTATAGAATGTACTTTTTATTTTTACTTTTTTGAATCCAATTGCGCAGGTTTATAGGGGCAGACAGAGCGCAGCTCTGTACTGTTCTCAGAGTTAATTCCGGCGAATGCGCGGGAAACTATAGAAAAATCAGCATAGGTGGAACTTAACAAGGTGTGACAACTATTTTCCCTAAATTTCTCATCTACTTCAAAATATTTTGGGTTGTTTGACTTCTGAGGGAGCTGGTTCAAACATGTTCATGGAGGGTAAAAAGATCCATAAACTGATCAAGTGTCATGGCGACAAATTGACATGTAACACATATGAAATGATGAAGAACAAGATGGTCCATCTAACCAAGAAGCAACATTCATAACATCTAAGAAGACTGGGAAAGAAAAACAAGAATCAAAACCAAGATGTTGTTGTTGTTGCGAAAAATAAGAATACTCAAATGAAGAAATTGCCAACTTTGTGAGAAAACTTAACATAGGAACAAGAAATTTCAAATGTAAACTTACACTAATATTTTTCAATTGTGTTGAGATTGGTCACTTTGCAACCAAATGTCCTCATAAGAATGAAGGAGCATCCAGAAAAGGGAAGAAGAGTCAAAGAATATTCAACAAGCAAGGTAAAAGGAAAGGATTTAAGAAAAGCTTTTTCCCGAAAGAAGACAACTCATCATCTGAAGAAGAAAGTGACAATGACAAATAAAATGATACATGAAGAGTACTATTCATGGCTAGGGACAACAAGAAAGAAGCACTTGAAAAAGAATAAGAAGAGATCTATGGGTTTCAATTTGAAAATAAGATGGTCAAAGTTAAAGGATCTTTAGGTTAAAAAAGAAAATGCCAAATCTCTCAAAGCCAAATTAAAGATAGAAAAATAACATGCCATAAGCCTCAATAAGAAATATAAAGAATCATAGGAATCCATTATCAACCTTAAAGTATAATTGGAAGAAGCCAAAAAAATTGAATATTATCTCATAAGATAACTTGAAGAAAGCAACAAGGAAAGGGAAGATTTAGAAGAAGAGATAGTCTATTTATGAAAGGAAGCAAAGAAAATGACGCAGGGCTAGGCCTGCAATACCCAGGATCATTAACATCTGTGTATATCAACGTTCATCTCAGCTTTTTCCTCAAATCAAAAACTTCAATAGTTGGCAAACTCATACAATACCATTATAATGCGGAAGCCTTCAACATAAGTTTATTCCCATGACTCAACCATTCTTCTTTCATGCATTTAAACCCAAACTGCATTAGAACTTTTACGAAGGACTTTTGACTATCCAACATTAATTTTAAAACTAGGTTTAAAATCCCAGCACTTGTCTATAACTCAATCTTGTGATTTTATGATTATGAACCCAAATCAACTATTGTATGTGGGAAGTTTTCTACTCTACATCATTGGCAAATACTTCCAATCCAACCAAACATTTGCATGCTTCCATAAACAAAACCTGTAACTTCTCGTTTATATGTGACTGAATTAAAAGAATGTGCTATTACTCAACGTGCACACATATCGATTTTATGAATCACATATCAATGAGGTTTGTTTGAAATTAATGTCAGAATATCAGCGTTCCAGAATTCATTACCCCCTGTCTAACTAATAATTTCAAACATCACCAATCGCCCAAATGCCAAGAATCGACTTGGGGTTCATTGTTCCTGTGCGCCTTTATCTTTTTAAACAAGATGGGAATTATTTAATCAATCAAAATTACAATGCCATCCATCCTTTTCTCAACACACAATACTGGTTGATTACTGGTTTATCAACATTTCCAATTCAAATGCTAGGCTTACAGCAAATGCTACGCTCACAATTTGCGTCCAACCATGATGAAATTCCAACAATATTCCAACAATCTGCTCAAATAATTAATATACCTTCCCAATCGACCATCGCAACATGGTTCTGACCAGATTATGGAATGTGTCTTCATTACTTTTTTCAACACGAATTGCATTCACATTCGTCTCAATACAAAATCTGAAGTTGATCCTTCCAAACTCAATGTTTCCTCAACTTCTGTTCAGCGCACCTGCACACCTTCCAATCACTTAAATAACATCATTATTTAACTGTCATTCAATCAATCTGCGCGTCCTGTGACTTCATAAATTAACTGGATTTTAATTCAAGCTCAGCTTAGGTAATGATCAGTCTTCACAGCGTTCCATTGACCAGCGTTCCATCAGTTTAAAAACATCGATTATACAGTTTGACTTAAATCGATTTCTTTCCCTTATGTTTAACACAATTACAGTTGAGTCTATTCATATAATTATGACCGAATACAATCACAAATTTTGGACATTTGTCATTAAAACTAAATAGAACTTCTACTTCATGATGAAGCAGTTGGGCGCTCACTTTTCCTCCATTGCTGGCAATTAACCCCACATAGCATGTTAAATCATTACGTTGTTCATACCATTCAGTTGTCAACCTGATTTACATCATTAATAAGTGAAATCGATCCTGCTTGTAGTGCTTACACAATTCACAACAGATATGAAAGTCTACTCCTGATTTAGATCTGGCATTGTGCATTCTTCAAAACATATCTACTATTACTCATTATAGCAGTACAAAAGATGTGAAATCGAATTTCATAAATGTTGCAATTGCTGCCACTGTTTCACTTCAAGTTTGCGCCCTTAAACACCCACTAAAATCGACTTCCAACTAAAATTTTCACTTAGAACGACGCCCTATTAATTTGCAAACAGAGATTTCAATGTCATTTTACCCTTAATGGTTTTCATAATAGTTTTCACACAAATAAATGTGATTTCAAGTCCATCAATCATTTCTTCATTAATTCAACAACGCCATGAATTTCAGGAAACAAATAAACAATTTCTCACTCAACCAATGTATATAAACTGAAACAAAAACAATGACTTACAAACTTCTGTTGGCCAGATATCTCAATTATGTGGCCCTTTACAATGCCTTGTTGTTCAACCCTACTCTCAATCTCACACCCTCTCCCAATCTCAATATCTTTTTCTCTCCAAAACCCCTCCTATTTATACAATTTAAAAAAATCATTTAATTAAATGCTCAATCCCTTCAATTCCTCAACAAACCCCTAAATCTCTCAACATCCCCAAAGGATAGGTCTTTATCCCTAAAATCCTTCAACTAATTAAATTCCCTCATATCCTTTTATTAAATAAAAAGATATTTACAAAAATCCTCACCTTCTCCTATTAATTAATAAAATATTACAAATTATCTCACCCCCTTTTAACATATTTACAAAATTAAAAAAAACGCCCTTGATGCTCCTGCATCAGACTCCCCATGTAAGAAAATTCATGACCACCAGGTCAGAAGTCTGGATATTTCCTCCTGGATCCCAAATTTTGTTTTGTAATCTTTCCTTGCTTGTCAATTGCTTCACTGTTGTTGTTATCTGTTGTTGTCTTCCAGGTTTCCATATTTTGTGTTGTAATGCTCCACTTGCTCTGCTCTTGCAATCTTTCACTGTCATTCCCTTGTTGTCGTTCCTTTTCTTTCTTTCGGCTGTCTTTCTCTGGGATGTTTTTATCATTAACCTCATTATCAACTCAATTTCTTTGTCCAGTATATCCTCTATTTGTTGATTGTTTCCATCCCTTGATTGCTGAATTCTCATTCTTGCTTGCTCTTCACTTGTTTTGATCACCTTTTCTGTTGCTGCTACTATAAATGTTGCGTCACATGTTGCTCTAGTTGTCACTATGAATGTTGCGGCCTCCCTAACTTCCTGTCCCTCTGCAACATTCCTTTGCTCATCATCTACAATTTCTTTTATGACAACTGCTTTGTCATCCTTCTTCAGCAATCTATCCTGGACATTCATCCTCTGTTCTTCCAATTTCCTCCTTTGAAAGTCCAATTCTCTATATAACTCAATGATTTTACTTGGAGTGGACTTTGGAAATTTTACACGATCTTCCATTTCCTCACATGCCCTTTCTTCTCCTAAATCTTCCTTAACATCCTTCAGTAGATGTTCTTCCTCTTCTTCCAAACCTGCAATCACACACAAATCATTAGTTTTAAAATCACAAGACCTTACGGTCTTATTTGATGCTTCAGTCATCAAGTCTTCGGGCTGCTTTGAATCATTCATATGATTCAACTCCTCTAGCTCTTCATCACTTTCAAAAAGTAATGGTCCACTCTCTGGGTAACATATCGAAACTTCAACATCTTCTTCAGCATCTTCCTTTTGCTGTAGTTCAACTGTTTCGAGCTTCTCTATTCTCTGTCTGGCATCAATAACCTGTTCAAGTTCCCTTAGTTCCTTTATCAACTGCATATTTACCTGATGATTCCACTTCTCTTGTAGCCTCTGCCATTTCAGCTTCTTTCTCATGACATAACCATGCTTCTGGTCTTCCTCATTTCTTTGCAACATCTCCATTAACACCTCAAGCTGAACTGCTATCTCAGCCTTCTCCCTTTCATATTCCTCTTTGCTTAACTGTCTCTGTATGCCAACTTCCTTGGCACCCTTCTCCTTTTGTCCTCTGCTGTGATTTATTTCAGAACCTTTGTTACGACTGTCACTAGTCATCATCCTTTCCATCTCTATGAGTTCCTTACTCACTTTTCTATGAGTTGCACTAAAGCCTCTTCAGCAGCAAGTCCTGTCCTGCCGCCACTTACCTCACCAAGCTCTCCTCACTCAGTCTTTTGGCAAGCAATTGGTTCTATCTCTGGAACCTCCTTTGAGCACTTCTCTTTGCTCTTTCTGGCTTCAACTCATATGCTTGTTCACAACTGTCTTCCTTATCCAGTCTCTATTGGATTTCCTCAAGGTTCTGCCACCTCTATGTTTTTACCTAGAAACTTTCACCAGCTTCCTTTATCTGTTAGCAATTTCCTTTTGGGAGTTGCAATAATATTTCAATGCAGAGACTACAATATTATATTCTTCAAATCCAAATAAAACCATATCATCTTACCTCCAAGATATCGTCTGATCTTGTCCTTCCATTTACCTGCACTTCATTTACCTTCAGAATCTCATCACTCCTACAAATCTGTTCAGCAAATCTTTATGCTTCCTCTACACAAATTCTCGATATTCAACCACTGTCAATCAGATTTTAAAATCTGATCCTCTCTTCCAATCTTCTGGCTTTATCCGGCAAACTTCAGCTTTCAGCAATAATTCCTTATTTGCTAAGTTTCTTCTTTGCTGCAACCATCAATCCTCAATCTGTTTCTTGTCAGTAAAACCCAATTCAAAATTAAACAAACCAATACCTGCACGATTCTTCCTTCATTCAGCTGCATTCTGGTTGCTTGACTGTTAGATTAGAATCTGATTTCCTTTTCCTGCATTCTGTTCACTTGCAATTGTATATGCTGCATTTAAAATCTAATCTTCATCATTCATCATACATTCAAAAATACATTTCAGTTCAACAAACCTTCTTGTCCTCATTCAGAAAAGCAAACATTCTTCATTTCAACAGAGCCAAGCTCTGATACCAAAATGACGCAGGGCTAGGCCTGCAATACCCAGGATCATTAACATCTGTGTATATCAACGTTCATCTCAGCTTTTTCCTCAAATCAAAAACTTCAATAGTTGGCAAACGCATACAATACCATTACAATGCGGAAGCCTTCAACATAAGTTTATTCCCATGACTCAACCATTCTTCTTTCATGCATTTAAACCCAAACTGCATTAGAACTTTTACGAAGGACTTTTTACTATCCACCATTAATTTTAAAACTAGGTTTAAAATCCCAACACTTGTCTATAACTCAATCTTGTGATTTTATGAGTATGAACCCAAATCAACTATTGTATGTGGGAAGTTTTCTACTCTACATCATTGGCAAATACTTCCAATCCAACCAAACATTTGCATGCTTCCATAAACAAAACCTGTAACTTCTCGTTTATATGTGACTGAATTAAAAGAATGTGCTATTACTCAATGTGCACACATATCGATTTTATGAATCACATATCAATGAGATTTGTTTGAAATTAATGTCAGAATATCAGCGTTCCAGAATTCATTACCTCCCATCTAACTAATAATTTCAAACATCACCAATCGCCCAAATGCCAAGAATCGACTTGGGGTTCATTGTTCCTGTGCGCCTTTATCTTTTTAAACAAGATGGGCATTATTTAATCAATCAAAATTACAATGCCATCCATCCTTTGCTCAACACACAATACTGGTTGATTACTGGTTTATCAACGTTTCCAATTCAAATGCCAGGCTTACAGCAAATGCTACGCTCACAATTTGCGTCCAACCATGATGAAATTCCAACAATCTGCTCAAATAATTAATATACCTTCCCAATCGACCATCGCAACATGGTTCTGACCAGATTATGGAATGTGTCTTCATTACTTTTTTCAACACGAATTGCATTCACATTCGGCTCAATACAAAATCTGAAGTCGATCCTTCCAAACTCAACGTTTCCTCAACTTCTGTTCAGCGCACCTGCACACCTTCCAATCACTTAAATAACATCATTATTTAACTGTCATTCAATCAATCTGCGCGTCCTGTGACTTCATAAATTAACTGGATTTTAATTCAAGCTCAGCTTAGGTAATGATCAGTCTTCACAGCGTTCCATCAGTTTAAAAACATCGATTATACAGTTTGACTTAAATCGATTTCTTTCCCTTATGGTTAACACAATTACAGTTGAGTCTATTCATATAATTATGACCGAATACAATCACAAATTTTGGACATTTGTCATTAAAACTAAATAGAACTTCTACTTCATGATGAAGCAGCTGGGCGCTCACTTTTCCTCCATTGCTGGCAATTAACCCCACATAGCATGTTAAATCATTACGTTGTTCATACCATTCAGTTGTCAACCTGATTTACATCATTAACAAGTGAAATTGATCCTGCTTGTAGCGCTTATACAATTCACAACAGATATGAAAGTCTACTCCTGATTTAGATCTGGCATTGTGCATTCTTCAAAACATATCTACTATTACTCATTATAGCAGTACAAAATATGTGAAATCGAATTTCATAAATGTTGCAATTGCTGCCATTGTTTCATTTCAAGTCTGCGCCCTTAAACACCCACTAAAATCGACTTCCAACTAAAATTTTCACTTAGAACGGCGCCCTATTAATTTGCAAACAGAGATTTCAATGTCATTTTACCCTTAATGGTTTGCATAACAGTTTTCACACAAATAAATGTGATTTCAAGTCCATCAATCATTTCTTCATTAATTCAACAACGCCATGAATTTCAGGAAACAAATAAACAATTTCTCACTCAACCAATGTATATAAACTGAAACAAAAGCAATGACTTACAAACTTCTGTTGGCCAGATATTTCAATTATGTGGCCCTTTACAATGCCTTGTTGTTCAAACCTACTCTCAATCTCACACCCTCTCCCAATCTCAATATCTTTTTCTCTCCAAAACCCCTCCTATTTATACAATTTTAAAAAATCATTTAATTAAATGCTCAATCCCTTCAATTCCTCAACAAACCCCTAAATCTCTCAACATCCCTAAAGGATAGGTCTTTATCCCTAAAATCCTTCAACTAATTAAATTCCCTCATATCCTTTTATTAAATAAAAAGATATTTACAAAAATCCTCACCTTCTACTATTAATTAATAAAATATTACAAATTATCACACCCCCTTTTAACATATTTACAAAATAAAAATAAAAACGCCTTGATGCTCCTGCATCAGAAAAGAAGAAATGTTCAATAGAATTTTGCAAACAACTCCAGAATGTTAGATGAGCTCATCGGCAACCAAAGGCCGCACAATGACAAGATTGGATTGGGATACAAGGAAACGTTTGTAAAAGGTTCAACCTCTTCCACAACAGAAAAGGGAGATGGACAAAAAAATTATGCAACAATGGATAGAGGATCTATTGAGAAAGAGAGAGGATTCCCAACAAAATAGAAGATTCAATATCAACAAAAAGGATCATGGATAACAATATCACAAAGAAGGTCTCCCCCTCTTAGGTATCAAAATATATTTCTTGGTGTTTGTTATTCATGTGGAAAGTTTAGACATGAAGTTGTAAATTGTCAGGATTATGGTAGGAACATAAGTAATCTTGGAAGGTATTTTAGGAATGATTATCCCATAAACTCGCAGGAGGATTACAAGAGAAATTACAACAGGTTCAGTCATTTAAGAAATGAAGTAGAATGTTATAAATGAAACAACTTTGGACATTTGGCTAAATATTGTAGGTTAACAGTTCCCCCAAGGGAATCACAGCAAAATCAAAATACTCAGGTCTGGAGAAGGAAAACTGAAAGATTCACTCTTGCTCTAAAAGCTCAAAGTAAGAAGAATTTGTGGTATGTTGATAGTGGATGCTCAATGCATATGACCAGAGATAGGAATAAATTCATATCCCTAAAAGAAGGAAAGGATGGAACAATATCTTTTGGAAATGATGGATCTGAAAATGTTATAGGAACAGGTATGGTCAAGCTTGGAAGTAAGCATGTGTTGTAGTGAAAATTCAATACCCTCATTTTTTACTTATTTATTTCAAATAATGGGGACCCTTTCCATAAATTTTTGGCTAAATCACCTTTTAAATATATTTTTTGGTTAAGTATCCTACAATTTTGTCATTTTTTTTATTTTCGTCAAAGTTTTATTTTAATTACTTCATTGAGTTCGACTTTTGCTAGCTTTCCATCGGTACTTGTTTCATCTCATTTGGTTACACGGTTTGCAAATGGTACTCAACCGAAGTTCAATCATTTTTGCTACCTAGGTTAAAAAATGTACAAAAAATATATTATTTGAAATTTTGTAAATAAATTAGTAATTCATTGTAAATATTAATTCCTAGTTAATTTTCACTATTTATTTCATTTTTCACCAACAATCCTACAAAATCGCCACAGCCAAATTGTAGAACAATTAAAATTATGTGTTTTCAGGATCTTGATAATTTATTCCAAATCCCAAGTTTAAACAAAATTACGAGACCTAGAATCTCAAAATCGAAAAGTGATTGTAGTTCATTTTGTCGGATTTTTAATTACCAAGTGGCTGTAGTTTATTATGGATGAGTCCCACTACAAGTGGGCCCCACTTCGCCTTCAATTAAAAATAAAAATAAAAATAAAAATCTCAATATAAAAAGACTCAATAGAAAGCTCCCGATAAAATAATCAAATAATTCCGATATTTGAAAAAATCCAAAAAAAAATCGATATTTAAAAATTTCGATATCGAAATATCAGACCTCAACATTTTTTTTGTTGGTGTTAAAACATTCATTTTAAAAGTACCGATATCGGAGTTTGTTGGATATTCGATATCATACGGCAAGTAATTTATTTTAAGCGAAAGTCCCCTTATACCTTCCACACATTACGCCTCCTCTTCACCGTATTAAAAGGCTCCTCCTCCATTTAACTTTGATCCATTCATGGATCTAAAGCCACTTGTGATTTTAATATTCGATCCATTAATGGATCCAAAAGTCACTTATGAGAAAACCAATCATCATGTTTGTATTGAGGAAGCTAGTGTTATTGCTAAGGTTTCGCACTTCCATCATCGGAAATTTAGGGAGGCGCTTGAGATTGAAAAGAGGCCGAGTAATCTCAATAGAGATGATGGCTGGAAAATCAGTCGGTGTTGGGTCCCAGCACTCTCGACCTAGTCGTCCTTTTATTATTATTTTAGTTTAGTTTATTTGATTTTTATTTTTATTTATTTATTTATTTATTAAATTTTATTTATTTTATTTTTTTAATTTATTTATTTTATTATTATTTTTTAACTTACTTTATTATTTTTAAGTTGACTTATATTAATTTTTTCATCCATATCTTCTCTTTCTTTTATATTCATTTATTTATATAAAAATAGTCTTGTTTTTAATTCCTCTAATACTAATTTAACTTGCTATTTTTAATTATTTATTTTTATTTAACATAAAATTTTAATTATTTATTATTAATTTTTAACTAACTATTATCATTAAATTATTTTTATTTATTTTATTTTAAGGGATTGGTCCCCTAGGGTAAAAAATTTTTCCCTTAAATATAATTTTTAATTATTTATTTTTAACTAACTATTATCATGAATTATTTTAATTACTAATTTAACATAACATTTCAATTATTTATTAATATTTTTAACTAACTATTATCATAAAATTATTTTTATTTAATTTATTTTAAAGGATTGGTCCCCTCGGGTAATTTTTTCCCTTAAATATAATTTTTAATTATTTATTTTTAACTAACTATTATCATGAATTAATTTTTACATAATATTTTAATTATTTATTAATATTTTTAACTAACTATGATCATAATATTATTTTTATTTATTTTATTTTAAGGGATTGGTCCCCCTAGGGTAACTTTTTCCCTTAAATTATTAAAAAGGGTTTTTGATCCCGTTACCTGGTCAAAAGTAGTTGTTGGTCTTTTTAGCCATTGGAGGCTCTGCTCTGTCTATTTAACTTGCTAAGTTGGATCTATTTCTTCAACTTGTCCTGACGATGAACCACACTGATTGGTTCGAAACACGTCGACAAATGATGTTTCATGTGATCTTCGCCGAAAAATCTTTTGTACACTTATGAGATTTTTAATATGACTTTTTTATTATTATTAAATATATTAAGATTATTATATTATTATATTTTAATTATAATCTTCCTATAATTTAATTATAATCTTAATTAATTTTTCTTCATTTAAATTTTTAATTAAAAAATATTTTAATGGTATATAATTAGGTTATAAATAACTTAATATTTTAAATTAATATCAATTAAGTAATAACTATTAATTTAATTTAAGATTAGATTTTTAATTAAAATTTCCTATTTTTGGCTTAGGTAACAATTTTTTCAGAATTCTCACAATTTTAACACTTCAATTTTGAAAGCTCATAAGTTAAGTTTTACTTGGTCAAATGAGACCCATGATGCCTCATTGGATAGATAAAATCATGGAGAATATTTATGAAGTGGTTGCATGGTCAGATTCGGTGATTTAATGAGTCTAAAATTTAGCAGAAAATCAAGCTCCGAATTTGTAAACAAAATTAATTTTTGAGTTTTATTTTTTGAATTTTCATTTGTTCATAGCCTCTGTTGAGATCAGAGTCATTCAACTATGTTCTCTTTGACCAATAAGATCCTTACAAGGATCAATGAAAAAATCAAATTTCATTTTACTTATTTATTTAATTGAATTTTGATTGGAAGATGTTTTATTTTCCCGACTTGGTATTGTTTATTTTAATTTGTATTTTAATTGAATATTGATTGGTTTTGGTAGGGGAATAGTTGAAGACATGAGGAGGAGAAGATTTCAATCAATGGAACTTCTCTAGCAGTAGAAGAAAAATAATTTTGACCAATGAAAATTGTTAGAGCATATTTGTTCTTCAACAACTCTCCTATTTTGAATTCATTTTGTAATTATAAATAGTAGTTTGTAGAATGAAGAAAGGGTTTCTCTTCTCTGCAATTTTGTAATTTTTATAGCACTATTGTAATAGGGGTTTCGAGCTATAGGTGAGAGGAAAATAAAATCTCATATCTGGGGGGTAATTTTGGGTTTTTCTTTTGCATTCTAGATTGTGTTCGGGGAGCCGAAATTGCACCATTGCAACTCATCTTTTTGCAGCAAAGTTCAAGTGTTGTAAAGAATTGCCAAAAATCAGAGCCAGAGAAACAGGTTCAATAAATTGGTATTTAAAATACTATTGTTTTTATACTGATTTCATTTTATAATGGTATAAATGTGTCATTTTCATTCATATTTGTGCACTATTTTCGATGTGAGTAATTTGCCTCAATAATATGTTGTTATTTATCTTTGCTCTTGTGTGTTGAACTCTGATTTCTGAGTAACTATTTACTCAGAAATCAACCTTTTAATTTTGATTTAACAAACAGTAATATTTTGTGAACTATTTCCTTATATTATTGTTTAATCATTCGAGTTACTAATTTAATAATCATCATCATTTTGTGAACTACTTCCTAAATGTTGTTGATTAATTATTCACCATTAATAGATTTTTGAACAGAATGTGTTTTGGTATTCATAATATTAATTAATTGAACTACTTTGTTAGCTTGATATTCATTATAAGCTAGACATATTTAAATCCCAATCATTTAATTATTTTTCTCTCCGTTGGATTAAATCTGCATCTTCCTAATCGAGTTAGGCTTAGGATAACTTTCCTTTTGCTTGCACTATAGGATTAATTTGTATTTAGATTTAATTCTTCATTCCTAGAAGTCCTCTTATCAAAGAGAAAAACTTTAGTTATGGATTGGTCGAGCCTTATATTAGCTTAAGGATCACTTTCATGTCTGATTAGCAAGAAGAGTTGATTTGATGTCTCTTCTCTATTGGTAGGTGGAGGTCATACCTTAAGCCAGTAGAGATAGAGAGAAGGTAACTGGACCTAGTTTAACCAGTTGGAACCACCATTCCGAACGGAAAAAGAGCTGATTTAAGTTCCTGGCCGGGTGGTCTCCCTTATAATGTTGAGGCAGACATTTCGACCTTACACCATTTTTGGCGCTAGAAGGAGGGCCTGACAACTTGTTGTCTTTTGGAGTTTTTGTATTTTAAAATTTTATTTTAATCATAATGAATCATCTTAAACTTCCAATTTAGAGTTGTATCTCTAGACGTGCATATGCCAATACTCCAATAGAAATAGTAAGACACTTGTCAAAGGTAAAGTTTAAGGGTAAGAAGAATGTTTCTGCATTTGATCATGCCTTGCAGTTTATTAAAAAAAAAACAAATTATACTTTTCATGATATTGATGAAGGTATTTTATGCAGGATTTTTACTCTTACATTCTTAGGAAAAGCTAGAAGTTTGTGTCAATCTCTTCCAATTGCCTCTATTCACAGTTCGGATCAATTTATCACAATGTTCTTTTATCAATTTGACCGTTATGATTATGAATAGGTATGTAGTGAATTTGAAGATTTACAAAGGTTTGAAAATGAATCTTTCATGGATTTTATCGTTAGATTTTGATTAAATTGTTTAAGATTCAAAATTGAAGATAAACCTTCAGAAATTGAATTGATGGATTGGTTTGAATATATTAGTTTTCTTCCTTATATTCCCATTCCATATGAAACAATTACAAGCTTTGATCAATCCTCTTCAAATTTTAATAACATAATTGAGAATTCCAATATGGAGGTGCATATCAATCATGATGAAGTTGCCTCTACCATGTACAATCAATTCTTTCATTCAGTGCACACTTCCTATAGCATTAATGATGATCATGATGCACTCTCATTTGTCAATGAATCTCAATCACAAAGCTTGGAAAATTTTATTAACCAAATGCAAGAAGATACTAGCAACAATCTTGGAGAAACAACTACCTAGAAATTAGAAAATCACTATGAATTAAGTTCAGAAAATCATATTATAGATCAGCAAGTACAGACAAAAATTGAAGTCTTCAATAATATGCAATCTGTTGCAAAAAAATTTGAATTTGATCATGTTGATCAAATGCCAAATTTAGGGCAGCCAAACAACAGTCTTCAAGAAAGCATTAGTAGACAGATGATTGGTCATGAATCTGAAATTTATAATGAAGAAAATGCACAAGAGTCTGTGAATAGAGATATTTTTAAATTCATTTCTTTAGACTCACATTTCTCTCTTTATCCTGATATTTTTGTTGATTGTGATTTATCTCCTCTTTGCATTAATATTGTTCCAGAAAATAGAGAAGTTGATATAAATCAATTGCCAATTAGTTTTTATCAAGATAGAGAATCATTCATTGATCACTCTTCTGACATCGCTGAAAATGTGCTTATTATTCCTTCTTGTTTTGATACATCATTTTGGAATGAAGGGAATTCTAGAGAATGTTATGAAGTCATTTATGATAATTACTTTGACATTGAGGATGTTGATTTATCTTCTTATACATTAAATCCTCATGATCAAAGTCAAATCATACTTGAAAATAAAGAGAAACTCAATACATAAATTGTTCCAATTGACTCTCATTTTCAAACATTTAATCATACTCATGACTTCATCATTCAAGAACCCATCCCAATCTATGAATCTTATGATGATCAAGATCTCATTCCTATTCATAGTCATGATCTTCTCTCCAATTCACAAGTTGGTGTTGGTGATCATTTTAATTGCATTATTCTAGCCAATTCTTGTGAAGAGGAAACTACTTCAAATAAATCTCAATTGTGTTGTAACACTAGTTGTAACAATATTGTAAATTATTATTTGATTCATTGTTGTTCCTTCACTTATTTTGTTTGATTTCATATTTGTTTTATGTTTTCATTTTTCAGTTTTTAGATATCTTATGCTGGCATATTGAGAAATTCAGTATTGAACACTCAATTGATGCATTGTCTGAATGGGAAAATGAAGTTTCAAATAATAATCATGAACATCAAAAGTTATTACTCTTACAATTCCAATTGATGTTCATCTCTTATCACTTGTTCATTTCCTCTCTAAAGTAGTGCCAACAAGAGAGTGTATTTTCACAATATGACCAACAATCTAATTCAATTAATGATCTTTCGTTGAATCTATCAGACTTCCATCCATATTTCATTGACACATTTGAAAGACATTTGGAAAGTTTTCCTACACAGAAGATTGTTAATAATTTAACATATGTACATAAGACTTACAATTTTATGCAGACCATTGTATCTAAAAATGCATTTCCACAATCTCACATATTATCCTCTCTTTTGAACCTCTTCCAATCATTAATGGAAATCCATCCAGATTTCTGTATTGAAATTCAGCTAGAAAAAAACATTTTTAGAGAGGGTAATTGTAAATAAGTTGCTTCTTGTAAATATGTTAGCAATTAGTGTACATACTATATTCAAATTTATTTTTATTCATTTAACTATATTATTGTTACTAATGTTTGACCCGTACATATATGCAAGGGTTAAAATGAGAGAGTGGTTACATTGGAAATACGACTATACCTAGTCATGTTTCTTTTCAATCAGTTAGAATTAGGGATATATTAATTTTTGTTTTGATTTGTTTTATGTTTGTATTTATTTTATTATTTTAGATTTTTAATAAGCAAGTAATGAATTTGAATTTTTTATGACATCTCCTTTCATTTTCCGACAAAGTGGCTTAGAACATATCAATGTTCTTATATAGTCGGATCATATACACTTGCGAATCACTTGATTGTCTTGTTTTGCAAAACTTTGTCACATTGTTAAAAAATGTTTTTGTAATAAAATCATATATGAATAAATTCCAAGGAATTGCTATGGCTTGGCAATTTTTGATTCACAAGTATTTCTAAATCCTCATTTTCACCACTCTTGTCCTCTGATGTAAATTTGAAGTGGATACAATTTGAAAGTTCACTACTTAGCATTTTAGATTGAATAAGTAGATGATGTTGAACATATGTGAATTTTTATAAATGCATGGGAAAACTTGAAGATTCATGAGGTAAACTTACAGTTAATATTCTTCCAGGTTTGCATTAACAAGTTCATCTTCATCTATTATTAGTTTTCTCTTTTTCTATTTCACTTCTTATTTCTGTTTTGTTTCTTTTGCAGGTCTTCATTGGCTTGATTTTGTAGACTTGAAATAAGTGAGCAACCAACCCTTTCTAATTTACAACATGTCCGGGGAAGTATTTGTTGTTTCATCATAATTTGGGTATTCTTTAGTTTTTCTTCTGTTTCATATTTTCCTCCCTTCGCACATTTAGCAAAAGAAGTCAATAATAATATTCTACCTCTTATCGATGCAACTGAAATGAAACGCTTAGGCTCTTTATTGCTCAGATTTTCTACAAACAAAGGAAAATTTGCACAAAGCTCCCACAACAAATAATATTATCCATGATTTTATCTATGTGTGTTCCAAATCTCACATTTGTTGGCTGAGTTAAAAAAAAATCCCATTGCGCTCATTCATTTTACATCTGTTTCAATCACACTACTTCTTCCGAATTGATTCAAGGCCTCTATCTAGTAATTATGATAATCCTAATTTTTTGTTGTTTGCTTTCCAATATCGGATTCTTGGGATCATGTCATATCAGAACCAATTGAAAAAAAAATCAAAGGCATTTCTCTAAGATCCATGAGTTCTATTTTATTTTGTTTGCTCAAAATCCTTGATCTCAAAATCTCATAGAAGTTTTGAACTATCAAAGTTCAAATCTTATATTTTTAGCCAATATTAATTCTGAGCTTCCTTTTATCGGAACCCTCATTTAAAAAATCTCTACAAGAAATATTTATTGAGAATTCTGATATCGGAAGTGAAAACCAATTAAACTTCCAAAAATAATTTCCGTCGAAAACATTTAAATAATAAAAGGCCCATACAATAACGGAATGTGTAAATATTGTAAGTTTTATTTCAAAAGTCCTCTGATATGTCTAGCCCCTCCGATGTCTGATACGTTAACTTCTCCGATCACATAATCTTATCAGACCTCGGAGTTATTGTCATCCTGGGGCTCCTTTGAAAATGTTACAATATCTTAATATCTACGATGGCATTGAAACCTCCGATATGACGTAATTAAAATATCTTTGATGGCGTGAAAGACCTCTCATCAAGCTTCGATGGTTTTCGTTAATAATGTAAAGGAGATGTAATATGTAAACTTTGGTCTTGAATTTTGAGATTTTATGAGAATCATGGAGTGAATATGAAATTTGAAATATTAAGAGAACATTCATCACTGCAAAAGCACATCATCATTCTCATTTATGATAGATTTGGTTTACTTATGATTCCTTAAACATGAACCATTGTTTTCTTCTAGTACTGCTTGCTTTAATTTTGATTGAATAAATTATGATTTTGGGCCAATGAGAACTACATTGAAAGCAACTTCTTTATGTTTGTAATTCTAATCAAAAGAAGAAGTTATCTTTTGTTGGAGAAAATGATATCTCTCGGGTAATATCAAATGAAATTTTCCAATAGTAAGTTTCAAATGCCCACTTTCATTCATTTCTATTTCTTTACTTTTGGTTTTAGTTTTTTTTTTAGTTTTTTCTGATCTTAAATTATGTTTTGCAGGACTTCAAGAATTACTGCACACCTCAGATTTGGCACTCATTCTCCTTCGTTTGATTTGATTTCAAGTTTTTGGGAGAAGAAGTAATGATCCTCATCAAATCAGCTAAAGTGGGGAGTCCCTGAACTTTTTAATTCGTTTCTTAAACATTGCTTTTATCAGAAAATGGTTAAGATGCTTTTATACAGGATTTGATTTGGAACGAGAAAATTTGGTAGCAAGCAGAGACTTCTCATTAGTTTATTACCTCTCGTGACTTCTATTCACCCTTTAGTTTCAAAAGCTTAATCACTTATAACTCCACATGGTAAAATTTACTAGATTCTGAACAAAAGACAAACAAACATATGGTCTTCTTCTTTTATTCGTTTGTTCAGACATTTTATAGTTAATCTTATTGGAGTTGGTTCTTTAGATTTGAGATTTTTATTTTAGCTTTTGCTTTCTTCATTTTTACTTTTTTTTAGTTTGTTGATTTCTTTTTCACTTCAGTTTGGAATTATTCTCCTTTTTGCTTTTTGTTATGCTTTGATTTTGGCGCCTCTGCCATGCTTCATGTGGAAGGCCTTTTCCTCACCCAACAATGGTTGGCCTACATCGGAAATATTTACTCTGTCGATTTAATGAACTTCATTTATCATTAAAGGTATATCTTTATGGAACCATAAATCCCTCTTGCTTTAAAAACTTTTCCATGGAGGAACACACATCCTTTCTAAGTGATATAGTTCATTTTTTCAAGAAAAAATTGACCGAAGTTTAACTCGATGAATCTCTCCCACCCATCCACTTTATAAAAGCCTTTGATTGATAGTCGCGGGAAAAGAATTTGGAGTCAACATTATGAAATTATTGTATACATTAACATAAGTCTCTATTACTATCTCACCTCTTTCACTCAAGTACATCATAAAGTAAAAGCTCACAAATGCGCTTATCAAAAGGGTGATTAAAAGAGGAAGCATGGGAAATACAAGTAAACTTGTCAAAGCTATGGATGCTCGCTGGCAGCGGGGCTATGCTTGTATGACATAAAATACAACTTCACCAGGGTATTGTTTAGGCTCACTGGTAGTGAAGCAATGTCAAAGACCATTCATAACAATGGATATATGCTTTATCAAAAACTCTTATATGTACCTTCTTCTATTTCTTATACGAGGTAAAAAAATAAATAAACAATAAAATAATAATAATAATTCTCAAATTTTGGATTCATGATTTTTTACTCAAGTTTGTTTTGAGTACTTATTTTTTCAAACTCATATTGCTTAATCTATTTATGTGGGACCCATGGAAATGTTTTATTGTTTGACGATTCAATGCACTCCATTATTTTTAACCTTTGGGTAAATCAAAGTTCATTATTTTTAACTAGAGATAACTGGTTCATTCCAATGTGTCACCGGTGTTGTAGTGAAAACTATACACCCTCATTTTTGACTTATTTATTTCAAATAATGGGGATTATTTCCATAATTTTTTTGCTAAATCACCTTTTTAATATTTTCTTTTGGTTAAGTATCCTACAATTTTTCTATTTTTTCGTTTTCCTTGTATTTATATTTTGATTGTTTCATTGAGTTCAACTTTTCTCTAGCTTTCTATCAGAACTTGTTTCATCTCATTTGGTTACACAATTTGCAAATGGTGTTCATCCGAAATTCGATAATTTACCACCTAGGTTAAAAAATGTACAAAATGTATATTATTTTATATTTTGTAAATAAATTAGTAATTCATTGTAGATATTAATTTTTAGTTAATTTTTACAAATTATTTCATTTTTCGCTAACGGTCTTACAAAGTTGTCGCAGCCAAATTGTAGAACAATTAACATTATGTATTTTAGGGATCTTGGTAATTTATTCCAATTCCCAATTATCGCAAAGTGGTTGTAGTTCATTTTGTTGGATTTTTAATTACCAATTGGTTGTAGTTTATAATGGATGAGTCCCACACTAAGTGGGCCCCACTTCACCTCACCTCCTCTCTTCAATAAAAAACCAGATATAAAAAGTCCCAACAAAAAAAATATCGATATAAAAAAACCCGATAGAAAACTCCTGATAAAAAAAAAAAACCAATATAAAAAGACCCAATAAAATAATCCTGATATTTGAAAAAGTCTCGATATAAAAAAATTTGAGATTTAAAAATTCTAATATCGGAATATGGAACCTCGGCATCTTTTTTGGTTGGTGTTAAAACATTCATTTTAAAAGCCCCAATATTGGAGGTTGTTCGATATTCGATATCATACAACAAGTAATTTATTTTAAGTGAAAGTCCCCTTATACCTCCCCACACGTTACACCTCTCCTCCATATTAAAAGGCTCCTCCTCCATTTAAATTTGATCCATTCATGGATCTAAAGCCACTTGTGATTTTAATATTCGATCCATTAATGGATCCAAAAGCCACTTATGAGATTTTTAATATGACTTTTTTATTATTATTAAATATATTAATTTTTTTTTCCTAAATAATTCTAAATTCTATTACTGAAACATAGTGATACACTGAGGCTTTGGCCTCTACAGGTCAGTGCCTTGGTTCAAGGCATATAACAGCAAAACAAGATTGAGACTGCCCAGAATGGGAAACCAGTCCAGTCCAAAAATGAAATTGCAAAAATGAACTTGCTGCCCGCACAGGGGAAACCAGCAAACAAGAACAGTAGCTAACATGATTCTCAAAAATGCACAAAAAGAAAAACCTATTGATGTAATTCTGGAAACCTGAGACTCGATGATGCGTGGCGAGTCATGTGGCATGCTGTGCTGGCGAGTCAAGTGTCATGCGGTGGTGACGGGTGTTCCTCAATGACGAAACACCTGTATGCATCAATGTCGTCCTCTTCCTGCTGCAGCACACCCGTGTCGTCTTTCTCCTGAGGGTCGCGATTCTTCTCCTCCGCAGTGTTCTTGTCCTGAGGATTGTCCTTCTTCTCCCTTGCGTAGTGTGGTCGTCCATCGTCCCTGGCTGGCTCCTCGCAGGTTGGGCATCCATCTTCGTCGGTTGGCTCCTCGTGGAAGGTAATTGATATGGTGGCTTTTATGAGTGGTTGGTTCAGGGAGCAGCGATAAATGAACTGGGCTGAGCGAAGGGGTTGCTATGAGCTAGAGGGGATGTCAATGGTTAGAGAGGCAGATTGCGACGGTTGGGAGCAGAGGGCCTGTGAGCGGCCTCTGCCGCTGCGAGTGTTTGGATGGCTGCCAGATACATATTGAGCCGAGGGGAGGAGGAGTCTGAGGCAGGAGATGGTGGAGAGCGAGGCAGTATGCCTCTGCTACTCCCTCTTCTGCTTCGCATTCTATGGCGAAGCCTAGGCATGCTGACGCGGGGACGGAGAGAATGTCTGCGAGGAGGCGGCGCTGAGAATTGAGAAGGCGCAGTGGGTTCAGAGGTCGGCTCAGAGGTAGAAAGATCAGCAGACGCAGAATGGAGAATAAGGTTGCAGATAAAGCTCTGCGAATAATGATTGCCCAGACCAAATTCAATGCAGCATAGAATGTTGCAGCGCCTACCCGTAGCAGTGCGTGAGCTTGGTTCCGCTGCAACTAGTGGACAATGGCAGTGCAGAGGCATAGGATTAGAGACAAAGGAGGTGGAATTGAAATTACCAGAGGGCGCCATTATGCAAATCCGAGGTGAGTAGACGCGGCCAAGTTGAATAGAGTGCCAACTTAAATGTCATTTACTGCTGCTGTTAATTTGTTTTATGGCTTTGTGTGCGGGATTACGGAGGGCCATGTGGCAAGGCCACTTGGCGTCCCGTTCCCCTGCCAGCATATCAATTCCGATGTACACCCGCATCCGGGATTAAATATATTAATATTATAATATTATTGTATTTTAATTATAATCTTAATATAATATAATTTTAATTTTAATTAATATAAATTTTTAATTAAAATTTATTTTAATGGTATATAATTAGGTTGTAATTAATTTAATATTTTTCATCAATGGAATCTTTAATATTTTTAATCAATGGAATTTTTAATATTTTTAATCAAGAGAAGATTTCAATCAATGGAATAGCTGTAACCATAGAAGAAAAAGGATTTTGACCAATGAAAATTGTTGGAGCAGATTTGTTCTTCAACAACTCTCCTATTTTGAATTCATTTTGTAATTATAAATAGTAGTTTGTAGAATGCAGAAAGGGCTTCTCTTCTCTGCAATTTTGTAATTCTTATAGCACTATTGTAATTGGGGTTTGGAGCTATAGGTGAGAGGAAAGTAAAATCTCATATCGGGGGGGTAATTTTGGGTTTTTCTTTTTCATTCTAGACTGTGTTCGGGGAGCCGAGATTGCACTACTGCAACTCAACTTTTTGCAACAAAGTTCAAGCATTGTAAATGATTGTTGGAGATCAGAGCTAGAGAAATAGGTTCAATAAATTGGTATTTAAAATGCTATTGTTTTTATACTGATTTCATTTTATAATGGCAGAAATGTGTCATTTTCATTCATATTTGTGCACTATTGTCGATGTGAGTAATTTGCCTCAATAATTTGTTGTTATTTATCTATGCTCTTGTGTGTTGAACTCTAATTTCTGAGTAACTATTTACTCAGAAATCAACTTTTTAATTATGATTTAACAAACAGTAATATTTTGTGAACTATTTCCTTATATTATTGTTTAATCATTTGAGTTACTGATTTAATAATTGTCATCAATTTGTGAACTATTTCCTAAATTTTGTTGATTAATTATTCACCATTAATAGATTTATGAACAGAATGTGTTTTGGTATTCATAATTTTAGTTCATTGAACTACTTCGTTGGCTTGATATTCATTATAAGCCAGACATATTTAAATTTCAATCATTTAATTACTTTGCTCTCGATTGGGTTAGATGTACATCTTCCTAATCGAGATAGGCTTATGATTTATTTCCTTTTGCTTTCACTATAGGATTAATTTGAATTTAAATTTAATTTTGCATTCCTAGAAGCCCTCTTATCAAAGAGGCAAATTTTAGTTATGGCTTGGTTAAGCCTTAGATCAACTTAAGGATCACTTTCTTGTCTGATCAACAAGAAGAGTCGATTTGATGTCTCTTCTCTATTGATAGGTGAAAATCATACTTTAAACCAATAGAGATAGAGAGAATGTAACTAGACTTAGTTTAACCAATTGGAAGCACTATTCCAAATGGAAAAGGAGCTACTTTAAGTTCCCGACCGGTTGGTCTCCCTTATAATGTTGAGGCAGACATTTCGAGCCTACAACAGGATGCTACAAAAAATAATGTGATTTTCATTGAAAATATGAATCGTAGTTTGTTAAGTGTAAGTAAAATGTGTGATAAAGGACATACATTTCTTTTTGACTCAAAGAAATGTGAAATAAGAAGAGAGAAATTTGGCCAACTAGTGGCTACTGCAACTAGGACTCCAAACAACATATACACTTTGGATGAGACTGTTAAAGGTTGTTTCTTGGCAAAAGAAGACAAGAGTTGGCTCTTCCATAGACATATGGGACATATAAACTTCAACAACCTTGTCAGAATCAGTAAAAAGGAAGTTGTGAGAGAAATGTCGTTGATTTCAAAACCAACTAGCACTATATGTAAACATTGCAGGCATGGAAAACAAACAAGAGTTGAATTCAAGATGAAAGAACATTCCACATCAAAACCATTAGAATTGATACACACTAATCTATGTGGACCAATGCAGACTAAAGGACTGGATGGTGAATTGTACTTCATGTTAATGATTGATGATTATACTAGGATGACAACAGTTAGTTTTTTGAAGAAAAAGTCTGAAGCATTTGAATGGTTGAAAATGAAATTGATTTGAAGATCAAATGTTTGAGATCGGATAATGGTGGAGAATTCACATCCAAAGCATTTCAACATTTCTATGAAGAACATGGAATAAAAAGGCAATTCTCAACAACAAAGACACCACAACAAAATGGAGTTGTTGAAAGGTAGAATGGAACTGTAGAAGAAATGGTGAGAACAATGTTGAATGGTTAAAAATTAGATACACAAAATTTTGGGTTCAGGCAGTTGATACAGTTATGTACATTTTGAATAGAGGATTACTTAGGAGATATTGTGATAAGAATCCATATGAACTATGGAGAGGAAGACCAACAAATGTCAAACATTTTCGAGTTTTTCTAAGAAGATGCTACACCAAAAGGGAAGGCTAGAATACAGGAAAAATTGACTCTCTGGTAGATGAAGGCAAATTTGTTGGCTATTGATGCAAAAGGAAAGCATACATATGTTATAATCAGAGACTTAACCGGATAGATGAAATCATCATTGTCACATTTGATGAAGATCGTGGACCAAAGATTGAACAAGAAAACTCCTCTTTAAGAAAACAGAGACACAAGAAACATAACTAAAAAAGGTCAAAGAGGAAGCCCCGGAGCAAACACAATCAGATGAGGAAACAACTACCAACTAGGAAGAGACTAGAATTGAACAATAGGCACCTTCTAAGACTCCCAAGAAGTGGTGCCAAAAGAATCATCCTTCTGACCAAATCATTGAGAACATTGATGAAGGCATAGGAACCTGAAGAAATCAGTAACTACGAATGTCAGAACAGGAACATCTTGCGCTCTTGGCCACATTTGAGCCTATTAGCTTTGAAGAAGCTAATCACGATGGACACTTGATAAAAGCTATGAACGAAGAGTTGGATCAAATTGAAAAGAATGATACTTGGGAACTAGTGCCACAAACAAAGGACAAAAATGTCATTGGAACAAAATGGGTTTTCAAGAACAAATTGAATGAGGATGGACAAGTTACCAGGAAAATAGGAAGATTGGTCTGCAAAGGATATGCACAAGTTGAAGGAATATATTTCGAAGAGACAGTTGCTCCTTTTACCAGAATCGAAGCTATTCAAATTTTCTTAACCTATGAATGTTCTAGGAAAATCAAAGTATATCAGATGGAGGTAAAAGAAGCCTTTCTGAATGGAGAATTAGAAGAAGAGGTATACATAGAACAACCCAAGGGATTTCTACTTACTGAAAAGAAATATTATGTTTGCAGGTTAAAGAAGGCATTATATGGTCTCAAATAGGCTCCTAGAGCTTGGTATAGTTGTCTTAACAGGTATTTACAGAAACAAGGGTTTAAAAGAGGAAATGCTAACAACAACCTTTATGTAAAGGTTGAATGATGACGTTTTGACCCTCATTGAAGTATATGTGGATGACATTATTTTTGGGAGCAATGATGACAGGTTAAGCAAGAAATATGCAACAGATATGTAGAGTGATTTTGAGATGTCACTACTTGGAGAGTTGACTTTCTTCTTGGGACTTCAAATATCTCAAGAAGATAAGGCCATATTCATCTATCAAACCAAGTATATCAAAGAAATGTTGAAGAGATTTCAGATGGAAGATTACAAATCATTTAGCACCACAATGGTGACAGGTTGCAAGTTGAGCATTGATGACTTATCCAAATATATGGATCAAACGATGTATAGATCTATGATTGGTAGTCTACTATATGTGACAACTTCTAGTCCATATGTGATGCAAGTAATTGGTAGCACGTTTCCAAGCAGCACCAAAGAAATCCCATGTTGTTGCAGTGAAGAGAATATTTCAATACCTTAAGGGAAGAACAAATTTTGGCTTATGGTATCCAAAAGGAAATGAATTAACTATCACAACTTATAAAGATGTAGATGGGGCAGGTAGCATTGATGAGTGTAAAAGCACTAGTGGAGCATCTTTCTACCTAGGTGGTTGTCTTATATCATGGTTGAGCAAGAAATAGTCTTCAGTCTCCTTATCCGTAGTGGAAGAAAAATATATAGCAGCAGTAGCTTGTTGCACTCGGGTCCTCTAGATGAAACAAACTTTGTAGGATCTTCAGGTGAAATTTAATGAGCCCATTTCGATGTTCTGGGATAACACCAACGTCATTCACATCTCCAAGAATCTTTTCATGCATTCAAAAACCAAACACATTCTGATCAAGTACCACTTTGTTAGAGAACAGGTTGCAGAAAGGAACATAAAAAGTGGAATGTATTGGGGAAAATGGACAAATAGTTGACATCTTCACCAAACCATTATCACGTGATACGTTTGAGTATCTTCGACAAAAACTTGGGATTCTCTCAAGTTCAAATTAAAATTCTCTTTCTATTCAGCCGAGCAAGATAGGGGAAGTAGAGGTAGGTTATATGTCCACACGAGTAGGAAAATTGTCAGGGGGAGTCGCTCTTTGCCATTGATGTCAAAGGGGGGGAGAAAGAAAGTCAAGAAGATCAAAGGTAGGATGTCAGGGGGAGCAGTTATCATGGGGGGAGTATGTGTGTCGCCATCAATTCTAAAGGGGGAGATTGTTGATATGTGGTTGTCATTGATGTCAACCCAAGGGACACTAGAGATGTCTCGCCTTTTTTTAACTAATATCCCATGGAAATTCATGGTTTTTCATGTAATAATCATCCTTGATGGATTCTCCTGTTGGCATTATGATACAGGTGTTGTCCTTGATGGCAACTCACTCAGAGGTATGATACAGGTGTTGTCCTTGATGGCAACTCACTCAGATGACAGATCATAGTGCAGCAGGTCAAGAGAGAGGTATACGCAGGTTAACCTTGATGAAAGTGTGTATATACACGGGTTAGCAGAACAAAAGACGTGTATGCGTACACACGCAGGTTCACAGAAGGAAAGGTGCATACATGTTGGAAAACTAAGTTTTTGTCAGTGGTATTTGGTCTGTGGTATTTGGTCCATGGTATTTTGGTATTGGTCTGTGGTATTTGGTCCAATGTGTTCACCACAGGTATTGGGTCCAAGGTATTGGTTCTACGTGGTTTTGGACCATGGTATTGAGAGAGGCCTAAACCTATATAAGGAGAAGATCATTAGGCCAAGAGGAGCAAATGAGCAAGTGATGAATATCTGATGAAGTGTGAGATCTAGTATGCTAGTTATGTGTTTGTGATGCTTTGCTCGATCTGAACCAAGGAGGCACCTATGCAGTTGATGGACTGGGATCATGAAGACTAAAATGCATTATCATTATATAAATGATCATGAATAGATCTGAATACTAACGCATGTCTTATCCTTTATATCTTATGTTCTGGGTATGTCTGAAGTTGAAATAGCAACGAAGGTATAAGTAATTATTTTCATATCTGTACGCGGGTTCTATCTACTGAAAGGGCGTATACACGCAGATTCGACACAGTCAAGTAGTGTATACATTATGAGATTTGATATTTCAGGTTGTTGTTGGTTCTAGTGGTTGTTGCAGAGTTCTGGGCTCTACTCTATGTTTTGGTGACTATGTTTTTGATGACAGGGTTTCAGTGATTCAGTTGTTTGGTGATTTAGAGTTAATGATTGTATTGCAGTAGTGATTTTTTCGTATTTATGGATCCAGTCTGAAAATTTATCAAACGTGGTCCCTGGAAGAAAACAGAAGGTTGTAACCTTCTGTAGGTCAGCACCTACGTACTAGTACATCAGCTAGTACAAGAGCTAAGGGGGTTGTAGCTCCCTTCCAAGAGAAGCTGGAGAAGGAGAGAAGGTTGTAGCCTTCCGCAGGTAGAAGCCTGCGTACTGGTATAAGACTGCACCAGTACAGAAATATTGTAAAAAGAAGTTTCTTATTAAAAGAAGATAGAGAAGAATTGTATCAGGTGGTTTTCACCCACATTGGGTTTCCACCTTATATCATTGTGTTCATGTGTGCTTCTTATGTGTAATGATCTGTTCTATTTTGCTGCACCTGTTTACTGTTCATATGGTTAATAATGTTCTGATGCACTCAATGAAGATCAAATAATTGAATCATAAGTTTATTGGATATACGCTAGTTGCATTAAACATAGTTGCGTATATACGCGAGTATCCTTAACTAAAGTAGCGTATATGAATCTGATAATGGAAATGAAAAGATTGTTGATTTGCTAATACTGATTCCCCCCCCCCCCCTCAGTATTATTTCCAACATCTCCTTGTTCAGATCTTTTCGGTGGTATGTGGCACACCACGTGGTTCTTCACGGTTTGTGAGATATTTTCATTTGAAGTTGAAGTCCCCATTGTGTGGGCCAAAACCCCAAAGGGTGTTGAGGTGGCAACATCTCCTTAGCCAAAGCAACAAGGCTTTTCTCAAAAGGATTAAAACAATCTTATTTATGGAAAAGAATCTATTTTGGAGGATATCTATGGAAAAAAATATATTTTGGATGATTTTATAAATATATTTTTCAAAAATCATAAATCAAGAAGGGGTGTTAGGACTAAACGGAAAACTATGTTTCAAAATCCAAAACCCTCCAAGAAGTGTCTCCCTCTAAATGGTGAATTTAAATTTTGATATCTCCCTCCAACAATGGAACTCGACTACCTTGAAGAAGCTCTTAAATATCTATATAAAGGATTGATATTCCTCTCCAAAAGTAATCAAACTAAATGATTATCTCTTGAGAACACTTGCTTTGAAACAAACTCGACCCCTATGGTGAATTACGTTGGGTGTTTTAGTTTTTTTGGGGGGCATTCACCTTGCAGGTCTTTGTATTGGTTTGGTTCATGAATTCACTAAGCATGGAGGCAACATTGTGGAATCTAAAATCACCAAGGTTTTGTAGGGTTAACATTTATGAACTTCAAAAAATTACCTTAAACAATTACCCTGAAAATCTTTGGCCTTCCTATGGAAGAATGATACATTAGACGTGAAGGTTTTGTTTTGATTTATTTATGATTTGGGCTCTTGGGGTTAATATACGGTCTCCTCTAGGTCTTGTCTTTTCAAGAAGATATCTTCAGTGCTGGCCAACAATTTTTTTATTTTTTTTTGTTACAGGACCATTTGGTCTCTTAGTCAAGGTTCTGTTATAGGTGAAACAAACAACACGTCTCTCATCCCTATACGGCATTCATCCTTAAGTGATAATTACAATAGCGAGAGGTATTTGAAAATCAAGCTCTAAGTTTATCTGCAATTTATCTTTTGTAGCTCGATCTGTGATGTGCCCTTAACTCTAATCACATATAGACCTGTGGTTAGGGCTTGAGAATGTGACAATGTCTGAAAGAAAATAAGAAATCTGAGGGAAGTCTTTAAGTCTTCCTTTAGTGACTTTGGTACCTAAATATCCTGTGGCTAGATTAGTCAGATTGAAGCCTTCTTAATATTATACTTATCAGATTCTTATGGCCTTTTTCAAACCAAAGTGAAACCACAATATGTTACATTTGTACCTGAGACACCATCTTTTTGAGTGGAAGTATTAGATTTACATTCTTATTTGAGGGATCAATGATGCCTTAAGTTTAGACCTGAATTGACATAGTGCAGAGATCTCCAAAGGATATAAATATACATGTTACAGTGTCACACAAAGGGAAGTTGACCTTGCCAAGAAAACTTTGCAGTATATCCCTTTCCATCAGTAGGAAGAGATAAGTCTCTATTGACCGTAATGATTAGTCCAAGGCAACTGATATAGGCAATTTATGAGAAGTTCAGGTATATTATATGTCTTGTTGAACATAAGTATGTTGCACATCTATATTTACTGATCCCTATATTTTGGGTAAGAACTTTGGCAAATTGTCTCATCATCATCTTACAACAGTGGTATACTCAAAGGTCTTGATGCTTCTAAGTAATGGACAAAGGTACTATATGCAGTGCAATTCTTCGTATTAACTAAAGTTGGAGATCTGAACAAGATTTTTTTTTAACTATATTAATGATATCATGATTAGCATTGGCCTCATGACCAAAAGTTCATTTGCATAGCTTGGTTTACTTCATCAGTTTGGCTACAACAATTTTTCTTTTAGACAAGGAGAAATTAGGGTCTCATCTTACATAGTTGTAAGCACAGAGTATTTTCATCATTGAGGGAAAAGAAATTTCATCATTCTCTATAGTAGTAAAGGAAGGAAAGCACTCAAGGTTTTATCATCAACGACATCCTCACTTTAGAGACATTTTCATTGTACAATTGTGGTATGTAAATTCAGAAACTTGTGAAAATTTTGTCCCTGACTTGTCGCTACCCTAGTAGTGTAGAAATTTGATAGAATCGCAATTGATCAATAAATTTAATCTAAAATCATGAGACACAATTCTACTCTACTGATTTGCGGAATGAAATTCACAATTTATAACAACATGCATAGACTTCAATAAACAAAACCACAAATACACAGTGATTTCTAGGGGAACCCAACTGGGAAAAACCCCTCAAGCATGTATGCATTAATAAATGAATGGAGAAACTATTACAATTGCTAGCTCCAGCTCTAATCTCAACCTGCAAAAGAATAAATGTTCTCTTGCTCAATGAACAAGCTTTGGCCAACACTTAGCCAAATATTTTCTCACCAAGACCCTTATTTCCTTGCACAAACCCTGAGGAAATTAATCCCTATTCTTTAGGAATTTCCTCCAAATTTATTATGTAATTCCCACGGATTGATCACTAATTGCATGCAACACCTGTACACTCAACATTATTTTACAATTGATGTTACACTGCCTTGGAATCTCCACCATGGCTAGGTAATTCAAATTCCTTGCATGCATGAGCTATTTTTGGTTGATTCATCAGTTAACTGGATGATCTATGAGTTAGACTATTGTCCCACTACACAACTGACCTCCAACTAGTTCTATTAACTATTAGAACTAGTTTAACTGAGTACGAACGGAAATAACTAAAATGTATTGCTAGAAATTAGCAATCACGCGTGCATAACTGAACTACAATCCCTCTAACTCAAATTTATTGATCTAACTGAGTGTCAAGAGCCATGTCACTTAGGTTAACTGCCTCCAAGTTGTTTGTTGATGTGGAAATTTTGAATTTTCTCAATTTGACCAAGGCTAAGCCAAATTGAGCCTTTCTTGCTACACTTCTCAACACTCCCTCTTAGTAAAAAAGTGATTATCAACCACCCCTATCCTGCACCTATGGAATTCGAACTTCCCTCTTGACAAAGCTTTTATCAAGATGTTAGCATCTTGTTTCTCAGTTGGAATGTATCATAGCAACATTATCCTCCTCTACAAACAATCTTGTAAATGATGATACCATATATCTATATGCTTGGATCGATCGTGAAAAAACTAGATTCTCAGAAAGCTTAATGTAAATAAATGTCTTTCAGATTAATCACATCATTAGGATTTGGTCGACGTTTCGAACCAACTAATGTGGTTCATCCTCAGGGCAAGGTGAAAAAATCAATCGATCTTCAGGAATAAATAGCATGGATGCATCATTACCCATAATTAGCCTAATTCTAGGCAATGATGCATCCATGTTATTTATTCCTTAATATCAATTGATTTTTTCACCTTGTCCTAAGGATGAACCACATTAGTTGGTTCGCAACGTCGACCAAATCCTAATGATGTGATTAATCCGAAAGACATTTATCTACATTATGGATCGCAAAAGTCTTAGATCTAGCTTAATGCAACTCTGATTATCAAAATAGATCACCATTGGATCCATCTCCTGGCCAAATAATCCCACAAGTATATTTCTCATCCGGATTGCCTCACATGTTGCTTGACTTCAAGCCATGTATTCAACTTTTGTTGACCTGAGCACCACAGACCTCTGCTTCTTGCGGTAGTAAGAAATTGTCGTGGACACAACACTGAAAATTACACTTGATGTACTCTTTTGGTTAGATGGACTCCCTTTTGAATCTGCATTTGTTAATCCATGCAACTTCACCCCTTTTGTCTATTTGTACCATAATCCATATTGGTTAGTGCCTCTGAGATACCATAAAACATGCTTTGCTTCCTTCCAATACAATTTGGTGGGCATAACCATAGCTTGGCTTAGCTAGTTGACTACATAGAACATATATGGTCATGTATTCACAAGATACATCAGTGAACCCACTAGATGTCGGTAAATGGTAGCATCAACCTCTTCACCTGAAGTGGCATTCTCCTTCCTCCAGTTGGTTTTTGTAGGTGTCTCCATGGGCTTACAACTCTCCATGCAAAATATCTTAAGTATCTTAGTGGCATACTTGCCTTGAGACCCAAAAAATTCCCCATCACCTTGTCATAATTTCATCCCGAGGAAGTAGTGCATGAGACCCATGTCTTTCATCTCAAATTCCCTTGCAAGGTCCTCCTTGCAAGAGCAGATCAACTGCTCATCACCTGTCAATATTAAATCATCAACATAGAAAACAATGATAAGTAATTAACCTTTTACCAAAATGTGATGGAGGTTCGCATTTGTTTCACTTTTGGTGAAGCCCAATCCAATGAGATAACTATCAATCCGAGCATACGAAACTCGAGGTACTTGTTTGAGACCGTACAATGCTCGCCTGAGTATACACACATGAGACTCGCAATCAAATGTTTCAAAACTCTCTAGTTTCTCTATGTACAATTCCTCCTCAATAACACCATTCGAAAATGTTTTTCTTACGGATCTTCCACCCAAACTGCACAACCTGTGAAAGAATTGATCTAATGGATGAACACATTGCTAGTGAGAAAAGGTTTCCCCATAGTCAATTACCTCAACTTGAGAGAATATTTTGGCCACAAATCTGACCATATACTTCTTTATGCTTTCGTCTGCTACATGCTTAACTTTGAGGATCCATTTCGAACCCACAATTGATTTTTCATCTGGTCTTGGGACCACTTCCCAAACACTGTTTTTTATGATGGACTTGTATACTTCCACCATTGAATCAACCTAAAATGGTTTCTCAACTGCTTCCTCAAAATAGGATGGCTCAATCTCTACAAGCTTAGTTATTAGAGTCATGGACCCAGTGTACCTCTCGGGTGGCCTCCTTTGCATGCACAAATTTTAAGGAGCTCCCACATTCTCCCTCACATCCTACACCAATCTTTCAACTTCCCTGGTTTTTTTCTACCTTCTCTGGATGGTTCCGCTTGAGTGGATTTCTCCACTCTGCCTCCTCTCTGCTCCTCCATTTGTGGCTTCTCCACAACTTCTTGAGGCTCTTCTTAAGGCTCCTCCATTAGAAGTAAAATCTCCTCTTTTGGTGGGATTTGAAACTCCCTCTCAAGAGATCATCTCATTGCTTTCTCATCACCAAAATTTACTTCCCTTCACACAATTTTCATTCTGAGAGAAGGTAAGTACACCCAGTGATTGTGTGGAGATTCATTCTAACCCACAAAAACTCCCAACTTTGTTGTCAGCTCAAGTTTCTTCCTCGAATCTTTGGAGACATGGAAGTAAACAGAGGCTCCAAAAAATTTGAAATGAGACACATCCAACTTTCTCCCTAAGAAGGCCTCCTCTGGTGTAATCATACCAATAATCCGATGAGGACTCTGGTTCTGCAAGTAGACTATTGTGTTACATGCCTCTGCCCACAAATGTAGTGGCAGGCCTTGGTCATGTAGCATATCTCTCGCAACTCCCACAATGCTCTGGTTCTTTCTCTCAACTACCCCATTCTGTTGTGGGTTGTGGGGAGTTGTCAGTTCTCTTCGAATTCCTTCTTTGGCACAAAATTCCTTGAATTCATTCGAAACATACTCACCTCCATTTTCACTCCTAAGAGCCTTCACCTTCTTGTCGATCTCTTTCTCAATTAGTGCCTTGAATTCTACAAATTTTGAGAATGTCTCATCCTTCTTCCACATGAAGAAGATCCAACACTTTCTTGAGAAATCATCAACAAAAATAACATGGTATTTATGTTTGGTAATGGAGGCTGTCAAGAATGGTGCACAAACATCAGAGTGGACTCTCTCTAAGACTGATTTTCTTTGTTATCTCAATCATGGAATGTGGATTTTACATACTTCCCCAAGGTACAACCCTTGCAGATATCTTGCTACTCAAGTGATCCTTTAGGGAGGCTATTGGTTATTTGCTGCATAATTTTAAGGGTGCCATGGTGCAAATGACCAAGTTTTATGTGCTAGCTTTCACCAACATCTCGACTTTGTACTTTCTCTCCCGTACTGCTTAATGCAATACAATCTTCCACATCAAGTGTGTACAAGTTCTTCACATGAACCCCGATTTGCTTCACCTTCCTAGTAGCTATGTGTCTCAGAAAGACTTTCACTGTACCAATCTCGGTAGCACTGTACCTTCTGTCATCCCCAAGATCAATATGCATATGGATATCTTTCTCCTCCAGGTCACTGAAAAACTCTCTACACCCTGTCATGTGGAACAAGGCACTTGAGTCCAAGTACCACACACTCCCCATCACAGTGTTGGCCATGCATGCAATCAGGGTGAAGTCCAACTCGAACTGTGAATCCAGTGCTTCACCTACTGATCCTCATAAGTTCTTTTTGCTAGACTTATTGTGTGGACACTTTGTAGCATGGTGCCTGAATTCATGACACTTGAAACATTTTATTTTGGACAATGTTAGGTCGATATACTACTAGCGTAACCCCTTATTGTTATTAGTACAACCCCCTTATTGTATCGTTGTGCCCATGTAATCCCCATATTATTATTATTGTGCCCCATAGAAGCCCACTATTGTTATTATTGTGCCCTTACATAATTATTGTTATGTCAGCTCTGATTATATTATGACCCCTTAGACTCCTATATATAGAAAGGAGGTATTTTCATTTGTATCATCTAAGAATTGTTCATCTGTGTAATGTAAAGGAGGTTTCCCCCTTGAAGAGGCTTATTTCTAAGGCGTTGATCTATCTTTTCTATCTTTTTGTGAGCTGGTTTCATAACATTTGCCATCAAAGGTTTGGATTCTAGGGTTTCGCTTCTCCAAATAGGCCTTCGTGGAATTTTCGCTATAACTTTTTTTCTGCGACGATTCAGAAGTGAAAAAAAAAACCCATTTGAGATAAAATCACACTGAACCTTGAGTCTGAATTTCAGAGCTTGTCTCGCTATATTTTCAGAGATATGATCTAAGGAAGTTAGGGTTTTGCAAGCTCCAGAATTTCAACTAAAACGGGTCATCATGGGATTTTCACTATAAAGCTTTCGATACAAAGTTTCAGAAGCTAAAACAAAAAATAATTTGAGAAGGAATTGGTTTGAACCTTGGCTCTGAATTTCAAATCTAGTCTCACTATATTTTAAGAGATATTTTCTGAGGAAATTAGGGTTTTTGCAGACCCCCGAATTACATTCGAAACAGGTCATCTTGGGAAAATCGTCATAACTGTCTCTCTGGGCATCAGATTGCAATTTCATAAGACATTATAGAAAGAGGACAGACTGTAGTTTCCTGTGTATATTTTTCAAATCCAAAGGTCAAAATAGTGACACGTGGCACTTCATACAAGTTCTCCTGTCTGAAAAGGTATATAATCAAGTCATCTTGGGAGATTGTGCATAACTCTTTCTTGGAGAATCCAATTTTGATCAGACTGGTGGCATTGGAAAGAGGACACAGAGGGCTACTGCAGGTCGCAATTTCAAAATTGTAAGAGTCGAAATTACAGATTTACAGTCATTTCAAGATCGAGCTCCTAAAATCAAGAAAAGGCGATATGAGGAAGTTTGATGGCAAGGATCTGGTAAATTGGATACTACAGATGGAGCAATATTTTGATCTACATGAGGTGCAACTGTTACAAAAGGTATGTATTTCATCTTCATATTTAGAATCGGATCAATTTTTATGGTATAAAGGGCTTCGTTCTCGTAAACTACTTGTTACGTGGTCAATTTTCACGGAGGAAATGATAGCACATTATGAGGATACAAAGAGAAACACCTTGTTTAGCCAATTGATAAATCTCAAACAAAAGTGTTCAATGGTAGAGCACATTGAGGACTTTCAAAAATTGAATATAAGGATAAATGATATTCCAGAGAAGCAAAGGATTGATGTCTTCATAGGTACTTTAGAGGATAACATTGAACATGAGGTTCGTCTTTAAGAACCTGATTCATTGGAGAAGGCATTCAGGTGGGCAAGAAAATTTGAAAGCGAAATTATGGAAACAAGGAATCCAACCACTCACAACTATAATTATGGAAGTGTTTCTTCTCCTAGAATTCCACAACCTACAAGGCTTACACCACAACAATTGGAAGAAAAAAAGAAAAAGGGCTTTGTTACAATTGTGATAGCAAATGCACTAAAGGTCATAAGTGTGCTGACAAGAAAGTATTTTACATAGAGTATGAAGAGGAGGAAGAAAAGGATCAAGAAACATCAAAAGAAGAGGATATGCGCCAGGACCCAACCCCAAAGAAAGAAGAAATGAATCTGACCATATCTTGTAAACCATTGGTAAGAATTACCACTCCTCAAACTCTCAAGATAAAAGGACATATCAAGAAGAAAAAGGTTCAAGAAGTGAAAGATCACATCAAGAAAGAACAAATGAATCCAACCATATCTTAAAATGCATTGGCTAAAATTACCACTCCTCAAACTATAAAGATAGAAGGACATATCAAGAAGAAAAAGGTAATAGTGTTGATTGATTCGGGCAGTACCCATAATTTTATTAATTGTAAGATAGCCAAGGAATTGAATTGCTTCCTATATCCAACACCAGAGTGTCAAGTGACGGTTGTAAGTGGAGGAACCATAAATTGCTCTAGAAAGTGCCATAATATCAAGCTATCCATGGGAGAATATGTATTGAATAGCCCAATGCTTTCCATTCCAATGGGTGGTACTGATATTGTACTAGGAGTCCAATGGCTACAATCCTTGGGTACAATAGCTTTTAATTTTCAAGAACTTTTCATGAAATTTTCTTCAGAAGGAAAGGAAGTTGAATTAAGGGGTATCACAAGGAAACCAGGAAAGATAATTAGCTCTAACAGAATGACAAAGCTTCTAAAGAAAGAACAATGAGGCGTAATTGCACAATTATGTTCGCTAATGGTTCCCACATCAAAATCATGTATTTCTCCATATCTCCAAAAAGTCTTGGACAATCATTCCAAGGTATTTCAGACTCCCAAAGGTCTTCCACGTATTCGTGATCATGATCATGCTATTCATTTTGTTCCAAGAAGTGTTGCTCCAAACGTCAGGCCTTATAGATATCCATATGTCCAAAGGAGTGAAATTGAACATATGGTTGCAGAAATGGTAGAGGTTGGTATAATTATCCAACCAAATTTGATTAAAAAAGCAAGGAATGAATGGAAGAATGGTGAAGCAGGGTGGGAACTCATCCAAAAGTTGCCAAAGATTCCAGTTCCAACAATATTGCCAAAGCTTTACAAGGAAGGAAAAATCATATTGGAACTTGAAGCATTCACAGAACTGAGAAGTCGATAGCTACGAAATTGATCAATTTCAAAGAATCTCATCAAGTGGAAGAACTTACTCGCTGAAGATTCCACATGGAAGTAGGAGAATTTTATACAAAAACATCAAGAACTACTCAAGTGTTTGTTGGGTTGTGTTATATTCTTTCCACGACTAACCGACGTAGTTAAACGGGGGGTTAGAGGGGGGCGGTAGCCCCCCTTTGTTGCGCCGATTACGCAGCGGGGGGGTCACAGGGGGGGCGGCAGCCCCCCCTGTCCGGGGGGTTTGAGGGGGGCGAGTAGCCCCCCTCTACGGGGTCCGGGGCAGCGCCCCGGGAAAATTTTTTTTGGACCCTATATTAGGTTGGGTGAACCTACCTATGGTTTTGTGCATGATTTTCGCACATGGTATTGGACGCGATGGTTTTTCGGTCCATGGTATTGGATGCTTCGGCATGTATAAATATGTATTGTAACATTGAAAGGAACATAATGAAAAATCAAGCTGGTAGTCCCGTTTTTGGGATCCAGGGAAAAATCTCTGTGCATATGTGTTTTATGGGTTATGCTCTCGCATTGTTTATTTTCTTTGTTTAAGAATTCATATGCAGGTAATTTCTGTACAGGGTTAAAACCTACATTTGGTATCAGAGCTGTTTTGGCTTCAAGGGGACACCTTTGTTGCTGAGGGGTTTCGCTCGGGCCTGTGGTAGACCCTGTTCAGTGGGAGATCTGCGAGATCGATTCTTGTGGTGAAAGAAGATGGCGAGCAATGGAAAGATCGAGATTGAGAAGTTCAATGGTCAGACTTTTGAGTTGTGGAAACTCAAGATGGAGGATCTGTTGGTCAATAAAGATCAGTGGATCGCGGTAGATCCGGGTACTAAACCATCGGGAGTGACCGATGAAGAATGGAAGAAATTGGATCGGAAGGCAAAGAGCACAATACGATTGTGTGTCTCAAATTCGGTATTGCTGAATGTATCAGGGGAAGCTACGGCAAAGGCTTTGTGGGTCAAGTTAGGGACTTTGTACCAATCTAAGTCTCTGGTGAATAAACTGTTCCTGTGGAAAAAGTTGTATAACGTGAGGATGAAAGATGGAGACTCGGTGACAGAGCATCTGAATGCATTTAATACTGTGGTAAGTCAATTATTATCTGTTGATATTAAAATTTCAGATGAAGATAAGTGCATCAGTCTATTGTGTTCTCTACCAGATTCGTGGGATAGTCTAGTTATTGCAATAGGTAGCAATGCAACTGCTTTGCAGTTTGATGAAATAGTCTCAGCCTTGCTGACGGAGGAGATGAGACGGAAGAATATGGACAACCAGAATGGTGATGCCTTGTCTGTACGAGGACGGTCCCAGAACAGAAACAAAAATAAGTCATCGAGTGGGAGATCTAAATCTAGAGGGAGATCTAAATCTCCAGGAAAACCTACAAAGGTGGTGTGTGGGAAATGCAGAAAGGAAGGGCACTTCAGAAGGGATTGTAAATCTAAAGCTCCTGATAAAGGAAAGGGATCTGATGATGCTCCTTATGCAGAGGCGAAAACCACCTCAGATGAAGGTGGGGATGTGTACTTGGCTTCTTCAAGTACACATGTAGATCATGAGGCATGGTTGATTGACTCAGGTGCATCCTTTCACTTCACTCCCCATAGAGAGTGGTTCTGCGAGTATGAGAAATACGATGGTGGTGATGTCTTCTTAGGAGATGATAGGAAGGCTAGAATCATTGGTCAGGGAAAAGTAAAGTTGAAGTTGCAAGGTGGAAGGGTTAGAACACTTCCGGGTGTTCTACATATTCCTGCATTGGCCAGAAATCTGATTTCTGTAAGCAAGTTGGATGATGCAGGTGTAAAGACGGTGTTCGAGAAAGATACCTGCAAGATGGTTCGAGGAGCACTGATATTGATGCGGGGAGTTCGGATTGGAACTCTGTACAAGCTACAAGGTAGCACTGTTGTTGATGGGTGCAATAGTTCTATGGTTCCTGAAAATGGAGTAGAAAATATAGTGGTCTCTGGAGAGAAGACCATGTTGTGGCATCAAAGGCTTGGACATATTGGAGAGAAGGGCCTTCGAATACTTCATGGTAAAGGTATGGTAGAAGGTATGAATGATAGCTCTCTGGATTTTGATTTCTGTGAAAATTGTGTGTATGGGAAGCAGAATCGAGTGAGTTTCCCCTCTGGTGGTAAGAGGACGAAACAGATATTAGAGCTTGTGCACAGTGATGTGTTTGGACCTGTGAAGGTTCCATCACTAGTTAAGTCTGTGTACTATGTATCATTCATAGATGACTTCTCAAGGAATACATGGATATATTTCCTTAAGAAGAAATCTGAAGTCTTTGACAGGTTTAAATAATTTAAGGCTCTGGTGGAAAATCAGGCAGAGAAGAAGATAAAGGTGCTGAGGACAGATAATGGTGGAGAATTTTGCAGCAAGGAATTTGAAGAATTTTGTAAGAAGTGTGGTATAGCACGGCAGAAGACTACTCCATATACACCTCAGCAAAATGGAGTCGCAGAAAGAATGAAAAAGACGTTGATGGAAAGGGCAAGAAGCATGCTCAGTGGTGCCGGGTTAGGACAGGAATTTTGGGCAGAGGCGGTGGATACTGCACGTTACCGGATCAACAGATCACCCTCATCAGCGTTGGAGGATAAGACTCCACAAGAAGTATGGAAACCCTCTCTTTCACATATGAGGGTATTTGGATGTGATGCATATGTACATGTTCCAAAGGAGAAACGAACCAAGTTGGATAGTAAATCTGAAAGTGCATCTTTATTGGGTATAAGGATGGTTTAAAGGGTTATAAGCTTTGGAACCCAGTCACACGGAAGGTTGTGTACAGCCGAGATGTGGTGTTCAGAGAGGTAAAAGATGTTATTCAATCTGAAGTCCAACTAAAGGAACCTGAGAAGATAGAGTTTGAGCCAAAGGAGGAAGAATCAGACTCTGCAGCAGAGGAGGAATCAGAAGATGAAGAGCCACAAACTCCAGCTGTGAGAAGATCAGGTCGAGAAAGAAGGCAGCCAGAAAGGTATAGTCCATCTGCTTTCAGTTCAAATTTTGCTTTGTCTGTTACTGATGATGATCCCAGAACTGTGAAGGAAGCAGTGGATTCAGAGGATGGAAAACTCTGGAAAGAGGCCATGGTTGATGAAATGGCATCTTTGCACAAAAATGAGGCTTGGGATCTGGTAGAGTTGCCGGCTGGAAGGAAACCCATTGGCAGCAAATGGTGTTCAAGAAGAAGACTAATGCAGAAGGAAAGGTGGAGAAATACAAATCTCGGTTGGTAGCAAAAGGTTATTCCCAGGTGCCGGGAATTGATTTTGGTGATATTTTTTCTCCTGTTGCCAAGGTAGCTTCTATTAGATTACTTTTATCTATTGCTGCTGCTTTTGATTTTGAGGTAGAACAGATGGATGTGAAGACAACGTTTCTTCACGGGGATTTGGAAGAGGAAATCTACATGAGGCAACCTGAAGGCTTTGCGGTGAAGGGTAAGAAAGAACTGGTATGCAAGTTAAAGAAGTCTCTGTATGGGTTAAAACAGTCACCAAGGATGTGGTATCAGAAATTTGATACATTTATACGGGGACTTGGCTTCACCAGAAGCAAAGCAGATCATTGTGTGTATTTTAAATTAATTGGTGACCGTGTTATTTATCTGGTCTTGTATGTGGATGATATGTTGCTGGTTGGAAATGACAAAGAAATTATCCAGAATTTGAAGACCCAATTGTCCTCCAAATTTGACATGAAAGATCTTGGTGCTGCAAACTATATTTTGGGCATGGAAATTAAAAGAGATCGGGCAAAGAGGAAGCTCTGGTTAAACTAGAGGAAGTATGTCGAGACAATACTGCAGAGGTTTAATATGCAGGATAGTAAACCGGTGAAGGTTCCTATTCCTGTAGGTGTGAGGTTATCTGCTGAACAGTGTCCCAAGACACAAGAAGAGGAAGAGGACATGTCCCGTGTTCCATATGCAAGTGCAGTCGGTAGCCTGATGTATGCAATGGTTTGTACTAGACCAGACATTGCACATGTAGTGGGAGTATTGAGCAGGTTTATGTCAAAACCTGGGAAGGAGCACTGGACAGCAGTGAAGCGGGTTTTCAGGTATTTGCGTGGCACTAGTGATTATGGTTTGTGCTACCAAGGAAGACCAGGATTGGACAGAGTGTTGTATATTCATGGTTTTGTTGATGCAGACTGGGCTGGAGATCTGGATCAGAGAAGATCTACAAGTGGGTATGTGTTTAACCTATTTGGAGGTGCAGTCAGTTGGATGAGTAAGAAACAATCTGTAGTGGCACTATCAACTACAGAGGCAGAATACATGGCAGCCACTCATGCAAGCAAGGAAGCAGTTTGGTTGCAGAGATTTTGTTCAAGTATGGGGTTAGTACAGGGAGCTATAAGAATAGACTGTGACAGCCAAAGTGCAATTTTCTTGGCAAAGAACCCTGCTTATCATTCAAAGACAAAGCACATTGATGTTCAGTATCACTTTGTGAGGGATATGATAGAAGACAAAAAGGTGTTGCTGGTAAAGGTGGACACTTTGAAGAATACTGCAGATGCATTGACAAAATCTGTGAGCTCTGAGAAGTTCTCTTGGTGTAGAGAAACAATGGGTGTTTTAGGGCTGGAAAAATGACTAAGCTCTCTTGTGGCCCCCTGTGGAAAGAAAACAACAAGTGGGAGAATGTTGGGTTGTGTTATATTCTTTCCACGACTAACCCACGTAGTTAAACGGGGGGTTAGAGGGGGGCGGTAGCCCCCCTTCGTTGCGCCGATTGCACAGCGGGGGGGTCACAGGGGGGGGCGGCAGCCCCCCTGTTCGGGGGGTTTTAGGGGGGCGGGTAGCCCCCCTCTACGGGGTCTGGGGCAGCGCCCCGGGAAAATTTTTTTTGGACCCTATATTAGGTTGGGCGAACCTACCTATGGTTTTTTGCATGATTTTCGTACATGGTATTGGACGCGATGGTTTTTCGGTCCATGGTATTGGATGCTTCGATATGTATAAATATGTATTGTAACATTGAAAGGAACATAATGAAAAATCAAGCTGGTAGTCCCGTTTTTGGGATCCAGGGAAAAATCTCTGTGCATATGTGTTTTATGGGTTATGCTCTCGCATTGTTTATTTTCTTTGTTTAAGAATTCGTATGCAGGTAATTCTATACAGGGTTAAAACCTACAGTGTTGAGGACAACACTTTTTGAAGGAGAGGGGCATGTTAGGTCCCTATACTACTAGTGTAACCCCTTATTGTTATTAGTACAACCCCCTTATTATATTGTTGTGTCCATGTAGTCCCCATATTGTTATTATTGTGCCCCATAAAAGCCCACTGTTGTTATTATTGTGCCCTTACATTATTATTGTTATGTCGGCTCTGATTATATTATGACCCCTTAGACTCCTATATATAGAAAGGAGGTATTTTCATTTGTATCATCTAAGAATTGTTCATTTGTGTAATGTAAAGGAGGTTGCCCCCTCGAAGAGGCTTATTTCTAAGGCGTTGATCTATCTTTTCTATCTTTTTGTGAGCTGGTTTCATAACAGAAAAGTCTTTATTCTTGCCCCCTTGGCCGGAATCTTCTTTGGTTTGAGATTTCTTCCCTTTTCCCTTCTTTCCCTTCCCAACCAATGCAAGTTTTTCTTCATCCTCTCCCTTGGATGAACCTTCATCTCTAGTATTTTCCCTGATTTCTTCTTATACCAAATCGGACCATAGACGTTCCCAATTCGGTAATTTTTCCGTTCCATTCATAAAGTCCTGGTAGATGTGCCAGGATTTTGGAAGGCCTAGAAGAGCTAGGTTCACCAGGTCATCTTCTGTGAAAAAAAAAACCTCTTCAAGCTCATCCTGAACTTGTGTAAATCTAGTGAGATACTGGGGAATAGTATCATTTTTCTGCATCTTAATGTTTCGAAGTTTGTCTTTCAGGGCCAATTTTCTATAGTGGTTGTTTTTTTCGAATAACTTAGTTAATGCCTTCCACATGGAAAATTGTGTCTCTTTTACATGGATATTTGAGACAATGTGGTCTCCTACTCCCTCTAGGATTATTCTCCACGCCTTGGCTACATCTTTCTTCCATTGGGCTAGGTTCGAGGCATCAGCTAATCTTGGTTTTGGAATGTCTGTCTTGACATAATCCAACAATTCATTGTCATTAAGAATCGCCTCCATGCAATCCTTCCATACATTGAAATTCGAGTTCTCTTCCAAGACATACTCTAATCTCAGACCATTGAAGTCCATTCTCCCAACTCTACGGAAATCCTGCTACACTGAAGCTGCAAATTCAAACCTCTTGAGGAACAACTTTGAAATTCTTGTTCTAATGTGAATCTTGCTCTGATACTATGTAGAAATTTGATAGAATTGCAACTGCTCAAGGATTTTAATCTAAAATCATGAGACAAAATTCTACTCTACTGATTTGTTGAATGAAATTCACAATTTAAAACAACATGCATAGACATGCAATAAGAAAAACCACAAATACACAGTGATTTCTAGGGGAAACCAACTGGGAAAAACCCCTCAAGCCTATTTGCATTAATGAATGAATTGAGAAACTATTACAGATGCTAGTTCCAGCTCTGAGCTCAACCTGCAAAAGAATAATTGTTATCTTGCTCAATGAACAAGCTCTGACCAACACTTAGCTAAATATTTTCTCACAGAGGCCCTTATTTCCTTGTGCAAATCCTAAGGAAATTAGCCCCTATTCTTTAGTGATTTCCTCCAAATTGATTGCGTAAGTCCCAAGGATTTATCACTGACTGCATGAAACACTTGTACACTCAACACTAGTTTACAATTGATGTTACACTGCCTTGGAATCTCCACAACAACTGAGCAATTCGAATTCCTTGCATGCATGACCTATTTTTGGTTGATTGATCAGTTTACTGGATTATCTCTAAGTTAGATTGTTGTCCCACTGACTTACCTCCAACTACTTCTATTAACTATTAGAACTAGTTTAACTAAGTACAACTAGAAATAACTGAACCGGATTGTTATAAATTAGCAATCACACATGCATAACTGAACTCCAAGCCCTCTAACTCAAATTTATTGAGCTAATTGAGTGACAAGAGCCATGTCACCTCAGTTAACTACCTCCAAGTTGTCTGTTGGTGTGGAAATTTCGAATTTTCTCAATTTGACCAAGCCTAAGCCAAATTGAACCTTTCTTGCTACACTTCTCAACAAGTAGTTTTTGAAACGGTGTTTTTGGCCAAATGACTCAAGAGATTATCTCAAAAACTATTTGGAGTAATTATGAAGTAATGTTCAGACCATTTAGTTTGGATTTTCCCACCTTTTTATTCTATATAAAATGAAATACATGTTGATGTAGAAAGAGATGTTGACTTTTTAATGTTTATTAATTAATTATGAGGTTCTAGACAATTTCATGATTTGGGACATGATTTATTGCTGAAATAAGACAATCAACATTAACGTGAGACCCCTTAAAGTTGGTATGTGAACATTGTATAAAGAAAACTCGTTTGATCTGGACATGTAGAATTTTTGTGGTGTCTAGTTGCTCCTATAATTTGTGCAAACAGTGATATAAATTTGAGAAGTGGCCAAATTTTGATAGAGGAGCATTACACTATGGAAGATATAGTTTCTAGTGTTTGCAATAGAGTTTTGGTGTCGTTATGTGGAGTGCGGGGGTGGCTTTCATTGTGTGGAGTATGAAGCTACCTCCTCACTCCGCACAACCTTCCCCAAGTCTATTTTAATAAGTGTGCTCTCAGTTTAGCTCACCCTTGGCTCTTCCTATCCAATACCATAATACTAATGCTAACAATGCTTCCACTAAAAGTAAGAAACACTCTTTAGAGAAGCATCATAACTATCCTAAATTCAATCTATTGTGGAAGAAACTCTAAATTTCTTACAGATGATTTGTGCGAAGTGTGAGGGTGCGGAGGAAGCTTTGTTCCTCTGCACCTCTACACTCCGCACTATAGATCAACATTATGAAGATTACAAAAAAATACCAGCAAAATTATACATGTCGAGTTGTTTAAATCTAATATAATGCATTTAAAATTTGTACCTAATCACATCGTCCATTGCAGAAATGGAGCATCTCGCACTGCCTTAATTACATCAGCATATTGATATCTACCAATAGAGGCAAGATATTGTGGAAATGATTATAGAAATAGAGAATTTTCGAATAATGACAAAAAACGGACCCCATATTATCTTAATCTATTAATTAGTGGTAGAGGCAAGGACTATGATGCATTGTGGCTATTAATCTTGTTTATCAGTGAAATGAAATGGTTACATTTCATACTAACTACATTACCCATACCCTCACCTTTTAAAACTTATAAATTAGTAAATAAACATAAATATTAGAGTTGTTTCTATTTTTCTCGTCAGTACTATTAACCCATCATTATACATGTATATTGTAAGTACAAACATAGATACACTATTTTATTTTATTTTTGAAAATCATACTTTGAGGGACTGACCAAACTCGTGGAAATAAGAATTAGTCCCTTCACCTTATCTGGACTCACGAACAAGGATTGAATTTTACATTTTTCACATAATTAAAAATAAATAAAAATTAATAGATATAATTAAAATATTCAAAATAATAAGATGGGACGCTTGGACGCTTGGTACTTTAGCTGACTCATTATAATTACCATGATATCTCCAGGAAGGAATCCAATGCAATGATTAGTTTAATACACTCGAATGAAAGGAACATATTGATAAAGACACAAACAAGATTTTGCCCAGCCTGCTATAACAGTCAATAAGTTTGTGGGATCTTGACTATCAAAGCTAGAAGAAATAATGCTTGATAAATAGTTGGTCCGAGAGATTAGATATGTGACAGATCCCCAACTGCATTAAAGGGAAGATACTTACAACAATCATTTAACCAAAGTCAAAGGGATAAGGGGTTGTGATTGTTATCTCATCTAGGGGTATCCTGATTTTCCAGGACTGCAGAGTTAGCTTAGCCTCCACATGGGAGAATAAATGAAGCATCAAAACTGATGGCTTGTAGACTTTAAAGTAAACATACACAAGACGTATTTTGTAATAATAATATATATATATAATTATATAAGTGATGAATGTTACAATGAGGACACACATATATATACCTAAGCAGGTGTCCTTTCGTGACTGGGCATGTCTTTTAGACATGCCTTTTCTCTTAACTTAATGACTATTTAACATAATAAATATTTGATTATTTAATATTTACATTTATTTTATTTATTTACTTGTTATGAATTATATTCATAACATAGCCCCTCCCTTCAGAAGCTTTGTCCTTAAAGCTTATTGTCGGCACTTTCCTTCAGTTTGCATTTGTTATCTCGGCATATGTAACTCGACGTCATTGGCACCTCTGCCTGTATAATTTGCTTGGTCACATTATCTTGAATCCAGGGTTATCTATTTTTTTTTTAAATAACTCTAAAAAAAATTAGACCTACCTATTTCATATAAAAAGGAAAGCGCAAAGGTTCAACCGATCATCCATTCGGTGTTGTTATAACACTTTATGACTTTGTAAGTTATGTTAATAGATATAACACACACCGAAGTCACGAGATAGGAAAAAACGACGGAATGAAATGAAACAATATGACGATTGTTCGGTGAATAACACTAGGGCAACAAGGGACACGTCTGTGGCCGTCGTGACACGATGTGCCTTATCGAAATGATAACGGCAGGGTATCTTCCTATCAGGATGGAGAAAAGAAACTGACAAACAGTCAACACAAGGGAAATATAGACAGAGCTGGTAGGAATCGGACGGAGCTGACCGAAATCATGGTAGCGGAAATGGTAGGGACGGATGGTAGGAATCGGATGGAGCTGACCGAAATCATGGTAGCAGAAATGGGCATGGGTAAACAAATTTTGACCAGAGTTAGTGGCGGAATTGATGACAGGAAGCGAGGGTTTTTCCATAGTTCTCTGGCGTTTTCATCCACAACTGCACGAAGACTATCAGCTACTTCTTCCTCTGTGTGACTACTAATTACTACCCCCTCTGTAATTTTACTCTGACCAATCATGATAACTTCATCTATAAAATCGAAATTATAAGTATTGTCCTCCATATGTTGTTTGATCTGATGCCATGTGAATCTGGAATTCCATATAATTTGGCCACATCGAAAATCCGGTTCTCGGTTGGCTTGGCGATTATCTTGTACGTATCGAAAAACAATAGTATTTTCTGGAAATGTGAATGTTGTTAGATAATCTTCGCTCTCGTCATATCCACTTTCATCCATTCTGAAACGACGAACGTTCTCTCCACGCCATTCATCATCTAATTCACGTATATCAATATTCTCTGATAAACTCTCGATTCTGAGATGAACGTTATCAACACGGTGTTGATCATTAATGTCGTATACAACATTATTATTAAACCTCACAGTCGACACCAAATGGTCAACTTCAATTCTGGGCATTTGGATTGTTGCACCCACTGTTGCACTTTGTAGAGCAGGAGGAATAATACTTCCATTCACCTCAGCTTCCGCTTCCACAGTTCTCATAACATCGAGAACCAATTTTCTCACATATTCGTTATGGGGATTTGTATCCATGTTTCCATTTTCTTCTTCCATTGTTTCCAAATGAACTAATTCGAATATACAAGAATCTCCCGCACTCTCGAATCTACCTATACCCTTCTGTGGATAAAAGTCGTCGTATTTGATATCTTTAATATCATCACTTGCGTCATCTCTAGGCTTTTGAAATTTTTGAAACTCGTCAAATGTTGGCTGGATAATCTGGGAACTAATAGATTTCATGGACACAGTTATGAAAATATATCCATCTTTAAACATCATACATCTCGTTTACATTCAACTGGGATACGCATTTCCTTCACTTCATGCATGTTAATGAAGTGAGGCGGAGGAACAAAAACCTTCTTTTTCCTAGTATTCTTGTCTTCCAACCTATAGCCATTCATATGTGCAATAACTTGGGCAACGCAATTGATATTATAAAATTTTACAAAACCATAACTTTATCTTGAAATTTTCACATTATCCCTGATGACTTTGGCTTCAACTATTCTACCAAAAGGAGAGAACTTAATGAATTGTTCCTCTTCCACGGTAGGAGGAAGATATCCCACATATACAATTGAGTGATCAATTTCTTTACCATGATTATGTTCAAAACGAGGTCCTAAACCCAGATGGAAAACGTAAGGACTGTCAAAACTAGATTCCAGACCCACATGTGAAAAGTTGGGGTTGTATCCATGCAAATGAGAACCTTGTACAGAATAGGTCCCAAATTCATGACCCTTTCTTATGTCTAATCCTATTCCAGCATTTCCATTTTGTTGGTTGATTTTAGATTCTTCTCCATCCCAATCATTGTTGAGATCATCTTCATCTTCATGTGGATCTTCTTCATTATGATCAAGTTTATCTTCTCCATTATTAAATGTAATGTTTTGTGCATTATTCTCATCATTTTGATCATCGTTTTCTTCTCCTGCTTCACCTTGTTTCGTTTCTTCACCATCACTATTATCTTCCTCTGCATAACTTTTCTTTAGACGTGTTGTAACTTATGCACATTCTTTTTCTAATCGCTAAAATGCTTCTTGAATTTTACTAAATTGCTCAATGCATTCAGGACGTGAACGTAATGGCACATTGTGCGGTGAACAACGTTCAAAGACCTGCATGATTATATTGTACGCCATGGCTCTAATACCACTGAAGCATCAAAACTAATAGCTTGTAGACTTAAAAGTAAAAATACACAAGAGGTATTTTGTAAAAGTAATTTTTACATATAAAATTGTATAAGTGATGAATGTTACAATGAGGACCCGCATATAAATACCTAAGCAGGTGCCCTTTTGTGACTGGGCATGTCATTTAGACATGCCTTTTCACTTAACTTAATGACTATTTAACATAATAGATATTTGATTATTTAATATTTACATTTATTTTATTTATTTACTTGTTATGAATTATATTCATAACAATAAATTTAATACCAACTCTAAGAGCCATAAGTTCCTCCTCATCTTCAGGCTTCAGGTGAACCTTCTCTCCTCACCTTCATCTCGCTATCGCCCATCCTCTTCGAGTGGAATCACTACCGAATCGTTATTTTGTTGAGCATTTCTTATCGGTGTTTTCCTAAGGATAGTTAGTGCTTCATCGCCGTGCCACTCCCTCATTTACATATTCTATCATTGAATTACCATGTGGTAGTTATTGAGTATTTGATTGCTTGTGAACATTAAAATGTGTCATCACCAAATGAAAGTATATTTATATGTACGATGGTTTAAATTATTAATATAAACCAATATCTAAATTCATTAGAGTCCATAATATTTTCAGATAGACGTATGAATGTATTTCGTGAGCTTTGTATTCAAGTCTTTTCATAGCAAATCAATAAACATAACAATTTGTTTTAGCTAAATGTACTGTTATGTAACAATTCCTATGTTTTTATGGGATAACACAAAAATTAAGCTCCTCAACAATCAATAATACAAACTTCAATTTCGACACTATAGTGTGTGAATATGAGCACATTCTGAAACTATGTTTTAAAATTAATTGGCTATTTGAGTTTCAAACCCTTGACCTCAAAATCTTCTACACTCTACATCTATGAAATTCTCATATATCTTTAGTACTTGCTAGTAGCCACTGCTACACTTCATAATATCCCCATTGATTTTTCATTTTAAGGTTCAAAGATATATTCTCGCAACTTTGATTGGAGTAATCTAATGCAAGAGTAAAAATTGACTCCACATTAACTGAGAATAACGGGCTTTACATTTCCACTCATGATTAATGAACTTTGACACTATCTTTTGAGTTGGTGTATGGATGGTTTTACCATGTTAGTGTGACTTAGAAGGAGGTTAGTAATGGATTCGTATCCACATTTAATGACTATTTACCTAATAAGTTGTAAAAAAAATTATTACAATAAATTGTTATTTTTTAAGTAAAATAAGTATATCATTATTTAAAAAAAAAAATTGAGTAATTTGTAACTAAACTAGCACTACTTGGCTCCACCATGACAACGTCATAGGTATGATAGTTTCAGAGAATAGATAAATGTTCTATATTTGTGTGAGTTACGAGTTATTGTTCTAGAAGTCATTGTTTTCCAATGTGTGCGAGTTGTAGCTGAGTTAGATTTCTTATCATCCAGATTGTCATGTCTATTGAGACTATTGATCCCATCACTATATAATGGGACACATTTTTATGTATTGGGTATGAGCGGGCCCAAGCATGAATTAATATAAGATTCGTTTATCAATTCTCCATTATCCTTCTTAGTTTAAGTTCGTATTACAAATTGAAGGTCGAGATCTAAGAGGCCTGATGCAGATCTAGGTTGTTAAAGATCGTGCAATCTGGATTTGTCATATTTGTTCATTTTAAAGAGGTTGGGTGGTGTTACATGAAGTTGTGTTAAATTTTTGTGCATTAGCAGTGTGCAGTTATCCTATTGTTTTCAACGACTTGTCTTTTGTCCTATTGTTTTACTTTTCCTCTCGGCCATTCATCTGTCTTTATTCCAACACCTATAGAGAAAGGTTTCATTGGTTTCTAAAATAAATATTTTACTGATATTATGTTTTGCTGGTTGCATTACACTGTGATAGAATAAAAAATGAAATCTACGACTCAGTTTGAATTTGACCCACCAAAAATCCACCCAATTTACAGATCCAGATGGGGATTGCTTGATAGAGAGAGCCTCTTGTCTAACAAACTAGATGTGACTAGATCAAATCCTTATGCAAATTGTAGGGTCAGATAAAATTTGATGGAAAGCGAAGAGCCCCTATAATACTAGTGTAGCCCCCTTATTGTTATTGTTACTATAGTCCCTTTATTGTTATTATTGTTCCTATGTATTCAATCACTGCACTGTATTCTGCAATGTTGTTTGTTGTTTGACCGAGGCTCACCCCATGCATAGAAACTAACTCGTCAGAGGGCGAATAGATAACCCAAGCTGCGGAAGAAATATTTCGTGTACTACGACAAGCACCATCAGCAAATCCAATGTATGTTTGAAGAGGCGTCGACATCTGCAATATCAAGAGTAAAACCAAGATAAGCCAGAATAACGACAAAAACACACTCTTTAAACTAAGCACACAGCCTAAACTAAGCAAACATACCAGTTAAAAAGAAAATTAACCTAACTAGGATTAACTAAATCTCCATACCCACCATTTTAAGCATAATACCTCTTTAGGTAAAGTCCATTTTTGGGCTTACCCAAAGAGTCCCCATCAAAATCTACCAGCTCATAGGCCCCTTTTGCCAGCTTTCGCTTGACAATGTAGGGCCCATGCCACATGGGAACGAATTTTCCAGCACCTAATTTATCATTAGCTTGATCATATAATAGCACTAGGTCTCCTTCCGAAAAATTACGAGGGGTCACGTTACGGTCATACTGAGCTTTCATCCTTTTTGCGTGAGTCTCGATTGCCAAAGCAGCGTCACGTTGAGTCTCATCTAATTTAGCTAAGTATAACAGACGCTTCTCCTCTTCGGAAGTAGCTGGGAGTAATTCGATAGCCATTTGAAGTGATGGGATTTCGCATTCAATGGGCAACACTGCTTCCAAACCATAAACTAGTTGGAAAGGAGTGAACCCTGTTGATGTTTTTACTGAGGTTCGATACGCCCAAAGCGCTGAGAATAACATGTTATGCCAATTCGACCGATGAATACCAATGATTCGTCGGATCATGATAACGAGAACTTTGTTGATGGATTCAACCAAACCGTTTGCTTGAGGATAATAAGGAGTAGAACTATCATGGCGTAAACCAAGATGGCTTGTAAGTTCTGTCATCATAATGTTTCGAAAATGGCGCCCATGGTCAGTGATTATCGCTTGTGGGACACCAAACCTAGCAATAATATGATTGAATACGAAAATCGCTGTTGTTTTGCCGCTTGCCTCGAATGTAGGCATCGCCTCGGCCCATTTAGTAAAATAATCAACCGCAAGGATGATATACGCATGCCCCCCGGCCGAGTGAGGGTTACAAGTAATAAAATCGATACCCCATTTAGCAAAAGGACCAACGGCAATTATAGGGTGGAGAGGAGCAGGTGGTGCGCGCATCTTGCGATCAAACACTTGGCAGTTGTGGCATTTTCGGACCGCAATGATACAATCTTTAAACATGGACGGCCAGAAATAGCCAGCACGCAACACCTTCTGAGCTGTGGCATACCCAGACATATGACCGCCACATGCTCCAGAATGACAGTCATTCAAAACCCTTTCTGCCTCTTCATGAGTTAAGCAACGACGAAAAACCAAGTCCGCCCCACGACGATAAAGAGTATCTCCAATAATCTTGTATTGTTGGGATTGGAATCGAATTTTCCGGCGTTCCGACTTTGAAGCTTTGGGCCGAAAGGATTGGGTTTGGAGATAGACGATTATATCCCCATACCACGGATCTAAAGTGCTGATAAGAAACAGAGATTCGTCCGCAATGGGTTCCTCTGCCACAGTTTCTGTGTCAGCACGCGGGAAGTCACACATCAATTCCGCAAAAACTAAGGATTTCTTAGACTTGGACTTCTCAAACTCCAAATCGAACTCCTGCAGGATAACAATCCATTTGGAGTACTTGCCCCCTAGCAATTGTTTTGTCAAAATATAGATCATAGGGTTACAATCTGAAATCACTGTAGTTTTACGGAGAAGAATGTAATGACGAAAACGCTGGACAGCTTGAACGGCTGCCAGTGCCAACTTTTCCACATGCGAGTATTTTAGCTCGGTTGGATTTAACGTCCGACTAAGGTAATATATCACATGTTCCGTTCTGAATCTGTCTTCCTGAACTAAGACCATTCCAATGGTGGAGTGGGAGGTGGCGAGATACAAAAAGTAATCCTGGTTGTAGTTGGGAGGATGCAGCAACGGTGCATGGGTCAATGCGTGCTTAAGTGCATCAAAAGATTTCTGAGCTATCTCATCCCAAGAAAATTGAGCGTTTTGTTTCAACAACCGGGTGAAACCCTTTGTAACCTCGGCGTAGTTAGGAATGAATCGACGTAAAAAGTTTGCTTTCCCTTGCAAACTTTGGAGTTGGCGCAAACTTGAAGGAGGAGGCAATTTGATGATAGCTTCGACCTTCGAGGGATCGACGCAGATACCGGCTTTTGAAACGACAAATCCTAGCAATCGTCCCACTTCTATGCAGAAGACGCATTTTTGTCGGTTCAACCAAATTCGATAATGCCGACACCTCATAAAAATAGCGCGTAAATGGACAAGGTGATCAGCTTGATGTAAAGAATGAGCAGGCAAATCATCGAGATACGGTTGCACAATGTGCTTGATGTCGTGAAACGCGTAAGACATTGCCCGTTGAAAACTGGCTCCGGCATTCTTAAGTCCGAAAGGTAATTTGCAATAAGCAAACGTCCCCCAAGGACAAATGAAAGCCGTTTTTGGTTGATTGGCAGGTAGAATATTGATTTGGTTGTAACCGAAAAAACCGTCCATAAAGGAAAATATTTCACTGTCGGCACAATCATCAATTATTTGATTGATATAGGGTGTAGGATAGTTGTCTTTTGGACAAGCACGATTTATATCCCTATAGTCGATACATATTCTTATTGTTCCTTGTTTCTTGTTAACCGGAACAATATTCGATACCCAATCCATTAACGGGATCGGATAAATGAAACCTGCTTTCAACAGCTTCTCGACTTCTGCTTTAATCGCAGCTGCTTTCCTAGGGTGTATCTGACGTAGACGTTGCTGAACGGGTTTAGCGTCCGGGTAGGTCTTGATTTCATGAACAACAATGGAGGGATCAATTCCCGGCATTTCCTCATAGGACCAGGCAAACATGTCGCGGAATTCTTGAAATAGGACCTTGTATGTTTGAATTTCGTTATCTGTACACGAGGCACCTATATGAATGTTTTCAATAACTCTGGTTTTGACTGAAATGTCAATGGCAATAGTTTGGGAAATGTTTCCCAAATTCAACTCTGAATCAGGATGTTTCATGGGATTTTGAGCGTCCCTGACATATTCAGCTGTAAAAATTGATGAAAAATCATTTTCAAAGTCATCACCCTCAGGTAAAAACGAACATCTATGATGAAGATCTTCCCATGGTAGATCGTCTACACTTAGGATTTCGCGAAGTTGTTCGTCAGATGACACAACTTCGGGAAACGTTATCCGTTCCGAGGTTGACGTGAAAAATGATTCCTCACGGACCATATTCATTTGGTCGAATTGGGTTGAACTAGAGTCAGAAAAAGACTGCACGGCCTCATAAGCAATTTCATATGGACTCAAAGGCATTGTATTACCGAAGGAGTCTATTTCAGATTCAGATGGGACAATCCAAGGATCATCGTAAATAATAGCGTCTGAAGTAATCATATGAATGGATGCGAATGAAGGGTCTGCATTGATGGAAGGAAAGGGAAAAGTCCCCAGTAAACCAGAATCTTTAACCAATCCTACACCAACATCCCTGTAAGGGATAGTCGTTTTACCGACATGCTGGATACTCTCTGAAGAGGCTAGGTCGGATGAAAAGAGAGCCAGCTGGTCTATTGTCACGATCTTACCATTATGTGGGAACTTTATAACTCTGAAGACCGATGACACAACCGCTATCATAGCGTAAGACCAACTGCGACCCAAAAGAAGGTTGTAGTCTAGAGGGGCATCAACCACCTCCACATCCAGACTAACGGTTTTTCCTTCAACCCCTATAGGCAAATCCTGTAGAATGCCAAACGGATGGAACCCACAACCATCAAAGGCCTTAAGAATCGTCGGGGATTGGTTCAGTGAAGGAGAACCAAGCGATCTCCAACACTGAATCGACATAATACACGTAGAAGCTCCTTCATCAATTACAGTCTGATGAATAGGCTTGTTTTTGACTATCACTGGAATCTGGAAAGCCATTTGATGAGGGAGACGCGGTGCACTATTTTCTAGATCAAAGATTATCAGGTTCGGGTCTTAAATATCAACAGCTCCTATAGCCGACAAGAGTAATTTTCGTTGTGCTGGGCATGATTGCAGCACTTCCAAAGCCGACATTGCTAAGGGTGAAACAGCTAAATCCTCAACAATGTTATAATTCTCAGCTGCTCTCGCATGTGGATTGAAAGCAGACTTTCGAAGTATACCCTTGGCGGGCAGTTTAATTATCAAGTCCGGGTTAGGTTTCTCGATCTGTAGTGGATCGGAACCGGGAGCTGAGGTTGATGGATTAGAATGAGAAGATTCTGCTTCTTTGCCATCAACAGGATTCTTACTACCATAATATTGTGATCGAGTCGCAATTCGTACATGAGACATCATCAATATGGGTTCTTCACTGGCACTCGAGGAAGAACCTATCATCTTACTCTCTTGCTTTGGAAATGGATCTTTCAAAACAGCAGGAGTTGGGGAACCTTTAACGATTTTCACAACCTCTGCCCGATGAGGGCAATCTCTTGTGAAATGATCTTCTTCACAAATTAAACAAGGATAGCGAGGTTTGCGCTTTTCGTCGTTAGATTCCGACTTCTCTTTTTTCTCCTTTGGAGCCTTGTCTGCTTTGTCCTTCTTCTTGCCTTTCTTCTTACCACCGTTTTTTTATTTAGCCGTAGATGACTCTACAACATGAATATCGGCAGTAATTTCAGGAGAAGATTCTCCTGTCGGGGAGTCCGGTAAGGTTATTATTGGAGAAGAATTCTTTGAGGATTTCTTCTTACTTTTAGTATTCACCGTACCAATCATGCCATCAGCAGCATGAGACCCTGAAGGAGCAGCAGCAATTTGATTCGACTTAGGAAGATCTGGGATCTTCTCGTGCAACGTACCCGACTGAGTATAAACTAAGTCAAGGTACTGGGCTTGAGCAATGACTTGCTCCTCAGTAACCACTCCGGCCTTAGCTACATCTTCAGTAATCTTCGGTAATAATGATTTTACAAACCATTTAGCTAAGATTTGGTCCGGGATAAAAACTTTCACTAAACGTCTTCGACGTCTCCATTCATGAATATGATCGGAAATATAAGTGGAGGTCGACTGTTTTAATGAAGTTAATAGCTCCGTGTCGTTATCGTATCTGACCGGCAACTGAAAATGAGTTAGGAACGAGGTAGCTAACTAGCTAAAATTGTAAAAAGAGGCCCGTCGTAACTCAATGTACCACTTGGCCGTGAGACCAATGAGCGTACGCTGGAAAAGACGTAAGCGGATCGAATCATCCGAGATAGAATTTGAAGCACACCAGAGGTGGTAAGTCATCACGTGATTGGACGGATCCTCTCCAGACTTACCTTCGAACTTGGGTATATCACTGGGCAACTTATTTGGCATTGGCGGCCAGAACGGAAGATATTGAATTGGATTGTTCGTTAGGCGCATCAAGTCTGGTAAATCCAAAGTTGCGATAAACGGTAACTGCCGGTTAGGATCTCTAAAACTCTGGGTCACAAGACCAGTCCCAGGAGGAGGATATCCAGGATAACTAGGAACAAGAATCGCATTAGGGATATTATATCCTCCTGGAAAACCAGGATTAACCGGACCGTACTGGGGTTGTTGAGGTTGTTGATAAGTGTACCTAGGATACGGTTGATACTGGTAAACCGGTTGTTGGACAGCATGACCGAATTGGTACTGTCCCTGGTACTGTTGGTGAGTAAATTGAGGTTGAGTTGTTACAACAATACTTAAACCAAGCTGCCCTACAGGCATCTGGACCGTGGTTTGAATCGTAGATCCGGACAACGGTAAAGATGTCTGAGGAGTGGTTGCAGAGATAGTAGAAACCGGAGCTGTCGATACTCCAGAAGTAAGTGCGGTAGATGTTGCAGTAGTTGCAGCAGCCGTTTGGGATGGAGTACTAGGTGCAATTGGCGGCTGAGTAACTACCGAAGTCACAGAAGTTTGAACATTTGACTGGACAGGTTGCAGTTGCTGGGGTGGACCAGAAACTATGGGTTGTCCAGTTTGAGGTACCAACTGTATACTTGGCTGCAACACCTGTTGACCTTGTGATGGATCCCACACTATCATTCCGGGGTATTGACCCGTAACAGGTTGAGGATACTGAGATCCATAACCGGATTGAGGATAGGATTGATAACTGAAAGGCATAGTTCCCATACCTTGAACATATGACTGACCTTGAGGTGGTTGATAACCTTGACTCGAGTATTGACCTTGAGGTTGATAACCTTGGGGTAAATACTGATACTGGGGTTGACCTTGACCTTGAGGTTGATACCCTTGAGGTTGATACCCTTGGGGTTGATACCCTTGAGGTAAATATTGATACTGAGGTTGACCCTGGGGTACATATTGAGGCTGGGGTTGACCTTGAGGCATGTATTGTACCACGGGTACATACTGACCTTGAAGCTGCCCCCCAGACACAATTTGTGTACCTTGAGGTTGCCCCCCAGGCGTTAATTGAGGCTGCCCCCCAGGCGGTAATTGACCACCTTGAGGTTGAGAAACGGGAACTGAACCTGACATCATGTAAATGTCTCCTACACCCAACGGTTTGTTACCATTGTTTCCAGGTAATAACCCATGATCAATGGGTTGAGGAGATGCCCCCGCAAAGGTACCAGAAAGTGATTGATACCCGGTGGGAACAGAAGGACCGCCGTGCAAGAAAGATTCAGGAGTTTGAGTAAACACGGACGACTGACCAGACATATTTACAGGAGTATAAATACCTCCAGGCGGAAAAGGAGTACGAGGTGGAGAAAAACCTACCCCTGAGTTGTCTAAATAATTGGTTAACGAAAGGTACCAAGTAGTACTTCTAGGAGGACTGTAAAAGATAGATTCACGCTCCCTAAGATCAATAGTAGGTTGATCTTCAAGGGTAGATACGCCTAATTCTTCCTCTGGAGCAAGTTCTTCAATAGCTATCAAACCAGTAAGAAGATTTTCGGTGATGACTCTTTCTACCCTAGGTGAATCTGGTACACTAGAAGTTGGAGTAACAGGTTCAGATATTTCAGGTTCTTCGCCTATATCACTAGTAGATGAAAAACTACCAGCAATCTCAGAAACTTCAACTGCTTCAGGATTATAACCTGTCTCTAGACTTTTGTAATCTTGATGGACTACCAACGAAGACTCTCCTTCTTCTGGTGAACCTACTCTACTGCCGCTAGGAGGAGTTACAAGGACCTTTAAACCTTCGTAATGACCCGAGACGTCTTCAGGAGGTCCACCCCGTGATCTACGGAGTTTCCTCAACAAATCGGTTCCGGTAACAATCTCAGGTGACTTGCCCCGAAGTCTACAGGACTGTCTCGATAATTCCGCCACAGTTAAAAACTTTTAACTACTGCACACGCAAACAAAGTAAAATCTCAAAACAAACCACCTAAAGTCTCTAAAGAACCAAACAAATTTGAATCATACGCCTAAAGAATCTAGGGCGTCAAACCAAGCACAAACAGTAGCCTTCCAGACCGAAAACGCTAGTTGGAGATGAAACCCAACATCGCTGGATTCAGTACAGAAGTGGCGGGTGGAACAGTTACCCCGACAACCTGCGTAATGAATAGACCGGCACAAGTTCCTTCACTTTAACCGTCTCGAGTGAAGTGAACCCCCCGGAAAATCCAAGTGAGTCTAGCCGACGTCTGCTCCAGGTACAGTGGGATCTTCCCTCCACCGTCACCTCGGTAGAATCCTAAAGATAATGGTCACTAAGGTTACCAACCGCAACAAATGCACCTGGGGGAACAGTCTACACTCCGACAGCACGCAAGGGCAGAGTATCAAGCTCAATCCCCTTGCCGATTCCTTGACAATAATCCAAGGTTTACCGACAAGTGACCCCTGGCTCCTCGACAATGGTTAATCCGAGGTTTACCGTTTGTAATACGTGCGTGTCTGGCGTCGTTCCCAACGAGGGAGGATTGATCCCCTCACTAGTTCGGACACGAGCTCGTGCTTCTCCTTTAAGAGGAGCTTTCCCAGAGTACAAATGAGACAATTGGATTTATTCTATCACAAGATAAGCTACTTGTTTGGTTTTGTTGTCTTGGAGAGTTAATTACTCTCCTACTACAAGACACTAGCCTGATCTAAATTGGTGTTTCAGAGCCCTAGTAAATAAAAGTTACTATGTTGATTTTACTTTAAGCGTTAATTTTATGGTTTTTCTTAAAGACAAAAGGTAGTGGAGATGAAACTGGTGGTGTGTAGACTCGACTCGCAACCACTACAAAGATGCACCTAAGATGATTTACACTACTTTTCCTTTTCAATGAATCTCCTAACTAAGAGAGTTGGAAAATGCAAATTTTATAGAAAACAACTTTCTTAGTAAAGACAATCAAAGAAACAATTCTTTTTATCTTTTCAAAACGCACAACTCATGACCACTAATTACTCTACGAAATTTCCTTTTTCTTCCAAAAGTCTACAAATGCTACCAAAGCAAACTTTTTCCAAAAGAATTTTTGTGTTTTTTCTATGTTAATAAAGCATGTAAAACTATTTTATCAAATCGAATTTAACAAATCTAAGGCAATCAAATCAAATTCATTCAAAAGCAAATCAAAAGCAAATTTACCTAAAAGTAAAAATAACGAGGACAAAAGCCTACAAGGATGATTCCCGGATGTTTTACTTAGTCAAAATGCAACTAAGGATCAGTTCATGCAGAATCATAAACTAACCAAAAAACAAAATCGAAATCTTTTTGTTCTTTTTTCTCAAGAATGGAATTCAAGGCTTTAACAAACAAACTTTTCGAGATTCGCAAAGAGAAGACACAAAGGTAGGTCTCTCACTAAGGTGACTTCTATGACAGGCCCGACTCCTAAGAGGACTGATCAAAACCAGGGAGATCCAAAGTTTGACAACCCCTAACGCCAAAGTCACTACAGGACCAGTTAAAAATCAAACCCTAAGGCAAAATCCCTATGAATTCCACCAAAACCCTCGACACTAACGGGACAAGTTCAGGTGAAGATCTTTGACAGTAAACTGATGGATCTGGGCAGTAAAAACAAAGTAAAAGCAAAATCTAAAAGAGCAAAAAGAAAAAATTGAAATTTTCTCAAAATTGACAGGGGTACGCAGGTCATCTGTTCACACAGGCGCGGGTACGCACTGTGCACAAAGACGCAGTGCGTACAAGTATGCACTGTGTTAAACCCAGAGACTGTGTACTGCTGGCAAGACTAAGAAAAATAAAAAACTAAATTGACTCTAAGCTAACCCACCCAAATACACAGCTAGACAACCAAAAATCAGAAAACAAGCAATTTTTCTCAGATCAAAATATCAAATCAAAAAGAACTCAAACACATTAATGGAGTCCCCAGCGGAGTCGCCATTTTGTCACGCGGAAAGAGTCGTTAGTGCGGACACAACCGACCTTCCTAGAAAGCCTAAGACTCTCTAATGACAAACAAGACAAATAAGAGCAATCCTTCTCTAAATATGCTTTTACAATATGAGAAATCAAGTGTTTAGATCCTACCTATAATCCAACGTTGTTGTAGTAGTCCAGCTTCATCCGGATGAGATCCTCCTTCCCTTCGAAACCTACATTCACCAACAATCAAACGATTAAATAGCACCTGAATATCACATAAAATAAAACATACTTAACATGTAGACCAAGGAGTACATGAAACAACTCATTAATAACAAATTGTTGAGAAGAATGGACTAATTTGTATTAAAAGGTAACAAAAGGAACCATTACAACCTGAGCCTTGGTGTTGTGCAAGCTCCTCCCAGGGTCCACAAGAGTTCTCCCTTACTCTGATCAGCTCACCCACCTCCCAATGGAAACAAGTAAAGATGGTAATCTCTCCTCACAAGCTTCTACAAGGAAGTCCTAATTCCAGCAGCATCTACCCTTAGGAATGTTCAGCTTTCAACCTCTCCTCCCTTTGGCCCAATGCCTATATTTATAATGCTCTAGAGGAAGTTATTCAGGTCCACCATCAATGGGATAAGCCCCTCTTTGGATGGGATAGCTCCCTTATTGATGGGATAAGTTCCTCTTTGGTAGGGATACATGAACCATCTGGAGGCGCTTCATACATGTCAAACATGCTTCTAGAAGACTCTAGAAATGACCACAAGTAACTTTTTTAGAGTGAAACTTGCGCCTTTTGACCTTTACAGGAGTACGCACCCATCCCTTTACATACAGAGCGTACAAGTACGCAGGTTTTGTGAACTTGGGTTGCGTACCCGCAGGTGAGGCTAAGAGAAACTGCGTACCAGAGATAATTGACTTTTAAATGACTTTTCTCTCTTTCTTGAAGTTTGACATGGAAAGCAGAGGCATGAGACTTGCCAAGGGGGATAGTATGACAGTGGATGGAGCCATACTAACTGCAAATAGTCATGGTGACATTTTTTAGTGTAACACCCCCTTATTGTTATTGTTATTGTAGTCCCTTTATTGTTATTATTGTTCCTATGTAGCACCCATATTTTTATTTTTGTGCCCCATATAAACCCACTATTGTTATTGTTGTGCCCTTATATTATTATTATTATACACTCTGATTATATTGTGACCCCTTAGACTCCTATATATACCAAGGAGGTATTGTCATTTATATCATCCAAGAATTGTTCATTATGCAATGTAAAGGAGGTTCCCCCTAGAAGAGGCTTATTTTCAAGTCGTTGTTCTATATTTTATTCTATTTTTTGATATGGTTACATAACATTTGGTATCAGAGCTTTGGATTCTAGGGTTTCGCTAGGTCAACGGGCCATCTTAGAATTTTTACTATAACTTTTTTTATATGAGGATTTAGAAGCTGAAATTTTGACCACGTGGAGCCGAAATCTTGTTAAAATTTGTATAAAAATAATAGATCTTAGTTTGCTATATTTTCTAAGATATGGTTCAAAGAATTTAGGGTTTCTACATGCTCCAGAATTTAGTCTCATATAGGTGACCTAGGAAAAATAATCATAACTTTGTCATCAAGACTCAAATTTTAATTTCATAAAAAATTATCGAAAGCACACAAACTTTAGTTTTTTGTGTATCAATTTCAAATCTGAAGGCTAAAACAGTTACACGTGGCATCCCATATAAGTTCACTCTACTAAATTAGTCCATAATCAAGTAATCGTGGTAGATTTGGCATAACTTTATATTGAAGAATCCAATCTTGGTCTGACTTATGGAATTAGAAAGAAGACTCAGAGGGCTACCACAAGATGAAATTTCAGACCTTGGGAGGCTGAAATTACATAGATACAACAATTTCAATATTGATCTCCTAAAAGCAAGAAAAAGGTGTGTATTTTTTAAATTTTTCATAACTTGTTTTTGAAAAATCAATTTGAAGCGATTCAAAGGGCATAATGAAGCATATATATCGTTGTTTGATTCCAAAATGCCTTAAAAAAATGGATACACCTTGTAAGAAACCAGAAAGCTATACTATGATGCATGAAGAAGAGGAAGAAATACAACATGATATATCAAAATTATGAGACCAAGTGCAACAAATTTCGCCCTCGCAAAGAGTAACCAAAAATTAACTCAAAGCCAAGATGGATGGTTTAGAATAAAAAATAAAAGGCGACATGGAAGGTTTGAAGGATGGTTTAAAAGTAAACATGGGAGTTTTTAAAGTAGACATGGACGCGGTGAATATCAAGTTGGAGGGTTGACAGAGTTGTTGCAAGAAATGCTTCCCAATGGTGACAAGGTACTCCATGCAAATCATGATGAGGATAAAAGGAATACAAATTATGATTTTAAAGACTCCAATAATGAGTTGAAGATTAACCACATTCCAAAGATTGATATGAGGAATTTTGGTGGCAATGATCCGGTAACATGGATACTAAAAATGGAGAAATTATTTGATCTACATGATGTGTCGCACACACAAAAGGTACACATTGCATCTTTATATTTAGAACAAAATCAGTTTGTGTGGTATCGATGGCTTTTTTCTCGTAAATCAATTGTCACTTGGACATTTTTTACGGAAGAATTGGTAGCACATTATGAGGATAAAAAGAGAAATACCTTCTTTAGCCAATTGATAAATCTCAAACAAAAGGGTTCAATGGCAAAGCACATTGAGGACTTCCAAAGATTGAATATCAAGGTAAATGATATTCCAAAGGAGCATAGGATTAATGTTTTCATAGGGACTTTAAAGGATAACATCCAACATGAGGTTCACCTTTGAGAAACTAATTCATTGGAGAAGGCATTCATGGTGGAAAATAAAGTTGAAATCAAATTTATGGCAATAAGGAAGTCTACCAGCCACAACTATAAAGATGGAAGTGTTGTTGCTCCTAGCCTCCCACAACCTACAAGGTTCACACCACAAAAACTAGTGGAAAAGATAGAAACAGGGCTTTGTTACAGTTGTGATAACAAATAAACTAAGGTTCATAAGTGTGTAGAGAAGAAAAAAAAATTACATAGATTGTGAAGAGGAGGAAGAAAAGGAACAAGAAACATCAAAAGAAGAAGATATACACCAGAAACCAACCCCATAGAAAGAATAAATGAATCCAACCATATATTGTAATGCATTGGCAGGAATTACCACTCCTCAAACTCTCAAGTTAGAAGGATATATCAAGAAAAAAAAAGGTAATATTGTTGATTGATTCAGGTAGTACCCATAATTTTATTTATTTTAAGATAGTCAAGGAATTGAATTGGTTTCTATATCCAGCACCAGAATGTCAAGTTGTGGTTGCAAATGGAGGAACTATACATTACTCAGGAAAGTGCCATAATATCAATCTAACCATGGGGGAATATGTATTGAATATTCAAATGCTTTCCATTCCAATGGGTGGTGTTGATCTCGTATTATGAGTCCAATGGTTACAATCTTTAGGGAGGATAGCTTTTAATTTTAAAGAACTTTTCTTGAAATTTTCCTGGGAATGAAAGGAAATTGAATTAATGGGAATTGCAGGGGAACTGGGGAAGATAACCAAATCTAATGGATGACAAAGCTTTTGAAGAAAGAACAACGAGGCATAATTGCACAATTATGCTCACTAGATGTTCAAACATCGAAATCATCTGTTTCTCCATATCTCCAAAGAATATTGGACAATCATTCCAAGGCATTTTAGACTCCCAAAGGCCTCCCACCTATTCGTGATCATGATAATTCTATTCATTTGATTCCAGGAAGCGTTCCTACAAACATCAGACCTTATAGATACCCATATGCCCAAAAGAGTGAAAATGAACGTATGGTTGAAGAAATGTTAGAGGTAGGTATAATTAAACCAACCAAAGTTCTTTCTCTCCTCCAATAGTATTGGTACACAAGAAGGATGGATCCTGGCACATGTTTCTGGATTATAGGGAGCTCAAAAAGCTCCCTATTAAAGATAAATTTCCCATTCATGTCATTGATGAATTGTTGGATGAATTACATGGAGCAATTTACTTCACTAAGCTCGATAAATTTCCCATTCATGTCATTGATGAATTGTTGGATGAATTACATGGAGCAATTTACTTCACCAAGCTGGATTATGTGAAAATTTATTGAAATGCGGCAACTAGAAAAATTTCTTCTAATTGATAAATTAATTATGTAGTTTATTTTGTTTACGACAAGATAATGAAATATTCACACTACAATTTCTTCACCAAATAAAATATTACAGAAGAAAAAATAGGAACTGCGAAATTCTAGCACATACACAAAAAATATGACAACATTATTTTTGGAAAAAAGTCTCTGGAAAAACCCAATGTGGGAAAATCGGTGCAACCACTGAGGGTTTATATTTTATTATATACAAAAAAAAACTGAGTACTATCTGGATGTTGAAAAATGACAATCCCACAAAGAAAATAATAGCAAGAATATAGTGAGGAAAATTTTCCTCACCCCACGACCAATTTGGCACTAAAACTGACCTCAAAAATCTCTTTGTGAATGGCCCTACATCACCCTCTATGCAAGCACAATTTCACATTGTCTCGATCTCTCTTTAAAACTCTTTTCCAACCTGCCACTGACTCAGGAAGTGTCTCTCGCAGCCTTTGCAAATCTTTACTACCACCGGAACTCTGAAATGACCTCCTGAATCTGTAAATTGAACTGCCTCCTAGAAGCTACTACACAACCCATGGGCAACCTCTTTATGGTTATCTCTGCGTCCCTGCAAATGACTCCCCGGAACTAGAAATACTTCCTTCGGAAACTACTGACCTCTCCTGCTGCCTGAAACTCACCTACTGGCTCAACCTCCACTATTGAATCGCTCCTACTACTGGGAATTTGAACTGCTTAGGGCAACTAAGTGGTGTATTCTCCATCTACCCATCGACCTCGTCTTATAATGTCTGGTTGGGACTCCAACGGCCAAGATTTAAACTTAATCGATGGCTGAGATCATCTCCAAGTCGATCTGTGTGAGTTCCTAGAGAATTCTCACCTTTCTCAATTATACTATTAATTAACCAATTTTCCTAATTTAGACATAGGAAAAATTAAAATGAAGGCCCATTAATTTAATTGAGTTATATTTAGGTGGAATTTCCATAAACGATTTATGGGTTTTGGAGAACTCTTTTGTTTTAGCCTATCCACAAATTTTTGAGACTATAACACCATTTAATGTTAAGAAACCTAACACTCTCTCTTAGTGGGGCAGGAGTTCTCTCTCTAGTACTACACAATCTAACACAACACCTTGTCTCTGCATCATCCTTCAATTGCGTTGCTGATGTTTGACAATTGTAGCTTCCTGCCACTTCCCATCAACCATTGTGCTAATTCTGATTCATCTTCCACTCACTGTATCTAAACCATGTTGCATTTGTGCTGCTATTGACACTGTACTATACAAATTATATTACTACCAACTCTGCATCTGCACTACAACCCCACTAACACTCCTCCTCAATTGTTGTTTTTGATACTACAACTACTGCAACTGAGAAGCATCCAAAATACTGAATCAATTGTGTCTTTATGCTGCAAATGTCTCCCAATAATCTGGCTGCTACTATCCTTTTCACTGTCCACTAATAAATCTACGCAATCACTAACTCTGCATTGAGCCTCCTGCTCTGCTATCAACACAGCTTTGCACTCCTTGACATCTAATTGCAAGTTTTTTGCAACTAACACTCTGGAACTTACTGCATCATCTAACACTGATCCTCTTGCTACTAAATATTGTGGGCCCTTGTAGCAAGGGTAATGATCCATGAGGAAACACCATCCAATGCTCACCTCAATAGACACTTCCCAACTTTGTGCAAATTTGAAGTCTAGAACTCGACGTATCCCCACCTCTCTCCTGGAGGTAGAGTTGCATACATGGAAAAATCTTCCTCCAACTGGGAGGAAACCTTGTCTATCTCTACGGATGCTACCACCTGATCCTACTTCTCCTTCTTGTCCTTCTTCCTTTGAGGACACTGGGTACTGTAGTGGTCAAACTCGCCACACCTAAAGCACTTGATCTTAGATAAATCCTTGTTCTTCTTATTTTCTCCTTGTGATTCGTGTCCCTAACTCGGACCTTTTTCTTTCCACTTTGATGCAAGGGCTACATTGTCTTCCTCCTTCATACCCTTCGATCCTTTGCTGCTACTGCCACTTATGGAGGTATTTAATAGAGATCACCTCATCTCTTCCTGTTGTAGGTATGACCAAATCTTGTCCCATACTGGTAATGTATCTCATCCAAAAATACCTTAGATCAAGATTTCCCATTCCTCGCAGACATTGTTTAGGGCCAAACACACAAGCTTTGTATCTGGAGGCACATCTCCTACGGCTACAAGATCATCCTAGATATCCTGAAGTCTAGTGAGAAAGGGATCAATGCCTTCACCCTTCTGCATCCTCGAATTCCACAACTTTTCCTTCAAGAAAATTTTTCGTTGCTCGGAAGGAGTATGATATATCCCCATGGGAGCATCCCACATCTCCTTGGTCATGTTCTTGGTTGATATATGTGAGAAAATGGTCCCAAACTCCATCTAGGATCATCCGCTCTGCCTTGGCCATTTCTTTCTTGAATTATTTTAGTTGATATGCATCGATAGGTTCTACCACAACATTATCTGCATAGGTTTTCAGGCCATGCTCATTTAACAGGAAGGACATCCTAGCCTTCTAGAAGATATAGTTGGAAGCTCCCTCCAACTTGTCCTAATCTCTAAGCCCAGTTATGTCCATCTCTACAAAAACTCAACTTGTAATGGAAATCTCCCTCTTTCAGCTACTTGACTGCTAGCACTACTATTCACACTCCTTCCTGCGATGAAAAAAATTTCCTGCGACTACTACCTGTTGCAACTAGAAATTTTAGATTTCTGAAACTAGAAACCCTCTAAGAGAAACTCCCTTTATGTGTGCAATTTATCTTCCACCCGACGTTGATTTTGCTACTACAAAACCCTATTGTGCCCAAACAAGAAATATGCTCCGCGAAATACTGAGTTGTTGCTCCCTCTACCTGTTGGAATCGCTTCCCTGAACAAATCAAACTTTCCTGCCACCTGCAACTGGAAAATGAAACCTTGTCTAACAATTCACAATGCCTGGCTAGGCACTGTGCAACCCCAGAAAACTTCATCATGCTGCTCCCTATGAATAGTGAAATTTTCCTCCTTCGCCTCTGAGCCTCCTTTCTGTCAAATATTTTCTAATACCATGTGAAAATTCCTTGAAATATAGCAACTAGAAATATTTCTTCTAAATGATAAATTAATTATGCAGTTTATTTTGTTTACGAAAAAATAACGAAATATTCACACTGTAATTTATTCACCAAATAAAATACCGAAGAAGCTGTTAGTGTCAGTCTTCCCAGCCTTCCTCCAGTGATCAAACATGCTCTTACAAAGTGATTTTGAAGTGTCAAGGTCAAATTTTGTTATTTCAGTGAGTCTTCAAGCAAAATTTGGTCACTAGGCATTAGGTCTAGGGTTTGTTTTCACTCTTTTCAAAGTTGCCCAAATGTCAATCTATGTCACTATTCAGCTGAGTCTATCATTATTCATAGGGTTTTCATTATCATGTCAGTGTCTAATGGGTCATGTTACACCTTGTTCATGCTTCAGTTGCGCCTAGGTAAGTTCATTTCCCTCTCTTAGGGTTTTGAAGGCAATTTCTCTTGGGAGGCCAAATCATCGGCAAAACTTGTATCCTGATGTTCATACACCTTCCCCTATCCTTAAAATACCTTACCAAATGCTTCCCATCACTGAGATCCCCCAAATTCCTCATTTTTGCACAAACCCTAGTTTCTAGCTACAACTTGGCAATTTTCTAGGTTTGGCCTGTGTTTTTCCCTTTTGGACCCCTTCCCGTCACTCAATCTCTGAGATTCCACTTTCCCTTGCTTCCTAACATCCCTCCCTACTTCCAAAAATTTCCCCAAGAATTTAGAAGCCCCTTATCCCCTTCATTTCGCTTCATTTCGACAAAATCCCTTGTTCCACACATCGGGATAAGTTTCACTAAAATGATGTTTCTGAGCAATAAAAGATGAATTTTGGAAACCTGAGAGAGGTTTTTGTTCAAAACATGCCAAAGAAGAAAAACCTCCTTCACTTTTTACATAGGTGTCATGGTTTGAGAGAAATGTCAAGGATACCATTGCCTCAGGAGAATCAAAGACACCTCTGAAGTGACCTTGGGAAAATCAAGTTTTCTCCTAGCTTGGTTGGCCAAATGATTTGCTTGATGGGTAAAATGATAACTAGACACAAAGATATTTCCAATGAGCTATCATGAGCTCAATTTGGGGTTGGAATGTTGGACTCTTGAGGGATAAGTTATCATTGTATTATTCACTGTATCTCTGCAATTTTTGGCTAAGGAAGACCAGGGTTTTGCAGTCTTTTTTGGGATTCTTGTGGTTACATGTATTGATGGTGTGTTTCTATATGTACCTGTAAGTGTGTTATGTGAATCATTTCCTTTCTTCTCCTTCTGCACATTAAGCAAATGAAGTGTTAAAGTAGAATTCATGACTGTCATGCTCTGCTTTTAAGTTTGTTTAATTTCAATGTTTTCTACTGTTTAAGGAGAATTCAAAGTTATTGTTTGCTCTCCTTAGCTCCTCATCTGTCATTCCTGACCATCCACCTCAATCGAAGGCATCAATAATGTCTCCTACCTCGCCCCAAAGAACCCCCTGCAGAAACTGTGTCCAATCCCCGCACCCAAAATTGCCATTTCCCCAATTTTCCACCAAAAACCCTAAAAACCCCAAATCAACCCTTTTGATCAGTTTACTAGCCTAAAATCAGCGTTACCCTAATGGTTATCTCGCCCATTGAAGATTTTGACCGAGATAGACCGGAGAGAGCCCTCTCCTGCCCCGTAGGGCTAGCTACGAGGCTAAGTGGTTTGATGTTGACTTGAGGTTTACCTTTCTCAGCCTGAGGTGAAATTTCAAGCGCTAACAGAAGCAAAAATAGGAGTTGAGAAATGCGAGCACACACACACAAAAAATATGACACCGTTATTTTTGGACAAAAGTCCATGGAAAAACCCAATGTGGGAAAACCAATGCAACAACTAAGGGTTTATATTTTATTATATGCAACAGAAAATCAGAGTACATTCTGGTTACTGAAAATTGGAAATTCTACAGAGAAAATACTGGCAAAAATATTTTGAATATTTTTTCCTCACCCCACGAGTAATCTGGAACTAAAATTGGCCTCATAAATCCCTCTGCGAATTGCCTTCTGTCACCCTCTGCATAGGCACAATTTCGCACTGTCGGGATCTCTCTTTAAAATTCATGTCCAAACTGCCACTGACTCTGGAAGTGTCTCTCTCGACCTCTATGAATTTTTCCTGCCATTGGAACTCTAAAATGACCTCCTAAATCTGTATATTGAACTACCTCCTATAGGCTACTTCACAACCTCTCTCTCATTATCTATACCTCCCTGAAAATGACTCCCCGAAACTGGAAATCCTTCCTCTGGAAACTGCGGACCTCTTTTACCACCTGTGTTATGAAACCAACTCACAAAAAGATAGAAAATATAGATAAACACCTTCAAAATAAGCCTCTTTGAGGGGGCAACCTCCTTTACATCACACAAATGAACAATTCTTGGATGATACAAAAGACAAGATCTCCTTTCTATATATAGGAGTCTAAGGGGTCATAATATAATCAAAGTTGACATAACAATAATAATGTAAGGGCACAATAATAACAATATTGGGCTTCTATGGGGCACAATAATAACAATATGGGGACTACATGGGCACAACAATATAATAAGGGGGTTTTACTAATAACAATAAGGGGTTACACTAGTAGTATAGGGACCTAACATGCCCCTCTCCTTCAAAAAGTGTTGTCCTCAATGCTTGAGTAGTTCTTGATGCTTCTGTATAAAATTCTTGTCCTCCCATGTGGAATATTCAGCGGGTAAGTTCTTCCACTTGATGAGATACTCTAAAATTGATCGATTTCGTAGCTATCGGGTTCTTGTTTCTGTGACTGCTTCAGGTTCCAATATGATTTTTCCTTCCTCATCAAGTTCTGGCAATATTGTTTGAACTGGGATCTTCTGCAACTTTTGAATGAGTGGCCACACTTCTTCGTCCTTCTTCCATTCATCCCTTGCTTCGTTTATCCAATCTGGTTGGATAATAGAAATAGCACAAAATAATGCTTCCACATCCTCATCCTTTCTTGAGAGTGCATCTGCAACAACATTTTGCTTCCCTTTTTTGTAGATGATTTCAAAGTCATAACCCAACATATTTGCGACCCATTTTTTTTGTTCTTCTAAAGATAATATTTGTTCTAAAAAGTATTTAAGACTATCATGATCCATTTTTACCTTAAAGTGTCTTCCCAGTAAGGTCGCCTTTTCTTAAGTGCATGTAGTATTGCCAACATTTCCTTCTCATAAATAGATTGCTTGAGATGTAGCCGTAAAAATACCCAATCGCCTACATCAAAACTTATTTCACTGCGATGTTGATCTGCGTGTTGTTTCATTTGATTCTGCACCAAATTGGCATTATCCTTTAAAAGTTGGAGAACTTGTTGTTGATGCGCGATGTGATCTTTCACTGCTTGAATATTTTTCTTCTTGATATGTCCTTTTATCTTGAGAGTTTGAGGAGTGGTAATTTCTTCCAATGCATTACAAGATATGGTCGGATTCATTTATTGATGCTCAATGTGATCTTTCACTTCTTGAACATTTTTATTCTTGATATGTCCTTCTATATTGATAGTTTGAGGAGTGGTAATTCCGGCCAATGCATTACAAGATATGGTCGGATTCATTTCTTCTTTCTCAATGTGATATTTCACTTCTTGAACTTTTTTCTTCTTGATATGTCCTTCTATCTTAAGAGTTTGAGGACTGGTGATTATTGCCAATGCTTTACAAGATATGGTCAGATTCATTTCTTCTTTCTATAGGTTTGGTTCCTTGTGTATATCCTCTTCTTTTGATGTTTCTTGATAATTTTCTTCCTCCTCTTCGTAATCTATGTAAAATAATTTCTTCTCATCACACTTATGACCTTTAATGTATTTGTTGTCACAATTGTAACAAAGCCCTTTTTCTCTTTTTTTTCCAATTGTTGTGGTGTCAACCTTGTAGGTTGTGGAAGGCTAGGAGAAACAACACTTCCATCTTTATAGTTGTGCGAGGTAGACTTCCTTGTTGCCATAATTTTTCTTTCCACTTTTCTTGCCAACCTGAATGCCTTCTCTAATGAATCAAGTTCCCAAAGACGAACCTCATGTTGAATGTTATCCTTTAAAGGCCCTATGGAGACATCAATTCTCTACTTCTATAGAATATCATTTTCTCTTATATTCAATTTTTGAAATTCCTCAATGTGCTCTACCATTGAACACTTTTGTTTAAGATTTATCAATTAGCTAAAGAAGGTGTTTCTCTTTGTTTCCTCATAATGTGCTATCATTTCCTCTGTGAAAATTGACCACGTAACAAGTGGTTTACGAGAACAAAGCCCTTTATACCATAAAAATTGATCTGATTCTAAATATGAAGATGCAATATGTACCTTTTGTAATAGTTGCACCTCATGTAGATCAAAATATTGCTCCATCTGTAGTATCTAATATACCGGATCCTTGCCATCAAACTTCCTCATATCACCTTTTCTTGATTTTAGGAGCTTGGTCTTGAAACAACTGTAATTTTGTAATTTCAGATCTCCAAGTTCTAAAATTGCGTCCTTCAGTAACCCTCTGAGTCCTCTTTCTAACCTTGCAAGTCTGATCAAGATTGGATTCTGCAAGGAAGAGTTATGCCGAATCTCCTAAGATGACCTGATTATATAATGTTTTAGTAGAGAGAATGTGTACGATGTGCCACGTGTCACTGTTTCAATCTTCGGATCTAAAAAACATATACAGAAAAATACAATTCGTCCTCTTTCTGTAACTTCTTACACAATTTCAATCTGATGCTCAGAGAGAAAGTTATGACGATTTTCCCAAGGTCACTTGTTTAGAATGTAATTCAGGAGTCTGCAAAAACCTTAACTTCCTCAGATTATATCTCTGAAAATATAGTGAGACAAGATCTGAAATTCGGACCTAAGCTTCACCAAGATTCCGGCTCAAATGGGTTGTAATTTCAGAGTCTGAACCTTCGTAGAAAAACAATTATAGCTAAAATTCCACGATGACCTATTTGAGATGAAATTATGGAGCTTGCAAAAACCCTAACTTCCTCAAATCATATCTCCGACAATATAGCGAGACAAGATCTTAAATTCGGACCTGAGGTTTAGACAGATTTCTTCTCAAATGGGGTTTTTTTTTTTATCTTCTGAAACTTCATAGCGAAAATGTTATGGCAAAAATTCCATGATGACCTATTTGGAGCAGCGATACCCTAGAATCCAAGCTTTGATACCAAATGTTATGAAACCACCTCACAAAAAGATAGAAAATATAGATAAACACCTTCAAAATATGTATCTTCGAGGGGGCAACCTCCTTTACATTACACAAATGAACAATTCTTGGATGATACAAATGACAAGACTTCCTTTCTATATATAGGAGTCTAAGGGACCATAATATAATCAGAGCCGACATAACAATAATAATGTAAGGGCATAATAATAACAATAGTGGGCTTTTATGGGGCACAATGATAACAATATGGGGACTACATGAGCACCACAATATAATAAGGGGGTTGTACTAATAATAATAAGCGGCTACACTAGTAGTATAGGGACCTAACAACCTACAACTCACCCATTGTCTCGATCTCCATTGTTGAATTACTCTTGCTACTAGGAATTCGAACTACCTATGGAAACTGAGTATCTACACTGGTGTATTCTCCATCTGCCTATCGACCTCCTCTTATAATCTCTCGTTGGGACTACAACGACCAAGATTAAAACTTAATTGATGATTGAGAGCATCTCCAAGTCGATTCGTGTGAGTTTTTACAGAATTCTCAGCTTTCTCAATTAATTACTATTAATTAACCAGTTTTCCTAAGTGGGACTTGGGAAAATTTTAAATGATGGTCCAGTAATTTAATTGAGCTATCTTTAGGTGGAATTTCTATAAACATTTCTAGGTTTTGAAGAAATATTGTGTTTTAGACTCTCCACAAAGTTTAAAGAGTAGAGTACCATCTGATGCTACAAAAAATAACAAGACCTTCGTTTAGGATGTCATCAAATTAGAATGAAGACTAAAGACATTCCGAAAACAACATTCAGAACTCATGAAGGTCATTATGAATTTTTGGTCATGCCTTTTGGCCTTACTAATGCACCTTCCACATTTCAAGGTTTGATGAATTCCATTTCAAACCCTTCCTTAGAAAATTTGGGTTATTATTATTTTTATGATATACTAATCTACAACAAGGCTTGGAAGGATCATGTTCAACATGTTGACAAGGTGCTCAAACTATTGGAGGAAAAACATTTGTATGCAAAAACGTCCAAATGTTTCTTTAGGGTACAGAAGGTGGAATATTTGGGTCATATTGTATCTCATGAGGGTGTTAAGGTAGATACTAAAAAAATTAAAGTCATCAAGGAATGGAAAATCCCCACAACCCTAAAGCATCTTCAAGGATTTCTCGGGTTGACAGGATATTATTACAAGTTTGTTAAGAATTATGTGAAAATATCAGCACCTCTAACAACATTACTGAAGAAAGATGCATTTTTTTGGACTCCAGAAGAAACTAAGCCCTTTTAACATCTTCTAGAGGCAATATGCCAAGCTCCGGTTTTAGCTACTCTAGACTTCACAAAAACCTTTATGGTCGAATGTGATGCCTCGGGAATGTTGACCTAGGTTGTCATTGATGTCAATATGGCAATATTCTAGATACTAGATGATGATATGAAGCCAAGGGGAAGCAGAACAGATCCATGAAGAGACAGGAGCAAGGCCATCGGGATAGCCAAGCCATAAGCAAGAGTTTGTTAATGGAGAAGTTAACAAAGGAGGCATATCAAAGCTACTGCAGAATATCAGAGCAAGAGAGGCATATTGCAGAATATCAGAGCAAACAAGAGGAGGTCTTTGAAAGACACTGCCAAGCCTGAGGAGCCACATTGGAGCAAGAGGAGCCATATCGGAGGAGCATAAATAGAGCCTATCGGAGCTACAAGAGAAGTAATATATGCCAAAGGTTCGGAATCCAAAGGAAGACTGATCAGAGGAGCATAGAGGAAGAGCGGAGGACACAACAGAAGAGAAGTTAACGGAGGAGTATTACAGTGGAGCAATATATAATATTGGAGGAGCCACATAGAACCGATAGAAAGGAAACAACGGAGCAATATATAAACAGAGTTAATGGAGTGGAGCAATATATACTATCAGAGGCGGAGCAGTATATTATATCAGCGGGTTCTATTAAGTGTCACCCTCGAAACCTTTGATTGTGACAATGTATGCGGACCCGATGGTCCTATTATATCGCATCCGCGGTAATCACAATGTATAAAGGGCTATCAACCCCGAACCACCGATTGTGAGATATATATATATATATATATATATATATATATATATATATATATATATATATATATATATATATATATGGACCCGACGAAGGCATTAAAAACAGTCTATAATAATATCACGTCCGTCATATCGGGAGTTATGTATCGCAGCGCTTAAAGCCTTGTCACATTAAAACTGTGATTGCGATAATAACACGGACCCAACTACACCATTGCAATATAAGTTAATCTATTATCGCATTCGTCACATATTGCATATATTATAAAGCCTTGCCACACTAAAGCGCCGATTGTGATAAAGTTGTGGAGCGGACCTGATGCAGTTTTAGATGCAGGCATAATGTTTTTTGAAGTCCGGCCTTAAGCGCTCGGACGGGTTTTTGTCCATGTATTCATGTGTAATTCAAATATTTGTATTGCTCGAGGTTTTTAAGGCAAAAAGCCTATAATAATGGTTCTGATATTTCAGTAGGGTGGAACAATGTCGATTGCGATTGCGATGGTGGGCTCACCCTGATGGTACAGTCTCTCCAAATGAAAGCCTCCATAAGCACTGAAGTCCTGTGTATGAACGTTATTGAAAAAAAGGGGATCCCTCTAATATCTTTTAATAGGCAATGTTTCTCTGTAATACGACCTCTCTTCCTCCTGAACATGTCCTGTGAATATTGGAACGCTCGAATAGACGGAGAAAACCGAAAGCTGGGAAGTCGAAGAAGCAAGCGAGCGCAAAGGGAATGACAACGACCGAGGAGGAAGCTGATAGGATAAGCGAGCGTTGAGGAAGCCTAAGAGCCAACGAAAAGAGAAAATCGATAGACAGAGCATGAGGAATGCATAAAAACAGGAAAAACAGAGAACAATGGGTGGTTGTGTTGTTGAAATAGTTGAAAGAAGTTAGAGGGTCCAGCAGAACAGAAAGAGGGTCCAACAGAATAGAAAGAGGGCCGAAGGACCAACAGGACAGTAGACATTCGAAGGGTAGAAGTAGCTAGCAGAGAAACAATCATGCTGAAGCATTCACTGTGACAATAAGAACATATGCTTGAACAGAAAGCAAGTTCTTAAGCAGAGTTTAGTGTAGCTATAGTGGACTCACTAAACTTGTGTGGAGATATGATCAGAGGTAAGCTATTGGAGACTCTATGTGGACTGTATGAAGAGTTGTAAAGACTCCTTCATGAGAAGACTGGTTGTCATTGATGTTGTAGCATGGAGACTATAGTGAAGCTGTAAATAGACAGAACTAAGTAATGAAGAGTTCTAAGAGCAGAACATTACTATGAAACGTGCCTTGACAAGATTAGGTCAGAACCCTTGGGGCTGGTGCCTAAGAAGTAAGAAAGATTGGAGTCCTTGGGGCTGGTGCCTCAGAAGTAAGAAGGATTGGAGTCCTTGGGGTTGATGCCTTAGATGTAGGAAGGATGAGTGTCCTTGGGACTGGTGTCTCAGGAAATGGAAGGATTGAAGTCCTTGGGAATTGGTGCTCCTAAGTCCAAGATTGGTACCTTGGCGAAATAGAGTTGGAGCTCTGGAGGTTGGAGCCTCACCAAAGTCCAAGATGGTGCTTGGGAACTAATTGCAACCATCTATATATTGTATCTATTTTACTGCAAAGATTATATTAATAAAAGCATTTATTCTTGTTGTTCATATTGTGTTTTGAATATAAATGTTTTAACTAGTAAAACACTAGTCGTAAAAAGAAATACTGATTCACCCCCCCTCTTAGTATTTCCAACAAGAAAATGGAATTGGTGTTGTTTTAATGCAAGAAGAAAGACCCATTACTTTTGAAAATCATCTAATCAAGGGAAAGTATTTACATAAACCTATTTATGAGAAGGAAATGTTGGAAATACTAGATGTCCTAAAGCAATGGTACCCTTACATAATGGTAAGACACTTCAAGGTAAAAAAAGATCATGACAGTCTTAAATACTTTTTGGAACAAAGATTATCTTCAAAAGAGTAGAAAAAATGGGTCACTAAGATGTTGGGTTATGACTTTGAAATCATTTACAAAAGAGGGAAGAAAAATGTTGTTATAGATGCACTCTCAAGAAGGGATGAGGTTGTGGAAGCATTGCTCTATGCCATTTCTATTATCCAACATGAATGGATAATTGAAGTAAGGGAGGAATGGAAGAATGACAAAGAGGTGTGGGCACTCATTCAAAAGTTGTAACAAGATACCTGTACATCTGATACATTTATCTGGAAAAAAGACTCATTATGGTACAAAGATTTCTTATATGTATGTAAGAATTCCCAACTCAAACAAAAGATTCTTTTGGAATTGCACACCTCTCCTTCAGGAGGCACTCAGGATTTTTAAAAACTTACCACAGTGTCAAGAAGGATTTGTTTTGGATGGCCTTAAATATGATATTCAGGAGTTTGTGGAAGAATGTTTGGTTTGCCGACAAAATAATGTTGAGACAATTAAAACCCGAGGCCTATTACAACATTCCACGATTCCAAGTTAGGATTGCGAGGAGGTCTCAATGGATTTTATCATAGGTTTACCCAAGTCCACAGGAAAGAGTTTCATCATGATGGTAGTTGATAGACTTATTGAGTATGCACACTTTTGTGCATTATCTCATCCTTTTAAAGCTAGTACAATTACTACTACATATATGGAAACAATTTTAAAGCTGCATGGAAACCCAAATATTATTGTAAGTGACAGGGATCCCATTTTCAATGGAAATTTTTGGATGGAATTATTTTCTTGTCTTGGTGCTCAAGTAGCTCATAGGTCATCATATCATCCTCAATTTGACGGGAAAACTAAGATAGTGAACAAATGTTTGGAAGGATATCTTCATTTCTTTCTATCTGATAAACAAACACAATGGGTCAAGTGGTTACCTTTGGCTGAATGGTGGTATAAAACTTCCTTCCATACTACAACAAAAATGACCCCATTTATGGCACTTTATGGATATAATCCATCGTCCATCACATCATCTTTAAGAGAAAATTTTAAGGTTCAAGCAGTGGAAGATAACATCGAGCATCAACAACAAGTTCTCAAACTCTTAAAGGATAACCTAACTCTGGCACAAAATCAAATGAAACAGCAGGGATATCAACATCAGAGTGAAAGAAGTTTGGAAGTGGGCGAATGGGTATTTTTACGGCTACAACCATACAAACAAATGTCCCTTAAGCAAGCTAAGAAGGATAATAAATTATCACCCAAGTACTATAGTCCTTACAAGGTTTTGAAAAAGATTGGTACTATGACATACAAATTGGAGTTTACTGCATCTTCCTGAGTACATTGAGTTTACCATGTTTCATGCTTAATGAAGGTTATCTGTGACAAGCTCCCTGTTCAAACAATATTGCCAGAACTTGACGAGGAAGGAAAAATCATATTGGAGCCTGAAGCAGTCATGAAAATAAGAACCCGAAAACTATGAAATCGATCAATTTCAGAGTATCTCATTGAGTGGAAGAACTTACCTGCTGAATATTCCACATGGGAGGATGAGATTTATACAAAAGAATCCAAAACTACTCAAGCGTTGAGGACAACACTTTTTTGAAGGAGAGAGGCATGTTAGGTCCCTAAAATACTATTGTAGCCCCCTTATTTTTATTGTTACTGTAGTTGATCCACGTGGATATTGGTGGCCACCCGCTTATTCCACCTGGAGCCCCACCTTTTTTTTATTCCATTTTTCCTTAATTGTAGCAAAATTTACTATTTTTGGCAAATTTTCTATTCATGGACTTCTGAAGTCGTTTTGAGGCCCTAAATGGTATTTTTTTGGAAAATGGCCAAATCCATTGGTTATGGCACGAATTTGTAGTAAAAAATTATAGTCCTCAGATAGATATTTCTAACGTGGTATCATACACATCAAATGAAGATCATATGCCAAAGTTACGACCTTAAGAAGTTGATGTACCAATTTACCACAAAAGAGCCAACAGACCTTGGCGCTTCCTCTCCTAGGGTTAGGTTTTTGGATTTTTAGGGGTTTCCATTGTTTCTCAATAATAAATAGGCCCTCAAGTCTCATTGTAACATATTCATAAGGCATGTAGTCGCCACATATCTTCTCAAAGATAAGCTACCATCACTTGAGCTAGTTTATTTCCATTATGCATTAAACAATTTTCAATACTTTGTTATTAATGAATTGAAGTTTTGTTTTCATTGTATCTCTATGTTTCTGTTTATGTTTGAATTTCATTTCATTCCTTCATAAAATCTAGATTAGTGTTATCAGAGTGGTCTGCTCTTTCTCCTTTTTTTTGTGCATGTCCTCAACGAGGTTGGGGTATAAGGAGTTGGGACTTGAACTGGTTGAGCCTTTGGAAGACCATCGCCGCCGACACTGACGACCTCCCATGGAGGAAAAAAAGAAACAAAAGGGAGCTAGAGTTCCTATCAAACTATTGCTCGAAGAATCTCTCGAGCAGCAAAGGAGAGAGATGATGGACAACTTTTCCCAACTCCTTCATCGAATGCCCACTGACAATGCATCTTCATCCAATAGTCACTTTGGAGGCATCACCCCCTTCAAAGTACAAGTGAACTTCGATATCACTATATTTTAAGTTCAAATAGATGTAAATGTTGTAGATAAATGGTTGAATATATTGGAAGGTTATTTTTAGTCCATAGATTCTTCAATAGGGAGAAGATCTTTTTGCACTTATTAAGGTTGCCCCCCATGTCAAGGACTGATGGGAAATTTACTGTGAGAAAAGGCTTGAGGAAACCTCTTTGTTTACAGTCGCCCCCTCTTGGAACTCTTTCCAAGATTTTGTCAAGGAACAACATTATCCTGTGGGGAGCTACGAGGACAAGTACATATAGTGGAGCACACTACGACATTAAAGGGACCAAGATGTGCATGAGATTACAAATATTTTTCATACTCTACGCACAAAGTTGGGTATCAAAGACTCTTAGCAACATCTGGTGCTCATGTAACGGGACTGTCTGCCCAAATACATTTAAGAAGAAATGGAGTTCCTGGACATCTCGTCGCTTGGTGCAGCATACCGATATGGTGCCAAGATTGAACGAAAATTTAAACAAAAGAAGTGCGACTTTGGATCTACAAATCAGAAGCATGGCAAGAGCACCCGTAAATTGTAGAGCAAACAACAGAGCCATGGTGGAGCGACCTAGGACAACCCATCAAAGCCACAAGCCAAGAATGGTACCACAAAGACAAAGAAGGACACAGGAAAGTAATGCGAGTTCCACAAGAGCTCCACTCACAACATAAATGAGTGTCGCGCCAAGCAGTCATTGGTGGCCAAGCTGGAAGCTTAAAAGTCTGATGCATGTTCTGATTCTGAGCCAGAACCCGACAAGGGGAAGTAGATTATTGACGTAGAACCTAGTGCCACTGTTGCCACCACCAAGGTCTAGAACATTCAGCCTGAATATCCAGAGGAGGGGGAGCATCTGTTGCACTCATAGATGTGGATGAAGGGTTCTCCGCCGCAGTTCATTATTTACAGCGGGAGCCAAAAGAACCTCATTTCAGCATAGGTCATGAAGTGGTTGGTCCTACCGACAATACCACACCCACAGTTGTACACCATCAGGTGGCTTCACCAAGGACGAGATCTTCATGTCATCCATCAATGTTGCCCTCCCTACAACATCAAGCCCTTCACAAATGAGGCACTGTGTGATGTTGCTCCTCTTGAAGTTTATGATGTGTTATTATGCCAATCATACTTGTGGAAGCATCATGCTGTGTATGAGTCCAGGCCTCGCATTATTATTATTACTTTGGGAAATAAGTTATACATGATACTGGAGGTAGCCCCACTTACCGCCATCTCTTTGATCTCTGCTAAGCAATGTAGTAAGATCATCTCCCAGACCAAGAAATTTGTTTTATTTCTGATTCACTCTCAAAGCAAGGGGAAGATAGTGGCCACATCCATGGCCCCTAGGAATGGTTCCCCCATGCAGCAGAAACAGATGGATAAGGTCATGGAAGAATATAAGGACATATTCTCCTCACCCACAGGGGTACCTTTGCACTATCAAGTCAAGCATTCGATCGATCTGATTCCTGGAGCACCCCTACCCAATGGGATGATATATTGCCACTCCATTATGGAAAATGAAGAAATCAAGTGACAGATCCAAGAATTGCTACAAAAAGGGCACATATGACCAGGTTCCTCACCCTGTGGGACCCCGATTGCACTTGTACAGAAGAAATATGGAACCTAGAGACTTTGCATTAATTATTGGGCATTAAACAAAATCAATGTCAGGAATAGGTATCTAATCTAATGGATTGATGACATTTTTGACCAGCTTAAGGGGGCCAAGTATTTCAGCAAGATCAACTTGAAGTCTGGCTATCACCAGGTGTCAATATAACCCATCGGTGTATGGAAGACCACCTTCAAATCCAAGGAGGGCCTTTTTGAGTGGTTGATCATACCTTTCGGTTTGAAAAATACCCCTGTAAATTTTATGAGGTTGATGGATCATGTCTTGCAGCCTTTCAAACGACTCGTTTGTAGTTGTATATCTAGACAACATCCTCATCTTCAACAAGAGTTGGGAAGAGCACCTACAACACATTTGGTAGGTCCCTCAAACCTTGCGACAACACAAACTATGTGCCAACTTGGAGAAATGCACATTTGGCATGAGCCAGGTCCAATATTTGGGCTACATCATTGATGAGCAACGCATGCATGTGGACTCGGCTAAGATCCAAGTATTTCGGGATTGTCCAGCCTCGACCACTCTAACAGAGCTTCGTAGCTTTTTGGGCCTTACCAATATTTATCAAAGGTTCATGTTGGGATTCTCTCATATCACTTGGCCTCTGAGTCAGGTTACCAAGGGCAGAGCAAAAGAAAAGTTTTCCTAGTCAGAGTCCCAATAGAAGTAATTCATTGAGACGAAGCACCACCTTTGCTCAACACTTGAACTCACATTGCCATACATGCAACAATCATTTGAAATTGAGACAAACGCCTCCACCTATGCCATTGGTGCAGTTCTCACCCAGCAAGGGCATCAAGTGGCCTATCACAGTGGGGCACATTTTGATATAATTCAGAAATACCCCACCTATGATAAATAGATGTATTCCATCATGTAGGCGTGCCGACAATGGAAACATTACATTTAGGGGAAGGAAACGATCATACACACAAATCATCAACCTCTTCAGTTTATCCAAACACAAGGGAAGTTGCAAAACGATCGACATCAGAAGTGGTCTACATATCTACAACAATTCCACTTGAACATTAAATACAATAAATAAACACCAATCATGTTGCAAATTGCCTTAGTTGGTCCACAGTTGCAACACTAACTATTGTTCTCAACTCTTGTGGCAGCGAGACCTCTGGATGGTTGTAATTGTATAAAAATGATCCTGAGTTTTCCACCACATACTAGATGTTAGTGGATGTCAAACAAGTACCATATTCCACCTCCATGATGCATTATTATGCTACCTGGGCCACCTTTGTGTTCCTTCAAGCAAGCATGCCAAGCTGATTTAGGAGGCACACTACAATCAGGTCGCATGACACTTTGGTGTGGATAAAATTGTGGTCATACTATAGAAGTATTTTTATTGGCCAAAACTCCAACATGATGTTGGAAAATATATTAGGTCCTCCACTGCCTATGTCATTTCCAAGCTAACCATCAAGAAGCAAGGCTTGTACACTCCGCTGCCTACTCCAAACCAACCCTGGGAATCCATCTCAATGAACTATCTGTCGGGCCTCCCTTCTACCAAGCATGGTAACGATTGTGTATTTGTGGTTGTGGACACATTTTCTAAGATGTCTATATTGACATCTTACAAGAAGAGTATCACATCAGAGAACACTATCAAACACTTCTTTGAACGAGTATGGGTACATTTTGGAATCCTGCATACCATAATATTAGATCGGGATAGCAGGTTCCTAAGCACATTCTGGTCGAGCCTCTAGAAATTATTAGACACTAAGCTCACCAAGTCAACTACATTCCATACCCAGACTGATGGTCAGACAGAGGTCGTCAATAGGATAATAGTGCACATATTTCATGTACAAATTCAAGCATCCACGAACCTGGGATGAGAGACTTCCTCATGTGCAACACATTTATAACAGATCTCTCCATATGTCGGCTAGTTGTTGTCCTTTTCAAGTGGGTCTGGCTTTTCAACCATTGTGTTTGATTGATGTTGCCATGCCTCATGCGACTACACAAATAAAATCCACACATGTACAATTCAAGGCTGATAAAGCAACTAGTTTATTGAACACATCCAACACATCCACTAGAAAGTGCACGACATTTTGGATAAGTCTAATGCCAAGTGACATGATTAACATAGGGTACCGCACAAGTTTCAGGTGGGCGACAAATTTTGCTTGCATTTACAGAAAGAACACCTTACCAGAGTCCATCGGAAGCTCAAACCACTCCAATATGGGCCTTACACCATCACCAAGGTTGTGGTAGACACTGCTTTTGATCTCAACATTCCCCCATTCCTTGGCTTGCACCCAATGTTCAATGTGGACCACCTTTGACCATACTTTCCACCATTACTGGACACATCAGACATTGTAGAACAAATAACACTAACATAGCTAAACATAGACTACATGGAACAAGCCACAACTGATCAGATCATGGACACGCATATCCCAACATTGTTTCTTTCAATTTTCGTAATTTTAGCACAATTTAGTATTTTTGATAGTTTTTTTGGTCTCGAACTTTCGGAGTTGTTTTGAGGCCCTAAATGATGTTTTTTTGGAAAATGAACAAAACCATGGCTTATAGTATGTTTTTCAATTGAAAATTGTAGTCCTTGAATATATCTTTCTAACAAGGTATCGTACGCGTTAGACAAAGATTGTATGCCAAAGTTATGACCCCGGGAAGTTGATGTACCAATTTACCCCAACAGGACCCACAGACTTTTGGTGCTTCATCTCCTAGGGTTAAGTTTTTGGATGTTTAGGGTTTTCCATTATTTCTCAATAATAAATAGGCCCTATAGCCTCATTGTAATACAGTTCAGAAGGCATGTAGCCACCCCATCTCTTCTCAGAGATAATCTACCATCACCTAAGCTAATTTATTTCCATTCTACATGTAAACTATTTTTAGTACTTTATTATTAATGATTTGAATTGATGTTTTCGTTGTATCTCCGTGTTTCTGTTTATATATGTATTTCATTTCGTTCCTTCATAAAATCCAGATCAGTAGCCCCCTTATTGTTATTGTTGTGCTCATGTAGCCCCCATAATGTTATTATTGTGCCTTTACATATTATTGTTATGTAGGCTCTAATGATATTGTGACCCCTTAGACTCCTATATATACCAAGGAGGTCTTGTCATTTGTATCATCAAAGAATTGTTCATTTATGTGTTGTAAAGGAAGTTTCCCCCTCGAGGAGGCTTATTTTCAAGTCATTGATTCGTCTTTTCTTTTGTTTCCTGATCTGGTTACATAACAAGTGCTAAGGAGTGCAAACTGATTGGGTAGTCATAGGCATTGTTTGTTGGAACAAAGAAAGTATATAGGGTTCCGTGCATCGCTAAAGGAGTCAACTTTAACAAGTATGTTTTTTGGAAGGTCACGTGGAGAGAGCTTTTGTTTCTAAAGTCAAAAGTTTGGTTTTGTTTCGAATGTTTGGAGTGCGGGATCTACCCAAATTTTTTAGTATCACACAAATTTGGTCCTCATATATTTATTTGGGATATTTGGTATTAGATCTAGTGCATTTTTTACTTGGGGAAATGTAAAAATGGAAAATCCATTCATTGATTTACAAAGCTAGATGGAGATGATTATAAAAATTGGAAATTTAAGTTGCATACATCACTGGAAAACTATAATACTTGGTCAATAGTAACTAGAGATAAAACCAAGCTAGTAGGACTGACAACTCAATTCAAGAGTTGGAGCGCATAGAGACCAAAGCCAATATATTCTTGAGAATGTCCATAAATGAGAACATTATTATGCACATTAGGGATTGTACTACATCTCAAGCAACATGGGAAACACTAAAAAAGTAGTATGAAATTCCCAATACTAATTGAGTATTATTTTTGAATAAGAGGCTTTTCTCAATTAAGATGGAGATAAATGAAAGCATTAGTGATTTTCTTTCTAGAATAAAGAAAATTATGATAAAAATGGTGCTATTGGCGAAAAGATTTCCAGTAGTGATCTAGTAAAAATTACTTTGAATGGGATGTTAGATGATTATCGTACGTTGTCACTGGAATTTTGTAGGAAAGAGCTCCTACCTTTGATGAGTTAACAAGTATTATCTTGCAAGAATAAGAAAGAAGGAAGAATTTTACTAGTAGTTCTCAAAGTTTAGATTTAACACTGGTAGCCAAAGGGAAGCAACCATACAAAGGAAAGCCACGGGACAAGAAAAAAGGAGGCAAGTCACAATCAAAACCACATCAAGGCACAACACCACCAAGGAAAAATACCTATATGAAGAAGAAGGATGGATGTTTCTATTATGGTAAGCCTAGACACTTTTCTAAAGATTGCAATAAAAGGAATTTTGATGAGTCCAAGCATAGAAGGCATTCAAGAAATTTTGTTGCTAAAGAAGTTTCAATTAGCGATAAATTCAAAAATCTCAAATTATTCGTTTCAAATGCTAACTTATCAGCATAAATGGATGATATTAATGCATGGTTTATTGAATTTGGTGCTTCAATTCATATGACATGCAAAAAGAATGGTTTGATACCCATCATGAAAATAATAATGGTACTCATATCTATCTAGGAGATGATAGTTCTCATTAAATCAAAGGTTATGGTGATGTACGAGTAACTTTACCAAATGGCCATGTGAACCAAATACAAAATGTGATGTATGCTCCTGGAATCAAGAAGAATCTAATGTCGTTGTCCACTATTGTAGATCAGAATCTCAAAATTGAATTCTTTAAATCACATTGTGTTGTTAAGGATATACATGACAACTACAACATCACAACAAAAGGAGTGAGAGTTGGAGGTTTATACAAGCTTGATGTAAATAGGCAAGATCATCGTGTTGACATCCACCATCATGACAATATAAGCTCTTTGGTATCAAAGGTATGGCCACCTTAATTATCTTGACTTGTTTTTACTTCCAAGAAGCAAAATATGGTAGAAGGGATTCCATTGTTAAAGCATGAATATTCAACATGTAAAGGGTGTGCATTAGGGAAGATGCATAGGGAAGAGTTCCCTACTCATACAAATAGAAGAAAAAGGGATATTCTTGAACTTGTGCATACAAATGTGTGTGGGCCTATGTAGACTAGATCTTTAGGAGGAGCATATTATTTCTTGATATTTGTTGATGATTGCACAAAATATAATTGGGTTTATTTCATGAGAAATAAGAGTGATGTATTTGAATATTTCAAAGAGTTTAAAAACTTGGTTGAGAAGCAAACATGAAAATACATCAAGATCCTTCGATCTTATCAAGGGGGAGAATATACATTAGGAACATTTGTGAAATACTACAAAGCAAATGGAATTGTACAACAATACACAATGCGACATACTTTGCATGTTATATACCTAGGGGGGATAATATGGGGTACTAAGGGAGGTACCCAAGGTAATAATGTAATAATGAGATGGGCCATAGTAATAAATAAGGTGGTTAACCCATATCATGTAAGTGACCACATGTAGTTAATAATAATGTAATGAGCCCATGGTATTAGTTGATGATATGAGGGAACCATGGTAATGACCCATGGTATTGTATGTATGAGGCCTATATAGAGGCTAGAGACTCCACATGGAGAGAGTCAAGGATTATTGTATGAACAGGCATATGGCTTGTGGAGTGTTCTCCTTCCTTTAGGAGTGAATGTATGGTGTTGCCCTACCTTAAGGGTTTTGATAATAAAGAAGCATTTATCTATATTTGATCTTGATATTCTTGGGTTTATTTCTATTCTCGTATAATATCTTTGATCAATAAAGAAGCATTTCTATCTATTTCTCTCTTATTGTTTCTGGGTTTATTTCCATTATCATATATTTCCGGGTTAGATCTATAACAAGTGGTATCATAGCACTTTCTTGGACACAAGGGGAGATTTTTTTTTTTTAATTTTTTGCAGGATTTCGGGGGCGGCGAGTTTGCAGATCAGATCTGTGTCTTTTGGTGAAAGATCTGAAAAATATAATTGTAGATCTGTATTCTTTGTGAAAAAATACCCGATTTCAAAAAAAAATCAGCTGAATCAGAGTCCGGATGAAGGAGATATCGCTGATTTAAAAATCAGTGGGGTTGCAGAGAATTTTCGGGGCAGCGAATTTGCAGCACAGATCTAGACGTCCTGGTGCAAGATCTGCAAAATCTAATTGTAGATCTGGATTTCTTGAGAAAAATTACCTAATTTCAAAAAAAAAATCAGTCGAATCGGAGTCCGGATGAGGAAGATATCACTGATTTAAAATCAGCTCTTTTTTGCAGAAATTTTGGTGACGGCGAGAGAGTTGCAGCGCAGATCTGAAATTTTAGTGTCGGGATCAAGATTTCTATCACATGGATAGATGCAGAATGATTGTTCCATTTCTGAAAACAGGTCATAATAGGGATTCTGAGCAATATTGACTAAACTGTGACAATTTCAAATTTTCGCCAAGTAAGTGAATTTTTTCAGAACCCTCTTCATGGCGGTTCTATGTTTTACAAGAAAAGATAATGGTCCTACTATTGAAGAATACATAAAAACACACAAGTTATTATGGACACATCATTGGAGAACTTTTGTAGTGTTTAATTTTGAAGATGAGGCAGCCACATGGTGGGGATTACTTAACCAAAAGAAGTGTTCCAACCTGCCCGATGAAGAATTTGAAAAATTACTTTTAGACAGATGGTCTCATGCTAGAAAACAAGATAAAGAGAAACATGTGGGCCTATTTCCTACTGGTATATCCTTATTGCAGGTTCATGGATTGATTTAGACAGAGAAGATCATTGTTTCTATAAATCCTAGTTGCAAGCATAATTTTATCAATGTTAATTTGGTAAAAAAATTACAAGTTCCAGAAAAATACATTGAAAACACACAGGTGGATGATGAGGATGTTCTATTGTATAAGGATTTGAAGATTTTTATGGATAAGTATGTGTTGCATGGTGATTTTTATGCTTCAGATATGGATAACATGGATGTTGTTTTGGGATACCCTTTGATGGAATTAGTGGGTACTATCAATATTAATGTACAGAAGAAATTCCTGAAGCTCTGGTATAAAAAAGAAGAAAATTACATTACAGGATATTTCCATTAATAAACAGGTAGAGTGCAAGGAGGCTGAAGCAGAAGGTGTTCCAGGGTCTGATATATTAGATGACGAGCCAGTGATGATAGACAATCAAACACAAACAGAGACGAAAGCAGAAAAGGTTACAGATGCTGATACATCAGAGGAGGACTCAGTGGTGGAAATCATATTGGAAAAGAAGACACCACAACAGGCACCACAGAAGGGTGAATTAAATAAAAAGACACCGTGGGTTAAAACTTCAACATATCATCACCCACATCACCCCGCAAGAAAATAACCAACAAGATGGCAACCAATTAGCCACAAGGACAATAACCCCCGTATGACGAATAACGAGGAGCGACGATCCACCTACTACACACAGAAGAGCTGCCACGGTCAACTTCCATCTCAAGCGAGCGAGGCACTAGCGAGATCGAGGGTTCACCTTTCTCTTGGATAGCTAGATGCACGTTCATGGTATCAGTGGACTACTCTTTTGAGTAGATCTTATATAAAAATATAAGATAATGCAAGTAAACCCAAAGATAATATGAAATGATTCTTTATAGATCAAACCCTTAAGGTAGGGCAACACCATACATTCACTCCTTAAGGAAGGAGAGCACTCCACAAGCCATATGCATGTTCATACAATAATACTTCTCTTCATATCCTCTCCATGTGGAGTCTCTAGCCTCTATATAGGCCTCATACATACAATACCATGCATCATTACCATGGTTTCCTCATACCATCAACTAATACCATGGGCCCTTTACATTATTATTAACTACTTGTGGTCCTTTACATGACATGGGTTAACCACCTTATTTATTACTATGGCCCATCCCATTATTACATTATTACCTTGGGTACCTCCCTTGGTACCCCATATTATCCCCCCTAGGTATATAACATTCCACCCCCCTAAGCATGTTTCGTCCCCGAAACATGGGAAGAACACAAATAATAAGATCTACTCAAAAGAGTAGTCCACTGATACCATGCACGTGCATCTAGCCATCCAAGAGAAAGGTGAACCCTCGATTTCGCTGGTGCCTCGCTCGCTTGATATGGAAGTTGACCGTGGCAACTCTTCTGTGTTGATGTGTAGTAGGTGGATCATCTCTCCTTTCTATCCGTCATGTGACTACTTGGTTTCCATCTTGATGGTTGTCTTGCGGGGTGATGTGGGTGATGATATGTTGAAGTTTTAACCCACGATGGCTTTTGCTTGACTTCACCCTGCTGTGGTGCCCGTTGTGGTGTCTTCTTTTTCAATATGACTTCAACCACCGAGCCCTCCTCTGATGTATCATCACCTGTAACCTTTTCTTCTGCAGCCTCTGTTTGTGTTTGATTGTCGATCATCAAAGGCTCATCATCTGATATGTTAGTCCCTTGAACATCTTCTGCTTCAGCCTCCATGTGCTCTACCTGTTTATGGATGGAAATATCATGTAATGTAATTTTCTTCTTTTTATACCATAGCTTCAGGAATTTCTTCTGAACATTAATATTGATAGTACCCACGGATTCCATCCAAGGATATCCTAAAACAACATCCCTATTATCCATCTCGGAAGTATAAAAATCACCATGCAACACATACTTATCCATAGAAATCTTCAAATCCTTGTACACTTGAACATCCTCACCATCCACTTAGGTGTTTTCCACGTGTTTTGCTGGAATTTGCAATTTTTTTGCCAAGTTGACATTTATGAGATTTTGTTTACAACTCGGATTTATAGACACAATGACTTTCTCCTTCTGAATCAATCCATGAACCTGCAATAAGGAGATACCAGAAGAAAATAACCCTTTAGGTTCCTTGGTTTCCTTCTTTTCTATAAAATCTTTTCTAGGATGTGTGTCTGTCTGTGTGATCTTATCCACAGGATTAGCTTTACGGTCAAAGTGGTCCATAAGATCTTTTGTGAATGTGTCCCAAGTCAAGGGCCTTTGATAGCAACGTTGATGCCATTGCCACCATTGTTGTCTTTCATTGTCCAAGTACATTATTCCCACACCCAACTGAGTTTCATCATCCATGATGTAATTCAATCTAAAATATTTCTCCATTTCTGCTAGCCATTTGGCTAGATGAGAGCCATCAAATTTATACAAGTCCCTGAAATTCTGACCTAGGGCCGCCATAAAGAAAAAATTCACTTACTTGGAGAAAATTTGTAATTGTCACAGTTTCGTCAATATTGCTCAGAATCTCTATTATAACCTATTTTTGGAAATGGAGCAACCATTCTGCATCTGCCCATGTGATAGAAATCCTGATTCAGACACTAGAATTACAGATCTGCGCTGCTACTTTCCCGCTGTCACCCAAAAATTCTGCAAAAAAGAGCTAATTTTAAATCAGCAATATCTCCCTCATCTGGACTCCGATTCGACTGATTTTTTTTTTGAAATTGGGTATTTTTTCCCAAAGAATCCAGATCTGCAATTAGATTTTGCAGATCTCTTACCAAGACGTCTAGATCTGCGCCGCAAACTTGCTGCCCTGAAAATTGACTGCAACCCCACTGATTTTTAAATCAGTGATATCTCCTTCATCCGGACTCCGATTCAACCGATTATTTTTTTTGAAATTGGCTATTTTTTCGCAAAGAATACAGATCTATAATTATATTTTGTAGATCTTGCACCAAAACATACAGATCTGACCTGCAAAGTCGCCGCCCCAGAAACCCTGCAAAAATGAAAAAAAAAATTCTCCACGGTTTGCCCAAGAAAGTGCTCTGATACCAATTGTTGTAGATCTGATCCAGAAATATTATAGATCTGATATGAAATAGCTCTGATACCAATTGTTGTAGATCTAACCCGGAAATACTATAGATCTGATATAAAAATATAAGATAATGCAAGTAAACCCAAAGATAATATGAAATGATTCTTTATAGATCAAACCCTTAAGGTAGGGCAACACCATACATTCACTCCTTAAGGAAGGAGAGCACTCCACAAGCCATATGCCTGTTCATACAATAATACTTCTCTTCATATCCTCTCCATGTGGAGTCTCTAGCCTCTATATAGGCCTCATACATACAATACCATGCATCATTACCATGGTTTCCTCATACCATCAACTAATACCATGGGCCCTTTACATTATTATTAACTACTTGTGGTCCCTTACATGACATGGGTTAACCACCTTATTTATTACTATGGCCCATCCCATTATTACATTATTACCTTGGGTACCTCCCTTGGTACCCCATATTATCCCCCCTAGGTATATAACATCTTATTATTTGTGTTCTTCCCATGTTTTGGGGACGAAACATGCTAAGGGGGGTGGAATGTTATATACCTAGGGGGGGATAATATGGGGTACCAAGGGAGGTACCCAAGGTAATAATGTAATAATAAGATGGGCCATAGTAATAAATAAGGTGGTTAACCCATATCATGTAAGGGACCACATGTAGTTAATAATAATGTAATAGACCCATGGTATTAGTTGACGATATGAGGGAACCATGGTATTGTATGTATGAGGCCTATATAGAGGCTAGAGACTCCACATGGAGAGAGTCAAGGATTATTGTATGAACAAACATATGGCTTGTGGAGTGTTTTCCTTCCTTAAGGAGTAAATGTATGGTGTTGCCCTACCTTAAGGGTTTTGATAATAAAGAAGCATTTATCTATATTTGATCTTGATATTCTTGGGTTTATTTCTATTCTCGTATAATATCTTTGGGTTAGATCTATAACATTGCAACAAAATGGAGTATCTGAAAGGAAGAACAAAACCTTAGTGGAATGTGCAAGGAGCACGATGAAAGGTAAAAATATTACTAATGCCTTTTGGGATGAAGTTATTAGTATTGTTGTTTATTTAAAAAAACAGAAGTCCAACTAAAAGTTTAAATCATAAGATTCCATTTGGAAACTCTTTATGGGTATAAACCAACAATAAACAATTTAAGGATATTTGGTATTTGGAAGTAAAGCCTTTGCTCATATTCCAAGTGAAGATAAGAGAAAACTTGATGCAAAAGCTATCACATGCATTTCCATTGGTTACTGTTCTGATCATAAAGCATATATGATGTTCGATCCTTCTACAAGTAAAGTTTTTGCAAGCATAGATGTTTTGTTCCATGAACATATAGATGAAGGCCATAAGAATGACAATGATGATGCATGCATTATTCCTCATGATTGTGATGATGTCTCAAAAGAAGTTGATGACAAACATGAGCAGAAACAAGAGGAAAAAATGTAGTCAAGGGAAATTACTTTGATATATGGTAATAGAAATGATAATGTGACAAACATCTTTACTAAGCTTTTAGGAAAATATAAGTTTATGTTATGTAGAGAAAAAGTTGGGTGTAGTAAATAATTCATTTCTTCATTAAGGGGGAGACTTGGAGATAATGGAGAAATGTTCTAGATTTGTGTGAGTTATAAGGTGGTGTTCTAGAAGTCATTGTTTTCCAATGTGTGTGAGTAGTAGTTTAGTCAGAGTTCTTATATTCCAGGTTGTCATCTGTATTGAGTCTATTGATCCCATCACTATATAATGAGACACATTGTTATGTATTTAGCACGAGCAGACCCATGTATGGATTAATATAAGTTTCATTTATCAATTCTCCACGATCCTTATTAGTTTAAGTTTGATGACCATATAAGAGTTGTTGCCTCCCACCCGCAATGGCTACGAACAATAATGCTAAGCCATCTACCCAACTTCTTATTCTTGTATGAAATATCTAAATAACATAGAGAAAAGCATAGACCAGTGAAGTCCTTGAGGAGGTTGATCTACAAAGAGTTTGATCATCATGGTATGATCAAATTGTATTGGCAGTGGAAGAGGAACAAATGTTCTGGGTGACTCTTTGCCACATCCTTGCTGGTTTGGAGCTCAGACCGCTAAAACTCTTGGTGGTTTAAAAAATTCGTTGTTCAACATTATGGAAGGCAAAGGGGAGTGGAGAGATTTGTGTTCTTAAGTAGGAAGACATAGGGGAGTGGGGAGTCCCTATTATTAAGCAATGAGACTCCTTTGTAATGGAAAAAAATAATGCCAAATGTATATGTGATACTAAGTGGCTAAATTCATATTTTAGGTGGAAAATTCAGTTAAATTAGATAATTTTTGTTGGAAATGATTGTTTACTTTAATTGAAAGCTTTGACTATGGACATTTTCTCCTAGAAGTTTTAGTCCATTTAAGGCAATTTAAATTGTTTCATTTTTGAAACAATGATTAGATCAATAAATAAAGTAGAAGTAGAACTTTCCCTTCATTAGAGTAGCCATAATATTTGAACCTACGTACATGTTAACTCATTGCTTACTATATTCCATGCTAGGTAGGAAAGATAAATAATCTATTTGAATAAGGTGTTGTGTAAGTTTTACTTAAAATGGCACACCCTTGCATGTACTAGGGAATTTTTTTTATGAATACTTTATTGTTGTATATAATTTTTATTTTTTAATTGATTTGAAGACTTAAAAAATTTCTAAATCATATTTTTGAATTGCTAAGATTACAATTTTTTATAATGAGATTACATATTTTGAATTTTAAACAAAATATTATTTAAAAAAAACAAAAAAAGATTGATAAATAACACCAAGAAAAAATGACTTTAATCAATGTTTTTGTGCATGCCATACTTGCTAGTCAATGTTGCATGAATAATAAAAACTAACATAATATAATGTTGTATGAATAATAAAAACTAAGTGAGAAAAGATAATGCATAAAAATACATACCAGATAAATATGTAAAAGATAGATTCCATTAGTCAATGTTAGTGTATTAAAATTTGGAAGCACTTATCAATTATAAGTTTCATACCTAAAAAGATAGATTCTATTAGTAAGTGTTAATGTATTAGAATTTAAAAACACTTATCAATTATAAATTTCCCCGTTCACATGACAAGATATATTTAACCATATTTCTTATAATTAATGTTACACTATTAACTTTACATAAATATCTTTGATATTATCTCTACAAACTTTTTACTTTCATCAGACACATTTATTTATTATCCTAAAAACTACCCTCTATTCTCTTTTACAATATATCTCCTTTATTCTCTTTGGTCTCTCTTAATATGCTGATTATTATTATTATTTTAATAATCATTTTATATTATTTTATCCATATGAATTAGTTAATATAAAAAGTATAGCTGTCTTTATGAATTAGTTAATATATAAAGTATAACTGTCACCGTCTATCTCCAAATTATATCCCACCCCCTAATATTGGTACGAGAGCGAAAGAAAAACACATCTTAAGAGAAAACACTTTGGTAACGCCCTTCCAACTTGACAAAGCTTTCCATTCGCCTTTTCTATTACACAAAGTATATACAAATTTTTATTTGTCACTTTCACAAAATATATACAAATTTTTGACGAATTATAGTTTTGGAATATGGAGCTGCTGCGCTACAAATATTAATGAAAACCCATCTCTACGACCTCGGGATCCGCATCCGCACACAAGTGATCACGGGGTATCTTCCCACTGCAGGCCTGTCTGGTCTTTTTGTTCATGATCCATACCAATGTGACAGAGGTCTTGAGTTCCATTCTCCAAGGAAACCAGCAAGGATAAAGGATAATGCAAGGTTGATGTTGAGGATAGGCTTATATTTACTCTGTCTCACTAGTCATTCATTGCTTCTCTGTTTCTTCTTCTTCGTTCTTTCCTCTCCCCTTATCCACACAACGTACAATTCATTCCATGGCGACACTCCTGGTAAGCTCTTGCTATTTGTTGAAAATACTCGCATATGTGAAGCTGTTATAGTAACATGGACATTTCTGGTTTTATACATTATAATTAGGCCTTCAAGAGAGAAAGCCATTGCTTATCATTTCAAGGAGTGAAACATATAATGTGGGTTTTGTAGGCATGGATTCCATTGTTCTTGGTAGATTAATTGGGTATCCAAGAATCACAGCTGTTGTCATTTTTATGTTGAGAATATTCGATTATATTAAGGATTCTGTTCAATATGTTCATTGCTGATTGTATTAGTAAGGATTGATTCTGAGTACTACAGGCACCAAAATAGGAAGCTGTGTTTGGGTGCAATTCTCCAAGTTGATGGGATACCATCCTCTCTAACTCCAGCACTATTATGGCTTAGAGTGCCTGTGTGCTTTGTGTGCCCTCGCTATTTCTGGTCGTCTTTGTGATGCATTTTCCATATTGCAAGTTTACAAAAATCACAGTGGGACAGGGCTTAGAGCTGGCTGTGTGCTTTGCTGTAATTCCTGTTTGTTTGTTTGTTTTGTTTTGTTTTGTTTTGTTTTGTTTTTTGTTTTTTTGTTTTTGGTTTTTTAATATTATCCCATATTAAAGGCAAGCTTTCAAAAAATCACACTGGGATATCCCTCGTTGGCCCTCCCTTTCCACCTTAATAGTACTGCTACTGACCAATGCAATAAAATTTGGTTACAGGTGCAGGGCGTGCTAGCAGCACGGTATCTGAGACCGGGGACTTTCACTGACCGTCAACCTCATCTGCCCAGTAATGGTGTTTTAGCTGGCTCTAATTTTTCCCTTGCATCATACACTGGTCTAAGAAAAGACTTGTTTCTGTCTCAAAATAATAGAGTCTACAGTCACTCCTGTTCTGGAATATCAAAAAAACATAGTGTTGTTGTAGTTTCTGCTGCTGCAAAACCTCTGAACCAGTTGCCATTTTGGAGCTTCATTAACAAACATGGAAGAATACAACCAATTATGGATCCAAACACTCTTGCTAGTGTGGTTGCTATCTTTGACAGAAACAGAAGGATCCAATACATAGGCTTCTCTAAGGATTTGAGGAATTCTTTAAGAACCTTGATGGGTCGGCGTCCTGAACTTTGCTACTTTTACAAGGTGCACAACCTTAATGCTTTTGATCAGGAGGTCATGCTCTCCATCCGTGACCAGGTAAGAAATCTTTTTCCTTTGTTTATTTCTTCAACTCTCTTGTTGCATGTGCGTTGAAGAAAGGCCTACTCAAGGGTTTTATCATACATGGGTCCATGCCCAATTGGATCAATCATCAAATAGATGCATTATGTCTAGATTTTGTTCATATTGAGAGTCACCCCAAACATACCAGAGTGCAAATGATTGGGTGCGCTGAAAAGATACAATCTTCTGGCATCAGTGGATTTCAGAACTTGGTTCTATTCCACCCGGTAACGCAAATCCCAGCGATAGGGTGCTCTGGGAGCAGCCAGCTACAGCAGATGCTATTTCAGAAAGGGGAAGAGCTGCAGCTGCAGCTTCAAAAGCAAAGACCCTCCAGCAGATGTTCCGTGACAGAGGCATTAAAGAAGAGGTCTGAAACTCTTTTCTTGCCTCATCTGTTTGCTTCTTGGCAATAAAATTTTCGAAAGCATTATACACTTAGTGGGCTTGAAAATATATATCAGGTAATTTTAATACCTTTGTAATGGGCTTTACAGTGTGGCCTTACAGTAGATGGTCTGCTTCATGTTCTACTTCTTGCGAGACCAGCATCTGATTTTTGAATTGAAATTTGATAATAAGTAGAATGTGGTAAGACTAGAATATCCTTAGAAGTTAGAACAGTAAATAGTACAATTCAAAATATATTTGTCACTTTCAGTTATGGGAAACTAGTTTGAAACAACTTGTCTTGGGTGTCTTGTTACTTTCAGTTATGGGAAACTAGTTTGAAGCAGCTTGTCTTGGGTGTCAGCTACGGCTACAGCCTGCATTGATTTTTATTATGATATGAGAGGAGTAGTTGACAGCATCCTTTTTTGTCAATACAGATGATATTTGACCCTGTTTTACTGGAGCAAGGAAAACTCAATCTTCTTCCAGTATGATCTTTAGCTTGCCCATTGTTTAATCTATGAATGAGTAGCAGTTTGTTTTTTTCTTGACGATTGACTCTCTTTCCTAATCAAGAAAAAATTTCTGGGTGTATCTTTACAGTCCAAAGATCTGAGTCCAGAAGAATTGGCTAGATCTGCTGTAGCACAAGCTCAAGCAGGAGCCAAGAGGAAGAATGTATCTGTGCCAGTTCCATCTGGGGGTGTCATAGAATATGATATTGTATATGAGATGAAGTTTAAGACAAATGGTGGATGGATGTATGATGTTGCTGTGACATACGAGGATAAAGAAACAAAGTAAGTGTCACGATTCACACTTAATGTCCAATGCATAGGTTTCAGTTTGGTTTTCTTTGGAAGCAGTTCTTGTTGCCATGACAATGCATGCATGTTCTATGTCATGTGAGCTTAACTGCATGTTTATTATTTTCCTATCTTCTTTTTCTTCACTGACTGCATAATTTATTTCAATAGAAGTCAGTTCAGCTATAGTTTACCATTATTTGTCTGTTGCTGAGTTTCACGTGTAAACATATATCTAGCTTATCCCATAACTTAGCATGTCACCATAACTGTGTCTAATATAAGAGAGTATTCATTAACAAAACCAAGGCATAGCACAAGAAGGTCAACATATATTGTGGGTATCCTTGATACCTTAATCTTCAACATAAACTTAAATTAGATTATCATTACAATGCATGATGAACTGTACAATACTCTCCCACAATATGATTGATTCAATACAATATGAATAGGGCTAAAGCCTCTCCTATATATAGGTTTGGGTTCACATCTTAAGGTCCCAGGTGTGGGACCACACCCCACAGTTGTCAACATAGGTTGGCCAAGGTACTTGAGAGGTTGCGGTTGCATATGCCTCAAGTGGACCCAATCAGCTCCGACTGTTCTATGTTTGCCCAGCGTGATATCCAACAGATCACCATGCTAGCCATCATCATGCCAGTCCAATGACCACTGCACCTACAGCTGCTTCAAGTTGGGGTCACACACTACATCCCAACACCTTACTTGAAACACAACTTGGGGGTCAATATTAAATAATTACATCAACATCCCACCCTAACTTTATTGGCTAGAGACCAATACAACGTGTTCAATGCTGGCAACCATTAAGTGATCAATATCAAGTATAGTAATGCTCTATAAAGAGAAGCCTGAAGCACTACCACCTCCAAAACAACAACTCCACATGATCCTCTTTAAAAACAGTGAAGTAGATCATGCACCAAGTTCTGAAAATATCTTCAGTGGTGAAAAACAAGAGCATCTGCCCAAACGATCAGAGAAGGAACCAAAGTTACCTCAAATGTTGTCAACAAACAATGCCCATGCTATCAAACAAAACTCCAGTCAATCAGTGTGCTATTCAACAGGGCACCAAACAAGGTGCTACAGTCGGTTTACAATCTAATCTCACAACTTGGTTTCACACATCCCAACATTCCAACGAACTTATGAAGATCAATGAGTATCCAAGTCAAACAATCGTATTAACAACACTCCTGTAGGTAGTAGGTACTCCAAGCCATCTTTCAGTGAAGTCTTCAGTTTGCACACTGTCAGCACAGTGTAAGCAACATCATGTTGGGTTTACATAGCTCAATATCTCGAGTTTCAACATCATCCACCCTGAGACACAATTCAAGGGGTTGAAAACTGTGGCACGACAACCACATACTAATCATGCTCCCAATTGCTGCCACCAAGATGTTAATATTGCTACTGCAGCTGATCAATCAAGAAGAATAATGGGGACTGTATGACTGAGCAGTGGAGGACACACATGTATGAAGTCTTCAAACATCTATTCAAATGTTTCCACGAGCAATTGACAATCTGTTGGCTTTTTAGTACCTCATAAAGTGTCTAGTGGGGCACCATTAATGGCAGCAGCAAGCAAAAAAGATCTGGGCACATGCAAAGATGGTAATGCAGCATTCCATACAGCAGTCCATACAACAACCTTAAGGACAACAGCAGCAGTACTTCCTCCTTCAGCAGATCTGTATAATAGTGAATAAGGGCACAAGGGAATTTACAGAGGTGAGAAAGATAGAGGGCACATGCATGCCAAAAGCATTCATGCACCATCATCTGTTTCAAATTAGCAGTTTAGTTCTATTTTTGAGTTTTTCTTTAATTAGTAGTTGCATGCACACTGGCACAATTAGTTAGGGTTCTTTGCATGTGGAAAGTCTCCAAGAATAGATAAGGTGCAGATCCCTAGAAGAGAGAGATGCATGCATGCATACTTTCACTCTCCTCTCGTGTACTAGATGGCAGAATTGTGAGACCCCAGGTTTATCCTCAGCCTCCCCCTTTGGGAGGCCAACTGATTTTATTGAGATAGGTTTGGTGGTACCGGTCTGTACATCAAGCATTACATTCTTAGAGTGTTAGAGAGATCATCTGCAGGCGGACTCATAGTAGAGCACCTCTCGCTCATTGGACTACTTCCTAGACATAGAGAAGCAGCCAAAGATCCATTTGGAGTTTACTTCTCTTGACCTTCGATGCTAGGAGTATCCCTTGCTAATCAGACCCCCATGATGGTCTTGGAGGACTCGACAAGAAGCCATTGCCCTGTTTGTCTCCCTTGCCCTTGGCCATCAGACTCAAGAGACGTTGACATCATTAACCTTATCGTTCAATTGTTCTTTCTCTTTCAATAGGTTCTGGAGTTGTCCAAATTCACTTAGTATTTTGTATCATCATACCTTTGTCATGGTTTTATACATATGTTTTGATGTTATACTTATGTAGGTTTCTTTGTCTATTATTTTCAACTTTCCTAGGAGTTTCTTTTGCACTCCCACATTGTATTCATACAGGTTGTACTCTTAAGCCCATTGACCTACTTTGGTGGTCATTTGTTATACGTTAATATAATGATCTTATCTTATCTTATCTAGTGGGCACACCTTCCTAGGAATAGTTTTTTCATGCATATTGAGGGCGCTAATCATGAGGCTAAGAATACATCTAAGGTTTAGGTTTATTTCAGTTAAGGTACTATTGTGCATGTGTCCGCAATCATTTGTACCTCCTAGTCTATAAAGGAGAAGGTAGGAGCATAGGTTTTATTCATTCAGTTTCTTAGAGTAGGAAGTAGTGGGTGAAGGGTAGAGTTTGAAGCTTTTTGTGTATTTTCTATTTTCAAGGGTAATAAACAGTTATGTGATTTGAGTTTTCAAATCTTTGTGCTTGCTGCTACCTTCTTCAGTAAAAACTAGATTTTAGTTCTCATAGAGATTTCAATTTTTGCTTTCCTAAGTAGATCAGTTAGAAATTAGACTAAAGTCTAAAACTATTACTATGTGTTGAAGAATTTCAACATGTTAGACTACAAAACCTCTTGGAAGCAACAAACCCTTGTGACTTCTAGAGAAGGAGGTCAAACTTCCTAGAGACCCCAAAGATCTAATAGAGTACAACAAGAATGTAGTGAATTCAACGTGAGTCTTATTGGATTTGGTGAAAAATCATCCAATCTCTCATATCATTGGCAAGGGCACTGTGAAGGAGATGTATGATGCCTTAGAAACCTAGTAACATAGTGTGAGTATATCTATGAAGGTGCTTCCAAGGAACAAGCTTAGCACGATTGCATGTTGAAGACAAATAAGCTATTTGATGAAGCTAGTAGAGCTAAGAGACCAACTTAGTGTAATTGACAGAGTCGAAGATGATGAGCTAATTCAAATTGCCGAGGATGGCTTTGGTTCATCTTGGTACACTTGTGTCTAGGTTATTTGTGGCTAGGAGTAGCTACTTGACTTCCAAAAGTTGTGGGATGATTTCATTAGAGAGGAGATGAAACTAGAGTAAAGACGAGGATGATGGACTAGACCTAACCCTCATTGGAAGGTGAGGAGAGGACGACCTAGGAGAGGTGAGAAGGGCAAGGAGGAAGAATTAGATTCTTTGTGTCTGTTGAAGAAAATGTAACTAGGTTCGGTTTTCACTATGACTTGTAATTATAATATTATAAAGAAAATTATTATTCCTCGCATAATGGGTTTCATGAGCAAGATGTGATTACCATAGGTCAAAGAATTCTCCTTGATGTCTTTAGGTTTTTATGTTTCATTATAAGTATTATAATAGTCATAAGGTCAAAGGTTTACACTCCAAGAACAAGTGTCACTATCCTCATGCTAATCCGCTCTACAAAAATGCTATAATATCCTTGATGATATGTCGGCCTAAATTCAAGGCACTCCTGTTGGCTCAAGGTACTATCGTTGACCCATATATATAAGGTGTGACGTGAAGTCTAAAGCAACAAGTCTTCGGATCATTCATTATAGTCAACGAAGATTGTATGCACAGTGATATCTCGGTGAAGTGATCAAGGGTAATATCAAACTCTCGAAAGCCTATCTCGGAGGTCTATATCTATGTAGTGATAACTCTCGGAAGTTTGCGGATCAGTTCACAGTCAACGAAGAAAAGGAACGCATACACAGTGAGCATGGTAAATATCTCAGAAATCTGCCTACAATATACATACAGTATGTCAAAGTCTCTTGGAAGTCTGTTATGTATCTCGGAGGTCTCTCGGAAGTCTATATGTTATGATAGCTCTCGGAAGAAGATATATATATATATATATATATATATATATCTATAGATATATATATATATATATATATATATATATATCTATAGATATATATATATATATATATACAGTGTCTTCTCTCGGTGGTGGCTCGTGTAAATATGTACTGTGACTACAGCTCTCGTTGGTGGTTCATGTAAAGATATACTGTGACTACAACCCTCGATGGTGGCACATCTAATCAGTATCCTAACCAACAAGAGTATGCAAGAGAATTGTGGCAACCGAGAAAAGAAGGAATAGAAGATAGTGACTAGAAAAGAAGGACATAAGGAGAAGGAGTACAGTGAATTGTGGACTAAACAGAGCTGAGGATAGTGACAAATGTCTTGGAGGTAACCTGGTGTCTGTTTTGTCAAGGATCTTGGTATTCATCATCTAAACATCTATAAGAAGAGATTGAAGGGTTTTCCTCTCAAGAGGAGAGGTTTTAGCCCTGACAGAGAGCCAACATCTTGTGTTCTTGTTTATGTTTTGATAGCAGTTTGATGAAGTACACACACATGCCTTAATAAGAGAACAAGAAGATTAAACTAATAAGGACAAATTGTAAAAAGACTTCACAAATTGTTATCAAGTAACAAAGAATCACTCTACACCTAATTGACCTAGATTCTTCAACATGGTATCAGAACTAAGGTGACACATCAAGGAAAGGGCATCTCAAGAACACTCATCAAGAAACGACATCTACAAGGTTGAAGCATCAAGCCTAGAAATCTCAATCACTTCAAGGACAAGAAGGTCTACAATCCATCATTCATCAAGGAAGTCTACATAGCAAGAAGAAAAGCCTTACATAAAGGCACCTACAAAGAAGAGCAGATTGAAGCAGGACCTACATCAAGCTACAAGTCATCAAGCAAATCTCATCATCAAGCAAGTCCACTTGGAGAAGGCAACTTGAAGAACATCAAGATCCTAGGAAGGCAAGTCATCAAGTCTTCAAGGAGAAAGCAAATCCACTACATCTCAAAATCTATTAAGTAAGTATATGTCCACTTCTGAATATACATCAATGTCTTTTTGCAAGGAAAGCAACAAATTGGTAGGTACCAATAACTTTCTTGCATGGAAGAAGAGGACTGATTTACTTCTCAAGAAGAATGAACTCGTAGAACATGTCAAAGGGAATATCGCTATCCCTACTAAGGAACAAACTCAAGCCTTATCTAAGTACAATAAGGATGAGACAAGAGCTCAAAGGATTCTAATAGAATCAATCAAAGACCCTCTCATTCCTTATGTCTCCAAATTTGAAACATCAAAAGAAATTTATGATAAGCTAGTAGAGCTATTGTCGATATCCACAACCGGAGAAGTAATATCTATAGGGAATGAATTGTACAAGACAACAAAGGAAGGAATAGCTCCCTACTTCATGAAAATCTTTGAAATGAGAGATCAAGAGCTTGGGGAAATCATGTTTGACAGAGAGATGACAACTGTAGTACTCAATGCTCTACCTGAGGATTGGGGCAACTTCACATCAAGCATATATGCCAAGAAAGAAGCAACCACACTCAGTGAAATGTGGTCTCTATGCAGGACACAGGAAACTAGACTTAAAGCAAAGGAAGATGTAGGATCAAAGGAGCAAGCATTTGCTACCATGGCCAAGAGAAAAGGGAAATTTGGCAAGTTTGGTCCACGAAGAAAAAACAACAAAGACATGTCCAAATCCAATGTTTTGGATGCCAAGAATATGGAAATTACAAAAGGAATTGCCCTAAGCTTAAGAAGGACAACAACAACAAAAGAAAGAGGAAAGAAGCTCACATGACTCAAGAGGTGAAAGAAGAAGAAAAGAAGCGAAAGAAGGAAGATCCTCTGGATCTCTACTATGACTAGGTCAAACTCTTTACATCAAGCCTTCTTTCAAAGTTTTGAGTAGGATAGGAGCATGTAGGAATAAGATAAAATTAGATATCATTTTGGGATTCAACTGCGTTAAGTAAGTCATTCAAACGTATGACCATTTCCATGAGAGGTAGTCGTAACTGACTAATTTCTCATGATTTTTGAATAGTTCACTTAGCACTCATTGCATCGGGTGATGCTCACAGGGGTGAAGAAGTGGGATTGAAACTAGTGAAATGTGGAGAACGAATCACATAGCATCAATCATCACTTCCGGGGCTTGCACCCGGTAACCAGGACTTCCCAGGAGGTCACCCATCCCAGAACTCCTCTGGCTCAAGCGCGCTTAACTGTGGAGTTTTTCCCCACAATCAAGCCCACTTAGCTTGCTACCCCATTTGCAAAACCTTAGCAAGTATTGTGCCTCATGAACCATTCAAGTAGAGATCCCTTGACTCTTTTTGAATTTTAAGTATGGGGGATTTACGCAATGCATTATATTAGATATCATTTTTGGGATTCAACTGCGTTAAGTAAGTCATTCAAACGTATGACCATTTCCATGAGAGGTAGTCGTAACTGACTAATTTCTCATGATTTTTGAATAGTTCACTTAGCACTCATTGCATCGGGTGATGCTCACAGGGGTGAAGAAGTGGGATTGAAACTAGTGAAATGTGGAGAACGAATCACATAGCATCAATCATCACTTCTGGGGCTTGCACCCGGTAACCAGGACTTCCCAGGAGGTCACCCATCCCAGAACTCCTCTGGATCAAGCGCGCTTAACTGTGGAGTTTTTCCCCACAATCAAGCCCACTTAGCTTGCTACCCCATTTGCAAAACCTTAGCAAGTATTGTGCCTCATGAACCATTCAAGTAGAGATCCCTTGACTCTTTGAATTTTAAGTATGGGGGATTTACGCAGTGCATTATATTAGATATCATTTTTGGGATTCAACTGCGTTAAGTAAGTCATTCAAACGTATGACCATTTCCATGAGAGGTAGTCGTAACTGACTAATTTCTCATGATTTTTGAATAGTTCACTTAGCACTCATTGCATCGGGTGATGCTCACAGGGGTGAAGAAGTGGGATTGAAACTAGTGAAATGTGGAGAACGAATCACATAGCATCAATCATCACTTCCGGGGCTTGCACCCGGTAACCAGGACTTCCCAGGAGGTCACCCATCCCAGAACTCCTCTGGCTCTGCTTCTAGAATCTAGAAGCATGGAGTACATGTTGGAATTTCTAAGTCTAACTATTAGAAATCCTCCATGTACTTTCTGATTTATTTCTTCCTACTTGTTCTGTTAATTAACAAGTTATTTACCATGTAAATACTGAAAATAAATACAAGGACATGCTCAACACATACAGATCATCAGCTGAAGGAAAAAAACAAGAACACAAGTGACACTGTTATTTTTGGACTAATGTCCCCGGAAAAACCCAATGCGGGAAAACTGCTACAGCTATCTGAGGTTTTTATTATTAAGCAGTTTCAGAATACAATCTGGGTGCCAGAAATGGCTCGCCCAACAAATAATTCTCTCGGCAGTAGTACCTCTCGGTCGAAGACAGATATTCTGGCTAAAAACCCTGGATGAACAATCCCACAGCTCTTAGCTCCAATCTGCCCCACGAAATCTCCCAGCGTCTGCCTCTCTGGCCCAACGTTAGCCCAACTAACCTTGCGTTAGCCTCTGGAGGCTCCACGTCACCCACGCTGTCTCTCCTCAGGCACTGTGCAACTCTTGGCTGCCTCTGCATGGCTTTTGGCTGCCTCTGCGTGGCCTCTAGCTGGCTCTGCGTCCCTCTCTCCCGACTTTTGCGCTAATGCTCCTGGTACCCTCCCTGCCTCTCTGCTTCTATATTCACTGCAACTCAGCTACAACTTCGATCACTCCTTCGATTTCCTCAGCAAGCCCTGCCTCAGAAAATCGAATTCTTGATCAACTCGGTGTGTCCTCCAAGTGACCCTCAAGCCTCCTCTTATACTTTTCTCGTTGACAATTCAACGACCGAGATTAAGTCCCTAATCAATGGCTAAGATTAGATCTGGCTTAATCCATGACTTTTGGACCATTCTAACTCAATTTTATATTAATTCACATTAATATTATATTTTCCCTAAGTTTAGACTTAGGGAATCCATTAAAAATTATTAATTATTTTAATATCTCCCAAACTGGTTAGATTTTACCCAAACCATTTCTGGGTATTGGAGATCTCATATGCCTTAGCCTCTCCACCAATTTTCGTGGCTAGAGCACATCCGATACTACCCCAAATCAACAATACATAGAGTTCTAGATACTCATGAAGAAGTAACACTTATATTGAGAACAAAATACATAGTTAGAAATATCTTCTAGAATATAGGAGCATGATGGACAAAGCTCAAGATATTCATGTAGAAGGAGCATACCTAGTATAGGACCTCATCCATAATGAAAGAAAAATTGATCATGATTAAGAATCTTAGAAGACCTCTATCATGAAAAGAAAAGAAACATTTGCAAGGTAAGGGTCTTTAAGATCCTATGATGGAATCTTCAAAAGAAGGTTCATGAACCAAAGCAAATGTCTTATTGGGAATCCATTCATGGGATTTAAGAAAAGGATGATATGCAGGCAAGCTAAGATGAAGCAAGAAGGGCCACACCAAGGACAACCAAATGAAGCTAAGATGATCAAAGGAGAATCAAGATGAGGTATGTATGCATCAAAGTTTAGTCATGTTATCATTTGTATATTATTGAGTCATGGGAATAGTTCTATAACATGATCAAGTATGAAAGAATCTCTTTCACCAAGAACATGCTCGAAGGCATGTACTACAATGCAATGAAGGTCAACAAAAGAATATGCTCACATAAGGAGTATAAGATTGTTGACTACGAAGCAAGAAGAAATGTTGACTAGTCCAGGAAGCAAGCAATGAAGAAATGCTCTCACAAGAAGCATAAGATGGTTGACCTATCTATCTAAGAAGAAGCAAATGAAGAAAGAGATCAAGCATGTGAAGAACACCATGATCACCGAGAATCACTATCTGACAAGATACTTTGAAGATATCTCCTGAAAGAAGGCATGACAACTTTGACAAAGGAAGGAAGGACCCTTGACACCTATGAAGGCCTTGGAGATATGAAATATGCAGATAACTGATTCTACTCTACAAAGATGTCGTGATGAAGAAGCCATCCAACAAAAGAAAAAGCAATGTTGAAGCAATATCAGGATGAAGTCATGATGGGCTACTAGGTCGAAGCATGTAAACAAGCAAGTACGACGAAGCATCCATGAGAAATGTATTCCGAAGCATGGACAGATGACAAAGGAGTAGCTAAATGACAAGAAAACCTGATGTATGACAGGAAAGCCACTTTCCACGAAGGAAACAATGACATGACAAACCAGGAAGGAAAGTGATCGATGGATGGTGCCCCACTTAGAAGAAGTTCAAACAAAGACTTCACAACATCAAAGAAAGGAAGGGGATCAAGCAGCTGAAGGACCCTTGAAGAAGAAGTTGCCGATGAATGAAAGAGTCCCTAGTTAAGAGGGAGCTCTGACAGGTCCCTGATTAAGAGGGAGTTTTGAATCACTCCTGATTACAAAGGAGTGACAATTGTGTTTTTTCCATTTCATGGGTCATGCACTAGACCAGGACTAACAACCGTAAGTCTAGATGAAGGCCATGAATGGAAATGTAGACACAAGATAGACACAACATTCTTGTCTTCACTTGGGAAGAAAGAATGGGAGGATTGGGTAATCATCTGGCATTCGATACTCTTTGAGGATGTGTAGGGCATCCAAGACAAGAGTAGGCAAGAGGACCAATATTCTTTGAGGGTTGGGAACCCAAGACAAGAATAGTCCTAGAAGGTCATACTCAGTGAACACCCGGGTGGGTATGTACCTTGAGAGACAATGATAAAGGTGTCTATAATCATTGGTCTCGCCAACATTGTGCTCTGATCTATTGAGAGATAGAGCTGTTAGTCAAGGCCTTGCTATGTGACAATGTTGGTTATAATGATGCTATACAGATGGATTACTAGTCCGACTCTTCTTATGAGATCTCTCTAGTATTGAGAATAGTGTTGTACCATTTAATGAATATCTCCATAGTTAAGAGGGAGTGTTGAAGAAAATGTAACTGGGTTCGATTTTCATTATGACTTGTAATTATAATATTATGAAGAAAATTATTATTCCTTTCCTCATGGGTTTCATGAGCAAGATGTGATTACCATAGGTCAAAGATTTCTTCTTGATGTCTCTAAGTTTTTATGTTTCATCATAAGTATTATAATAGTCATAAGATCAAAGGTTTACACTCCAAGAACAAGTGTCACTATCCTCATGCTAATCCGCTCTACAAAAATACTATAATCTCCTTGATGATATGTCGGCCTAAATTCAAGGCACTCCTGTCAACTCAAGCTACAACCCAGTGTTACTTGGGAGTGGGAGCGAAAACGGGGAGCGAGAGCGAAAATAGGTGCGGGAACGACATTTTCAAAAGCTCCCGATTTGGGAGCGAATCCTGAAGTGTTTTATATATATATATATATATATATATATATATTTTGATACATATATGTCAACAAAAACATGTAGAATGATGAATTAGATATAAAAACATAAAAAATAATAGATTGATCATTGAACCATATAACAACAATCATCTAGAAGTTATAATCTTCATCAACCACGTCCACAGGTTAATAACATACAACATATTGAGTCTCATGAATCATGATTCATCAATCTTAAAGTTTCAATTTCAAGCTTTCAAAATTGAAAATTCAATATATAACATTTATCATCATTGATCACCAAAGTTGTACTTGTGAACTAAGTTTAACCATTACAAGAAATAATATCTAACATGAAACGAAATGTTATAAAATGAAATGAAATGAAACAACTTTCACGAAGCATCATATTCATAATTCATTACCAATGAGTTATAATTGCCAACTTCAAACTTCAAGCTTAAATTGTCATATATTGTTTACAAAAAATATCATAATAAATGTGAAAGAGTCAACGGTTATGAAAACTACTTGAAACTAGAAAAGACAAGTAAACTGTAAATCTATTATCTACTACATGTGGCCCTTGCCACGAGAAGTGTCTGATGTATGAGCAGGTCGTGGTGGTCTTCTAGGAGTCTCCTCCCGCATAGACCGACGACCAGAACCAGAAGGCACATGCGCTCCACGTGAGGGTGTACATGGAGGCGACGACAGTAAAGGAACAAGACTCAGAACTCGAGCACTGCTACTGGATGGTGGAGGTGGCATGGTTGTTGCTTCATCTTCCTCTCTCATAAGTTCCACTTCCAAATTATCATCCTCTGGGTGGCTGTCCCAAATTTTATATGTTGGATCCTCATAAGCCCGATCACAATAATGACTCAACAACCTCAAGTTGTAGTGCACATAAACTAAACATTCTACCCGGTTTTCATTGAGTCTGTTTCTTTTCACATTATGTATGAAGCTATAGGTGCTCCAACACCTCTCTGTAGAAGAAGTATTTACAACCTGTGAGAGAACTTTTTTTGCCAATTTTGGCAAAAGTCCCTGGCCGCCATATGCTTCCCACCATGTGAGAGCATCAAATCTGTCTCTATCTTCCATTGCATGGAAGGTACCAAACAAACCAGTGCAACTAAAGTATCTGCCTAATTCAAGACGCAGACTAGCACATTCCTCCCTGTCAGGTATCAACTTGTCTAATGCTTGCAAATATCCTATAGATACCTCTTCATCTATATGGGGTTTGACCCTAACCCCACCCCCTGGTGCAAGTTGGCCCAACCAAGATGCAGAGTAGTATTTTGGTGTAAGGATATATGCCAAGGCATGTAGTGGAACATTAAGTTTATCCCACTGTGTACACGCACAATTGTGAATCAATGTATACAAGTTGGGATCGTTTTAATGAACAATATCTTTTATTTGCCCCAACATGGTATCCATCTGCTCATACACTTCCCCAATCAGTGGTTTATTTGTATCTGCAAACCGAATCATGTGATAAACGGGCTTGGTGAATTCCAATACTTGCCTCACACGTGCCCAAAACATACCATCAAGAGCGGTCTCCTCTTGTTCAAAACCTTGCTTGTCAGCTGCATTTGTAGCCCTTTTCTTTAATACCTGTCAGTGTGGACTTGATACCATGCTAGCCAATGATTCTCTTACCTTCAAAAGGCGCCTGAAGTTGAGGTAATAGCTACCAAATCTAGTCCGCGTAATCTTCCAGAACTCCAATCTTGAGTGACTGCGGAAAAGGCCATGGGTATTGCTACGATTTGTAATAAATTTTATCATTTCTTTGCCTTTCTTGTACAAATCATCAATCCATTTGTATTGTTGGTTTTTGTTCTTAACAATATCATGCATCAAAAGGTTCATTGTGTGAACCAAACACCTAGACCAAAATATGTTGGGGTATTTATCCTCAATAATTGCTCCTGCTGCCTTACAATTAGGAGCATAATCAGTGATGACTTGGATGACATTGTATGCCCCAATACAGTCACTTGTTTCAAGTAATGGTTCTGCAATGTTGATGCCGGTCTTGAACTTGTCTGAGTAATCATATGCTGAAAGAAAGATGGCACCACTAACATACACATCAAGAACACTTATCAATGGCTTGCCTTTTACATTTGTCCATCCATTAGATACAATGGACACCCCATGCTCAGTCCAAGAATTTGTCATTCTACTCAAAGAATGTGATAATTTTGCTTTTTCGTGATTAAGTTCAATGGTTCTAGCCTTGTCATACCCAGGGCTCTTGTATCCTTTAGGGGCATCATTTATGGCAGAAACCATTTCATGCCAATAAGGTGAGCGAAGAACATTGAGTGTTATCCCACATGCATAGAGAAACCTGTAAACTTTTGAATCCACATCATTCCTACACCCTTCATCAAGGAAATCTAATATGCTTCTACGCCTTAAACTTGGTGACCCTGTGCCTCCATATCCACTGCCTTCGGAGGATGCTGAAGGAGTTCTTTGTGCATGTGATTGTGAGCTTTGTTCAAAGAAACCCTTTGATTTTTTAGATTTGTATTGGGCTTCCTCCTCTTCCCTTATGTATTTGGCTCTATCTGCTGCTGACACACCTGTACAAGTTTTGATTCGTATTTGTTTATCTCCATCCCCTGGCCTTTCCCGCAGAGGTGCTTTCTGGAACGGCTATATGAACCTGTGTAATTATTGTTGCAATGGGGGCAATGAAATTTAGTGGTTCCACCCACTTTCCTTGCTTCATACCTATTAACATATTTCCACAATGGAGTTTGGTCTTGTTTATTTTTTTGAGACTCATGTTCACTCTCCTCCAGCTCCTCCTCTTCGGGGTTTTCATCAAATCCACTATGACCCACTTCTTCATCCCCTTCTTCATTTTCAACCCTCTTTTTTCTACTCTCCAACATCATAATAACCAAAAAAGAAACTAAGAAGAAGGAAATGCCAAGAAATATAACCATGATGTTTGAAATTTGAAGTTTTGAAACTGCAAAAAAATGGAATGGGAGAATTTTATTTATTTATTTATTTAGGAATGAACATTAAAAAAATTTGCTAGAATAGGGCCTACTTCTTTGGCCCCCAATCTCCCCTTGCATGTCCTTTCTCCTTGCTCTCTCCTTGCTCCTTGCTCTCTCTTGCTCTCACTCTCACTTGCTCTCTCTTGCCCCTCGCTCTCTCTTGCTCTCTCTTGCCCCTCATTCTCACTCTCACTCTCTCAATTTCTAAAATAATGAAATTCATTTGAGGGAGGGTTTATTTATATTCCCTCCATCCCTCCCTTCCCTCCCTTTATTTTTTCCAACTGTCTTTTTTTTCTGTTCGTTTGTTTATTTGTGCGAATTTTTTTTGGGCGTCGCTCACGCTGTCAGGAGCGACACTCCCCAATTCGATTCAAAAATAGGCAGGGAGTGGAATTTTTTTTTGGGAGCGTGCTCTCGAGTTTCTCCCGCCCAGTGCGCGGATTGGGAGCAGGATCGAGGGGGTGGTGCTCCCCCGCAACACTAGTACTATCGTTGACCCATATATATAAGGTGTGACATGAAGTCTAAAGCAACAGGTCTTTGGATCATTCATTACAGTCAACGAAGATTGTATGCATAGTGATATCTCAGTGAAGTGATCAATGGTAATATCAAACTCTCGGAATCCTATTGCGGAGGTCTATATCTATGCAGTGATAACTCTTGGAAGTCTGCGGATCAGTTCACATTACAGTCAACGAAGAAAAGGAACGCATACACAGTGAGCGTGGTAAATATCTCGGAATTCTGCCTACAATATACATACAGTATGTCAAAGTCTCTCAGAATTTTGTGATGTATCTCGGAGGTCTCTCAGAAGTCTATACGCTGTGATAGCTCTCGGAAGAAGGACTATATATATATATATATATATATATATATATATAGTGTGTGTGTGTGTGTGTGTGTGTGTGCTCTCGGTGGTGGCTCGTGTAAATATATACTGTGACTACAACTCTTGGTGGTGGCTCATGTAAATATATACTGTGACTACAACCCTCGTGGTGGCATATCTAATCAGTATCATAACCAACAAGAGTATGCAAGAGAATTGTGGCAACCGAGAAAAGAAGGAATTGAAGATAGTGACTAGACAACAAGGACATAAGGAGAAGGAGTACATTGAATTATGGACTAAACAGAGCAGAGGATAGTGACAAACATCTTGGAGGTAACCTGGTGTATATTTTTTCAAGGGTCTTGGTATTCATCATCTAAACATCTATAAGAAGAGATTGAAGGGTTTTCCTCTCAAGAGGAGAGGTTTTAGCCTTGGCAAAGAACCAACATCTTGCATTCTTGTTTATGTTTTGATACCAGTTTGATGAAGTACACACATATGCATTAATAAGAGAACAAGAAGATTAAGCTAACAAGGACAAATTGTAAAAAGACTTCACAAATTGTTATCAAGTAATGAAGAATCACTCTACACCTGATTGCCCTAGATTCTTCAACAGTGTCTAGGGAAAAAATACGTAAGTCATATCAAGTGCTTTATGTGCCACAAAGCATGATCAATATGCTTCTTAGTGTCCCAAGAGGAAGAAGGGAAAGGGTAAGCAACAACAACAATAGTAGGAGTCTGCATGGAGTGTAGATTCCTCTAGTGGGGATGATTTGATTGCCAACCTAGCTACCCACTTTGCCATGGTGTCTAGCCTTTCCATTTACACAATTTTATGGGTTGGATGCTATGTTTTGAACATGTTTCATGAGCAAGAAGGAGAAATGTTTGTGGGGTTGGGTGATGATGCCATGTATCTTGGGAAGGGATTGGTTTCCATATCTTTCTAGATGTCTTTAGGTGACGTTCTTGAGTTAGATTTTGTCTTGTTTGTCCTTTTTTAATGAAGAGTATGCTTTCAATTTTTTGCACGATAGATTTACAATGTTTGGGTTAGCATGATGGTCAACAAGTCACCATTAGAGACAAAAGCCATGGCTTTGGTCGAGTTTTGGCTAAAGGAGTGTGAGAAGGTTGCCTTTACAATTGCTCACATATCCAATTGAGTAGGTATGACAGGATGCTATGAAGGAGGGTTTCTTTAGACTTGAGAAGACAATTACGAAACCATTTGTGGAATCAATGATTGATTCCTTGATTGTAGCTGGTGTGAGTATGGAAGAGTGCTTGAATAAGATTGTGTTGTAGCTGCTACAACACCACCCAAATTTTGGGCATATTCAAATTTTGGGTGCCCTACCACTCGCCCCAAGCTTTTAGGGTTTTGATAGGATCCTCAACCGGTTTCTCTCCCCGCGACCTTGCCTATCCAACCCCTTGGGTGCGCCCACTCACGTTTCATGCATCACATTCACGCATCATGTTTTATCTCAAATATAGGCCTCAGAATCGCATTATGATTTCGAAGGTCAATGGCTTCATTGATGCGTTAAGAGTCTCGTGATTTTAAAACTCATCTTTGGATGATACGCATCGTGATCAATGGATGTCCTATATTTGAACAAGCATGCGTTCAACGTGGTTTCCCATAAGAGTGACAATATTAGGGTTTGGGAGAAACCCTAGATTGTTAGAAGAGTGATCCCCTCCCTATTGTCACCATATCCGCGTGCCTCTAGGGGTGTGCTCCCTTCAGCATCACATGGCATCATCGTGGGATTCATAACAACACATTTTCCTCAGGGCCTTGGCAGATCCTTCACCTCAACATGTGTGTTAGGGTCTGTGGGAATTATATCTTTCCCTTGCATCCTTATAACTCTGGAATATGTGATTGAAGGTCCAACCTTGTTCTGAATCAGTCCTCACTCTCAGATATATATTAACAAGCTATTTCTAGGCATTTATCCTATGACTTGGAAATTACCTTGGCCTCATATAATACCATGACCACTTGTAATTAGGAAGCCTATTAAGATGCTTGAATGTTGAATTGATTTCCAAGTGAAAGCATAATTCACTCAACCATACAATCTATGACACCTTAATTTGGGATAGTTGGGATGCACGTTCCTTTAATGAGTTATTTCCATATTTTCATTAAGTTCCATGCTTCCATGTGCAAATATATACATGTGTATGTTGTTTTGGTAAAGTGATTGGTTTGTTTCACCTTTCCCTGCAGGGATCAAGGGGAGGTGGCTCGGGCACATGTCCACGAGGCAATCATTTGCCACAAAACTAATGTCAAATGCGGGCTTGAAGGGTTTTGACAATGAGGGGAGTCAAGGGTCATGGGAATTAAATGGGGCATTAAATGGAATGGGCATGGGTGCACACCCACCAACGCAATATCTACACTAAACAATACCTTTCTTTTTGAGTCAAAGCGTTCTTCATTTATTTCAAGAATTGGCAGTTTCGTCAAAGTGCGTTAACTGCAGGCTGGTGCCCCTCTGGGCTTTACGGGTGATTCCAGAAGAAAGGAAGTGCTTTTTGTGACTTGTGCCTAAGGCGAGTACCCAAGGCTAGGCAGTGTCTCAAAAGATAGATAGATGAATAGAGGCATTGGAAAGTATGACCCAAAGGCAAGATAAAGCAGTAAAGAATACTGGAAACAAAACTAGTTGAGCTTCATGTCATTATTCCCAAAGCACAGTATCATTTTATATGACCCAAAGGCAAGCTAAAAGCCTAAAGGCCTTTCAACAATCAATATCAACCTTGGATCATTGTAAAATGAGTTGGAAATCACAAATCAACGTTATATTAAAGTAGAGGTTTTGATATATATGTATATCCAATGAGATGTCAAAGCAGAACACTATGATGCTCACATTTTCAGGCCTCGCACATATTAGTGTTCGTTAGAGTGGCACTTTTCAAAGAACATAAATATTATGTGTATACATGAATTGGTAGCCTCAAAGGCATCCACGACAATCATGAATAAAGTGATTTTGGATCATCGAAGGCACACCTAGCGATATCACGTGGAGAATATGCTACGCCAGTATAGTATTGGGGTCATGTTACAAGGAGACATTTTGCCGAGTGCGTTGCCCATATTATGTCGAGGTGTCTATACTGAAAAGTGCCAGTGGTTAAACTATGCAGTGAGAAAACCATATAAAGAAGGCATGTGCTAGAATCATGCCCACACCAACCCATAAGGAACAAAGAGCCATGGACGCATAAACATTGGCAAGGCATTTAGAAATCGAGGACAAGCAAGTGCGATGCATTTGACAAGGGGAAAAGATGCTAGTAGTTTAATGTCAAACACTGAGAGTGTAATGAGTCCAAATGCCAAAATAAATGTAACAACTTGCATGGCGTTGCAAAGAGAATTACGGAACCTACACAATATATCCAATGCATCAATGAAGGCTTGGAAACTTTTAATCTAGCTTTATGGGATGTGATAAGGGATAAATATTTTAGATACACATAACAATGTACATACACAACACAAAAGTGATGCACAATCAGTGCATGAAGAACACGAGCTGCCAAGGAAATAGAGATACCACCCATAGTTTTGGCCCCAAGGAGCTGTTGCAGAAGTTGAATGCTGACTTGGACTCATTCTGCAAGTCGCAGTTCCCTTTATCAAGCTCGAGAGTCGCAATATTGCAATCCATGGGCAGCCAAAGGGTGCGATTGTATTACAGTGCGACCATGCGACCTCCAGAAAGTTGCACTCCCATCCAGTGGCATTATCACAGGGATCTACTTGCTTCATAAAGACCACTGACTTTCTTTTATATTTACGAAAAGGGTCGTGGTAAAGACAGTTGAGTTTGCGATTATTATTATGTGAAGTCTTTTTATACTCCCGTTGATAGCCCAACTAAGGCACAACCATCTCATCCATTTCATGCGTCGATTCCAGCAGCCCCGGGTGAACTGAAGAGGAACGAATTAGCGAGATCGACCCCGGTACCTCATGAAGCGCCACTGTGGCTTATGATATGTTCACATTTCACAGCGAGACTATCTACCTGCCGTACTTGCTGGGATTAATATTTTACTAACAACGAGTCATGGTGGTTCACAACAACAAGATTTGACGCATTATGGATGTCCATCTAGGCTTGTTCCAGTCCTCTCAGACCTACACAACTCCGTAACATCCCATGATCTCTCTGAAAGGGAATGAAGGCAGAGTCATCACGGTGCTGCGCTAAGGGGGATAAATCAACGCACCAGGGCACTCGTTAAATCACAGTACCCCCTCGAATGCGACTCTGTGACCTCTCCCAAGTTGCTAGGTCGCAAAATCACCCCCAAAATAGGCAGAGATTGGTGCGACCTCTCTTGTCCTGCGACTGCTGCGACTATGCGACCGATTTTCAAGAATCTCCTCCAACAAGTCGCGAGGTCACAGGCATGACCAACCATCGAAGTGCGACTTCCAACAAGATGCGATTATGCGATTTCTTGATCACAATTCTGTCCACCTTGTTTATGTCACACTTCTTAAATGAGATTAGTTTGAATACTCTATTCCAATTCAAATTTGCCTTCTTCACTCATGGGAAATCTCGAACTAGGCATTTAAGAAATTCAAACAGGTGTGGGATGATTTAAAATAGGGAAATTTCAGTTGGGCAGTAAGAGAACACGTCTAATTCCGAAGAGAATTTAAACGAATATGAAGAGATATCATATTGGATTGAAGAGTTTCTGAGGAAACTTCGGGGGATGCTACACTATTTTGAGCAGGAAACAGGGGTTGATTAGTTTCGACCAAGATTTTGGACTCCGATCCCCATAGAGACCTCTTGCTATCAGAAGGGGCAACATTTTGGCCTCACCATTGTTGTTTTTGCTACTGCATTTTGCTGTTGCCGCGACAATTCTAAGACCAATATCCTATCCCAAAGATGAGGGAGCTATATGCCCTATCCTAGGCAAAAGGAAGCTATGCGAAGAACGACCCAGCACCAACACTTGTGAAAATGGACTCTTTCTTTCCCCTCAAACTATTCATTCATTAATTTATCTCATTTATTTTCATTGACTGCCATATGTTTATCGCGGGTTTTAATCGATGATTATGTCTGTGCAGGATTATTATTGGAGAATGATTCAAAGCTTATGAGGATTATGGAGCATTTTTCCATCCCAAAGGGTTGCGACCATAGCACATCCAGACAAAGCCACACATTCATTGGTTGCTCAAAGTTGCCTCAACCACAAAAGTTAGGAGGAAAGCAAGATGTTGGTCCATGCAGAAAGATTACAGTTTATCATGAAGCTTCCTTGGCTAAGGTTCTCCTCCAGCAAGCTGGATGATCCCTTGCGAGCTTCAAGAACCCCCAAATAACCCCAAGGCACATCACCAAAAGATTGATGTATGTGAGCGAAGCATAGTGGCAAGAGAACTAACCGGTTCAAGAACCAAGCATCTGCATCATTGCGACATATGGGAAACAAGCATTCTAGGGTTCGAATGACCCTCTACATCCCTCCCCTCTCTCTTTCATCATAATGTAAATTTCACCCACCATCATAATAGCCACTATATTGGGACTGATGTGGGCATGTAAAATCATTCTTGGCCTGAGAAAGAAGTGGGAAAACCTAAGAGTCATGGGGGTAGCCGAAGGGACACGAGGGAAGGCCAAGGGTCGCAGTAGGTGAACAGTCACCTCATCTCTATAAAAGTTTCCCTAAGCTTCATTTACAAGGACTTTTAGCACTTGAGTTGAGGCAGAGATAGATAGCTGATGTATGCTTGAGAGCTAGGGTCACTTGCCTCTTAGTAGCTAGTAGAGTGGATCTGCAGTGGGTTTAGGGTTGTGGCATCGGGCGACGGTATGAACAGTCCATGTTCCACTATTGGGTATTGACCAATTGCATGATATGTATTTGAAGTTGTAGCAATATTAATAAGATTGTTTTCTTTTACCTTTTTGCATTGATTCCCATGCTTACTCATGGTGGTTGTATTAGTTGTCTGGTACCTTCACCATATTTGTATGTGTGCTTGCATATATGCAAGATGTTATGTACTGATACATAGTGGTTGCATTTATGTTTCGCTTTCGAATCTGTGTTTACTTGTCCCTTGCCATGTCGGTAACCTATGGTGAACTACTTTGCAATTGACCTCTGGCATGTTCCTGTTTATTATGTCCGATGGGGTTTTAGCTCACTAATCCCTCTCATCGTTTATCTCTTCTTATCGTTGTTGTGACTTGTTGGCACCTCTTTCTGCAATTTGTCAATCTTGGGCTGATTTTGTTTCGCTACCCGAGCACTTCATTCTTGCCCCACTCTGGCATCTTCTCATTTGATAACCAAGAGCAGAAAACATTCATGGTGGTAGCTAGGCCCACATACCGAATGGGGCTCCTATCCCAAACGGTGTGAGGTCTAATTGGGACTTCACACTGAGGAGACCCCTTAGTCGTTGGCGGTACATTTTGGCCCGTCAACAGATTGTTGCAACAAGATTTTCTCATTAAGGGGTAGTTGACCTAGATGAAGCTCTTATTGCACCGAGAGGTGCTCTACAACCTAGTATGGAGAGATGTTGTAGTGTCCATAAATGATTGTAAACATTTAAATATCGATTCTCCAATATGGGGAGATGTTGTAATGTTCGTAATTGAGTGTAAGCATTTAACTGTTGGGTCAAACGGTGTGAGGTCTAATTGGGACTTCACACTGAGGAGACCCCTTAGTCGTTGGCGGTACATTTTGGCCCGTCAACAGATTGTTGCAACAAGATTTTCTCATTAAGGGTAGTTGACCTAGATGAAGCTCTTATTGCACCGAGAGGTGCTCTACAACCTAGTATGGAGAGATGTTGTAGTGTCCATAAATGATTGTAAACATTTAAATATCGATTCTCCCAATATGGGGGAGATGTTGTAATGTTCGTAATTGAGTGTAAGCATTTAACTGTTGGGTCAATATGAGACGAATGTTGTAGTAAAATTGAGCATTAGATCAAATAATAATGTCCGATCAATTAAAAAGGTAATAAATCTAATAAATCAACTCAATTCAATTTCTAATATTGTAATTTTGTTTTTATTAATAAAATTACAAACATTTTATTTTGGGGAAAAATAATAATATGCATATTACATTAAAATAAATTTAAATCATAACCATGATATTTCAAAACATATAATTAATAAACATTTAATTAAAAATAAAAATATTTCTAAATATAGAAATGTGAAATATATATAACATCCAAGTCACATGACATGAGGACACGGGACACAGAGGGTAAATACGAGTATTCAACACGAGACACAACGACCTCAAAAACAAAACACAGGGGACGTGTTATATTTATATATATTAAAAAAATACTGAAATATAGTGTCTGTTCTGTATTTATTAGAATTTAGAACATCTACAGATATGAATTGTGATGATATCTATTTAGTAATTACAATTTTACAATTTTAGAACTAGTTAGTTTATTAATTTATTACATCAATTATATTCATAGTTCAATGTTCATTGTTCATGTCATTAACAATTGTTCAAGCACATAAGAACTAGAAATTTAGAAATATTGTGATTGATAAAATAAAACTAGAAATTTAGAAGTAGAACATAGATATTAAAACCATAAATTTCAGATTTTTCATTAAGTCATCAAAATCAAAATGTATTACATAGATACCGAGGGAATGCCATTGGAAAATACAAAATAGAGTAGATACAAAATAGATAGGAATATTATAACTTGTTAGTGGTAGTAGTCATGACTCACTAGTCACGACTCTATCAATAGTCCAGGTCCCCCATGTCATAATCACCATCACTACCACTTCCATCTGACTCTGCTCTGTTCTCCTCCTCTATGTCCAATACAAGATCTCCTGCTGCATTGGTTGGTGTGGAGGATGACCCCTTAAGAGGCTCATTATCAAAAGTGATTGGCTTTAGCACTAGGTCATTAAGATCCACGTTGGCTAACGCCTCAAGAATAGACACGAAATTGAAAGAAAAAAATGAAAAAAATCAAGGCGCAATACTTTTTACTTTGGAATTTTAGTGGGACAGGTGTCCTGATTTTAGGACATGTTGAAAAATGTGTTGGACACGTTTTATGGTTTGTGCCGTGTCCGACACGCAAAATATGGGACCCCTAAGGACGTGTCCTGTGACTTAGTATAACATAGATGTTAGATATAAATTATTGGCCATATAAATTGAAATAATGATTCATATTAATAACCATTATATTTTGGAACTTCATATTTAAATCTAATCAATAAGCATATAAAAATTCAATATTTATAATTTTTTTTTACAAGTTATATGTCTATCTATCTATATCGTCAATGCTATTCATATCACATTACAAAATTAAATTAAAAAATATATAAAACATCAAAAGAAAATTTCTGCATATACATATATGTATTATCAGGGTTTAATTAAAATAAAAAATAAGAATATTTATATATATAGAGATGTGAAATTTATATAAATATAAATAATACTATTAAGAACTAGCATAGATCCATCTTGACTTCAAATCTACCAAGCGCCTAGAGGAATCAAATCTTTGGAGGTGTAAATCTTTTCTCAAGTTTTGAACTCAAAAAGAGATTTGCATCTTGAGAGATTTGATCCCTCTTGAGGCTTGGTAGATCCAGAGTTAAGATGGATCTATGTGGGTACTATAGTTGTGAAAGGGTTTTCCTAGGAGCGAGTTGCCTTGGATGGGTTGATGTATGCACCACTTGTTTTGGATTTCAATATGAATGAGATTGTTCTCATGTTGGGGTGTTCTGAGTCAAGTGCATGTTTCAATTTGTTATTTGATAGATTTGATATACCTGTCATGGTTTTGTATATGAGTTTGTTTTTACATGAAGTTTTGAACAGTTCATGGTATGGTTTGAGAAGCTTTTGACTAGTGAAGATGGCATGAAGGACGAAGGGAGGTTGGTAGGTTACTGCTGTAGTGTTCCTTGTATAGAAAGTTTTCACCTTCAAGATTTGCATTAATTTTCTTGCAAACCTAGCACCTGACACTTAATTCCTTGTAAAGTTAATAGATCTATTAATTAAATGCAAAACTAGGCATGTTAACACAATAAAATTCAACAGAAGCGAAATATACATCTCAATCACAATAACATAATAGATCATTCCCAATCAAAACTCTTCATTAATAAAACCTTAGAAATTACTTGGGCTCCTGTCTTGGGAAAATGGCTCAACTAAGAAAATACAAAATACAAAATAAACCTGGATTTGATCTAGCAAATTTACCCTAGCATTGTTGTTGGTTACAGATATGCCAAGATCTTCCTTGTGGGTTTGTCTTAGTCCTTTGAGATACCCACTGAAATTAGTTGTTGCCAATCCCTCGATTGGTATGGTCTCCCTCCCTCCCTTTGAAGGTTGACCTCTACCAATCCTATTGGCAAGCTTGGTACTATCCTTTGTACCATGCTCTGTTGGCCAAACCCTGCCGACACCTCTACTCACAACTTGTTGCGAAAGATCCCTTGTCCAATGATTCCTTGCTTCCCACAACATCTCGCAGATATTTGATCACACCCAAAATGGTATGCTACTTGCGACACAACCCTCAATTGCAATCAAATTATTGTGGGCCCTGACAATGCCTTTGGCTTACCTCCTAGATTCATATCTACTGACACAAATTCTCCAGTAGCCCAATGTCCTTGTCAGTTACCACTCGTAGCATGGGATCCCTACGTGGGTTAGATGGTGACTTCTATTGATCAACTTTGCTCAACAACTATCCCAACCCAACCTTTCCTTGGCTTCTCAGATCGACTGTCTCCCAACACTCTGCTAATCCAATCCCTTCTGCTGGTCGTACCTTGACATTGCTGTGACTTGCACCTACTGGCTGCCTCTAAACCCAACTCATCTTTGTGCAACAATTGACAGCTTGTCGACTTATCTCGGCATGCGCCCTACATATAGCCCGCGTTGGTCCTTGGTGGCGGCTGCAATTACTATCTTTAGCCCATAGTCGATCCCACATTTGTGCTTCGTGCACACAACCATCCATGCATCGAAGTCGTACTGCTCTTGACCTAGTTCTTGATTGTCCTCCTACCCTTACCCTGCAACCATGCTCCTTGTAGTGGTTTCTCGTGTTTTGGCCCAAGTTCCCCCTTGATACAACCCTACCACAGATGTTGTTGGATTTGTGTTGCCACACACTCAACCACCCCTATCAATGCCAACAACTGATTTTGGCTCACTATCAGCCACAACAAAAACTCTTTTTTTGTTTAATTAGCCAAAACCTCTTTTTTTATGACATGATGTTTTAAATTCAGCCTGTGTACTCAACCCATAAACCACTTTTTTCTTTTCACCTTATCCATAGTACGACATAGGGCTTTCGACCTAAATATTTCCTTTCTACCACATACGGTTGCGGCCAATCCTTGCTCCAACAATGCCTATAAAAATTTGGCACCTTGAGATCCAAAGAGTAATTCAAAGTTTATGCTCAATACCATGTTAATTTTCTTGGGCTCCCGTCTTGGGAAAGTGGCCCAACTAAGAAAATATAGAATATAAAATAAACCTCGATCTGATCTAGCAGATCTACCCTAGATTGGTGGTTTATCTTTTTTGTAGATTTGGATTTCCATCCTCTTGGCACGATCTTGGACCCAGCACATTGAGAAGCCTCTCTCAATCTATTGTTGTTGTAGTGTGTCTTTCCCATCTCCCTAACTTTGCTTTTATAATATTACATTGAGCTAAATCCCTAACCCAATAATAAATATTGCCTCACTTGAGATCAAAATATATTCACTAATGTAATTTACTTTACTTTTCCTAAGTTTCTTTAGCTCAATAAGCTAACATAATATTATGTGGCTTTTCCTAAGTTAGAATTAGGCTAAGTTACATTAGCAACTTGCTCACACTGAGCAAGTGTTCGAAGGAGAATGTGGGCAACTTCTGCATGCCTAAACATATAGGCCTGTGTAGGGATACCTGCACAAGCTACAAACATCAACAATTCAGAAGAGAGTTTAGAGTATATATGGAAACTATGATCGATATTCATGTTTCTTCACATTCATTGATGGTCAATTGTTTGACCAAGCCGCTATAAAAGGGGATATTCTAGATGTAGGAGTATCTTGTGTTTGGTAGAGAACATTTTCCTTGATAAGAGGAAATGTTGGATTTTTGTACCTTGTAAAGTGTCTAATAGAGTCCCATTAAGGCAACAAAGAACAAAGAAGAATGGGGCACATGTAGGGAAGGTACTTCAGTAGAGATTCCATACATTAGCCTTTAATGAAAACATCAACAATACACCCTCCTCTAGAAAGTCTATATAACAATGAATGAGGGCACAAGGGAATTCATGGAGTGAAAATAGAGGGCACACATATGCTTTTGGCATGCTTGCACCATCATTAGTTTAGTTCTAGTTTAGATGCCATTTCATATTTAGCAGTTTAGTTCCACTTTTGAGTTTTTTCTTAGTTAGTAGTTGCATGAATGATTAGTTAAGGTGCTTTGTATGTAGAAAGTTTCCAAGGATATATGGGGTGTAGATCCCTACAAAATAGAGATGCATGCATTCATACTTGCACTCTCCTCTAGTGGGTGCACCTTCCTTGGAATAGTTCTTTCATGCAGGTCGAGGGTGCTAATCCCAAGCCTAGGAATAGATATAGGGTTTAGGTATATTTGAATTAAGGCATTGTTGTCCATGTGTCCACATTCATTGTACCTCATAGAAGGAAGGGGTATACGTTTTATTCGTTCAATTTTTTAGAGTATGAAGTAGTGGGTGAAGGGTGGATTTTGAAGCTTTCCATGTATTTCATATTGTCAATCAAGACTCCCTCATCAACAAGTCATCCTCAAACAAGCCCATGTCATCACATGAAAGGGACGTCATGGAGCTAGGGTACGATGTCATCATGTAGAGTAGTGTACCATCCCCTTTAAAGGGGTCACATGTCATCATCATCATCATCATCAAATCTCCTTAGAAAGGAGACAACATTTGTCAAGTAGGTGCAATGCCAGCATGAGTGTGTCTTGTTAGCTCCGGGGTACATCGCCTCTCTAAACAACACCCTAGCTCTAGAGGGCAACATTCAAGGTCCTTGAGGGAGAGAAGACTACCATCAATTGTGTTGAGGCATTCCAAGGTCAGTACTCCTCAATAAATGGTCAACGTCCTAGGTCAAAGTACCTAGTGGAGTCATCAATTGGGGTTGGACATCCTTTTTGAACTATTGGAGAAGCATCATACAATCTCTCAAGGGATGGTAACTATACCTAGGAGCAAAGATCTAGCAACATACTCACAGAATGAAGTGAGTTCGACATCATAGGTGCACAAACCATAAGAGTATTAGAGTGGGCCATATTTATCGTTAAAGGCATCAAAGTACACAAGCATAATCTTCAAATGTCTTTCTAGCTTATTTCTTGTAAATGAGTTACCTTGCTTAGGTATGGGAGGGTCATCACAAGGCCCTATTAGGTGCTTCCAACCCTAAGAGGAGGAATAGTTCCTAGCTTGTCCCATCAATTAGTAGGTGTAAGTGATCAATGACCTGACAAGGGGTTTACTTCATGGAGGATGCCACTGTCTTGTACCAACTATGAAATTCACAACATCTTTGAAGTTTGAACATTATGATGTGAAGAGGGAGCAATTGTGGGACCTAAGTTACCCCTTTCTTCAAATATTTTTACGACCCCTCTTGTGTGCCTTCTTCATCAATAATTTTCACATATATAGCTTGGGTTACAAGCTTTAATTGATTAATGATTGGCCCCTTGAAGATAGAAGCGATTCTTTGCTCATCGGGGTCGGGATATTCAAAGTTCCTTTAATTTGTATAGATCATGCTTTAACTAGAAACTAGTGAGGGTTAGTGAGGGGGTAGAGATCAACATAGGATTTTGTCCATCCACTTTCTTTGATCCTTGCCAATGTTTTGCATTTTAACGTATGGCTCATGCTTATTCTTTTGTTTCTACTACATCAACCACTTAGGTCAAAGTTTCCAAGCCCCTACTCAAAGATGAGGAAAATAGGGAACTGATATTGCCAACAAATAGAAATCAACCCAAAGATGGGATGTGGATATAGGGGAAGATGGAAAGGTGTTGTGCATAGATTACCATGGACATGCAACATCAAGTAGAGCCTCCTACTTGTGCTTCTCCTCAAGGAAGGTCATGTTGGACTAGGTCTAGTGAAAGAAAGACCTCAAGGAAAGTCACATTGGACTAGGGGCAAGTGATAGCCACCAAAGTGAAGTGAGGGAACAAGAGTAGAGTCAAAAGCGGTCTAATATCCAATGCAACCTATGATCCATACTGGAATGCCCTTAAACATTAAATGAAAGCATTTGAATACAAAAATGGTTAATGTACCTCATATTTGATGACCCACGTTCATTAGATTTGTAACTTATATGAAGAATGCACTAATTGGAGAGTGGATGATAGGCATTGAAGGCTAGCGATATGTGGATCATGATAGGGCTGTTGGTTGGTAGGTTGAGACATCAGGGGAAAAAAATTCTCCTAGGGGTCACCCACATGGGTGGGTAATGTTGAATTTCCACAATCTTGGGTCTAGGATAGAATCTTAAAATCTCTGACGCTACCAAACCAATCTCTACAAAACTACTTTGCATAGTGCAATATAAACAACAGTATATCACACATGCACAAAATATGGAAAACTTTTTACAATTTTCAACCCGACTTCGTTATATTAAACAACATAATACATCAGTCTAGGGCTCCCAGACCAAGGATAATGGCCCTCATACATCCACTAGTACAGGATACAAAACTGGGGCTTGGTGTAAGTACATTGACAACCAAACTACCCTCAACAAGATACTCTAACCATTTGGTTGTTGCATGCTCTCTCAGCTCCTCTCAGTCATACCCTGTACCTGCCTGGTCCTTCGACCCCCAATTTGCAGCTGCCTCTATCAATGCTCCAAGTCCATTTGGCCACTGAACCTCGACTATCCAATCTACTCACTAGTTGATCGTTCATCCATCAACGCATCAACACATCGAGACTCCTGTTGAGTTGTTCACAACTCCACTTGTGAACAACTCTCAATTGCCCACCGTTGCTCCTCAGCTACTCAGGGACTTCAACCCACTATGGTCTTCCTCTGTTGCTCCGATGTGTGAAAATTCCTGAATCTAACACATCAAAAACCCCTATTGTAATTACTGGTTTACAATCTCCTACTTGTTCTTTAAATTAACAAGTTATTTAATTGCATAAACATCGAAGTAAACACTATTGCAACCTTCACAAATATACAGATCATGCACTGAAATAAACTGAGACAATAACACAAGGGACACCATTATTTTTGGACAATCGTCCCCGGAAAAACCCAATTCGGGAAAATCGGTGCAACATATAGAGGGTTTGTATTATTAAGCAGATTTTGTGAATACAACTAGGGTGCCAGAAATGGCTCACCCAACAGAGAATATCCTTGGTAGTAGTACCTCTATCCGGAGACAGATATTCCGGCAAATCAACAACTGGATGATCAACCCCACAGTGACTCCGGCTGTTCCCTATGCTGGGCAGCGAAAGCTGCTCCAAGCACTGCTCAGGAATTGCGTCACTCCTCCTGGAGCTGCATCACCCTATCCTGGCTCATAATCTGCTGATTTGCTCCTAGTCTGCGCCATAGAATCTCCCCAGTGCTGTCTTTGAAGCCCTCTATGACTTTTGCGTCAGCCTCTACGACTTCTGCATCAACCTCTACATCCCTCTGCGTCCTCTGTGTCAGCGCCTGCGACCTTTGCGTCAGCCCTTCTAGGGCCTGCGGTGTCTCTCCCAACACTTCACTGCCTCTCTGCTATTTCTTTTTCAGCCTCGTATGGAAATCCCTTGCTGAACTGCCCCTCACTACAACTGATCACTAACTCGATTTCCTCAACAACCCCTGCCCTAGAAAATCGAATTCTTGATCTCTCTTGGGTGTATCTCCAACTGACCCTCAAGCCTCCTCTTATACTTTTCCTGTTGATGATTCAACGACCGACATTAAGTCCCTAATCAACGAATAAGATTAGAACTGGCTTGATCCTTGTCACTTAGAACTTTCTCACCCATATTATATTAATACACATTAATAATTTAATTTTCCTAAGTTTAGACTTAGGAACTCATTAAAAATATTAATTATTTTAATATCTCTTCATCCAGGTGGAATTTCTCCAAACGATTTCTGGGTCTTGGAGATCTCATGTGCCTTAGCCTCTCTACCAAATTTTATGGCTAGAGCACATCCAATGCTACACAAAATCAACATGATGAAGACAAACATAGGGCACAGAGCGCTGCCACCTATCACTGCAAGGTGTCCATCTCCTACAATAAACACGAGCTAGGAAGACTACCCATCATCTATTGTAGATGTCCTTCTCCACACACATGTCTCGGGCTCCACAAACTGCTCTTGGTTGATCAGACCCTTGCCTCTCTCGCAACTACTTTCGTCCATCAAGGTGTTGCTCACCGAGCTCCAACTTGGACACTATCTCACTGTCCTCTAGCAGACCATAAGTGCCCAATCACGTCCGCACTTGGTCTACTCTCACGTTGCCCTCCAACGGTCCACGATTGACCAATCCTTGTTGTAGCATCTTCTCCTAGTTAGGGCATCCAACATCTAGGAAACCCTTCCACATGGTTGCTAATAGACTTCCAAACTATGTTGCCCTAGGACATCATTCACTAGCATCAATTCAACCTTAACACGTCAATATAATACATACCTAGCCCATTCCTGCACTCGTGTTCCTGTACTCGTGTTCCTGCACTCACGCGTTCTTGCACTTGCTTTCTTGCATTCGCGTTCCTATACTCACGTTTTTGCACTCGTGCATTCCTGCACTTCGTGCATTCCTACATTTCGTACTTTCCTGCACTCGCGTTCCTGCACTCACGCATTCCTGCACTCGCATTCCTGCACTTGCGTTCCTGTACTCACATTCTTGCACTCGCCTGTTCCTGCACTTCGCATGTTCCTGCACTTCGTGCATTCCTATACTCGTGCATTCCTACACTCGCGTTCCTGCACTTGTGCGTCCCTGCACTCATGCATTCCTGCACTCGCGTTCCCACACCCGAGCTAGCTTACTTGATGTGTAGACTATGAAAGATGCTTCTTGGATGTGTTAAATGACTCTCCTCCACCTTATATTTATACATAATACAAGGGCTCCATGAATTAGTGAAGAGACACATATATTGGTCAAATTTTACTTCAAGCCTACATGACTTGAAAACCAATAATTACTTGTCAACTTCAAAAATTCATTTGTCTAGTTCTACAACTCAGAATTCGACTATTCCCGAAGCATTGTATTCTCCTTTCTGCCCTCTATCGTCATGCCATCACATGTAGAATTGTGCTTTTGGAATTGCCCCAAACACGATGGTTGCAAAACCCCAGGCTTGGGTTCTAAGCCCACAAGCCTACTTTTGGTGCTTTGACCTCCAACCCTCGAACAATAGGGCTTGGAGTACCTCCTAAGCTACACAAAAATCAACACTCCCTCTTAGTGAGCGAGTTACTTTCAAGACTAGGAAGTAACCATCATCATTCGGCGATGACATTAGCCCATTTGGCATCCATCACTACAGCATACCCTGTAGAATGAATCCGACAATCTTGGTAGTGCCTCTGCCTCATCATATCTGAACCTGAAGATCCCAAACCTCCATAGCATTGCTCACTCTGAGGCTAGACTCCCTTTGAGCCTACGCGATCTCCACTGGCTTAGTCCTGCAAGCACTCATCCTCCTGGATCAAATACCACTCGTGCAAATCCCTCCAATCTCAGATATGCAACATCACGATCCGATGAAGCCTCTAGCCTGCCAGTCTGAAGTCCATCTCATGAAGCCATCTCGATCAACCTAATCTCGTCCAAGCCAAAGAAACCGTCGAGTTATCCCAACCATCCATGACAAGACATAAGAAGTCCACGATCTACAAATCGCCACACAACGTATTGAAGTGCACCAGGTTCACCACCGATCCACCAGAACTCCCAGCCCATCTCATCATGTAGTATGTCGAGACCACATCTCCATGTCTTCAGCTGAACCCTTAGCTCCATGATCCAGACACCCACAACTCACTTTGAGTTGCTTTGCTGTGCGCACTCTGATTCACTGTCCTTCAAAGTAGCTTAGATATCCTCTGATACCTTGTTGAATTTCCACGATCTTGGGTCAAGGATAGAATCTTAAAATCTTTGACGCTACCAAACCAAGAATCGCAACAGAACTACTTTGCATAGTGGAATATAAACAACAGTAAATCACACATGCACATAATATGGACAACTTTTTACAATTTTCAACCCAACTTCGTTATATTAAACAACATATAATACAATAGTCTAGGGCTCCCGTACTAGGGATAATGGACCTCATACATCCACTAGTACAAGATACAAAATTGGGGCTTGGTGTCAGTACATCGACAACCAATCTACCCTCAACAAGATACTCTGACCATCTGGCTGTTGCATGCTCTCTCAGCTCCTCTCGGTCGTACCTTGTACTTGCCCAGTTCTTTGGCCCCTGATCCGTAGCTCTTGCCTCTATCAATGCTCCATGTCCATCTAGCCATTGAACCTCAACTATCCAATCTGCTCACTAGTTGATCGTTTGTCCATCAACGCATCAACACATTGAGACTCCTGTCGAGTTGTTCATAGCTCCACTTGTGAACAACTCTCAACTGCCCACTGCTGCTCCTCAGCTACTCATGGACTTCAACCCACTATGGTCTTCCTGTGCTGCTTCGACGAAGACCAACATAGGGTACGGAGGGCTGCTACCTATGACTGCAAGATGTCCATCTCCTACAATGAACACGGGCTAGTAGGACTACCCATCATCTGCTGTAGATGTCCTTCTCCACACACATGTCTCGGGCTCCACAAACTACTCTGGGTTGATCAGACCCTTGAGCTCAACAACTGCCTTTCACAACTACCTTTTTCCATCAAGGTGTTTCTCACCGAGCTCCAACTTGGACACTCTTTCGCTGTCGTCCAGCAAACCATAAGAATCACGTCCATACTTGGTCTACTCTCACACTACCCTCCAACAGTCCACGAGTGTCCAATCCTCGCTGTAACATTTGCTCCTAGTTAGGGCATCCAACACATAGGAAACCCTTCCACATGGCTGCTAATAGACTTCCAAACAGTGTTGTCCTAGGACATCATCCATTAGCATCAATTCAACCTTAACACATCAATACAATACATACCTAGCCCGTTCCTGCACTCGCGTTCCTACACTCGTGCGTTCCTGCACTAATGCGTTTCTGCACTCGTATTCTTGCACTCACATTCCTGTACTTGTGTTCTTGCACTCGCGTTCCTGCACTCGTACGTTCCTGCACTTGCATTCCTGCACTCACACGTTCCTGCACTTTGTGCATTCCTGCACTCGTGTTCCTGCAATCGTGCGTTCCCACACTTGTGCATCCCTGCACTCATTCATTCCTGCACTCGCGTTCCCACACCCCAGCTGGCTTTCTTGATGTGCATTGTGTATACTATGAAAGATGCTGCTTGGATGTGTTAAATGACTCTCCTCCACCTTATATTTATACATAATACAAGGGCTCCACGAATTAGCGAAGAGACATCTATTGGCCAAATTTTACTTCAAGCCTACATGACTTGAAAACCAATAATTACTTGTCAACTTCAAAAATTCATTTCTCCACTTCTACAACTCGGAATTCAACGATTCTCGAAGCGTTGGATTCTCCTTTCTGCCCTCTATCATCTCATGCCATCACATGTAGAAATGTGCTTCCAGAATTGACCCAAACACGATTGGTTGCAAAACCCCAAGCTTGGGTTCTAAGCTCACAAGCCTACTTATGGCGCTTTGACCTCCAACCTTCGAACACTAGGGCTTGGAGTACCTCCCAAGCTACACAAAAATCAACACTCCCTCTTAGCAAGGGAGGTACTTCCAAGACTAGGAAGTAACCATCATCATTCGACGATGACACTAGCCCATCTGGCATCCATCACTGTAGCATACCTTGTAGAATGAATCCGACAATCTCAGTAGTGCCTCTGCCTCATCATATCCAAACCTGAAGATCCCAAACCTCCATAGGGCTGCTCCCTCTGAGCCTACACGATCTCCACTGGCTCAGTCCTGCAAGCACTCATCCTCCTGGATCAAATACCACTCGTGAAAATCCCTCCAATCTCAGATATGCAACATCATGATCCGATGAAGACTCTAGCCTGCCAATCTGAAGTCCATCACATGAAGCCATCTTGATCAACCTGATCTCGTCCAAGCCAAAGAAACCCTCGAGCTGTCCCAACCATCCATGACAAGACATAGGAAGTCCACAATCTACAAACCGCCACACAACATACTGAAGTGCACCAGGTTCACCACCGATCCACCAGAACTCCTAGCCCATCTCATCATGTAGTCTATCGAGACCACATCTCCATGTCTTCAACTGAACCCTCTACTCCATGATCCAGACACCCACAACTCCCTCTGAGTTGCTTTGTTGTGCACACTCTGATTCACTGTCCCTCAAAGTAGCTCAAATATCCTCTGATACCATGTTGAATTTCCACGATCTTGGGTCTAGGGTAGAATCTTAAAATCTATGACGCTTCCAAACCAAGAATCTCATCAGAACTACTTTGCACAACGGAATATAAACACCAGTAAATTACACATGCACAAAATATGGACAACTTTTTACAATTTTCAACCCAACTTTGTTATATTAAAGAACATATAGTACAACAGTCTAGGGCTATCGTACCAGGGATAATGGCCCTCATACATCCACTAGTACAAGATACAAAACTGGGGCTTGGTGTCAGTATATCGAAAACCAATCTACCCTCAACAAGATACTCTGATCATCTGGTTGTCGCATGCTTTCTCAGCTCCTCTTGGTCGTACCCTGTCCCTGCTCGGTCTTCGGCCCCCGATTTGTAGCTCCTGCCTCTATCAATGCTCCAAGTCCATCTGGCCACTGAACCTCGACTATCCAATCTGCTCACTAGTTGATCGTTCGTCCATCAATGCATCAACACATCGAGACTCCTGTCGAGTTGTTCACAGCTCCACTTGTGAACAACTCTCAACTGTCCACTGTTGCTCCTCAGCTACTCAGGGACTTCAACCCACTATGGTCTTCCTGTGCTGCTCCGATGAAGACCAACATAGGGCACGGAGGGCTGCCACCTATCACTGCAAGATGTCCATTGCCTACAATGAACACGGGCTATGAGGACTACCCATCATTTGCTGTAAATGTCCTTCTCCACACACACATCTCGGGCTCCACAAATTGCTCCGGGTTGATCAGACCCTTGAGCTCAACAACTGCCTCTCTCACAACTACCTTTGTCCATAAAGGTGTTGCTCACCGGGCTCCAACTTAGACACTATCTCGTTGTCCTCCAGCAGACCATAAGTGCTCAATCACGTCCACACTTGGTCTACTCTCACACTGCCCTCTAATAGTCCACAAGTGACCAATCCTCGCTGTAGCATCTGCTCCTAGTTAGGGCATCCAACACCTAGGAAACCCTTCCACATGGCTGCTAATAGACTTCCAAACTGTCCTGTCCTAGGACATCATCCACTAGCATCAATTCAACCTTAACACATCAATACAATACATACCAAGCCCATTCTTGCACTCACGCGTTCCTGTACTCGCGTTCCTGCACTCGCATTCTTGCACTCACGTTACTGTACTCGCGTTCCTGCACTTGTGCATTCCTGCACTTCGTGCGTTCCTGCACTCGTGCGTTCTTGCACTCGTGCGTTCCTGCACTCGTGCGTCCTTGCACTCGCATGTTCTTGAACCCGAGCTAGCTTTCTGATATGTAGACTATGAAATATGCTTCTTGGATGTGTTAAATGACTCTCCTCCACCTTATATTTATACATAATACAAGGGCTCCACGAATTAGTGAAGAGACACATCTATTGGCCAAATTTTACTTCAAGCCTACATGACTTGAAAACCAATAATTACTTGTCAACTTCAAAAATTCATTTCCCGACTTCTACAACTTGGAATTCGATGATTCTCGAAGCGTTGGATTCTACTTTCCGCCCTCTATCGTCTCATACCATCACATGTAGAAATGTGCTTCCAAAATTGCCGCAAACACGTTTGGTTGCAAAACCCTAGGCTTGGGTTTTAAGCCCACAAGCCTACTTGTGGTGCTTTGACCTCCAACCCTTGAACACTAGGGCTTGGAGTACCTCCCAAGCTACACAAAAATCAACAAGTAATAGTCCCAAACATCATTCTTCATGAGGTGTACTCCACTATGGCATCCCACCATACATATTGGTTTGTTGCCTTTGATAAGTAGATGGCTTGGAATGTATGATGTTGCTCATCAATGCCATGTAGTCCATAAACTTCTTTATAGGTCTACTCTCTCTAAATTTGATCCTAAGAGCCTTAACATACTACTAACCATCCCTTAATGTCTGAATGAGCCATCAAGGTCTTCTAACAAAAGTGGAAGGGGCTGTTGTTTCCTCTTCACCTAAAGGTCATTGTACTACTTTGGAAGTCATTGGTGACCTTGGTTCAACCTTCAGAACTGCTGGCTCCTCATCCTCTGTCACTGGAATAGGTTCGTGGCACTTCTTGGATGCAAAGTCTTACTCAAACTTTATATACTTGCTCACTATCATCTTCCTCTACTCTAGAATATAGACAATATAGATGTTTGAAGTTTCACTATAATCTACAAATAAACCCTTCCTATCGAACGATTGCAACTTAGTCATCTTTTCTATTGGTGCATGTTTATTAACTAAATAGTTGAAGATGTAGAAATGATTCACCTTTGGCTTCACACTAGTGAATGTGTCCTTTAGTGTCTTGTGCTCCAAGATCTTGTGATATTAGTTGGATTTGGCATTAATCTTTATGTGCTTGTTGTTGATTTTTAGCATGGCATCGAGAAGTATTCCTGCATACCAAGGAGGTCTCCTAGTTGACCTAAGAAATTATAATAAAAAAATTATTTTTAAGTGAAAGTTGGCCAAGAAAAGTCAAGCTGGCTTGCCTAGTGAGGGGAAGTGACCCTTAGGATGTCACACCCATTTTGACAAGTATAAATAGAAGATATGATGTCCCATTTTCTCCACCAACGAAGAAGCAAGTCTGATTTGTCTTTTGAGGCCTATTTTTCTCTCTTGGAATTCCACACGTGTGTAGGAGGATGCTTTTGACTATCTTTGATTGAACTATTTGATCAAGCAGTGACTGTTTTGTTGACCGAATTTATCTATTGTTTAACTGGGCATTGACAACAAAATAGGCACAAATTTGACCGCAATTAATCGCAGTTAACCATAGGAGCCGTAGGGACACATTTGACCACAATCAACCACATTTGATTGTAGGAGCCACAGGGTAAAATTTGACCACAAAGCTGACTATAGGTTCGAGTTTGACTAGGCTGGTTTGATTGCAGATTTTGGGTAGTTTGATCGGCATTGACTTTTGATGATTTTGGGCAGTGTGAACAACCTTGACTTGCTGGAGTTTGACCATATTTTTCTGGTATTTTGGCTTGGGTATTGGCACAAATTTGTAGACAAATTATTGATTTGTAAACCTTGTTGAAGAATAATTTCTCCTAAGAAAAGTTGTTGGGTTTTCTCCCAAGTTTGGGTTTTCCTCGGGTAAATTTGTTGTCTCTATTGTGCATGGTTTTCTTGTTGAAATATGCAACTAGTTTTGGTCTTCATAATATGTAATGTACTCTTGATTCTTGTATATTGTAAAAAGAAAAGAAAATTATTATTATTATTATTTTTAGCATGGATTTCATGCTCAAGATAATTTTTTTTTAGGTCAAAGCACCCATTGAGTGCTTCTAGGTTTTGTCATAGAGAAGTCAAAGAGTCATTGTCATATGTAAAAGACCCCATTGGGCATCTTGTAACATGTCAAAATAATTATTTTTGAGTCAAAAGTGTCAAATTACCCCTCTAAGACCAAGTCGGCCTGGTAGTGGTGATTTGTACTCCTAGAAGGGCTATATATAAGAGACCATTCGACCTCATTTGGAGAATCAATCACTCACTCATCAAGGAAGCAAGAACAAGAAGGAAAAAGGAAAGCGAAGGTCTAGAAGGAAGAAGGAAGACAAAATTTCTGATTTTAACACACTCTCTCTCACACGTGCAAATAAGGCTAGGGTTTCTGTAGCTACAAGGCCAAAGTCTCCAAGTCATCAAAGAAGAGCCAAAATTGGAAGAGAAGAAATCTAGTTGGTCACCTACAAGTCTTTGAAGCGGAAGCAACCCAAGCGAAGGAAAGAGGAAGCCAAATAAGCCCTAATTCACCCACATGTGCAAAGTTGCAGGGGGGCCGAAAATTTCAGACCTACGGTGAGGGCCGAAATCTAAACCTGGGGGTTGAAGTTTTGCAATTGGAAGAGATTTGATTTGGTAAGAAGAAGCACATCTTCCAAAAGGTTTGACTTGGTCTTGGAAGGGTCTTGGTCTTGGTCTAGAGCTCTTGGAATTCGTCATTTGAAGAATCTATAAGAAGAGGAGATTTTTGTGGGTTTTTCTCTCTAGGAGAGGTTTGGCCCTGGTTAGTAGCCTACATCTTGTGTCTTTGTGTACTATTGATCTTCATGTTTTTGGTAGTTGTTTGATGATAAAAACATCATAATGCTAAGAGAAGAAGAAGCTAATAAGAACGAAAAGTAAAAGAATATCTCAAGCAATTATTAGGTTTAAAAGAAATCACTTCAATTATAGCCCTATTGATTTTTCAGCATGTCTTTCTATGATCCTTATTGTTTCTGTTGCATTTACTGTTGATATTTTCTAAAGTATAATTGCTCAGTGGTATCCGTACCGCGTGAAAGTCATTAGGAAGTAATTATCTTGCAGAAAATAGTATTCTACTGTGCACCTTGTAGAAAAATTCAACACTTCCATCACTTATTCTAAAAAACCCTAAAATTTCCAAACTCCATTTTACTGAGGCTACTTTGTTGAAAATGTTACTATTTTCGGTCTTCATAATTGTCATTGTATTCATGTCATTATGTATATCTTATGTATCTATCAAAAGAAGAAAGAAAAGAAGAAATAAATTATTATTTTTCAAGCATGGGTTTCATGCTCCATTTAAGTGGTCATCTAGGTCAAGCATGCATTTCATGCTCCTAGGGTTTGTCAAGTCAATAAGAGATGTGTCATGAGTCAAGAGAGTCTTTGTCCTATGTATAAGACCCTATTGGGCAATTTGTAACAAGAAAGAAGAATTATTTTTGAGTCAAAATTGTCAATATTGACCTCCAAGACCAAGTCGGCCCTGCCAGTCCAAGTCGACCTAGAAGAGGCTATTCGACCCCTTGAAAAGGGTATAAATACAAGTGATTTCAACCTCATTAGCAACCCTCATCACAAGAAGTTTGATCTGCAATAGAAGAGTGTGAAATTCAAGGAAGAAGCCAAGAAAGTCAAAGGAGAGAGAAGCTTAAGCAAGGAAAATTGAAGTTTTGACCTAGTTTAAGGACTATTTTCTATCACATGTGCCAAATTTTGAGATGCTGTAAAGGGTTGAAGTTGTAGACCTACTGCAGTTCTGAAATCTAGATGTTGGGGGCCAAAATTCTGAGTTTGCAGCAATTTTGGTAAGGTATAACCCTTGTTGACTTGGTTTGACTTTGGCTAGTTGGAAGGGATTTTGTTGGAGGGCTTACTTGGTGCTTGGAGGAGGTCTTGGTCTAGAATTTTTGGTCTTGGATTTCTCATTTGAAGTTGTTTTTATAAGAAGAGAAGAATTTTGACTAGGTTTTCCCCTGGTTGAGAGCCTACATCTTGTGTTCATTGTTTCCGTGATCATCATTGTTTTATGGTTTTGGTAATTGTTTGATGAAAGGGAACTTAATAAGAACAAGAAGAAGAAGTTAATATAATATCACTAACAATAATCAAGTAAGAAAAATCAGCCTAAGCGCTGCCATATAGATTTCTCAACATGGTATTAGAGCTAAGGTGAAGAAGGAAGAGGCAACTTGGAGATCACTATTGAGGATATAAGAAGAGGACATGTGTTCTAAATTCTAATCATCTTGGAAGGACACAAGAGAGTCACGAGGAAGAACATAAGGAAGGATGCAAGGAGAAACTCTAAGGAAAGAAGGCTCATCATTCATCTTGAAGGAAGGCTACCAGACTAAGAGGCTCTTGTTTGCAAGGGAGAATCTTGAGAAAAGACTTTCAAAGACATCTTGGAACATCTTGGAAGATCTTTTGAGGACTTTGGAAGACATCATTTGTGTAGAAATTCCTTGTAGATTCAAACTGCTAATTGTAATATACTAAAACAATAGATTTGAATCTACTCATTAGCAGCAAAAATTAAACGATCGTGAAATCACGAAGCATACAAGAGAAAGAATTCAATGAACACATTACAACATGAGATCCTAGGGAAAGCCACAACTAAAAACCCCTGCTATCTGTATATTACATTAGTCAGAAAATATGAGAAGATTACAATGCTTTTCTCAAGCCCGAGCAACCTCTGCACTATCTCTATCTGTCTCACTACTTCGTAGACAAGTCTTGGCCAATACTTAGCCAATTTCTTGGCCTTCCAAGCTACTACTTCCTTGCGCAGTGCAATGAGGAATTAGGCCCTTATTTAATAGAAATTTTCCTCCATTGGATTGCAGTTCCTTTAGGACCTTCCTCTGACTACATGCACCATCTGTACAATTAAGATAATTATACAACTGATAATACATTGTCCCTGAACTTCAATCTCAATTGGGTCTTTCTCAAATCTGACATGCATGAGTTATTTATGAGTGAATCATCAGTTTACTGGTTGATCACTTTAGGTAACACCGCATTGCACTTCAGGCAGCACCACACTGCACTTCAGACAACACCACACTGCACTGCAGGCAACACCACACTACTAGACCTCCCACTAGTTCCTCCATCTGTTGGAACTAGTTTAACTGACTTTAACTCAGTAAGACTGAATTAATTAATTACAACTCAAAATAAACTCAACCAAGGCTCCTATAATGTAGGAGACACTCTACATGACTCTAGTTAGACCCTCAACTCTATTTAATTGAGCCATCTAAGTCAAATTAACCTAGTTAACTAATACAAGTTGTCATGAGATGTGGAATTACAACTTTATTCCCAATTTAATTCAAGGACAATTAAATTAGTTTTTTCTTGATTCTATTTTCAACATTTCTTGTTGCAATTTTCAACGCTTCCTCTCAACAAGAAAGGGATTCACATCTATCCCAGTCTAGTACCTTTGGAATGTTCTGCTGTTGTTGCTACTGCCACTGAAAAGAATCCAAACAAAATAAACTGAATCAACTGTGTCTGCAATTGTTTACTAGGAAAAATTGTGCTGCTGCTGACTCTGCTACTAAACCTCTTGCTCAGTTGTCAACACTGCTCTGCACTCTTCAGTATCTGACTGAAACTGATCCTCCTGCTACTGAATACTGTGGGCCCCCTACTAAGGTAATTTAAAATTATCTGTGAGACAAACACACCTCAATGGGCCCTGCCAAAATTTCTGCAACCCTTGGGACTATTGCTTCACATTGCCCCACCTCACACTTGGAAGTATGGCTGCATGTGCTCCCTCTGCCCATGTGGCTCGAACTCCCCTCCTACTAGATGTGTCTGACTGATCCTCTTCATCGTCATCCTTGTGGTCAACCCAACTGCCAACTAGTTGAGGCTTCCTCTTGAGAGCTAAATCATGCTCCCTCTCAACCACAACATCTCTAATCCCTGCCTTGCTCCTAAAGGATGTGCATGCATCTTCCTCTAATGTGTAGAGGCTCTCGACCCTGACACCAGATTGCTTGAGTTGACGTGAAGCAAGATGCTTGACGTAGGCCTTCCCATCTTTGAAGACTACCTCATACCCATTGTCTTCAATCCTCAATTTCTTCAGTAGTGCAAGTTTCTTGGCTTCACTGCTATTTCCGAATATCTCATTGAGGGTCTTCCACATAGCAAAGGGACTCTCTTTGCCATGTAGTTCCAAGACTATGTGGTCTCTCACACCTCTAGGATGATCCTCTTGGCTTTTGCTACCATGTAGAAATTTCTACAAATCTAGCTCTAATACCATGTAGAAATTCCTTGTAGATTCATACTGCTAATTGTAATATACTAAAACAATAAACTTGAATCTATTATGCTCATCAACGAAAACAATTAAATGATCACGAAATCACGAAGCATACAAGAGAAAGTATTCAATCAACACATTACATAATGATTTCCTGGGGAAAGCCACAACTAAAAACCCCTTCTATCTGTATATTGCATTAATCAGAAAATATGAGAAGATTACAATACTTTTCTCAAGCCCGAGCAACCTTTGCCCTATCTCTATCTGTCTCATTGCTTCCTAGACAAGCCTTGGCCAATACTTAGCGAATTTCTTGGCCTTCCAAGCTCCTACTTCCTTGTTGGATGGCGTTGCCATTGATGTTAACCCATGGAGTTGACTGGGTTTGACTTTGACCAAAAACACTAGTCATTGATGTCAAATGGTTAATGAGTGCTTATTAGTAATTGTCAGATTACATCAAGATGGCAGTTATACTGTTGGATGGTTGAAAACCCAAGTCCTCAGGTTTGGGTTCCTTGGACTGAGGATGTACCCCGACCTTGTCGAGGGTTTTTGAACGGTCAAACCATTGAGTTTGTGTTGAAGATCTAGGTCATTAGATTCTCCTCGAAGAGATGTTTCTGTTGATATGTGGTACGCTCCGTGGTTCCTTCTGGTTTGAGAGAAAATTGAGTTTAAAGTTGAAGACCCAGTTTTGTGGGCTAAAACCCCAGGGGGTAGAGACATGACACCTTATTCACTAACGATTGTCAATATATGACAGGGATTCTCACCGTAATATCACCACGTATAAGTTGAATAACTTCAAGATCCAAAGGTAGTAAACCAATTATTGACGTCACAACCTTGGTAGGACCAAATCCACCCATATGTCATCTACAAAACACGCCAAGAGAGGGTTAGTATAAAATTTCTTGGTATTTAAACAAACAAGTAAATAACAACTATTAAATTAAATTAATATTATTAAGAATAAAAATTGTTTTAAATTTCCTAAAATCCTCACCTAATGAACCCCTTACTAGCCCCTCCAAAACACTATAAAAAGAGACCTTATTCTCCTCACCTAATCCTAAAAGTCAAATCTCTCACAATAAGGGCAGCGACTCTTTTCCTTAGCACACAAGATATTAATTAAATTAACTTTAATGTCTTTATGAATCCTCCTAAAAGTCTCTCCAACGTTCACTTTAGGAACCCTTCTTAAGCCCCTTGAAGGTCTATAAAAGAAGACCTTATACCTTACCTCACATGTCAAAAACTCAACAACGATTTTGTGAGAAACCTTTGAAACCTTTCGACCTATCTGAGGAAGATATTTCGGCCTTTCAATTCTGAACAGAACATCGAAAAACTACAGGAGCTCTAGGTGTCAAGGTAAGGGTTTCAATTTGTATTTCTTTGTTTGTTGCAATGGAATTTGTTATCTCTGAGTATAGTTTCAGAACTTTATTGTATGTTTGTTTAGGGATCCACTGGTATTGTTTTACCTTGATTCTAGGGTTAGTTTATCCTTAGGATCTGCTCTCTTCCTTTTGCCCTTGTGATTCGGTTGGGATTCCTTTTCAATTGCACACACAGAATTTTATTACAGACTTGCGGGCTGTCTTGTAAAAATTCTATAACATATCTTTGGACAGCGGAAGAAGGCTGTTATTTTGATAATTATTACACTTGAAAGTTTATCCTCAATTCTGATTAGTGATTAGCGAGTTCAGAACCTTAAATTTCAGATCTTAATGAGCATTACATCTCTATGTTTGTCTTGGGTAACAGTGCTTTGTTTGGGTGCTAGGGCACACTTCATCTGTTGAAAATATAGGCTCCCTAGGACACAGACTTCGAACACACACACTGCTGTCCTAAATCATCCGTTGGACTCCTTTTTAGTCTCTGGTGAGGGCTGTGAAAGGGACTTTGTTCACTTATGGTTGTCAATATATGACATTAATTCTCACCATAAGACAGTGGTATTAAGGGATTCATTGTTTGAGTCATGCATTAATCCAATGATTGACTTGATACATATAAACTTGACTTGACTTAACAAGGTGAATGTGATGTGACATTGACAATGATACTTTGTGAAAAAACACTGGGATCTGCTTGACATAACAACAGCTTGATGACCTTACCAAACAATGACTTGAATTGACACATGGTGGCTGTCCTAATTCAATAATGAAACAATAACATGACTTGACACATCTTTCCTGATATCTTGACTTTAGTTTGACTTGATGTTGGGACACACAACAGTGAACTAGACAACAATCCTTATGTATGAGTAACATGAATTTTGACTTGAGCTTGTGACACACCTCTTGATATATTTGACAACTTTGACCCTAACTTGATCTGATATGACAGCAGCCTTGCTTACCAAGACTGTGACTTGACTTGGCATGTTTGACATTGGCTGTGATGATATTCGTATGTGACTTTATGTTGACATCTGGTTTTGATCATACTTCTGTTTGATGCTAATGTGGCACTATTCTTAACAAAGCAAACTGATATTGAGTTAACCTTTGTTTGACAAAGTTATAGTCCTATTGATGTTTAATTTGACATCTCACTTTGACCATAGCAACTTAACATAAAAACATCATATTTTGATTTTATTGAGATAACATCTTGACATGACAAATTGACCTTTGCAGCATAGACTTGATTTTGACTGTATTAATACATTTGACATTGGATGACAATATTGAATTACTATTGTTCTTGACACCTAGATAGGACATTGACCTTGACTCGTAGATTAAGGGACATAGGCATATGGCAGTGATGACCTGGGGTTTGTCTTGTAGTGTGACCTAAGGTTTGTGTACAGTTACAAAATTATAATCCTGGAGGGCAGCAAGTGTTGAAGGAAATCACATCCAGTTGTGCAGCATACTGAAGAAGAATGGATAGCAGGGCTTGACCAGTCAAATAGCATGTTGACGTATATGTTGGTAGCTCCCTGGGGACAGAACTTGAGAACACTGATTGCAGGACATTGGGATGACCTAAGACACCTTGGGTTATGCCATTATTTGATAGCAGTTCCAGATGGTTGTAGCATCAAGTGCAGCCTGATACGATGATGACAATGATTGTGCATTGATGACTATTCATTCATGAGCAGTGACATGCAGTGATAGCCAGCGGTTGTGCAGTGATTTGTAGTGACAATGATATACAATGTGTATTGACAGTGATGTGTAGTTGAACAGTGATAGGTTGATGTGTAGCATTGCGCAGTGATTAGTTTGTGGGATCAGTGACCAGTGGCTACTAGGATTCGACATTTATTCTACATCTTTCCTTACAACTATTCTACATTGATTCAGAGTACAGGGGATCTAGTGAGAAAATTGTGAAACGTGATCTAGCGAGTCTTTTGGGTGATTGGAGTCACCTTCAAGTTGTGGCCTGGGAACACTTCAGGGTGGCAAGGTGGTGCTAGGGCAATTTGTGGCTTGCATAAGGCGTTGTGGCGTCCATTCAGTTGTGGCTGATAAACTAATAGGGCAGCGAAGCATCTTTTCCGACAGGGACTGACAAACAGAGCGTTGGGGCACTCATTAGGTTGTGGCTTGATCTACAGGGCGTTGGGGCATCCTTCTGGTTGCAATAGGATACTAAGGTCTAGTATCGACATTTATTCTACATCTTTGCTTACAACTATTCTACATTGATTCAGAGTACAGGGAATCTAGTTAGAAAATTGTGAAACGTGATCTACCGACTCTTTTGGGTGATTGGAGTCACTTTCAGGTTGTGGCCTAAGAACACTTCAGAGTGGCAGGGTGGTGCTAGGGCAAATTGTGGCCTGGGAACACTTCAGGGTGGCAGGGTGGTGCTAGGGCAAGTTGTGGCCTGGGAACACTTCAGGGTGGCAGGGTGGTGCTAGGGCAAGTTGTGGCTTGCACAGGGCGTTGTGGCGTCCATTCAGTTGTGGCTGATAAATTAACAGGGCAGCGAAACATCCTTTCCGACAACAGCTGGTAAACAGAGTGTTGGGGCACTCATCAGGTTGTGGCTTGATCTACAGGGCGTTGGGGTTTCTTTCTGGTTGCAACAGGATACTAGGGTCTAATAACGTCCTATAGGTTGTAGCTTGTGAATTAAGGGGTTGATGCCTCCCTTAGTTGTAGCTGAAATCTTGATGTAATCATTTTTCTTTTAACAGAGAGAAGACAATTACTAAGGAAGCATTTGGTGGTTTTTGACCCGGAGGGGGTTTTCCACTTAAAAACATGTGTCCTCTGTTTTATCTTTTTGCATTATTGTATGGTGTTGTCTACAGTTGATTATGATCATTTGAAGAAATACAATAATGATAACTGAAGATTAACTAATGCTTTGAAAAAGATTAAAAAGTGCTAATTGTTAAGAAATATTGATTTGCCCCCCTCTTAGTATTTCCAACAATTGCTATCAGAGCCTGGTTTCTTCAGTAACATCTTAACCTCTGGAAGGCAGTTTTTAGAGCATAGAGATGGGAAAGTCAAAGAAGCAGGTTGCAAGGATTTCAAAGGAAGCTACAAGTACAACAAAATCTGAAGAAAGTGAGTAATGTGTACCTGCCCTTGATTTTGAGGCAGATAATTACTGGATATGGGAATCCATGATGGAAGTACATTTGCAGGCACATGGAGTATGGGAATCAATTGTTTCTAGAGACACATCTACTGACGAAGTTAAAAGGTACAATTCAAAGGCCATGAATGTAATTTTGAATGTTTTGCCAGATTCTGTGAAAACAAAAGTTGGTCAATGTTCAACAACCAAAGTTCTTTGGGAAAAGTTTCATAATCTCTATTCAAAAAAGCAATCAGGTCAAGATGTTATTGAAAATTCGGATCCTTCTGATTATGATGAAGAAATGGGAGAAATGAGTAAGATAGAGTTTCAAAATCAAGTGATCAAGGTGATAAAGGAACTCAAAAGTCCAAAGACAAAGATGAGACTTTTGGAAGCAGAATTGAAGACAACAAAAAAACTCATCAAAGAAAATGAAGAGTTTGAGAAGATGATTAGCAGTCCTAGAACTCAATTGGAAGAAGTCAAGAATACAAAGACACAAGACCTCAAGAGAGAAGTCCAACAGAAGCAACAAGAAATTGACACAACGTTTGTAGAGATTAGCAGGCTCAAACAACAGATGCAGGAAGCAGAAATTGAAAGGAAGGAATCTAATCAAAGATACATATCCGTAGTTGACCAAAAGCAAAAGGAATTGGAAACCTCTTCAGCTGAACTAAGCAAGCTCAGGATTGAAAATGAGGAGCAGAAGGAACAGATACAGGCTCTCAACAGAGAAGTAGAGAAGACCACTCTTCTCAAGCTACAGGTTGAGGAGGCAAAAAAAAGAAGGGAGATCTTGAAAAGATGGTTTCAAGAAGATCTTGCTCAAAAGCAAGAAGAACTTGATGCAACGTAATGAGATCAACAAGCTCAAAGAAAAGGACCATTTACAGGTTATGGACAGGACAAATAAAGAATTGGCAAAAAGAACAGGTAAGGCTCCAATTGATGAAGGTACAAGCTCCACATCTTCGCATAGTGAGATTGAGAAGATGATTGAACCAAAGAAGAACATTGTAACTCCGAAGAATGATGCCAAAGCAGTCAAGGACAAAGGACGACAACAGACTACAACACCGCCTTCAAAGAAGAATGAAAAATCTTCTAGGTATGTTTGTTTATTTAATGGTTATTGTTTTTCATGTGCTAACTTTGGACATATGGCCAGGGATTGTAAAGTTGTTGACAGGTACAATTATCAAGGACCACTGCCTCCGAATGAATTATCCAGGTACGCACGTTCATTTGATGGTTATTGCTTTTTATGTGCTAACTATGGACATATGGCTAGGGATTGTGAAGTTTTTGACAGGTACAATCATTATCTGCAAAACCCTAGAAGCAAGTTTGCAGGATTACGAGGCAGGTTACACGATGATTTTGTTAGAAGAGAAGTGCTAGATGGGCCAAACATTGAATGTTGCAAATGCCATAACTATGGCCATAGTGCTTGCGATTGCAGATATCAGATGGAATCACCTATGGACAACATTCAATGCTTCAAGTGTGATAACTATGGGCACATGGATCGAGATTGCAGGAATAAGAAGGTCTGGAAAAGTAAATAGGTATAGAAAGACCAAGCAGATAAGAAGCTTTCAGCAGTTATGCTTTTAGGATTCGTAAAAGCAAAAGGTCATGAGGAATCGGCAATTGCTTTAGATAATGACTCAAGTCAAGATAGCCCGTTAAATGATACACTATTTTGAAGAATCTGGCTCGTCGACTCTTAAATTTTGAAGGGAGTCTATTCAGCAGTATATAACACAAGTCTAAAATTGACAAACAAATAGTTCAAACAAGATGGCAGTTTCATTACAGGTTCAGGGGGACCAGAATAGTTGAAGGATTACAGGTTCACAAAGGAAGGTTTCTCTTCAAGGGAAGCACATATAGGACACAGGTCCACAGGGATCGTCATTGAAAAACTATTATAAGAAGGCTTCTCGTCAGGGGGAGCATAGGCAGATAACAGGTCCACATGAAGCAAGCAAATTCTCAGGGGGAGTAACCCTTTGCCATTGATGTCAAAGGGGGAGAGAAAACACTGAGAAGGAGATTGAAATCTCGAGAAGGAGATGAAGCATGATGTCAGGGGGAGTTGTACTCACAAGAGGAGTACATATGTTTCCATCAATGACAAAGGGGGAGATTGTTGGATGGTGTTGTCATTGATGTCAACCCATGGAGTTGACTGGGTTTGACTTTGACCAAAAACACCAGTCATTGATGTCAAATGGTTAATGAACGCTTCTTAGTAATTGTCAGATTACATCAAGATGGCAGTTATACTGTTGGATGGTTGAAAACCCAAGTCCTAGGGTTTGGGTTCCCTGGACTGAGGATGTACCCCGACCTTGTCGAGGGTTTTTGAAGGGTCAAACCATTGAGTTTGTATTGAATATCTAGGTCATTAGATTCTCCTCGAAGAGATGTTTTTGTTGATATGTGGTACGCCCTGTGGTTCCTTTTGGTTTGAGAGAAAATTGAGTTTAAAGTTGAAGACCCAGTTTTGTGGGCTAAAACCCCAGGGGGTAGAGACATGACACCTTATTCACCAACAATTGTCAATATATGACAGGGATTCTCACCGTAATCTCACCATGTATAAGTCGAATAACTTCAAGATCCAAAGGTAGTAAACCACATTGACATCACAACCTTTGTAGGACCAAATCCATCCATATGTCATCTACAAAACACACCAAGAGAGGGTTAGTATACAATTTCTTGGTATTTAAACAAACAAGTAAATAAAAACTATTAAATTAAATTAATGTTATTAAGAATACAAATTGTTTTAAATTTCCTAAAATCCTCACGTAATGAACCCCTTACTAGCCCCTCCAAAACTATAAAAAGAGACCTTACTCTCCTCACCTAATCCTAAAAGTCAAATCTCTCACAATAAGGGCAGCGGCTCTTTTTCTTAGCACACAAGATATTAATTAAATTAATTTTAATATCTTTATGAATCCTCCTAAAAGGCTCTCCAATGTTCACTTTAGGAACCCTTCTTAAGCCCCTTGAAGGTCTATAAAAGAAGACCTTATACCTTACCTCACATATCAAAAACTCAACAACGATTTTGTGAGAAACCTCTAAAACCTTTCGGCCTATCTGAGGAAGATATTTCGGCCTTTCAATTCTGAACAGAACAACGAAAAATTACAGGAGCTCTAGGTGTCAAGGTAAGGGTTTCAATTTGTATTTCTTTGTTTGTTGCAATGGAATTCGTTTAACTCTTTGAGTATAGTTTCAGAACTTTATTGTATGTTTGTTTAGGGATCCACTGGTATTGTTTTACCTTGATTCTAGGGTTAGTTTATCCTTCGGATTTGCTCTCTTCCTTTTGCCTTGTGATTCGGTTGGGATTCCTTTTCAATTGCACACACAGAATTTTATTACAGACTTGTGGACTGTCTTGTAAAAGTTCTATAACATATCTTTGGACAGCGAAAGAAGGCCGTTATTTTGATAATTATTACACTTGAACTTTTATCCTTGATTCTGATCAGTGATTAGAGAGTTCAAACCTTAAATTTCAGATCTTAATGAGCATTACATCTCTGTGTTTGTCTTGGGTAACATTGCTTTGTTTGGGTGCTAGGGCACACTTCATCTGTTGAAAATCTAGTTCCCCTAGGACACAGACTTCGAACACACACAGTGCTGTCCTAAATCATCCGTTGGACTCCTTTTTAGTATTTGGTTAGGGCAGTGAAAAGGACTTTGTTCACCTATGGTTGTCAATATATGGCATTAATTCTCACCATAAGACAATGGATTAAGGGATTCATTGTTTGAGTCATGCATTAATCCAATGATTGACTTGATACATATAAGCTCGACTTGACTTAACAAGGTGAATGTGATGTGACATTGACAATGATACTTAGTGCAAAAACACAGAGATCTGCTTGACATAACAACAACTCGATGACCTTACCAAACAGTGACTTGAATTGACATATGGTGATTGTCCTAATTCAATAATGAAACAGTAACATGACTTGACACATCTTTCCTGATATCTTGACTTGATGTTGGGACACATAACAGTGAACTAGACAACAATCCTTATGTATGAGTAACGTGAATTTTGACTTGAGCTTGTGACACACCTCTTGATATATTTGACAACTTTGACCCTAACTTGATCTGATATGACAACAACCTTGCTTACCAAGACTGTGACTTGACTTGGCATGTTTGACATTGGCTGTGATAATATTCGTATGTGACTTTATGTTGACATCTAACTTTGATCATATTTCTGTTTGATGTTAATGTGGCAGTATTCTTAACAAAGAAAACTGACATAGAGTTAACCTCTGTTTGACAAAGTTATAGTCGAATTGATGTTTAATTTGACATCTCACTTTGACCATAGCAAATTATCATTAAAACATCATATTTTGATTTTATTGAGATAACATCTTGACATGACAAATTGACCTATGCAGCATAGAATTGACTTTGACTATATTAAGACATTTGACATTGGGTGAAAATATTGCATTACTATTGTTCTTGACACCTAGATAGGACATTGACCTTGACTCATAGATTAAGGGACATAGGCATATGGCAGTGATGACCTAGGGTTTGTCTTGTAGTGTGACCTAAGGTTTGTGTACAATTACGAAATTATAATCTTGTAGGGCGGCAAGTGTTGAAGACAATCACATCCATTTGTGCATTATATTGAAGAAGAATGGATAGCAGGGCTTGACTAGTGAAATAGTGTGTTGACATATATGTTGGTAGCTATCTGGGGACATAACTTGAGAACACTGATTGCAGGACATCGGGATGACCTAAGACACCTTGGGTTATGCCATTATTTGATAGCAGTTCCAGATGGTTGTAGCATCGAGTGCAGCTTGATACAATGATGACAATGATTGTGCATTAATGATTATTCATTCATTAGCAGTGACATGCAGTGATAGCCAAAAATTTTGCAGTGATTTGTACTGACAGTGATATACAGTGTGTATTGACAGTGATGTGCAGTTGAACTATGATAGCTTGATGTGTAGCATTGTGTAGTGATCAGTTTGTGGGAACAATGATCAGTGGCTATCAGGATTCGACATATATTTTACATCTTTCCTTACAACTATTCTACATTGATTTAGAGTACAAGGGATCTAGTCAGAAAATTGTGAAACGTGATCTACCGAGTCTTCTGGGTGATTGGAGTCACCTTCAGGCTGTGGCCTGAGAACACTTCAGGGTGGCAGGGTGGTGCTAGGGCAAGTTGTGGCATACACAGGGCGTTGTGGCATCCATTCAATTTTGGATGATAAACTAAAAGTGCATCGAAGCATCCTTTCAGACAACAACTGACAAACAGAGTGTTGGGGCACTCATCAAATCTACAGGGCGTTGGGGCTTCCTTCTGGTTGCAATAGGATATTAGGGTCTAGTAGCGTTCTATAGGTTGTAGCCTGTGAATTAGGGGGTTGATGCCTCCCTCAGTTGTAGCTGAAATCTTGATGTAATCAATTTTATTTTAACAGGGAGAAGACAATTACTAAAGAAGTGTTTGGTTTTTTGACTCGGAGGGGGTTTTCCACCTAAAAATATTTGTGTCCTTTATTTTATCTTTCTGCATTGTTGTATGGTGTTGTCTACTGTTGATTATTGTTTATGATCATCGAAGAAGTACAATAATAATAATTGAAGATTAACTAATGCTCTAAAAAAGATTAAAAAGTGCTAATTGCTATACTGATTCACCCCTCTCAGTATTTCCAACATTCCTTGCGCTGTTCAATGAGGAATTAGGCCCTTATTTAATAGGAATTTTCCTCCATTGGGTTGCGCAGTTCCTTTAGGATCTTCCTTTGACTGCATGCACCATCTGTACAATTCAGATAATCACTTCAGGCGACACCACACTTGACTATAGGCAACACCACACTACTAGACCTCCCACTAGTCCCTCCATCAGTTGGAACTAGTTTAATTGACTTTAACTCAGTTAGACTGAAATAATCAATTACAACTCAAAATAAACTCAACCAGGGTTCCTATAATGTAGGAGACACTCTACATGACTCTAGTTAGATCCTC